>JAGXOD010000101.1:372500-1092500 GCA_020368025.1 Brachyhypopomus occidentalis
GCTGAAACAGGAGCCGTAGTGTAGCGTAACATTAACGGTAACGGATCAGTAATGTAACGGTAACGGATCAGTAATCATATATGAGGAAAGAGTTTCTAAGAGTTTCTATGAGGAAACAGTTGACTAATGGTATTTAGTAGAGCTGTATTATTAAGTTTTAATGCTAACAGTGCTGACTGTGACCGTGTTTAGTAGAACTGTACTAATGTGAAAGTGTTAATGCTAACAGTGCTGACTGTAACAGTCCCTGATATGTGTATGTAACTACGTGTCATGGAACTGACTGTTGTAATGGTGTGTAGAGCGCTAACTGTGTCAGTGTCCAGTCACCTGAAGTAATAAAATAACGGCATGTAGGCTGCTGACCATAATGGAGATGCCACAGCAATCCGAGAGCTGAGTGTGTTGTGTGTGTAGAGTTCTGGGGTCTGAGTGTGTTGTGTGTGTAGTTCCAGGGTCTGAGTGTGTTGTGTGTGTGTGTGTAGATCGTATCATTAACCTGGAGGAGCAGCTTGAGCAGTTCAGGGAGGAGCTGCAGAATAAGAGTGAAGAGGTTCAGCAGCTGCACATGCAGATGGAGATCCAGAAGAAAGAGATCAGCACTCAACAGCAGGAGCTGGTAACCCAGAGCAACCTGCAGACGGTAGGAGACCACACACACACTCACAAACACCCTCACACACACACACACCTTCACACATATCCCACACACCCTCACACACACTCACATACTGACATTTGTTTACCAATTCACTATTCACTACATGAAGTCCAATAGATGGAGACTTGATCCCAGAAGCCCAGTGAGTTTGGCCTCTGCATCGTGTCGTGTCGTAGGGCAGATCGGTGGCCAGCTAAGAGTGTTGTAAAGCACAGTTGTATGATGGTGTGTAACTCTTGAAGGTGTTGGAAGAGAAGGACAGGGAGATAGCGCTTCTTAATCAGCAGATCACTAAGCTTCAGCTCCGGGACACAAGCCCAGACAACAAGGTAAGGGCTTACACACACACGGGGTTGGTGCGCTCTCCGATCCTGCTGGTCCCGTGCATACCCAGGACATGCCCTGTGTTTGTGTTCTGTGACCCTCCCAGGGTAGCTGCCCTCTCTGGTCCTGAACTCCAGAGTTGCTTTGTGGTTTTGTACAATTTTTTGCTACATGTTGTCAAATGTTTATTTATATTTAGTTTATTGCTTGTTCATTATTTTTACAAATATTATAAAACATGATGATACGTAGCAAAAATGATGTGGATTATTTAAAGAGCACAAATGAGTCCAGCTGCTTCCATGATTCTGCAGGTCCATAAACACGTTGGTGCTCTTTAAATACTCTCTTGTTTCTGTTTGGCACTTCAAGAATTGTTTTATTCTCATCTGAAAGAAACTGAACACTCTTCACGGTTTGCGTTTCGCTGACAGGGATAATAAACTTCATGAATGTGGTGATTTGTAAAGTTTGCCAAGTGTTTTTCATAAACTGATTAAAGAAAAAATGTGTAAGTTAGCCAATAAGAAGAAAGATCAACTCTTCAGACAGGGTGTCCAACCAGTCATCCTTATAGATCACTATTGATTCCAGAGGGGAAGTCAAGTGTCACAGTGCCGTTGTCCACTCCAAATATCAGCATTAGCCATTGACACACCTGTTCTGGTCAGCCACTAGTATCTGCAGTTCTCATTTGAATCAATAAAGTTAGTGTTAGATAGTGAGACTGTAGTCGTTGGATAATTTGCATAGACTTCCATAGCTGATAAACCATATATGGAAGACTGTACGACTAAGATGATTATGGGTCCAGAATTGAAACTTGGAAAACACCCCAAGACCCCTAATTCATGCTTCTTCCCATTACAAGATCATATCTGCATCTGAGTGTTCATTTTCTTGTGAGTGTTGCTTTTGACTTATTCTGTTTCTGTTGTATGCAGCAGGTCTTGCAGTGTGTGTGTGTGTGTGTGTGTGTCATGGAATGCTTGGCCACATTTAAGAACTGCAGGCGATGTAGAGATGATGATTATATCATGATTGGATATAAGCGGCTATTGGATATTCTATAAATTAGAAAAAATGGTTCGCACAAAGTTTTAGTACCTCATGTTCTTAAATGTTGAAGGAGCAGTTTTAAGGATGAATTCCACCCAGTCTCAGTCTCCGTTCCAGTTCCAGACGTCTACTTACCTGTATTTATGTATATTCACCACTTCATTATTGACTTTTGGGAAATTTCAAGACCTTTAAATACCATAAACTGTGTATATACACGACAGAATTTGATAACACAGCTCTGGTTTGAAGCTGCAAAACAGATCCTGTGACTGGGTGGTGTCATTATGGAGAACCTGCTTCTGCCCTGACTATGTGATCTGGCACCCCAGGAGGTGGAGGATCTGAATGAGGTGGTGCGAGAGCTGGAAGCCCAGGTGGAGTACCTGCGTGGGGAACAGGAGCGTCTGAAACACGACAGCGAGGAGCAGGTTGAGCAGCTCAACTCTGTCATCGAGAAACTCCAGGAGGAGCTATCCCACATAGAGCACAAACAATCCACCGAGGAAGAGGATGAGCAAGAGGAGCCACAAGAGGAGTATGATGAACTGAAACAAAAAACTGATGAGATCACAAAGAACCTTGACATGCTCAAGGCTGATCATTCTGCACTCCTCTCCAAATACGAGAGTCTGCAGGTGGAGGAGAAGAAGAGGGAGGAGGAGAGGGAGATGGAGAGGAAGAGAGAGGAGGAGAGGGAGATGGAGAGGAAGAGAGTGGAGGAGAGGGAGAGGGAGAAGAAGAGAGAGGAGGAGAGAGAGATGGAGAGGAAGAAGGAGGAGCAGAGGGAGATGGAGAGGAAGAGAGAGGTGGAGAGGGAGATGGAGAGGAAGAGAGAGGAGGAGAGGGAGATGGAGAGGAGGAAGGAGAAGGAGAGGTTGGTGTTTGAGCTGGAAGAGGCTCTGAGAGACCGAACCGCAGCTCTGCTAGTAGCCCAGGCCCAAATCCAGGCCCTAGAGGAAAGTGCTGCATCCAGAGTGACTGATCTACACGACAGGGTGGAGGAGCTGGAGCAGTGCGTAGAGGAGAAAGAGGTTGAGCTACAGGAGTGTAGGCTGCAGGTGGAGAAAGCTCAGGCAGATGCAGAATCTCTCCACTGTAAGGTCTCTCAACTGGAGGAGAAGCTCAGGGAGAAGGTGGCCGCTGCGCTGGTGAGTCAGGTCCAGCTCGAGGCTCTTCAGGTCCAGACCAAAGAGCTCCACTCTGAGGCCCTTTTAGACAAAGACATTTGTGGACTTGTAGACTCCAGTGCGGAGCTGGAGGTTGAGAAGCTCAGGGTGCAGGTGAGGGGGCCCAGTACAGCTCCACTGGGTAAGGTAGGGCTCTTGACAGAGAAGCTCAGGGAACTGGAGGAGGCACTGAGCTCCATGCAGAAGGATCAGGAGCTCCAGAAGCAGCTGCTAACCAGCTCAGAAGAGGAAGTGCAGGAATACAAGAAAAGACTGGCAGTGCTCACGGAGATGCTCAACCAACTGAGAACAAGACCAGCAGAACAGGCGGGTGGACGTCCTGCACAGATGACTCAACAGCACTCGTACACCACCACATACACCACCTCATACAGTAGCAGCACTCATACACCACCTCATACAGTAGCAGCACTCATACACCACCTCATACAGTAGCAGCACTGATACACCACCTCATGCACCACCTCATACAACACCTCATACAGTAGCACCACCTCATGCACCACCTCATACAGTAGCATCACTCATACACCACCTCATACAGTAGCACCACTCATGCACCACCTCATACACCACCTCATACACCACCTCATACAGTAGCACCACCTCATGCACCACCTCATACAGTAGCAGCACTCATACACCACCTCATACACCACCTCATACAGTAGCACCACCTCATGCACCACCTCATACAGTAGCAGCACTCATACACCACCTCATACAGTAGCACCACCTCATGCACCACCACCTGCTCAAACAGTGCAGTAATACAAGTGTATAGACCTTCGTATGCTTGTGCTGTGAGATCATTTAGTCAAACCCAAACTGGACAGTATCGCCTGCTGTATTACTGCCCTGCAAATGAGCTCAATCACTCAGCTGTGCAGTATAGTTCAGTTAAACCCAGCATAACAAATATCAGCAACAGCTTCCCAAACACATCTTGCCAAACATAACAGCTTGCCAAACACATCAGCTTACCAAACACATCTCGCCAAACGCATCGGCTTACCAAACACATCAGCTTACCAATCGTATCTGCTTACCAAACACATTTTACCAAACGTATCCGGTTACCAAACATATGCATGTATGTCTGAGCATGTATGTATGTCTGAGAATTCTCTCTTCCTGTTGGTGTCTAAAACTGCAGTACTAACAGACTCTCTGCGCAGGTCACACAGGACGGCAGCAGTCAGACAGATGAGCTTCTGCAGGAGGTCAAAGGTCAAGCAGCAGCTACAGAGGAGGAGCTAAACTGCTGCAAAGAGCTTAGCCAAAAACTGCAAGATGAGCTACAGGTACCCAATGTTGATCTCGGGATCAGTGGGGGTCGTACTGGGTCGTACTGCATGTATTGGTTATGCTCATCAGAAGTATGTTGAAGTTTGCAGCTTTGGCAAGTCTTTATGTCTCACATTTCATACATTTAAAATCTCAGAGTTTCATGAAATTGTACAAAAACATTTAAAGGTCTAATAAATACTTTTAAGTGCAGGTGTTTTATGTGCAGGTGTTTATGTGCAGGCGTTTCTAAATGCTTTATGGCCTGTTTTTGTTTCCAGCTCAAAGATGCCATGATAGAGACGCTGCAGATGGATCTCCAGAGGGTACGTGAGACTCGTGGAATCTTATTAAACTCTACACTTAAAGTCTAAACTTAACCATGACCAGAGTCCGAGGTAGACAGGGTCAGTCTACAGCATGTTCATCACTCATTCTGTACATTCTGAAAAAACAAAACAAACCTTTGACCCTTGATCTTTAGGCCTCAAAACATGGTACTGAAGTGGACTCCAGGGCGATTTCAGAGCTTCTTCAGGAGCTACAGGAAGTCAAAGGTGAAGCAGTAGCTACTGAAGCGGACATGACCAGGCTCAGGGAACACACCCAGAGACTACAGGAAGAGCTACAGGTGCATTATTCCTTATTGGATATGTTTGTTTGACTTCGTATACTACAGTCTCCATTACTCCTACAGCTTTTCACCAATTCCATTACGTGTGTAATAAATAAATAGATAATACATTATAAATAAATGTATGTGTTTGTTTGTTGCTAACACAGCCCGCTATCCACTACCACTACTAATTACTACTGTTGTTGTTCTTTAAAAGGAGCGAGAGATGACTATTGTTCTGCTGAAGGATCAGCTGCTGAGGGTGAGCACTGCACCTCCATCTCTGCACCACCATCACTGCACAACACACTGCACAACTCATTGCCTGTACCACACAGTGCACCATCATCACTGTACCACACACTGAACCACCATCACTGTACCACACACTGAACCACCATCACTGTACCACACACTGCTACTGAACCACTATCACTGCATAACTTGGTCATTATACCACACTCTGTCACTGCACTGTACACAATTTCTGAATCACACACCATGACTATCCCACACATTAGTGCTCCACTGACTGTAACTCACTTACTGCTTGCTCAGGTTTTGACCTTTTTACCTTGTGGCATTTAGGCATCAGGTGAGGTTGATAGTTCTGAGCTTCTTCAGGAACTTCAAGAGATCAAAGGCGAAGCAGCAGCTACTAAAGAAGAGCTGAACAGCTACGAAGAGCGAAGTGTCAAACTGCAGGAGGAGATACAGGTAGGGCTGGGCGATATGAACTCAAATCAATATCATGGTTAATTGGGCATTTTACCTCGTTTACGGTTAATGAACGATTTTGTTCAACTAAAAGCTGGGATAGTTTTTCTAATTAAAGTGGCCATATTGTTTATTTAGAAAATTTACAAAAAGGTTGCTGTAGAATACTTTTAAGTACATGAACAGTGGGCAAAGTATTAACATATTATATATGTTAATTATATATATATATATATATATATATATATATATATATATATATATATATATAATATAGTATATAATAATACCATATATATAAGTATATATGGTATATGATAGAATTAAAAGCCAAAAACTGAAATAACCAATGTGGGCAAAATTATGACGGTTAGAGGTTCTGAATGTTGGTTTCGAGGTTTCGATTACCCTTGATACAGGTACAATGTAGGCCACTGTGTACTTTGATTTGCATTACATTTGCATTACATTTACACAACTGGCAGACACTCTTCTCCAGAGCAACTTACATAATGTGTGTGCTTCTTGGCTTGCTACTTGCTACAAAACTAATTTTTTACAGCAATTTATAGTACTTAACAAAACCCACATTAATGCACATTAGATAAACTGATTTACATGTATGCATATGCATTTAGAGTCAGCATGTCTCTGTATTAGCAAGCTTTGTCTGAGCTCCTGGAGTGTTGAGGTTCATCTATGGTGAGCTGCCACACTCGTCCTCTTGCAGCTCCGTGACGACTCTATCGCCGAGCTGATGGATGAACTTCAGCAGCTGCGAGCTGCTTCGTCTCAGTCCACCGAGCCGCCCGGCCATTCCAGAAAGCGAGCGGGCAGAGACCCCAGCAGGGGCGAAGGAGGCGGTGTAGCCAAGGACAAACCATCTCCCTCCAGAAAGAACTCAGAGACATCCGCCCTCTCCTCCACCTCCTCAGCTAACGACTCTGAGAGAGTGTCTTGCGTGGATGTTGGGACACAGGTGGAGCGAGTGGAGCAATGGGAGGAGGTGGAGGAGGTGATTGGCGAGTACGCAGAGCGTATCGCACAGATGCAGGAGCTGCACGCTGCTGAGATCATGGACATGGAGAACAGGCACATCTCAGAGAGCGAGAGCCTGAAGAGGGAAGCCCAGCGCCTGGAGCAGGAGTGTTGCCAGCTCCACGCCTCCATCAGCAGCCTTCGCCTTGCTGAGGTAACGCGCCACCCGCAGGACACCCGCACGCCACACACACACACGCAGGACACCCGCACACCACACAGACACACGCAGGACACCCGCACGCCACACAGTCACACGCAGGACACCCGCACGCCACACAGTCACACGCAGGACACCCGCAGGACACATAGATGCACGCAGGACACTTGCAGGACACCCGCACGCCACAGAGACACACGCAGGATACACACATCAGAAACAAAGATGTGGCCAACTCACAGGGAATGTTTAGGCAGTTCACAAAGAATATTAATCCTGGTTTCTTAAATTCTTTACTATTCTGGTGGTGCAATCTGGTGATCATCCTAAGTATTTGTTTCAATTACACTCTTTACATTCTATTAATATACTAAAATGTTGAGAGCAGCAGTATGTGGGGCTGAAGGCTGAGGGACCTGTCTCACCTGTGTCTTTACTGAGGGACCTGTCTCACCTGTGTCTTTACTGAGGGACCTGTCTGACCTGTGCCGTGTACCTGAGGGACCTGTCTCACCTGTGTCTTTACTGAGGGACCTGTCTCAGCTGTGCCGTGTAGCTGAGGGACCTGTCTCACCTGTGTCTTTACTGAGTGTGTGTGTCTCTGGTTTTGCTTCCAGACTGCAAGACTTGAGCATCCCACTGTTCCCCAGTTTAGAGATGGCTACGCAAGCGGTAAACACACACACACACACACTCTCTCTCACACACACTCTCTCACACACACACACACACACACACTTCCTTCCTCTAGCAGTAAGTAACTTTCTTACTCTCTCTATTAGCAATAGGGTCTGATTCACTCCTGTCTCCCAGCAATAGGGTCTGATTCACTTCTGTCTCCTAGTGGTAGGGTCTGATTCACTCATAATTCCACTAGCCTTTGCTGCAGTTAGTCTGAATTATTTCCAAGGGTTAATTGCCATATGACTTTCAAGTTCAAAGTACAGTATACATGAGCTGACAATTAGGAGAAATCAAATCCATTCAGATAAGAAACAACCAAGGTGATCTGTGTAGACCAACATTGTGGTAATGTGCTGATCGTAGCTTTAATTGAGCTCCGAATAACCCAGGACCTCATGTGCTGTGTGTCCAATAGACAGCAGCTCAGACTGGAGCCAGCAGACAGGTGTGGAGCTGCCACATGTGCAGGAGGTCAGGAGCACACCTGAGGGGGGGCGGGACCACCCAGACCCCCTGCCCGACAGGGTCAAGGTGCCCTACTCACTCTCACACACACACACACTCACTCTCACACACACACTCACTCTCACCCATACACTCTCACACACACTCACTCACGCACTCTCACCCATACACTCACACACACACATTCACTCTCACACAGTCAGTGGTTTACACAGCAGTTTACTCAGCTAACTAATTTTACTAACCCTACCCATAACCCCTCACCCATAACCCCTCACCCATAACCTCTCACCCATAACCCCTAACCCCTTATCCTTAACTCCTAACCCCTTATCCTTAACTCCTAACCCCTTATCCTTAACTCCTAACCCTAATCTTAACCCTCTTGCTTCCCCATGAACATGTTTCCCAGGAGAACTGTAAGATCGCTTTACAGGTCAGGGATGAATCATCTGAGATGGGGGTGTAAACATGTGGTCATGTGATCTGTCCAGATGCTGCTCAGGGAAGTTCATCAGGAAGGGATGCAGGTGCTGTGTCTGTCTGAGCTGTCGGGCCCTGAAGTTGGACACCCTGCACAGCGCCCTCTGCAGGCCTGGAGGACAGAGAGGGAGGCGCTGATAGACACAGTGGAGGCCCTCAAATCCCTGATCACCCAACTTCAGACCCACGACTACACACAGACGCGCACACAGGCAAGTCCTCCGCACTGCTCCTGCACCACGAGCTACAGCATACGCAGCACACCGCTCTTATATATGCTCTGGTGTGTGTTTGTGTGTGTGTGTGTGTGTGTGTGTGAAGGCTTCAGCTGACTGGCGTGCTGAGCTGCTCTGTGCAGTGCAGCAGGTGTTTATGAGAGAGCGGGAGGTGCTGAAGACCATGTTGCTCTCACACACGGACCTGCTGGACACCAGGGACACCGTCATACACCTGAACCAGCTACAGAAGCTGCTCACTGAACAGGTACACACGCGCACACACACACACACACACACCCCCACACTCTCACCCCCACACTCTCACACACACTCACTCACACACACTCTCACTCACACACTCTCACTCACACACACTCTCACTCATACACACTCTCACTCATACACTCACTCACTCATACACTCACTCACTCATACACTCACTCACACACACTCTCTCACACACACACACACACACACACACACACACACTCCCCTCCCCCTCCTCCTGTCCTGAATTCCATGTTCAGCAGCTGTGTGTTGGCTGTGTGTAGGACTCCCGCCAGCAGGGGGCTCTGGCTTCTCTGCGCAGTGCTGAGCGCAGCAGTCTGCTAGCAGAGATCTCACTGCTGCGCTCCCAGCTGCAGCCCCTTCAGATGGACACTCAGTCTGCTCTGTGGCACCACCCTGTGGCTAGTACCGGTAAGACAACCCCACTCAACCAAAGTCTTGGTAGCAGTTCAATATGCAATACTGTAGTACCTGGGTATGTGTTAAATAATTAACTCAACAGTGCTGAACTGATGCAGGAATTGATAACCTTTATATAGTTTGTAATACTGATCTCTTAACAATACCACACTAAAGTATGAAATAACATAATAACATTCAGGACTCTGTAGGAGCATCTCGTCTATCTGTGTCTATCTGTGGTGTCTGAGTGTCTGTGGTGTCTGTCTGTGGTGTCTGAGTGTCTGTCTGTGGTGTCTGAGTGTCTGTGGTGTCTGTCTGTGGTGTCTGTGGTGTCTGAGTGTCTATCTGTGGTGTCTGAGTGTCTGTGCTGTAGTGATATCTGCGGTCAGCCCAGTCCTGTTTAACAGGGGAGTCTTATTTTCATGCTGTGCCACTTCATTTCAGTCTGGTGTTGTGTGTCAGATCTTCTTAGTAAGGTTAGAACCTGTGTGCTCCTGCCAGCAGGCGCGTGTGAGGTGAGGTCACCAGCAGGAGGAGAGGAGGCTACAGGAGCCGACCTGCTCAGGGGAGACGCAGAGGCAGGCGCCGACGCAGACGCAGGAAGGGCTCCAGACCTGCAGCTGAAGGCTGAACTCGCTCAAACCAAACTGGAGCTGGAGGCATCACTGAAGACCCAGCACAAATACCTGCAGGAGCTCAACACACTGAGGTGGAACACATCACACACTCACCTTAAGTTTGTATTCACTTAAGACAGAGACTGTATGTGGATTATCTCTGTGTATGTCCGCGCATGTTTGTGTGTGTGTGCATGGGACTGTTAGTGAACATGTTTCTGTTTGTGGTTATAAATGTATGTGTGTGTATGTATGTATGTGTGTGTCTGTGAGCGTGCGCATGTCTGCATGTGTGTGTGTGTGTGTGTGTGTGTGTGTGTGTGTGAGTGATGTAGAGATAGGAGGTAGTGGGCATGTGTACATGCTCGTGTCTGTCAGTGAGTCTGTGCAGGACAGGTCAAGGGTCATGGGTTGGGGCCCTGTGTGAACATCAGTGTGCTGTGCAGGGGTGAAAGGTCAGCGAGGACCCAGGAACTGGACGCGCTGAGCGACCGTCTGCTGGAGGAGCAGAGGAGAGTGCGAGAGCTTCAGTGGGAAGCGGAGAGGAACACAAGCCAAGCTGAGCGGAGACGGGAAGGAGAGAGAGAGGAAGTAGAGGTGAGACACCACACACACACACACACACACACACACACACTTTACATTCACACTTAGGACATGCAGCTGATGCTCTTATCCAGAGTGACCTTTGCCATTCGTTTTACCTGACTGATCTATTCACCCCCCAACCCTCCGGTCTGTCTGTAGGACCTGAGAATGGACCTGGAGGAGCAGCAGAACCGCGTGGCAGAGATGTCTGCCTCTCTGGAGGAAGAGAGACGCGTCTCGGCTCAGCTCAAAGAGGAGAGGGATGAGCTACAGGTAGAGCACCTGCATCAGAGCTTATACACCAGCTGGAACTGGTCTGGTCTGCTTTGATCTGATTGGGTCTAGTCTGATCTGATCCGTGTCTGGTCAGTTGTGGTCTAGGTCTGGTCTGATCTGATTTGGCTCTGGTCTTTCATTCTGATATGTGGGGGGTGGTGGTCTATTTTAGGGGGACTGTGGTCTGATCTCTTATGTGGTTGTGGTCTGATCTTGTTTGTGGGGTTGTGCTCTGATCTTGTTTGTGGTTGTGGTCTGATGTGTGTGTGTGTGTGTGGTTGTGGTCTGATCTGTGTGTGCTTGTGGTCTGATCTGTTTGTGGTTGTCTTCTGATCTGTGTGTGCTTGTGGTTTGATCTGTGTATGGTTGTGGGCTGATGTGTGTGTGGCTTGTGTCACAGGTGAAGTTGGATGCTCAGCGAGGCCACACTGGGGAGCTGAACTCCACCCTGCAGAGGGAGAAGGAGCTTAGTGCTCAGCTGCTCAATCAGCTCCAGCACACGCACTCCAGTGCTGACCCACACCGCCCCCTGCAGGCTGTCAGCACACATGGCGTGGAGCAGGCAGAAGCAAGCTGTAGCCAGGTGCCTTTCTGCTTTAACAAATGAGCATTTATGACTTGTCTAATTTTAAGAGCTGTGCTGATGGGGTGCAGCTGACTGCTTCAGGTCCGGGAGGGTTTAGTGACTTTCACTACTTGGTTTGGCCTAAGAAGCTGCTTGTGTGTTGGAGCTTGGAGACCTTTAAGAATGCCGATGTCCTGTGGCCTTCAGGAAGTGCATCTTGTATAGACTAAATGTTCTTAAACGTTGAGCATCGTCTCTGACCGCCAGTTTTTTCCCACCATGTTGCTGCTGCAGGTGGAGGAGGGTGTTCGCTCGGTGGAGGCATTGCTGCAGTCCCTGCAGGGACAGCTGACGGAGAAGCACTCCACCCTGGTGGAGCTGATGGAGCAGCTGGAGCAGCAGAAGCTGCAAGCGGTGCAGGCGAAGCGTGTGTGGGAGCAGGAGCGGGCTGACCTCTCCCACGACGCCGCCCACCATCGCAGCTCCCTGCAGGCGGCGCTAGAGAGCCTGACACGGCTGGAGAGACACTCAGAGGACCTCCAGGCCCAGCTGGACAGAGAGAGGGAGCGAGGGATGAGGCTGGAGGGAGAGAGAGAGAGACTGGGACAAGCGGAGGGGAGTCCACAGAGCAGCAGCGTGAGTCTCACGTGCAGCGTTTACACTCACGTGGCTTTGTGTGGAGGTTCACGTCAGCAAGTCCTGATTATAAATTAGAGATCCATCCATCGAGCCTGACATCTTTCTGACTGCCATAAAGTTATACGCGTCATGATGACGACCAGTGCAAGGAAACTAGAACGATGTTCTCACACTCAGGCTTGGGGTGTAACCCTGTGGCTGCTGACCTTATATTTAACTGCTCATGCCTGTAATGTGTAATGCCCAACTGTGTGTGTGTGTGTGTGTGTGTGTGTGTGTGTACCAGCAGGTGGTCCAGTGGGACACAGAGGGGCAGCTGTCACACCGCACACGTGACTGGATCCTACAGGCCCAGGATGCTGAGACTCTGTCCCCCAACACCACACACACGGCTGGGGGGGCCGCACACACTCCTGCCACGCCCACACACAGCAACAACATGGACATCATCATCAACAGACTGCAGCTTATCGCTGCCAAGATCAACAGCATGACCAGCGACGCCCCCCACAGGTTCGGAGAAAAAGTGTCTGCACAAACAGGGCTTAGCAAACACAGCCGTGCTGAGCTGGTCGTGCCTAATGCCATCCGAGAGGAGACACCACCTCTGCTTGCACCTGTGTGTGCATTTCACACGCGGTCTGTGTGAGCAGTTTAGCATTCGACCAGAGCATGAGCTCCACACACACCTGGTCAGACAAATAAGTTGAAGAGTGGTGTGGATCACCTTCAACTTACATGTCAAATGGCTAACTGCCTCCTACCCATCAAAGAGACTGTTCTCAGATCAGTATAACTCCATCTCTCTGTGTAGGCTGCCTATGGAGGGTCCTGACAGAGAGAGTCTCACGTGGCTGCAGAGCAACATGCAGGACATCATGTCTCTTCTGCAGCAAGTGCCATTAGTGCCCCCTGCTGTGCTGGAG
Organism: Brachyhypopomus occidentalis; assembly: GCA_020368025.1. NCBI lineage: Eukaryota > Metazoa > Chordata > Actinopteri > Gymnotiformes > Hypopomidae > Brachyhypopomus > Brachyhypopomus occidentalis. The sequence continues at coordinate 385,704 of JAGXOD010000101.1, forward strand.
GTGAAACAGTGCTGCTCCACACAATTCAGTTATTGATTTTCAAGCTCATATGCACTAAATAAATGAACATGGTTGTGATGATGAAGGGTGCAATGCAGAAACAGCAGCGTGTGTATGTGTGTCGTTAGAGCGCCTCCCTGCTGGCTGGAGGCTTGTCCAGCACGCTGACCGAACGCCTGCTCAGGCAGAACGCGGAGCTGACGGGTTTCGTGAGCCGACTGACCGAGGAGAAGAATGAGCTCAGGAACCAGCTGCTCAGACTGGAGGAGCAGCTGCGACGACAGCGCCATCTAGCAGCGCGCAGCGTCAGTACAGCGGTGGGGAAGGAGGGGAGAAAGGTTCTTCACAGGTTCCTTACCATAACATCTACTGTGCCTCTGTCCTCCTCACCGTGTAGTTCAGCAGGTCTGGTTTGGAGGAGCAGTTCTCCAACGAGAGGGAGGCGTGGAGCAGGGAGAGGAGCAGGCTGGAGCAGTCTCTCCGTCAGGCGGAGGCAGAGCTCTCTCATCTCCGGGGAGAGATCCGCTCCAGCACAGTCCGAGACGTCTCGTTACCCGACACGGACAACGTCATGCTCAAGGTGAGATCTGGTGGGAAACGCGCGAGATTACAGCTGTAGCACCCAAGACGCGTGTCACCACCAGGTGTCTGGTGGTCAGGCAGGGGTGTGGAGGTCAGGCAGGGGTTAACTTGGCTGGAATTGTCCTCTACTCATGTTCAGAGAGTTTAAACCTCTCTCTGTTTAACAGCCCCAATAGCTTATTATACATTTGTAGGAGCCTGTAGAGGGCGCTGTAGAATGGGGTTAACAGCTCCTATAGCTCCTATAGATCCTATAGATCCTATAGATCCTTTGGGTTCTCCAGCTGACTCCCTTCTCCCTGTAGAGGATCTATGGGAAGTTCCTACGTGCTGAGAGCTTCCGGAAGGCTCTGATCTACCAGAAGAAGTACCTGCTCCTACTGCTGGGGGGGTTTCAGGAGTGCGAAGATGCCACACTGTCTCTGATTGGCCGCATGGGTGGACACCCCACACACCCATGTCTGGAGCCGCCCAGATACCACCGACATGGCCTCACACGCTTCCGATCAGCTGTGCGCGTCTCCATCGCCATCTCCAGGTACACCGGTGTTACTGCAATGAGTCCGCTGACAGCTCGACTAACTAGTGACTAAAGATGTAGAACACAAACTAATTATGTAAAACAAAAATGACATTTTAAAAAACAAAAAACAAAAAAAAAAACAGTTTTTGATTACTGTGACAAGCCCAGCGGCAGGGGGCAGTCTGCTTGTCATTACTCACACGGGAGATTCAGGTTTATCCCCAAAGGGCAGTTCAGCTGGGCAGTTCAGTGTTGATAGGAAAACTAATCTATCATGAAGATTCATCATTGAGGTTCAGCTGCCTGGTGGCAGAAGAAATAACAGAGTCTGTTCGTTCTCCTAAGCGGCGCTAAAATACAGCGGCCTGAGGGCACTAAGGTGAGTTCAGAGGACAAAATTTGGTCCTTTGGGGACTCAGTTTCCCAGCAGGCTCTTGGAACCACCTGTCTCTCCCGTAAAACACATAGGCCCTTTATGGGTGTATGATGGCATGTGCTATCTGGAGGGGGAAGTTCTGTTAAAAAGAGAGTGATGGGGAGGTGAGTGTCTGATGCTGAGCTGAGTGACGTTGTCTGATGCTCTGTCTGATGCTGAGCTGAGTGATGTCTGATGCTGAGCTGAGTGATGTCTGATGTCCCTGTCTGATGTTTGTTTCCACAGAATGCGGTTCCTTGTACGGAGGTGGCTGAAGGCACCAGGAGGTTCCATCAGTTCTCCCAGCATCAATAGAAATGGGTTAAGCCAGATCCCAGGTGTGTGTCTGTGTGTGTGTGCGTGTGTGTTAACTGTGTGTGTGTGTGTGTGTGTGTGTGTGTGTGTTAACTGTGTGTTAACTGTGCGTGTGTGTTAACTGTGTGTGTGTGTGTGTGTTAACTTTGTGTGTGTTATCTGTGTGTGTGTGTGTAGGGAGGAATGACTCACCCTACCTGCAGCCTGCCAGTGTGGAGGTGTACGGAGAGAGACGAGGGACAAGCCGAGGACGCACAGGACGAGACTCACCTCGGTCTGGACACTCCACAGTGCACAGGTACAACGCCGCCCCTCTAACCCCTAATCTAACCCCACAGTGCTGATTTGGTCGACCATTTGCTGCATTCTCTTCAGAAAGTAAAACATGCATTTACACTGCTTCTCTCCCTCCTCCTCTCCCTGCAGGTATGGTGGAGCAGTCACTGATGGAGGAGGTCTGTTGTGTTCCCACCTGCAGAGTTATGACCCTGACCGCGCGCTCACGGACTACATCTCCAGACTGGAGGCTCTGCAGCGGCGACTCGGGAGTGTGCAGTCAGGTGATCACACGTGCAGTCTCACCTGGATACGTATGATAACCCCAGATATCAGCCTGACGCCACCACCACAAAACAAACCCACTCTAGCATGTGGGTTTCTATAGCAACAATAAAATCTGAATAATGAGGTGCCCTTAGCAACAGTTAACGATATCATGTAAACATAGAAACAGTAGAACGCCGGGTGATGAGGCCATAGGTGTTATGGAGAAAAGTGGCCATACGTCTGCTTAGTGAACAGAACTGACACCATTAACAGAACTGATCACATTTTGAAAATGACTCCTTTACACACAAAAACAGGTGTTGGTGCAAGATGTCACTGAGACACTGCTGTAGTGTGTGATGTCACTGAGACACTGCTGTAGTGTGTGATGTCACTGAGACACTGCTGTAGTGTTTGAGGAGGAGCTCATCACAGTTCAACGCCATCACTGTTATGGACTGGGCACAAATTTCATGTTTTTGCTGATTTAAACTACTTTGCCTTCTATTTACCCAGGCACGTCTTCGTATGCTCAGTTGCACTGTGGGTTAAGAAGATAGAGATCTTCTCTTGGACTGAAGACCCAACCAGACTACCAACTACAGCCAGCAGCTCTGGACTGATCTGTAGTCGAGTGGAATCTGTGGGACCAAACACCCACCGTCTAGTCAGGCGTCTCATCTGCAGCACCTGAAAGCTGCTGTGTGTGCTCAACGTTGCTTCTGTGCTGCAGATGTAAAAGAAAAATCTATCATGTTGTAAATGTGTAGTTGTGGGAATGCTAATTTAAGATTAATTTATACTGTGTATGTGGGGGGTGAAAGATCTTATAAAGGGCGTTTATAGTAGGCTGCTACTGGTCTCATGGTAACACTGGTCATTGGGATGACAAACTAACTGTTAAATTCCTAACAGACACTATTGGAGGACATGAGAATGACATTTGTTTGTTTATAAGCACCGGGGTGTATTCTACACCATTAACGCCAAGCCTAAAAGAACAATGTTTATTACAACAGCTTAAATAAATGTCATTTATACAACATGTATTGCATTTGGGGCTTAATCGAGGGTTGGGAGAGATGGCCGTGTTACCAGATACACTACACTGTGTTTTATTAGCCTGGTTTAAAGAACAGAACAGAGGACATTTGTAGAAGACATATTTTTGTAAAGGCAGGAGCTTTGAATTTTATGGGTATTTTGTCAAAACTGAAATAAAGATTAATATAATATTTCAATTTGGTTTTGTCCCAGTGAAACCGTCTTCTCTAGCAGTGTGGTGTGCACTGTTTGCGCAACAGACCTACATCAAAAGCGTGGAATAAAAAGGCCTTTAAACGGAGCTTTAAATCTGAATTTAAGGATGACATCCTGACTGACCACCCACCAAAACTTCTGTTTTTCTATATTTAGATTTTGCCCTTTACACTGACACGTCCGCACTTGTGTACAATTTATATATTGGTTAAACATGTTTAATTGAGTCAACTTGAAAAGATGGGCAGTATGGGAGAAAACTTACTCGGCATCTATTACTACGGTGGCAGAGAAGAGCCATCACGCTGCCAAGAAAAACACTCTGCAGATACACAAAGCAAGTTCATTAAATGACGACGCATGTGCTACATTTCAGAAACGCACTCCGAATTCAGTCAATGGAAGAGTTTCTGGGCGAATTATTCTGAGTGATAAGCAAATGAAAAGTGATGATCATGATTGTATCACAGGTTATCTAACTTATATGATACAGAATGAAAAACAAGCCTATTTGTGGTCTGTATTCTTGCTTGTTTATTTTTGCTATGTTGTACGTAGTGCAGCCTTAAAACCTTGATAGAAATCTCATGTAACACAATCTAGTTTCTGTCTAAATACCAGCTAGCTACATTTAACCAGCGCCCTCTAGTGATCCCGTTGCCGTGCAAAATCTTTTTTTTTTAACACATAAAAATAACTAATAATATCGAAAATTCTTAAAACACAAGCCCATTACACTAAATGTATTTTTTAGAACTAGTATAACTTCCTGCATACCCATTTTCAGCCACCTACACGCAACTGTTCATGAGAAATCCCGTTCTGAACACACTGTTTACACCATGTGGTGCAACTTGACTCTCCCTTTAAATTTTCCTTTTAAAGTTTAAGAAAGAGAACTTCATGTTTTGTCACCTAAAATTCATTTACTAACAAACCTTCAGCATCAAACGGCGTATGGAATGTTGGTAAATACCTTTATTTTCTTGCTCACGACATCTCATAAAAATGTGTAATCCTTTCCTTTGTCGAAAAAAAAAATTCTTGCCCAATCAGCGACCGTGCAGCATCGCTTTACGGAATCTGTTCTCGAATTGCAAAGCTACATTGGTTTCCGTGGTTGCTATTGGTCCAGAGAGTTTTGCCTGGCGAGGTGTGAAGGGGGAAGAGTAATGGGCCCACCAAGTATCTGCAAAAGCGTCAAGCTGATGCCTTTAAAGTGATTGATAGCTGTTCTAACCAATAGTTAACTTGAAGCTGAAATTATGAACACCTCACTTGCCGTGATTCGTGATTGTTTCTTTGGGAAGGACATGAGCAACACAACAAGCCAGCTGGGTTGTAAACATGCTACACCAATCATATTTATGCAGTCTCTGAAACTCACGACTGCAATGAAGATCCTGATTTCATATCTTTGCCAGCATCTACCCCTGATACACAAAGCAAGCCAAATGTCAAAAGACAAGAGCTGAGATATCTCTAGTAGACTTGCAGAACAGTATCTCTGCAATTAATAAACAAGCAGATAACATGGAGGGCATGATTACCAGGAACACTGAGCATTGAAGCCCTGAAGAAGTCAGTTGATTTCGTCTTTGCAGAAGTTGAATCACTAAAGACTGATATGAGAGAGAACAAAACTGCCAGTGAAAGATATGACCAGCAAATACGGACAGTGATGGAACGTCAGACTCCACGGTGTCCCTGAAGGTAACCCAGAAGATATCAAGGCCAGGGTTGTGAACATCTGCTGTGCTGTGGTACCTGGCTCTCAGCAAAAAAATACAGGTGACATTGATGTTGTCCACCACCTAGGTAGATAGCAGGGGTCACCAAACAGGCCAAGGACAACCTTTATCCGCTTCACAAATAGATCTACGAGAGCTCTAGATCTATTTTTGAGCCTTTATTTTTTCCCTTACCAATTGTTTTTACAATTATTCTTATTTTTCTAGTCACTTCTTTCTTAATATATAATCTAAGAGCAGAATCAATGACACCACATTTCTCTTGTACTGTGAGGTTGTGTAATGTAAGATTATAGTGTTATAGTTTAATGCTTTATTCAAGCCAATCCACAAGGAGATGCAAAACATGTTAAAATACACAGTAAAAAAAAAAATCCTAAAAAAACGGTCAAATGACGGGCAGCAATGGCTGCCAAACAAAAACCTTAATTTTAAAGTAAAAAACCCTGATTTAAATTAAGTGGAAAAACAATAAATTTACAGAAAAATGCATTAAACATTCTGCAGAGAAATACCGTTATTTTACAGATTTTTCCTGGATTATTATGATTTAGCACTTTTAATAAAGTGACAGCACTAATAGTTTTGCAGAGAAATACCTTTATTTTACAGACTGTTCCTGAGTTATTACAATTAAGCACTTTCAATAAAGTGACAGCACAAAAGGTTCCATGAGAGAAATACCGTAATTTTGCAGATTTTTCCTGTCCATATTCATCATGACTTCCAGGACAAACTCAAATGAGCAAAAAGCAAAAAAAGTTATTTTATGCAAATGAAAAAGTATATTATACCAATGTTGATCACCTCAATGTCCTCCATCATCACTTTTAATCATTTAAATCCCCATTTTTTTCTCCACATCACCAATATCAGTAGCCTGAACACAACTACAAACACATAACACTGATGTGAAATGAAAGATACACTCATTATCATTTACATGTAGGCATTTAGCAGACGCTCTTATCCAGAGTGCCTTACAAAGTGCTTTGCCATCTGATCACAGAATTAATTGTAAATAGTACAGTAGATAGGTCAGAATTGAAGATACCCTCGAACCAGAATACTACTAAACTACAGGAATCAATCCAAATACCTAGAAGTACACAAAAACAGGCTGAATATTGCAAAACTACAGAAATTAAAATGGATACCTACAAGAAATGCAAATTCACAGGTACTATATCATACAACGGAAAGTACTATGACAAGTGCTAGAGTTTTAGTCTGTTCTACAGATGTGTCTTCAGCCTACCTTTGAAGACTGCTAGGGACTCTGCAGTCTGGACAGCCAATGGAAGCTCATTCCACCATCTCGGAGCCAGGACAGAAAATTGTCTTGAAGCTTGTTTTCCGTGAGACTTTAAGCATGGCGTTTTAAGCCGAGCCGTACTTGAGGTATGGATGGGGCTTTGACCATGGCCATCATGTAGGGAGGGGTTGGACCATTTTTTGCTTTGCAGGCAAGCATCGGGGTTTTAGATCTGATGTATGCAGCTACTGGAAGGCAGTAAAGAGAATGCAGCACTGGAGTGGCATGTGAACTTGGGGAGATTGAAGACCAGTCGTGCTGCTGCATTCTGGATCAGTTGTAGAGGTCTGATGACCCATAGAGAAATATCCATAAGGAAGCAGTTGCAGTAGTCCAGCTTTGAGATGATGAGAGATTGCACAAGCACCTGGGTAGCTTCCTGTGAAAGAAAGGGTCGTATTCTCCGTATTTTGCAGAGAAGAAATCTGCAGGATCTGGTCATTGGCCACTCAGAGAAGTGACAAGGAGAAGTCTGCCTATTAAAAAGTTGCAGTCAAAATCCAAAGTTAGCTGCTGTTAATTTTGTGCCAATAACATTACAAATATTATAGTGCTTATGAGCTGAAATATTTACCATGATCTGGTATAAATGATAAGTCTTTGAATCATCATTTACTTGGTTAGATTCTGAATCTCTGCAGGTAGAACATTTATTGATATTGAAATTACTACTCAAAGTTCATCATTGGAAAACAATTGATGTCTAGGGGCACAAGTGTACAGGTTAACAAAGCTCTGTTTCAAAGGGACAAGAATTCGATAAATTCACCTTATCCGAGTCCCTTTGAAAACCTACAGAGCTTTGGTTAAGTTTATACATCTGGACATCAGGTTTAATCCAAGAATGAACACTGCAAAGCCATTTCAAAAAGGGATCAGACTTCTGTTATGTTGAATCATGACAATTACTTTTGTGAATTAGCACTTACTCTTGGAAAACATATATAAACAGTGGTTGAAGTGGGATTCGGCAGGTCCCCAAGATCCAGTGTAGTGGTGCGGCAGGGAAAGTGACTCACCTCAAAATAATTCCAAAATTGATTTGTACTGTGAGCTTCTGCTCCTGCTCTGGGCTACTCTGGTCTGTGCTGCTCCGTACTGTAACCAAAGTGTAGGTCAACTTGGTGCATATTATTTTTGCTCTTACATATTACATTTTGCTTTTAACATATGAGAAAGCATATTGATTCCCTTAGGGTTAAATACTATGGACAAAATCTTTACTATGATCCCAATAATGGTGTTTTTTAGTTCTTTTACACAAACCATGTCTGGTCTCCTTCACCCTTTCCTTCTTCAATGCAGATCTGCATTAGCATAACTGAGAAGTGGTCCTTTAAGTGAACTTTGGCTTTTCTCCATTCATCTGGAAAGGATTTGACAAAAATACAGCAGTTTTAAGTCTATTTATATTACTACCAGAAATCCCCATGCAAAACAACCCCAAAATCAACAAATATTTATTTACTTATTTCATTTGACTGGAACCGAGCAGGCCATTGAGTCTTGAACTCTCCAACCCTGGGTTGATGAGTATCACAGCCGGTGCTGGGGGAGGTGGGCTCAGGTGGTCACGGGCTAGGGAAGTAGCTTTAATTGCAATTTTAACACACTTATAAAGTTAGACTCACACCCACGTACTAAAACGAGTGATTTATTACTTGATATAATATTAATATGATCAATATTAATATTGTTTGAAAACTTATAATGCATCCTTTTCAGAAAAAAAATCACGATAAAAAATTATATCGCCACACCTGCTAGCTCATATCAAGCCCTAAATGTAGCTTTGGCTTTCAAAATATGACCAGACGTGCCCCCCCCCCCCCTTCCAGAAGATAAATGGACAAAGAACAAAACGTACAGGGTTCATAACTATAACCACCACATGACGTGATAGAGGCGGATTTTTTTTTTGAAAAAAATTAATGTCTGCCACTCAAAATCTAGACCCAGAGTGCTAAATATAGCATAAATGGCGTCAACTACAAAATGCCGACACAAAATCAGTGGCCTATGGAGAAAGCTAAACTGTTAAGCAGCACATTGATTTGTACATCATTTAATATGACTATTAATCAATTTCTAATCAGCGATAGAAAAGATTCGATACGTTCCTAGCAAATTAGACTTAACGTTACCTCAGTGAAATGCTGAGTCTCGACAACCATTTCAAAGTTTACCTCACCTTGTTGTTACACTATGTTGCCAGATTTAGCTGTTAGCTAAATTTCAATTAACCTTTTAACAAAGACTTGATATACCGCATATAGTATTATTTAACCCATGTTTTTAACAGTGACCGAATTAAAGTTTTTAACGCATCTGAAAATATTAGATATTAATATTTTATTGTTTACATCTTTATTAAATGAAACACGAAGTGAAATGTGTTTTCAGACTAGGCTAACTAGCTAATGTTAGGTTACATATATTAAGAACGTTTTCTTACCTGATGTCACCAATAAGGCTTCACTTAAAATTTCTTCCTCTGTACCCTGTTTCCAGTTTATTTTGTGGAATCATCCGCTCAAACAAATAATTTGGCAGGCAGATGTAAAATAATCCAGGTAGCTAGCTAGCTACCATAGCTTGTAGACTGACTGAATTTAATGTGTATCCCCAACACACCAACGGACGAATTTTCAAACTTGACCATGAGAGGCGCGAACAGTTGCCATTGGCCAATTTCCTGAATTTCAGCGTGGTAACGTAGCAACTATTGAAAGATATTTATATTTAATTGGTTGTTCAAGTTGTGTTTTCATTTCAGTGTGTAGCTATAGGCACACACATTTTTAAGTTTAAAAACCGGTTCCATAACTATGTATGTCTACCAGTACATCAGTTCATCTGTCTGTTACCATTTATTTTGTTATGCACAATAGACCCAGTGTTTATAAATCTTTCTTTAAAAAGTCCAGCACCCAAACAAACTGCAGAACTCAATAGAGATGGAACAATCAACAGAAATCTCAGCTATCACTACTAAAAACGGTCACATACTGTAGGTGTGTCAATGTTAAAATCTAATGTCTGAACTGACATTAGGAAGTCACGCCTCATTCTGTAGTCTTCATGAAAATTCAATTGCAGAAATTTTTTTTTTTTTTTTTCAAAATATTTATCAACATGTTGTGTGGAAAATTAAGGTTCTGCCCTTTACAATTTTTACCTGCAATTTTTTCCAGAAAACAAATCTCGTTCCTCATTTTAAGTCATATTGTAAATTAATAATGAATGCTACATGGGTGGGGTGATAAATTCTAAATCATCATTGTCCTCGACTGATCATCATTGCTCTGATTTTCAGATCAACAGATTCATTGACACGATGGGGCTGGGGAATGTCAAAATTAGCTAGCCAAGCAGTGACTGGCTAAAGTTACAAGGGCATTCTTTCATTTTATTTTTCAACTAGTTTAACAAAAAAAGTTAGCTTCAGAAAACAGAAAACAATAAAAAAATTTTACGAAAAAACAAGTGCAAACAGAACAAGCAACCATTTTCCTCTTTTTTACTTACATTAAAGATCTATGAGTGTAACGGGTGGCGAGAGGACGAGGATGCGGAGTCGAGCTTCGTTTTATGACTTTTATTTTCACGATTAACATAAAGTACCGTTAGAACGCTATGCGCACACACAACTTCACATACAGTGACTCAAACAAAGACGAGCACGGGACACTGCGCTAGCGCACATTAAATAGACGAACATTAACCCCTTGTGATGACGAGACGAGCTACAGGTGCGACTGATGAACACACACACACCGACACACCCACGGAACTACACATAAGGACGTAGACAACATAAACACACGCCCAGAGGGAGGGGTCCGGGAGCGTCACCGTGACAATGTGCCTTATTATCAGCATCTCATGAACTCATGAACTTATCTGTCCATTCATCTTTAAAACAGCGGTTTTCAGCATCAACTTTTCTTATTTTGGAACAAGCCATAACCTCCTCCGCTCTGCTCGGCTCTGCCAGGGTGAGCTAGCGACACTGGCTGCACAGGGCAAACAAAAGATTTTATTGGCTCAATTGAGTGATGCTATTACCTTAATAACTGTAGTAGAGGTAACCTCTTGCCCACATTTCTGCTTGACTCTGCGCCTGTCTTTCGCCGGGAAAAATGCTGCATGAAAATGATCTAATTTTGTGAAGCATGCTGCAAGGTAGCGCTGTGTGTGCGTGTGTGCGTCCGTGCGCGCGCGCGTGCGTATTTGCGCGTGCGTAATTGCGCGTGCGTAATTGCGCGTGCGTATTTACGCGTGCGTATTTACGCGTGCGTGTGTGTGCGTGTGCGTGCATAGGTGTGTTTTCTTCTGATATCATAGAAATATGACTGATAATGAGTCAGTATGCTCAAGTGTTGATTCACTTGGTGTGGAAAACATTAGGATCACCAAATTCTCCACTAAACTGCCAGTGGAAGTTTTTTGATGTTATCTGTCTGGTACGCCTGTCAGTGGTGTGTAAAACTGCTCCAGAACGTTAATTATCTCAGATGGTCTTAGAAGCTGGCAAGTTTCTTCAGCATGTAAAGCGGTGTCAGTAGATGATCCAGTACTGCTTGAGTGGATGGAACCTTCTCCAGTATCCTTGTTAAGAGCAGACTGGTTCTATTTGAAGAGTGTATTTATTAGAGTAGCTCTGTGTGTGCATGAGCGCTTACAGATGTGTCCTCACAGTCATATGCTATTGCTTTTTCTCTAACCCCACTTCTCTGTCTCTACCCCCCCTGTCTCTCTTTCTCCTTTCTGTCTCTCTCTCTCTCACTCTCTACATCCTTCTACATCCTACTCTCTACACTCTTTTATTGCTGCATATATGTCCTCTCCTCTTGTATGTGTTTCCAGTGGTGTTACACCCAGCAGATCCTCACAGAGCTCCTTCCTATCTTTGTGATAAAATCTCACATACACTAAATAAAAAAATGCTCATTGAAAATGATCTAATTTTGTGAGTTCATCATGTTGGGTCCGGACAGAACCATATCTCGGTCCGGATTTTACAATATTTAAAAATAGTCCCAGGCAAATAATTTTAAAACCTTTATCTCAGAAAACAGAAACCTCAAAATAAAATACATTTTAAAAGTGCAACAGAGCCTAATAAAAAATGTTCTTTTAAAATGAAGAAAATGACACTAATTTTGATCTAAAAATGATCTAATTTTGTGAATTCATCATGTTGGGTCTGGACAGAACCATCACTCGGTCCGGATTCGGACCGAGGTCCGCCATTTGGGGATGCCTGCTCTAGACTATGACTGTGGTTTGTGTGTATGCATCTACACTTTGTGGTACAGTAGCACTCAGTTGTAGTACTCAAAATTTCTTTGCATTTTCTGTTGTGTTTTCATGGCCTTAACGAGTTCTGTGGTTTTCCTGCTTTAGAAGGTGTGCAGTGTTGTGGATGTTCCTGTTGTGACTGAAGCAAATACAAATTGAACTATTTGCAATTTAATAATTAATTCAGTTAAACAAAAATACCTTCTTTGAGTTCTAACATATATTAAAGTTTACAATTTTAAAAGCTCATTAAATCTGTGTTGCTGCATGATGTTTCAAAGAGTGTATCCAGGTCAGTCCACATGTGCTGCTAGCTGTGTCCAGAGACATATTACTATTGGATATCACAAGAAAACACACCTATGCACGCACACTCACACACACACACTCGCGCGCATGGACGCATGCGCAAAAGTGCACGGACGCATGCGCAAAAGCGCACGGACGCACGTGTAAAAGCGATGTGAGGTTTCAAGTACATATTGAGATCATTACACAATGTACTTCATGCGCAGCCCTTAAATACTGCTGTCTCCAGCTGCCTGCCCGTGCTCACCCCCATGTACGAGGTCAAAGCTACAGTTGTTTAATATGTCTGAAAACCTATATGTTTCGTTCTGTGTACATTTTTATCCTGTACATCAATGGATACTCTGAATTAGAACACCAAGATTAGCAGATTTGCCATTGGCGCTCTGTGCGCCAGACAGACGTGATGGAGTCTGGAGACTCCACAAACTTTCAAGCCAGCACAACAATTGGCCTGAAAGAGAAACCACTGGTGTTCACTGACTTTTTAATGCTATAGTTACCACTCTGAGGGTTGGTTTTCCAGCCAGAGATATAGCAGTTCTAGACTGCATTTTCCTTTCAACTGAACTTTCAATCTTTTGTAGTCTGGGATTAGACTGGGATTATCCCTGTCCCTGAATGTCTTACATTTAAATGATGCATCTTCAAAATCAACCCAGACCAAGGGACCAAAGTCACACGAAAAAAAAAAAGGGACGGCAGTATGTCGTCAATCCAAGGATGCTGAGCCTCATCTCCAAAATTGCCAATTTTGAGTGGACAGAGTAAAATGTGAATGTTAGTGTGAATTTTAAGAGCCTTCAACCAGCTAAAACACTTTATTGGCTATTTTGGTGTGCTTTTTTCATTTTCCTTTTAACTAAAAGTTTTAGTGAAGAGTAGTTCAGTGTATTTTTGTTGGCTTGCCCAAGTGCTCCGATGGAGGGGGGCTATCGTCTTCCTCCTCGCTGCACTCAGACTACACCGCATATTTCGATGGAGGGGAGCTGTCGTCTCCCCCTTCATAGCCCTTAGATTCCAGCGCGCACTCAGAGGGAGGAGGACTGACATTCCTCCCCCTACCGCGTGCCAAATAGTCAGAAGGAGGGGGGCTGGTGTCCTCTTTCTGCTTGCCCTCGGACTCCGGCGCATACTCGGAGGGAGGAGGGCTAACATATTCCCCCACATAGCACTCTGTGCTCTTGGAGCACACGGAGGGGGGACACCTCTCTTCCTCCTCGGAGTCTTCTTCCCCAAATTCGCTCTCCGGTGGTGCTTGCTCCACCTCTCCGGTGGCGATCCAGACCACCGCTTCTGTTTTTTCACTCAACTTGTCCTTCAAGGGGGAGGAGTCTCTCGTTGACTGGCAGGCTCTGTCTGCCCAAGCTACCTCCGCGAGTTCGCAAAAGAAATAAGGGGCACGTCGGTGCCTCCCCTTCTGTGTCCCATGCGTGCTCGCCCTCCTACCTGTCTCTCGGAATCCTCGCATCCCTTCGGCTCGTCTTTCTGTCACATGCGAGAGACTGGAGGATGCGGAGACGAGTTTGCGTTTTCACACACTTATTTATTGAGACTTTAACAAAAAGCGCGAAGGCGCAGTGGACGAACATATAACACTTATGTGGTTGACTCAAACAAAGACGAGCACGGGACACTGCACAAACAGACGTTAAACAAACGAACAACACTATCCCCTTGTGATGACAAGATGAGCTTCAGGTGAGACTGATGAACACACACCGACACACGCCCACGGAAATACACATATGGACAGAGACAACAAGAACACACGACCAAAGGTAGGGATCCGGAGCTGTATCGTATCGTAATTAGTATAATGAGTACACATTTATATAGTACATATAATGAGACATGATGAGTACAAAAATAAGAAACGTTGTTTGCAAATTGTTGAATCTTGAATTGTTGGAATTTCAAAATGCTTACAGTAGTTATGCACGATGACCCATTCAGTAAACGTAACCTGTTGTATGATGTTTGGTAAATGTATCACGATAATGAGATATCAAAGCTAAACAAGACACCACAATTTAGATCAGGTTTAAACTTTGTTTATTCTTTGCACTAAAATCACAGCTTGGAAACATTTTGGTTTAGAGACTAGATACATGCACTAGTGTATTTTTGTCATGATTGCCTAAGCAAACTTCTGGAACCATTCTGTTTGGATGAGCAAATTTCAAAGCACTTGTAAAGCTCTGTAACCTTGGTGTCACGGTTGGTCCCCTCCTACATTTACATTTACGGCATTTAGCAGACGCTCATATCCAGAGCGACTTACAAAAGTACTATGTGTTCAGACAGAATATGCATCTCTATCTAGTATAAACAGGTTTAAGTCCAAACTACTCAAGCTCAAGCACTGCCATAAACAGTTGCCAGTGCTGATGCCTAGAAAAAAAGACAACAAATATAAGATTAGATACAGTGCAATACCTAGCAAGACTGAAATACCTACAAGACTACCTGCAGTATAAGTGCAATACTTAGCAAGTGTTCCTAAAGATAAAGTGCAATTACGCTTTATACCAATGCTTCAGTGGATTAGTGCTTATAAGTGCTTTACAAAGAGATGGGTCTTCAGTCTGATTTTGAAAACCGCGAGAGAGTTCGCTGTTCGGACAGCCAGTGGAAGTTCGTTCCACCATCTGGGTGCCAGGACAGAGAAGCATCTTGTCGCATGTCTTCCATGAATCTTTAGGGATGGTGGGTCAAGCCGAGCCGTACTTGAAGCGCGAAGGGCTCGAGGTGCGGATCGACTTTTGACCATTAGGTAAGGTATGGAGGAGCTGGTCCATTTTTGGCTTTGTAGGCAAGCATCAGAATTTTAAATTGAATGCGAGCAGCGACAGGAAGCCAGTGAAGGGAGCGCAGCAGTGGAGTGACATGAGTGAACTTGGGTAGATTGAAGACAAGCCTTGCTGCTGCATTCTGGATCAGTTGCAAGGGCCTGATGGCCTGCAGAGGAAGACCAGCCAGGAGCGAGTTGCGGTAGTCGAGCCTTGAAATGACAAGAGACTGGACAAGCACCTGGGAGGCCTCCTGAGAGAGGAAGGGTCGGATACGTCGGATGTTGTAGAGAAAATATCTGCATGACCGAGTCAGGTTCGCAATATGGGCAGAGAACGACAACTGGTCATCCAGAGTCACCCCAAGGTTTCTTGCATCTTTAGACGGAACAATCAAAGAGTTCTCGAATGAGATGGCAAGATCCTGCTGAGGACCTGGAGCTCCAGGGATGAACAGCAGCTCAGTCTTGCTGGGATTGAGCTTTAGATGATGAGCTGTCATCCATGAAGAGATGTCAGTCAGACATGCAGAGATACGACTGGAAACCTGAGTATCAGATGGTGGGAAGGAAAGCATTAGTTGAGTGTCATCAGCATAGCAGTGGTAAGAGAAACCACGAGAGGTAATTACATCACCAAGAGAATGGGTGTAGAGTGAAAAGAGCAGAGGACCTAGCACTGAGCCTTCAGGGACACCAGTAAGGAGCCTGCAAGGAGCAGATGTAGACCTCTCCATGTTATCTGGTAAGAACGCCTCTCTAGATAGGACTCAAACCACTTCCATGCAGAGCCCGTGATTCCCAGGTCAGCGAGGACAGATAGGAGGATCTTGTGGTTCACCGTGTCAAAAGCTGCAGAGAGGTCCAAAAGGATCAGAACTGTAGGTACCATGCCTCCACAGACCAAACGGGGGCGCTCTCCCGAGTGACACTGCCCTAGTCAGAACGGACATGTAACTACGTCACCAGACGAACCCCTTTAAAGGGGGAATCCCCCTTTGTCCGGTCTCTCTACCTGGCTGCAACCCAGTAGCTACCTAGAGACAAAGAGCGCGCGCACACCTTCGAGAACAAAGCGGTATTAGTTCTGCACCCAGGCCCCGTGCAATAAACGACCGTCGTAAGGATAAATTAGTTCACTAGTTTATTTCTTTTGGCGGAGTTTGTCTACCTAACCGCTTATGCTAGCCATGTGGATCCATCCATCCATCCATCCATTTTCTTCCGCTTATCCGGGTCCGGGTCGCGGGGGCAGTAGCCTAAGCAAAGAGGCCCAGGTTTCCCACTCCCCAGCCACCTCTTCCAGCTCTTCTGGGGGGATACCAAGGCGTTCCCAGGACAGCCGAGAGATATAATCTCTCCAGCGTGTCCTGGGTCTTCCCCGGGGTCTCCTCCCAGTTGGACATGCCCAGAGCGCCTCCCTAGGCAGGCGCCCAGGTGGCATCCGAACCAGATGCCCGAACCACCTCAACTGGCTCAACTGAGGAGCTGCGACTCCCGGATGACCGTGCTCCGTACCTTATCTCGAAGGGAGAGCCGAGCCCAGATGAGGAGAGAACTAATTTCAGCCGCTTGTATTCGCGATCTCGTTCTTTCGGTCACTACCCAAAGCTCATGACCATAGGTGAGAGTCGGAACGTAGATTGACCAGTAAATTGAGAGCTTTGCCTTTTGGCTCAGCTCTCTCTTCACCACAACGGTCCGGTACAGCGACCGCAATACTGCAGCCGCAGCACCGATCCGCCTGTCAATCTCTCGTTCCATCCTTCCCTCACTCGTGAACAAGAACCCGAGATACTTAAACTCCTCCACTTGAGGCAAGGACTCACTCCTGACCCAGAGAGGGCACTCCACCCTTGTCCGACTGAGTACCATGGTCTCAGTTTTAGAGGTGCTGATTCTCATCCCGGCCGTCTCGCACTCGGCTGCAAACTGATCCAGCGAGAGCTGTAGGTCTTGGCCTGATGATGCCAACAGGACCACATCATCTGCAAAGAGAAGGCGTGGAATCCTGAGGCCACCAAACCGAACCCCCTCCGCCACTTGGCTACGCCGAGAAATTCTGTCCATAAAAGTTATGAACAGAACCGGTGACAAAGGGCCGCCTTGGCGGAGTCCAACTCCCACCGGAAACCAGTCTGACTTACTGCCGGCCATGCGAACCAAACTCCTGCTCCGTTTGTACAGGGACTGGATAGCCCGTAGCAACGGGCCCCGCACTTATACTCCCAGAGCACCCCCCAGAGGAATCCGCGAGGGACACGGTCAAATGCCTTTTCCAAATCCACAAAACACATGTGGACTGGTTGAGCAAACTCCCATGCACCCTCTAGGACCCTCGCAAGGGTGAAAAGTTGGTCCAGTGTTCCACGACCAGGACGGAACCCACATTGTTCCTCTTGTAACTGAGATTCGACTATCGAACGGACTCTCTTCTCCAGAACCCCTGCATAGACCTTACCGGGAGGCTGAGAAGTGTGATCCCCGATAGTTGGAGCACACTCTCCGGTCCCCTTTCTAAAAAGGGGAACCACCACCCCGGTTTGCCAATCCAGAGGCACTGCCCCGATGTACACGTGATGTTGCAAAGACGTGTCAACCAAGACAGTCCCACAACATCCAGAGCCTTAAGGAACTCAGGACGGATCTCATCCACCCCCGGAGCCTTGGCACCAAGGAGTTTCACAATTACCCTGGTCACCTCAGCCCTAGTGATGGGCAAACCCCGTCCGAGTCCTCTGGTTCTGCTTCCTCTGTGGAAGACGTGATGGTGGGATTGAGAAGATCCTCGAAGTATTCCTTCCACCGCCTAATGACATCCCCAGTCGGTCAGCAGATCCCCAGCCCCACTGTATACAGTGTTGGTCAGGAACCGCTTTCCCCTCCTGAGTTGCCTGACGGTTTGCCAGAACCTCCTCGGAGCCGATCGAAAGTCACTTTCCATGGTCTCACCAAACTCTTTCCACACCCGAGTTTTTGCCTCTGCGACAGTCAAAGCCGCGATCCGCTTGCCCCCCTGTACCTGTCTGCTGCCTCCAAAGTCCCACGGGCCAACCAGGCCCGATAGGACTCTTTCTTCAGCATGACGGCCTCCCTTACCCGAGGTGTCCACCACCGGGTTCGGGGATAGCCGCCACGACAGGCACCGACAACCTTGCGGCCACATCTGGATCCAAGAACTGTTTTAACATTCGCGCGACAGCCGGACCTCCGCGAATTCCATTTAAAAGTCGACTTAAAATCCTCGCTGTGAAAACCCCTCTACGGAACGTCGAGAGACCGCCGATTGACCGGCTACCAGAACTTTTCCCCGGACGGAGCAACGCGATCCAGCGGAACTTTTCTTCATTAAAGCGCACAAAGGAGTCCTCCTCAAGAGGCTACCTGGCCTACTGCGCGGGCCGCAGACGGACAACACCAAGTAAGACTGTGCATCTGGGCAGACTTAATATAAAACTGTGCGTCTGTTGAATGTGAATGTTTACGCCTGTGCTTATGCTTGGGTTAAATGTATTAGCGTCGTATATGTTGTACTAAGCCAGTTGAACTGAGTACTAGCGCGCAAAATCTAGTAAGCGTAATCAATTGTACGGTTTCCCCTACCATAGTTACGTTACAATAGTTACGCATGGGTCTGGCTATACTCTCGCTGAGGTTGCCTAGTGACCAGCGATACTGTGTCGCCATAGGTTTGTTTGGTTTTCGTACCAGCGAATTTCCCTTCGACTGTAAACTTCCCCCCTCCATCCATTGTCTTAGTTTTCTCGTGTCTGTGGCTATCGAGGAGAGCTTAGTTTGGTTTTCGCGCTATTGAGTTTCTCTTCGCCTGTAAAACTTCCTCCCCCATCTATTGTCTTAGTTTCTCGTGCCTGTGGCTATAGAGGAGAGCTTAGTTTGGTTTTCGCGCCGCTGAGTTTCTCTTTGTCTGAAAGACCTCCCCCCACGCGCACGTGCACCCGCATGTACCTGAATCCACATCCACACACACGTACCCGAACACGCACGCACTCACACACACACATATATACACACACACACACACACGCTAGAGGATCCCCAGTCCCTTATTTGTTGTACTGTTTATTATGGAGTGTGTTTAATAAATGTTTTCTGTGTTAAACGCTGTTGTCTGAGTCGTTGTCTCTGCCAGAACTATTATTCGAACTAAAAACCTTCAGATTTAAAGTTTGTTTATCCAACTAATTGGGCTGCGGAAGTTGACCAGACCTTAGATAGATCAAGTTTATATTAAATTAATTAAAGCTAATGCTATCTAAGCTTCCGCCATTTCGTAGGTAATTTTATGAGACTGATTACTTAATAAATTTGGCCCGCACCTACAGAACCGATGACAGTTTGGATGATCTTGCAGTCTGGAGCTGCTCAGTCACCGCTATTAGGGCCGTTTCTGTTGAGTGTGCTGGTTTGAAGCCCGACTGGTTGGGGTCCTGGAGCAGGTTCTGAGTGAGAAAGAGAGACAGTTGGTTGTATACAGCATGCTCAAGATTTTTTGATAGGAAAGAAAGGAATGATACCGGTCGGTAGTTGCAGACATCTGAACTGTCCAGGGTGGGCTTCTTCAGAATTGGGACCACTCTGGCAGTCTTGAATGCAGCTGGGACCTGGCCTGATGACAAGGAGCTGTTCATGATGAACGTGATGAAGGGCAGCAGATCTATGGAGACTGTCTGGAAGAGTGTGGATGGGATGGGATCCAGTGGGCAGGTTGTCGGGTTGCTGGATTTAAGTAGCTGTAGGACCTCATCTGTGGAAAGAGGAGAAAAACATGTTAAGGAATTAATGGCAAGAGGATGAGTATTGGTCAAGGAAGTAGAGAAAGAGGAAAACGACTGACGGATTTTGTTAACCTCCTCAAAGAAGGTGACAAAATCCTCCGGGGTAAGGGAAGAGGGTGGTGGGTGAGAGGGGGGTTCGAGAAGAGAGGAAAAGATACTAAAGAGCCTGTGTGGATCCGATGCTGATGCTTCCAGTTTCTCCTTGTAGAAGGATGACTTGGCAGCAGTAACCTCTGTTGAGAACTTGTAGAGGAGAGCCTGATAGGAGTGTAGGTCAGAGTCAAGCTGGGACTTCCTCCACTTCCTCTCTGCCTTTCTTAGCTCTCTCCGGTTGCTGCGTAGGACTTCAGTCAGCCACGGGGCAGGTGGGGAGAATCTAGCTGGCCTGGAGGAAAGAGGACACAAAAGGTTAACTGCAGACGAGAGTGAAGAAAGCAATGTATCTGTGGCTGTATCCAAGGAAAGAGATAGAAAAGAATCAGGATGTGGAAGGGTAGTAAGATAGTTGAAGCCAGAGACGAGTGAGAGATGGAGTGCAGGTTACGTCGAGAGAACGACGAGTCTGAAGGAGATGCATTGACAGGGAGAGCAGTAAGGGAGAGTGTGAAAGATAGAAAGTGATGATCTGAGCAGTGTATGGGTGTTACTGTCATATCCAGGGCTGGGGCCGGTCTGCTGAAGATCAGGTCTAGGATGTTGCCTGCTCTGTGCGTTGGAGGTGTCTGGTTGAGGGTAAGGTTGAAGGATGAGAGCAGCAGTTCGAGACATGATGACTGCAGCTTGTTCGATGGAAGATTGAAGTCACCAAGGAGAATCAATGGGGTTCCATCAATGGGGAAGAGACTCAGAAGAATATCCAACTCGTCTATGAAGTTACCTAGAGGAGAAGGAGGGCGATAAATGACAATTGTATGCATTTTAGAGGGGAAAGATACAGTAACAGCATGATATTCAAAAGAAGAAATAGAGAGATGTGAGAATAAAAATGGAGTGAAATTCCACTTCCTAGACAAGAGCAAACCTGTGCCACCACCCCTGCCAGTCTGTCTCGGAGAGTGGGAGAAGTTAAAGGCAGAGGATAGGGCTGCTGGAGTCGCAGAGTTCTCAGGAGTGATCCAGGTCTCAGTCAAAGCCAGGAAGTGCAGTGAATGATGAGATGCTAAGGCCGAGATGAAGTCAGCTTTCCGAACCGCAATCGGCAATTCAGGCAATTCCAGAGTCCACCCATCACCCTGGTCTGAGAATGTGACGACCTTGGGGGATGGATGAGATTCCTTGCATTGAGCTTCTTGCGGTAACGATGGGAACGTCTGGCTCTGTGGGTTGAAAGAGAGAGTATTGAAAAACACATGTTTAAAGTGCAGCAGTGTAGTAACTTGACGGTAAAGTAGTAGAGTGAGAGAAAGAAATGCTTAGCAAAGTTTGAAGGAGATTGCCTCTGTGTTGATGTTGAATGGAACGGAGTAGAAGAAGTAATCTGTCTAGTTTGTTGTTCTGTTTTGCTTCCTGTTTTCAGTATGGATTCTAATCCTGGTTCTGTATGTGTCGGTGCCCTGGCCCTGGACTGCTTAATAGACCATGATTTAATATGTAGTCTGGTAGATAGTCGAATCTCAGTTACAAGAGGAACAATGTGGGTTCCGTCCTGGTCGTGGAACACTGGACCAACTTTTCACCCTTGCGAGGGTCCTAAAGGGTGCATGGGAGTTCGCTCAAGCAGTCCACATGTGCTTTGTGGATTTGGAAAAGGCATTCGACCGTGTCCCTCGGGAATTCCTCTGGGGGGAGCTCCGGGAGTATAGGGTACTGGGCCCGCTGCTACAGGAGTATAGGGTACTGGGCCCGCTGCTACAGGAGTATAGGGTACTGGGCCCGCTGCTATGTGAGTATAGGGTACTGGGCCCTCTGCTACAGGAGTATAGGGTACTGGGCCCGCTGCTATGTGAGTATAGGGTACTGGGCCCTCTGCTACAAGAGTATAGGGTACTGGGCCCTCTGCTACAGGAGTATAGGGTACTGGGCCCGCTGCTACGGGCTATCCAGTCCCTGTACAAACGGAGCAGGAGCTTGGTTCACATGGCCGGCAGTAAGTCAGACTGGTTCCAGGTGGGAGGTGGACTGCCCTTTGTCACAGATTCTGTTTATAACTTTTATGTACAGAATTTCTCGGCGTAGCCAAGTGGCAGAGGGGGTTTGGTTTGGTGGCCTCAGGATTCCACGTCTCCTTTTCGCGGACGATGTGGTCCTGTTGGCATCATCAGGCCAAGACCTACAGCTCTTGCTGGATCAGATTGCAGCCGAGTGCGAGACGGCCAGGAAGAGACGGTCGGACAAGGGTGGAGTGCCCTCTCTGGGTCGGGAGTGAGTCCTTGCCTCAAGTGGAGGAGTTTAAGTATCTCGGATTCTTGTTCACGAATGAGGGAAGGATGGAACGAGAGATTGACAGGCGGATCGGAGCTGTGGCTGCAGTATTGCAGTCACTGTACCGGACCGTTGTGGTGAAGAGAGAGCTGAGCCAAAAGGCAAAGCTCTCAATTTACTGGTCAATCTACGTTCCGACTCTCACCTATGGTCATGAGCTTTGGGTAGTGACCGAAAGAACGAGATCGCGAATACAAGCGGCTGAAATTAGTTCTCTCCTCATCTGGGCTCGGCTCTCCCTTCGAGATAAGGTACGGAGCACGGTCATCCGGGAGGGGCTCGGAATAGAGTCGCAGCTCCTCAGTTGAGCCAGTTGAGGTGGTTCGGGCATCTGGTTCGGATGCCACCTGGGCGCCTGCCTAGGGAGGCGCTCTGGGCATGTCCAACTGGGAGGAGACCCCAGGGAAGTCCCAGGACACGCTGGAGAGATTATATCTCTCGGCTGTCCTGGGAACGCCTTGGTATCCCCCCAGAAGAGCTGGAAGAGGTGGCTGGGGAGAGGGAAACCTGGGCCTCTTTGCTTAGGCTACTGTCCCCGCGACCCGGATAAGCAGATGAAGATGGATGGATTTAAAATTTAGGATTTGTCTGTAATAAATCTGGCTCTTCTCAGGGAATGTGTCTTCAGGTTATTCATGCTGCGTCACACTAGTGTAGGTACCATGCCAAACCAGCAGGTGGCAGTACCACTGGAATTACATCAAACAAGCTTGCTACGACGGAAGAAAGGGCGTGCCTAAAGTGCGCGAAATTCAGGTGGTTAAATACGTTGATCAGATCTGCCCTCTGGTTTGACCCGCACCGAGGTTAGACCTAGTTAAGAGAGGATCTGCCATCTCTCTCTCACTGGTTTTCTTTATTGAGAGCACGCGAACTCCAGTACGACTAACGGCAAACAGCTGAAAGTCGTATTACTTAATTAACGAGCCCAAGCAACTGATCAACGTCGCCACAGCAACAGATTCACCGACCTACTTCTATCAAGCTTGCTCGCGCTGCCACACGGACTGACACAAAGGCGATCAATTCCCTGTCGTTAAACCGTGGATGAGACTCACATTCCTGGACTCCATATCCAGAAGGACGATTCCCAGGACACCTGGACGACGTCACTTTTATCAACGAGGAACCTGTGGTGGAAATTCCCTCCTAATTCCAGGAGAATTCTGCGAGGACGACGAAACCACCCAAAATCCTCAACACGTGAGAGTCTAACCGCTGGGCATAGCTTTTCAAAGGGCATAGTTATTTGAACTGCAGACTTAACCAAGTTCAGTTAAGATATTCTGTTTTTATGTTCAGCTTTCTTTAACGCAATCCAGATTTGTTCATACAAAGTTTTCTGTGCTATGCATGCGATCTCTGTTTAATTTGTAACTGATATAGTCTTCCCCATTCTCGGACACACCACGTTAATTTTTAGTTATTAAGCCAGCGCCATTATCCTTTGTTCTGACCACTTTAGAATAAACCAGCTGAGCTCATTAACATACAGCCACCATACTCTACTGTTCAAAGTCGGCGCCATTTTAGTTGCGTTGTTCTCCATAGGAGAACTGAGATTACAACTCCCGCCTCCTCACACGCGCACGACCGCGCGCACACATTTACTCTCCCCTTTTACACATTCACACACACTAGACGCCGAGCCTTCACTGTAAATATACTGATCCCTGTTGATGCCGTTTGTTTAGAGTAGTTGGTTTTAAATAAATGTATCATTTATTTTCACCAATTTGTCTGTGTTGATGTCATTCAAAAGTGGTTGCTGCCAAAACCTCCCAAGAATTCATAGTTAAATCCTTCAGATACCAAACCATTGGTTACCTTTAGTTGAGAACTAAATGTTGTGGTTCTGGTATAATTTGCATATGAGACTGATTCTAAATTAATGAGACTGATTAATAATTAAGGTAAAACAAATTAATCTACTTTAAAGGATTAGTAGGTGAAACCCCTACACTAGGCACAGATATGACTGTCAACATTAGTCTAATTTTTTTCAGTTTTTATTGGTCTTTTTGAGTTGTGATTATTCTAAATGACATCCAACTCTGCTCCCTACACTTCATGTCCACTGCACACTCAAACTGCTTCTGTCTCAGATCTACAACAATAGATGACAACTTTCTCAAATAAGGGTGGATATTGAGTGCTACAGCATGAGTTTTGATAACCAGAGTTGGAGATCTCCCAGTTGGCTTATACTGGCCTCTATTTGAATAAATAAACTGTGCTTATTTAACATACATTCTTTGAATCTTTATTCTTTGTCCAAATCTACATGCATATACTTATTTAATTAACATTTCTTAATGTGCCAGCATTTACATTTTGCCTACAACCTGTGCTCCAGAATTCACATTAGCTCCAATACCATTTGTTAATATTCTTAAACACTCTGAAGTTATGGTTCTTTTTTAAATACTCACATATACGACAGGCATGCTCCACACCAAATGAACAGCCCTTAACAGTAAAGTATTTTCTCCAGTTGAAGTACTGTTCGTACATCTCCTGGTTCTGGTCCAGTAATTTAAGGTGTTCTGCCAGTTCTTGAGGGGATCCAAAATCATCCACATGGATGAAGGAATCATGAGGTACAAATTCCTCATAATTCTCCCTGGGTGGACCAAGAACTACAGGTACTGTGCCATATCTCATTGGGTTAAACAGCTTTTCTGTGATGTAGTCTTTGTAGATGGAGTTCTCAAAGGATAAGTAGAATTTACAGCTGGACATAACTTTATCATAGTCTTCCTTGTCAATGTACTTACCAAAGTGTCGTCCATATGCCTCTACATTAATATATTTGCTCAGTTCATTAAAATAAGTCACTCGTTTGTATTTCTTGTTCCAGTTACTAACAATCCAGCAGACCAGTTTATCTTTTGTTGGGATTTGATAAGTCTTGTCCTCTTCAGATGCTTCTACGAGTCGTCCGTAAGGCACCCAGACATCTGAGTCTCTCCGATAGTTTGATGTCAGATTGAATAGATGATCTGCACCAGGCAACTGTGGTGAATTAGCTGGAGACTCCATGTTCATCCATACCCACTTCTGCAGTGGTGGTCGTGACAGTGTCCGCAGGTATGATAAGTCACCACCAATGTCTTTAAGACGAAACATAACCCCATGTGCTTTATCCAGCTGACTACGGTCGTCTGTTAGATGGCAACCTGTGATGCCGAAAAGGGAACTGCATGATCCCTCATTGAACTGCAATCTCAAATGCCATGACCAGATTAAAACTACAGTATCTTTGGCATTGTGTGTGGTGTTTAGGTGGCAGGTGTCTGGGATTGGCTCTGTTGTAGGCAGCCAGCTGATGGCTGGTTTATAGTACACAAAGAATAAAAGAGCGAACCACAACAGCACCATGAACCCTACAATAATGTGCTGATGGTGTCCAGAGGCCTTTGGTGTCATTGTTCAACCTTTAGGAAGGAGACAAATAAGATACGTTTCACTGGTTTTTGAAGACACCAAATGTTTCAAACAAATTTAAGTTAATGATGGAAGAATCAGTGGATTTGACCATACATTCATTTAAAGGATTTAAGAGTAATTACCTTACACTTAAGAAGGCTGTGAATATAAAGGTGAATGAACACACATGCAGTAGGAGACCTCAGTACTGCTCTGCAGTCATGTTTCCCCATTTCACACGTCCTCTGAAACATCACTAAACCTGTTTGGACTTCTGCTCATGCAAATACGTCAATCAGCTGACTGCACTTGGAGCAGAGCAGAAAGATCTTACCCTTATTTTTGAGTTGTGTTCTATTGCAGCTCTCATTGTAGGCACAAACACTGTCACTCCAGTATTTATGTCTTTGGTGTTGTGTATGTGTGTAACTTGTTTGTTTTGTCATAACCCCTCAGCTTAATATATTACAGTTTCTTGTTGTCAGTGTTAGTTTCGTGTCTGTTGTTTTATTTGGTCTAACTTTGTTTGATGTTACTGTTGTTGTAATATTTCCTATTGTTATTTTAATAAACTTGTCCAGCCTCGTCCGACCCTCCAACATAAAGCTATCACCATGATCACCGTTAATTATGCCTGTACAATAGTGATCCTCCCACCTCATTACCCACTGTCCTCAGTCCTGTCTGCTGTCTCTTGATTAGTGATAGTTTGATTGTATAGTAATCTGTGTAGTTGATTAATGCATTACAGCAGAAGAATAACATTTGTGAAGTTACTGAAAACTTGAAGAAAGTCTAGATGTTTTTGTTGCTGTTCTTGGATATTAAGATATGCATGTAGCTCTTGGAATGAGGAGTTTCCTTAAGTCATACATTTTTGAATGAACTAAACTATAAATATCTCTCCCTTTGTGCCACTGGTACATCAGAGGTTGGCTCATCATTCCATAAGAGATAAATTTGACACTTGTATAAAGACTAATCCTCACTTCAGGGCACTTGTATAAAGACTAATCCTCACTTCAGGGCACTTGTATAAAGACTAATACTTCACATACTTTATATTAAAAATTCTTCAAGCCCTAAAACTCCAGCCCTAATTGTCCAGGATGTTCCCTCCTACCTGAAAGATTTGTCTCACCTGTAACATCTCTCCCTCTGTGCCTCCCATTTGTGACTTACAAATGTGACACAATGCTGTATTGCTGCATTAGAAGTATATTAAAATAATATTACAATCATATTACAATTTCTTCAAAGCAAACTACTTGCTTTGGGTAACACTTTACATTAAGTGTTGACTAACTAACGTGAAGTAATGCATTAGTTAACATGAACAACACATGAAGTAACACATTAACAATAATTAACTAATGTTAAGTAATTACAAACCAGATTCCAAAAATGTTGGGACACTAAACAAATTGTGAATAAAAACTGAATGCAATGATGTGGAGGTGCCAACATCTAATATTTTATCCAGAATAGAACACAAATCACAGATCAAAAGTTTAAACTGAGTACATGTAACATTTTAAAGGAAAGATATGTTGATTCAAAATTTCACAGTGTCAACAAATCCCAAAAAAGTTGGGACACGTAGCAATAAGTGGCTGGACATTTAAAATGGAGTGTGGCAAAATGGAAGCCTGTTCTGTGGTCAGATGAGTCACGATTTGTTCTTTATGGAACACTGGGACGCCATGTCATCCGGACCAGAGAGGACAAGGATAACCCAAGTTGTTATCAGCGCTCCGTTCAGAAGCCTGCATCACTGATGATATGGGGTGGCATGAGTGCTTGTGGCATGGGCAGCTTGCATGTCTGGAAAGGCACCATTAATGCAGAGAACTATGTTCAGGTTCTAGAACAACATATGCTCCCATCTAGACGTCATCTCTTTCAGGGAAGAACCTGCATTTTTCAACAAGATAATGCCACTGTCAAGTCTGGCTACGCCCCCTTCCTCAGCCGTCACTCCTTGTCATCCTGTTCCGGGTTTAGTGTTTGTTTGACCCGCCTTGTTTCCATGGTTTCCGTTTGTCTCTCACACCCCTGTCGTCTAGTTTCCACCTGTGTCTTGTTAGTCTATCTGTATTTATATTCCTTATTTTTGTCTAGTCTCTGGTCAGTCATCGTTTGTGGTGGTGCTTCCGTGACCCTGTCTCCTGTTTTCCCCGCATTCTGGTTAGTTCCTCGTTGTAGTTATTCTGATTATTTGGTTATTTCCCTGCCGGTTCTATCCTTTTTTCCCTCGCTTTTCTCTTTAGCTCCTTAGCCCTTCTGTGTAGTATTTCTGCTTGTGTCCTTGCGTTCTAGTACTTAATTTGTACACGTAATATTTGTGTTTCCGTTATTTTAGTATTCCTATTACTCTTCTTAACGGTTCGTGCCTATCCGTGTTTTACGTCGTCCCCACATTTCTGTTCTCCCGACGTTGCAGTATCTAGTCTTCTCCCTGTTGTTAGTTCTCCCTAGGTTTTCTCTCTATCCTATTAGGGGTCGTAGTGTTCCTGTTATACACTGCTTCTGAATAATCTCCGGTTGTTCGTTGGTTCCCTGTTTGTTCCATTTAACAGTTCTCTGTATGTGGATGGCGTTATTTCTTGTTCGTTTACCTGTCAATATGTATAATGTACTTATGTTGGTTTTTGGTAATCGTGTGTCTGTTTCTAGTTAGTATTACTTCCGTGATTATTTACTCCCCCAGTTCTTTCTTGCGCCTAGTCTTGTGTGTCTGCATAGTTTTCCAAATAAAGTATCCTTTCAACCGCATTTGTGTCACGCTCAACCGCTGATTTTACTGATCCCGCTGTCCATGTGGCTGCTCCCAGTCCTGTCCCTCCGGCTTGTCCGGTTTTGTCCTATCGTGTATCCGCAGTCCCTGTCCCCCGACGTCCACCTTGGGTTCCCTTCATGTCCTAGTGCCTTGTTTCCCTTGGTCTGTCATTTTGGTGTCTGTTCTAAGCCTGCCACTCCGGGACTGGGAGCAGCCACATGGATGGCGGGATCAGTAAAATCGGCGGAAGAGATTTGAGGGCTGAGGGTAAAGACACGGAGATGGGTAAGGAACCAGACGGGAACACGACATCACGAACAGGATAAGGGGTCGGGAAGACTGGACAGGATCAGGGTAAGACGCGCACGCAGGACTGGGAAAACAGGAGACAGGGTCACGGAAGCACCACCACAAACGATGACTGACCAGAGACTAGAGAAACATAAGGAATATAAATACAGATAGACTAACGAGACACAGGTGGCGTGACGGACAAATGGAAACAAGGTGGGTCAAACAAACAGGAAAAACACTAACCCCGGAACAGGATGACAAGGAGTGACGGCTGAGGAGGGGGCGTAGCCAGACGTGACAACCACATTCTGCAGCAATCACAACATCATGGCTACGTAGAAGAAGGATCCAGGTACTGAAATGGCCAGCCTGCAGTCCAGATCTTACACCTATAGAAAACATTTGGCGCATCATAAAAAGGAAGGTGCGACAAAGAACGCCCAAGATGATTGAACAGTTAGAGGCCTGTATTAGACATGAATGGGAGAGCATTCCTATTTCTAAACTTGAGAAACTGGTCTCCTCTGTCTCCAGACATCTGTTGAGTGTTGTAAGAAGAAGGGGGGATGCCACACAGTGGTAAAAATGGCCTTGTCCCAATTTTAAAAATGGTCTTGTCCCAATTTTTTTGGGATTTGTTGACGCCATGAAATTTTGTAACAACATATTTTCCCCTTAAATTGATACATTCTCTTAGTTTAAACTTTTGATCTGTCATCATCTATTACGAATAAGACATTGACATTTGCCATCTCCACATCATTCAGTTTTTATTCACAATTTTTTAGTGTCCCAATTTTTTTGGAATCCGGTTTGTAGTTGCATAAGTTAATGCTGTGTTTATATGAAGTGCAGATTAAGTGGTGTTGACTAACTAACGTGAAGTAATGCATTAGTTAATATGAACAACACATGAAGTAACACATTTGCATGACTGTAGGGTGGATGTCACGGTGGCTAGGAGGAGAGGCCACCAGAGGGCGCGTGTATGGACACGTAGCCATGGCAACGCCACGCACACGCCCCCTAGTCACACACCACTCCCCCTATCACATTCTCCACAGTACTAGCACCTGTTACCTATCACCTGTCACAGTATTTAAGCCCACAGGTTACGCCATCCAGTGCTGCACATTGACAAGCCTTCGCCTACGTCATAGCCCTGTGTACATAGCTACGCTGTGTACCACTACGTGTGGGCTACCGTCTGTGGACTTTGCCGACTACACTCGTTATCTTTTTGGTTTGCATTGCCTATTGGCCTGAGTTCCTTTGTTGCCGTTTACTATGGATAATAAATCCTTTTGTCCGCAACCCCTGTCTCCTGCTGTCCCTGAAAACCCGTTACAGTGGAGAATGGTATGTGCAAGTCCTTCTTGCAAAACACAAAGATGAATGTCTAACATACATCAGAATGTAACATATTGGTACGACCTTTAAAGGAATATATTACATTATACTGATTTACATACGTAAGTAATAGGTAACTTGGAAATATCCGGAATCTATCAGCATAGGAACTGAAGTGTGTCCATACTGTTTTTAGCTCTTTAGTCCCTTTTGCTCCAAACTGAAACACTAAAGCTCTAAAAAGGTGCGAACAACAAAGAGCCAAAACAGGAGCCACAACTGTTACATGTTTACTTAACATTAGTTAATTATTGTTAATGTGTTACTCCATGTGTTGTTCATGTTAACTAGTGCCTTACTTCACGTTAGTTAGTCAATACTTAATGTAAAGTGTTAACCTGATTTGATTTAGGACCCATGATTTTGGGCGGTAATTGTTCAATTTGAAAGCATCACTTAAGCATTGATCATTTAAACAAACTGCAGTAGCAGTAATACTAATATTAAAGATCCTAAAGTTAACTGTATAGTGTAATAACATCAGATAAATGCAGTAATTGGTCTCCATGCAGTTTTGACACTAGAAGTACAGATGGTTAAGACTGTGTTTCTGTGTCTGCACCCTGCATATGAGTCACATGGAAATAAAATCTGTAGCACTCTTGACATGTTAAGTTTTGTATGAATCCTCATGTACGTACACTACAATGAAAGGTTATTTAGGTATTTTGAACTGAATAGATGACACAGAAGAACTACACTTGTGAACTTACTGAAATCTTGAATAGACAATCCTTAGATGTGTTCAGTCCTGTTTGTATTACTGGATACTACGATATGAATGTAGTTCTCAGTATGACGAGTCTTCTTGAATCATAAAGTTTGAAAGGAACTAAACTGTTAAACAGCAGAAGGATATCAGGAGGTGTGTTTGTGTATGTGTGTGCGTCTCTGTGTGATGGTGAGAAACAAGATCTACTAGATTCCAGTCCCTCCTGTTATTGCTGTATAATGGATCCTTCGCCTTCGTGTATTTCTCTCTCTCTCTCTCTCTCTCTCTCTCTCATATATATATATATATATATATATGGGTCATTCCACAAATGGGTGCCATTTGCATGTTGGAACTCTTCCAAATTAAACTTCATTTTGTATATTTTTTCAACTCTGAATCTGAACTATTCAAAACATGTATTGGTCAATCTCAGACAGCTGTATTTTATTTTTTACAAGGTTTCTAAGCCAAAGATGGTTAAATTTTTCTCAGTCCTGTTACCAAAACTTGTGTGACATTTAAAAAGCATGTTTAAGAGAATGCCAGCTAATTTCTTCGATTTTCCCTCAAGAAAGTGTTTATTTTAAAGAAATGGTTGACTACATGTAACGCGGTGCGTACACACCGCGGTAAATATTAACAGAGGTAGACCCAAGTGCCGGTGTTACACCGAATTCTGTGACCGTCGAGTTTTGTGACCACAGAGGGCGCTATTTCGCAGTTTCTGTTCACAGGCACGAGCGCTTTACGAACGCTACGTAAACTACGCTGATGCCTGGGTTTTGCACATACATCCTTGCACACGAGTCATCATTTAACACAGCTGCCATCTGAAAATGTGACCGCACTGAATCTTCAGGTTTGTTACTGTTAAAAAATATTTCCTGGAGACTTACTATCACTTCACTTTTTCAAAATAAAATAAATAAATAAAAATCATGAAAGAGACAGACAGGTGAGCCTTTAAACTGGGGTCACAAATTCTGACCATCAGAATATGTGACCCCACTGAATCTGCAGATACTATTGTTAAAACAACAACCACAAATTTCCAAGAGACTTACCATCCCCTCACCATTGCAGACAACAAAAAAAATCACGAAAGAGATGGACAGGTCAGCCTTTAAACTGGGGTCACATATTCTGATGGCGGCCGGATGGTGGAAATTTGTGGTTGTTGTTTTAACAATAGTATCTGCAGATTCAGTGGGGTCACATATTCTGATGGTCAGAATTTGTGACCCCAGTTTAAAGGCTCACCTGTGATCTCAATGGCTCAATGATGACTCGTGTGCAAGGATGTATGTGCAAAACCCAGGCATCAGCGTAGTTTACGTAGCGTTCGTAAAGCGCTCGTGCCTGTGAACAGAAACTGCGAAATAGCGCCCTCTGTGGTCACAAAACTCGACGGTCACAGAATTCGGTGTAACACCGGCTCGCAAGAGCAAGACGCACTACAGCCGTCAGATGAAAGAGCAAGAATTAAATATGTACAGCAACTCAGAACGATAAACAAAAACAACGCGGAAGACTCGCGGAAAACGAACCGAAAATAAACCAGGCATTAATAAACGTAACAAAACAGAAAACCACGCGGAAAATACAACGCGTGAAAACCGGCACTCAACAGTAGGATAAGAGAAAAGAAATAAAAATAAGGAAGTAACTGAAACAACGCGAAAAAATGCACGCGAAAACTAAACTAAAGACGCCAGGAGAAGAAACTGGCAGCAGGCAAAACAACGCCGCGGCAAAACCGAAAACTTCTCAAAAAAAACAAAGACAAAACGGATAGGAAGAATACAGGCTTGGGAAAACTTGAGAAAGGTCAGAAAGCGGCGCAGGAGAAAGAAACTCGAATAAGCAAAGAAACAGAATAAGAGAGAAAGGTGGCGAGACACCTTGGATTGCAAAAACAACGCAGAGAAAGCAGAGAGAGGCTGAGACCGCAAAGGAAAGACCAAAACGATTCAGCAGTGATTCGTTTCAGCCGTTGCTATGGCTTCTTAAGGAAGCTTGGTGGAACGAATCACTGCTGAATCGTTTTGGTCTTTCCTTTTTTTGCGCCGATTGAGTCTGGGACTGATTCAGGTGCCCCCAGTGGCGGCTGGGGGAACAGCGCCCGAGTCAGCCCTGACACTACATGTTCAAATTATTTATATTTATGACTAAAACATCACTATATATGCATGCATGTTATATTTTTGGAAAAGATGCAAAGCCATTTTTATATTTTCAAGAAGACTCCAACCTGAAATGAATATTTTTATATCATGTAATTTATTAAACAAATGGATAAATGATGGACCAAACATAAAATTGGGAAAAAAAGTGGTTTATCTTTATTTTTTTAAAGAATAATCAAGTAACAGGAATGAAGACTGGGTAACAGGAATGAACACTGAGTAACAGAGACATGTGCCATGTGTGTGTGTGAACTTCTCTGGCCTTTTCTAAGAGACCTTCTCTAATATGGCCCAGAGCTCTTTTTTAATTTCCATATAACGACCTGTGTCTGGTTTCAGGGGTGGGATAATACACAAAACATCCTCAAAAAAGTACCAAAGCACGTCTTCACGTGCTGGCCAGAAAAACCTGTTGACCCCTATTTTGTGCATGCAACGGACCTCAACATGTGTTTCACTTTTATCTATGATGATGCCCGGGTACAGGTCACTCTCGTACTTCACAACACACCATTTGCCAACAACTTCAGGATTTTGCCACTGAACTTCCATGACTTCCATGGGAGTCGTCTGATGACTGAATGTGAAATGCTTTGCATTAAAGCAGTCACAGGTCAGGTTTTGTTTGGCTGTGCACATGCAGCTGACATCCCTGTATGTCAGTTCTCCTCGGGCTATGGTCACTGCCTGATGCATCCTCATGGTGGATGGAATTGGTGGCACATCATTGGGCATCTCCAAAACTGCTTTCTCAACTGCTTCCTCATTGACATAAAACAACTTGATTGTTGTCTCTGTCTTTTGCAACACAGCATACAGCTCTGCAGCATTAGGAATGTCTGTCCCTTTGCTGACCAGACTGTCAGCCCTCCTCTTCAGGGCTCCTCCCACACCATCTGGGGCACCCTTCCCATGGCTCGCTTCAAAGAAGTTCCACGTCCCAGCAGTGAATCCTCGTCTGAACAGCTCGGTACAAAACATGAAAAAATTCCCTCGTTGTCTATACTGAGTGCATGGGCCATCGCTGTAAAAATGGATGGTGGAGACCTCTGGATGTGCAGTCTGCACGTAATTAAGCACGGGTGACAAGTACTGCCAAATTGCTGGTGGGCCCTTTTGTCTTGAGGGGGACACTGTGCAGAAGGACATTGGGTGGGGGGATGTATGCACATAAAGCACACCTGTGTGCAGCGTTGCCTGCTGGTGTGATGCTCCGAAGTGGACTGCCTGTATCTCTGTGCTGTATTTGCAGAGGTAATTTTCAGAAAAGTCAACATGAATTAGACATTCATGTGCTTTCAATCCATGTCTCAGTGCCCTGTAGTGGCTAAACTGATTATTAATGTTGTAAGTGTGTCTCTTAAACTTGTGCAGTTGCAGGTTCAGCAGTGCCAGCAGTTCTTCTTGTGTGGCCTGGAACTCTTTTTTTATTGTGATTTTAGATGTTTTGCCATTGGGGTCATTTTAGTGTTCTTTATCCACTACTGCCCACTGGAGATAAGTCACTTGACTCTGTCTGTTGTACTGGCTAGAGACTGAGCAAGAGAGGTCCTTGCATTCAGAACATTATTCGTACATGCACTTAATGTATTCTGTGTCACATGTGATGCTTTCACAAGGTCATGCAGGTTGACGGTGCTGATTACTTTCAAGTGGTGCAGCTTCTGCACAATAAAACCCAGATTCTCATGCATCGGTCACTCTCTGAGCGGTCACTCAGAGTTGGATTAACAACCCAAAAAGGTCGAAGGGAACAGAAGAGTGAGTAAGAGATGGAGCTTTCTTCTTCAGCTAAAAACTTAATGTGCAAATTTTTCATGGTATCCAATAGGAACCGTTTTTGCTTTTTGTTTTTATTCAAAGTGATGGTCTGCCTTTTCCCAGTTGTGATGCGACTCACATCATCCCTTGAGTAGAAAGCTCTCACTCTGCTTAAGAAACTTTCTCCAACCTTGTTGTTCTTGTGCTTCTGCTGGTAGGTGTAGTTAACCTTTCCATTTTTCTCATTCTTCCATCTTTTCTTTGAAAAGCCCAATCTATCATGAGCTAAGCGTTGCAGCCTGTACTTTTTCAGAACTTTTCCTGTTGTTATTTTTGAAATTATTTGCCTTTCCCTCTCCCCCTGTGCTGCTCTGTATTTGTTTTGAATGTCCTCCACCAGAGCCTCATGAAACAAAAGAGTCTTCTGAATGGCTGCACGTGGAAGCTGTCTCATATACTTTTGTGCGTGGAGAAGCATTATTGTTTTTCATGCGCTGGACTTGTTTCTTGTACTTTTCTTTTTTTTGGGCTTGTTTCTTCAACAGAACCTGTAATTCTTGAATTTGCTTCTGAAGATTCTTTAGGTTTTTTTGTCTTCTCTGTCCTTGATTGTGTTGTCTAAAACACATGTTCATCACATTAAATAACACTGCAATTGTTAAAATGTACATTATGTTACATAATCTGTGACTCGATAAGTAGATTTTCATACTGTAATGCAATCATGTGTATTTCTTTTAGCTACTTTCTAAATACATTCTAACATTTGGTTGTTGCTATCTAACACCATTTTATTGACAAGTCTATATGAAGTCTAGTTCTGCTTGACATTGCTGCCTTCAACGTTTGCAACACTATAGACAATATTTTCACATTCCAACAAACGTACACAATTGCGCTATTGCCTCCCTTGCACATTTTCTTGGACACTTGATGCATTGCATAAACTGCACCTGGAAGTGCTTGGTTGTGGATGTCCAGCTTGTGCTGGTGATATCTGGGGACTGTGTGGAGGGGTGAGATGTTGTAGAGCCTCTTTCCTGTCCTTGATCTTATGATGTGTTTCCCTCCACTTTTTGCATTGTCTGCGCTTTTCTCTCTCACCTTTTCTTCCTGCCTGATTCTAGGTCTTCCCTGTATTTTTCTCGTTCCTTCTCTAAATATCTTTCTCTCCTCTCTGGGTCAGCATCACGTCGAGCACGATAGCGTCGCTGCTTTTCTGCAGCACTTAGTGGTGGCACCCTGTAAGTATGGCATCCACATTGTGAAACTGATCTTGAATCTAATTAATCTAATCTAACTAATTTCATGTAAAACCTTTAAAAAGGCATAATGTATGTAATATTCACAATATATTCATAATAATAAATCAATAAACCAGAGGCCTCTACTCACTCCTGTTACAGGCACTCTGTCCTGTTACTATTTATATGAGTAACAGGACTGAAAGCAACAGGACAGAGTTTTTAGCATAGAATTAGCAAAAACATGAAATGTAGCTACATAGCGGCTATAGTAATAGCATGAGGACAGTGAGCACATTCTAGTGATTTTCCCAAAATGTGTATTTTAAAAATAAACAAATGACATCTAAGAATTAATTTAGGTAACAGGACATCACATTAAGATTTATCTCCTCAGTCATAGTTACAATATGATCAAATATACAGAAAAAGACAAGGAGAAAACTTACTGTTGGTCTTCCCATGACCTTCAAAAGATCCAACTGATGCAACTTCCAGTTGAACATGTGATGTGTGGAACGTTCCAAATTTTTCAGATGGGGTAATGTGTTATGGTTACAGGACTGAGTGAAAACCTAGGGACACAACTAAAATGTGTATTTGCATTTGCACACTAAATGTGTGCTTGCATTTGTTACTTGGGTAGATTCTCTGCTTCTAAGGTAGGCTTGTCTTGAATATACTATTAACTAGATATTGATAGATCTCTTGGCTGTTTGGTTAGTCTAGATATCTTGCTTGTTCATTAGTTGATTCAGGTGTGGTTTCAGTCTATTTCAGTGGTTTCAGTTGATTCAGGTGTGGTTTCGGTCTAATTGTAGTGTCAATAACAGGGGTGGAGCCTGTAATTCTAGATAAATTAAGTCGGCATTCACACAGTAATCAGTGTGCTTGCATTTGTTACTTGGGTAGATTCTCTGCTTCTAAGGTAGGCTTGTCTTGAATATACTATTAACTAGATATTGATAGATCTCTTGGCTGTTTGGTTAGTCTAGATATCTTGCTTGTTCATTAGTTGATTCAGGTGTGGTTTCAGTCTATTTCAGTGGTTTCAGTTGATTCAGGTGTGGTTTCGGTCTAATTGTAGTGTCAATAACAGGGGTGGAGCCTGTAATTCTAGATAAATTAAGTCGGCATTCACACAGTAATCAGTGTGCTTGCATTTGTTACTTGGGTAGATTCTCTGCTTCTAAGGTAGGCTTGTCTTGAATATACTATTAACTAGATATTGATAGATCTCTTGGCTGTTTGGTTAGTCTAGATATCTTGCTTGTTCATTAGTTGATTCAGGTGTGGTTTCAGTCTATTTCAGTGGTTTCAGTTGATTCAGGTGTGGTTTCGGTCTAATTGTAGTGTCAATAACAGGGGTGGAGCCTGTAATTCTAGATAAATTAAGTCGGCATTCCGCTACAAACGGACACGTTTGTAGCGGTTAGTATCCTCGGCCAGCAGTAGACTAGATTTTATTAGGATACACAGAATGTGCTTTTCCATCCCTGTGCTCACCTTGAACAACACCAGAAGATGGAGATGCCAGAGAAGAAACCGCAACTCCAGTAACCTCATCTACCCACCTTGTTCATCTGTACCAAAGGTGAAGGTAGCAGGGGGACTCTGGAATTGCCACTCTGCAGTTCAGAAGGCAGACTTTATCTCAGCCTTCGCATCTGCTAAGTCACTCGACTTCCTGGCTCTGACAGAGACATGGATCACTCCAGAGAACTCTGCAACTCCAGCTGCTCTCTCTACCTCCTTTGCCTTCTCCCATTCTCCACGGCAGAACGGCAGGGGTGGTGGCACAGGTTTGCTTCTCTCTCGCTCATGGCGCTTCTCTGTACTCTCATTTTCTTATCTTAACATTTCTTCCTTTGAATTCCATGCTATCACGGTGTCTTTCCCCACTAAACTTCACATCATTGTTCTCTATCGCCCTCCAGGTCCACTGGGAAACTTCATAGATGAGTTGGACATTCTTCTGAGTGCTCTCCCCTTAGAGTCATCACTTGTTCTTCTAGGGGACTTCAACCTTCCAACAGAGAGATTACATTTGTCCTGTCTTCTTCCACTGCTGTCATCATTCGATCTTGCTTTCAACCAGTCAACTCCAACACACAGAGCAGGAAACACACTGGACCTGATCTTCAGTAGACCTGCCCCAGTGTTGGATCTGACAGTAACTCCTCTTGACTTTTCTGATCATCATTTCTTGTCCTTTTCACTCTCCCTTCCTGCTTCTTCTGCACACACCTCCACGTCAGCTTCTTCTACCACCTACCGCAACTTTCGCTCAGTCTCCTCCTCTTGTCTGGTCTCTACTATTGTCTCCTCTCTTCCACATCCTGAATCATTTTCTTCCCTCCCTCTGGAAACTGCCACAAACACATTCCTTTCATCCATCTCCTCTTCTGTCGACCATCTCTGTCCTCTCTCTTCCAGGGCAAGATCCTCTCTGTCAACTCCTTGGCTGACAGATGTTCTCGAGACAACAGAAGAGTACTGAGACTGGCGGAAAGAAAGTGGAGAAAATCTCAAGATGATTCAGATCTCCACTCCTACCAGTCTCTTCTCTCAAGGTTCTCAACAGAAATAACAGCGGCGAAATCTTCCTTCTTCAAGGAGAAGCTGGAAGCATCAGCCTCTGATCCACGCAAGCTCTTCAACATTTTCTCCTCTCTTTTAAACCCTCCCACTCCCCCCACCACCCTCTACTCTCTCCCTGAGGATTTTGTCACCTTCTTTGAGGAGAAGGTTGATAAGATTCGCAGATCCTTTTCTCTACCAATATCCTTCCTACTGAACACCACCCTCCACCTCATTCCCTGTCTTGCTTTTCTCCTCTTTCCACAGATGACATCATACAGTTGGTCTCATCCAACAATCCTACTACCTGTCCACTGGACCCGATTCCATCCACGCTATTTCAGACAATAGCACCTGACCTTCTACCTTTCATCACTCATGTCATCAACAGCTCCTTGTCAACAGGCCATGTACCAGCTATCTTCAAGACTGCAAGAGTGATCCCCATCTTGAAGAAGCCTACTCT
Source organism: Brachyhypopomus occidentalis (assembly GCA_020368025.1). Lineage (NCBI taxonomy): Eukaryota > Metazoa > Chordata > Actinopteri > Gymnotiformes > Hypopomidae > Brachyhypopomus > Brachyhypopomus occidentalis. The sequence continues at coordinate 424,896 of JAGXOD010000101.1, forward strand.
GGACTGTTCTGACATCAGCAATTACAGACCTGTATCTCTTCTTTCTTTCCTATCTAAGGTCTTGGAGCGTTCTGTTTATAACCAACTGTCTCTATTTCTTTCTCTGAACAACCTACAGGACCCGAACCAGTCTGGCTTCAAACCGGCGCACTCTACTGAAACTGCTCTCATCGCAGTTACAGAGAAGCTGCATGCTGCTAGATCTGCCAAACTGTCTTCGGTCCTAATTCTGCTTGACCTCTCTGCAGCCTTCGACACAGTTGACCACCAGATCCTCCTGTCTGTCCTCAGAAGACTTGGAATCACTGGCACTGTCTGGCAGTGGTTTAAGTCTTATCTAGATGGGAGATCTTACCAAGTATCTTGGCAGGGGGCCACATCTGCTCCTTCCAGGCTCACCACGGGTGTCCCACAAGGCTCAGTGCTCGGTCCTCTGCTCTTCTCTCTTTACACTCGTTCTCTTGGTGATGTAATATTCTCCCATGGATTTTCCTATCACTGTTATGCTGATGACACTCAACTTGTCCTTTCCTTTCCACCTTCTGACACACAGGTTTCATCTCGGATCTCGGCTTGTCTTGCTGATATCTCATCCTGGATGTCGGCTCATCACTTGAAGCTGAACCCCAGCAAGACTGAATTACTGTTCATCCCTGGAACTTCAAGTCCTCGCCAGGATCTTTCCATCTCTTTTGAGAACTCGCTGGTCACCACATCTGCTGAAGCTCGAAGTCTTGGTGTAGTTGTGGATGACCAGTTATCGTTCTCAACCCATGTTGCAAACCTGACTCGGTCATGCAGATTTCTCCTTTACAACATTCGGAGAATTCGACCTTTTCTGTCTAGCGAGGCTACTCAAGTGCTTGTTCAGTCTCTTGTCATTTCAAGACTTGACTACTGCAACTCACTCCTGGCTGGTCTTCCTATGCGTACCATCAGGCCCTTGCAACTGATCCAGAACTCGGCGGCTCGACTTGTCTTCAATGTTCCTAAGTTCAGCCATGTTACTCCTCTGCTGCGCTCTCTTCACTGGCTTCCTGTAGCTGCCCGCATCAGATATAAAACCCTGATGCTGGCCTACAAGGCTAAGAATGGACCAGCACCTCCATACATGGTGGCAATGGTCAAATCCCGATCTGTACCCAGAGCTCTTCGAGCTTCAAGCACAGCTCGGCTTGACCCACCATCTCTCAGGACATGCGGAAAACATGCATCCAGACTTTTTTCAGTTCTGGCACCTCAGTGGTGGAACAAACTTCCACTGAGTGTCCGAATGGCAGAGTCTCTTGTTGTTTTTAAGCGAAGACTGAAGACACATCTGTTTCAAGAGCACTTAAATTAAATTTTACTACACTAGCATGTATTAAATATTTGTGACTGTAATGACTTTTCTTGCTTTTATCTGTTAAGTAGGGTTTTCTCAGTATATTTGAGTATATCTAGGCGTCCATACTGACTGTATCTAATAATATCTTTGCTTAAAGTTTCTTCCTGATTTTAGCCTAAACTAACTAGCTAGAGATTTTGTTCTGAGTAAAACAATGAAGCACTTTTTTGTAAGTCGCTCTGGATAAGGGCGTCTGCTAAATGCCGTAAATGTAAATGTAAATGTAAACTTAAATTTGGAAACTTGGATTTCTTATGAAAAAAATATTTTTAAAGCATAGATGGGATATAGAGTCATACAACAATGCAAAAAAACCCCATCTCTGTAGAATTTTAATAATTATATTTCATGGTAAAGTGTATAGTTAGAGAGTGGGGACATCTAACAAATGGTCTTTTTTGAGTGTTCTAAGTTGTTTTTGTTAATGTTTTTAATTATATACCTTAAATTTGCCATTAGGTCAATGTACAACTCACTATAAATTATAAAGAAATGTATTTTACAGTTATTTTTTGTGCCCATTTATACATGTAATTGCCTGGGGACGGAAATGGCACCGATTCGGCGGAATATACCATATATATATATATATATATATATATATATATATATATAGCCAAAAGTATTCGCTCACGTTCCTTGCCTCACATATGAGCTTAAGTGACATCCCATTCCTAATCCATAGGGTTCAATATGATGTTGGTCCACCCTTTGCAGCTAGAACAGCTTCTGGGAAGGCTGTCCACAAGGTTTAGGCTGTATAGTGTTTATGGGGATTTTTGACCATTCTTCCAGAAGCGCATTTGTAAGGTCACATACTGATGTTGGATGAGAAGGCCTGGCTCTCAGTCTCCGCTCTAATTCATCCCAAAGGTGTTCTATCGGGTTGAGGTCAGGACTCTGTCAAGTCAAGTCAAGTTCATCCAGCCAAGTTCATCCACACCAGACTCTGCTATCCATGTCTTTAACACGCCTCCACTGCTCTAGTGTCCAGTGGCGTGTCAGGTTCGGGACGACTCCCCCTGTCACCACTGGGGGAAGTTCGCGAGTCACTTCTCATCAGTGCAATCAGCGGTGATGGGCTGCAGCTGCCAGAGTCTGGTTAGGAAGCGCAGTTGTAGTCCATCACTGCTGAGTTGTTTGTACTGGTTACTATGTGCTGTCAGCCCGTCCCTTGCGGTAACGTGTTGCATTGGGTCCTCACCATTTAGTCTCTGTCTCCGGTGGGAGATATCTCGCTATCCCTGTTGTTTCGAGTACTCTTACTCCTGCGACGCTCTCGCTGGCTTCCCTCAGGTTTTCCCATTCTGTCTCCTTCTCTGTTGGAGTTTTTGTTCCATTTGGGAAAGACTATTTTGTTACTTACCTTGTCTGCGAGAGAGCCAGTTATTTCCCCTGGAGGTTTCTGTTCATTTGTTTGGTTTATTTTGGGAAGGGTTTTACGTTGCTTATTTCTCTAGTCAGAGAGCCAGCTACTTCCTTAGTTTGTTCTCCCCTATTTTGCACATCGCGTTGAATCTTCCGCATATTTCTGTTATCCCCCGTTTTTTCCCTCACGTTGAGTATTTGGTTTTCTCGTTTGTGGTCTCGTGTTGTGTGCACGCCTGCTTATTGTTTCCTGCCCCGTACGTTGGTACGGAAGGTTAATCTGTCACTTCTCACGCGGGCTGGCACTTGGGTTCGCCTAACAAACGAACACATCGTGGTGAATCTTGCGTTCGAGACTCATCTCTTTACATGGCGGTGTACTTTACACCACTGCATCCGACGCTTTGCATTGCACTTGGTGATGTTTGGCTTGGATGCAGCTGCTCGACCATGGAAACCCATTCCATGAAGCTTTCTGTGCACTTATTGAGCCAATCTGAGGGCAACATGAAATTTGGATTCCATTCCCAAACACTTCCAGTTTCTTATAATACAGCTGACAGTTGACTGTGGAATATTTAGGAGCGAGGAAATTTCACGACTGGATTTGTTGCACAGGTGGCATCCTATCACAGTTCCACACTGGAATTCACTGAGCTCCTGAGAGCGAAACATTCTTTCACAAATGTTTGAAAAAAAAGTCTGCATGACTAGGTGCTTCATTTTCTACTCCTGTGGCCATGGAAGTGATCGGAACACCTGATTCCGATAATTTGGATGGGTGAGCGAATAATTTTGGCAATATAGTGTGTATGTACACTCACCGGCCACTTTATTAGGTACACCTTGCTTGTACCAGGACCCCCTTTTGCCTTCAGAACTGCCTCAAAGTTCAACGTGTTGTGCATTCAGAGATGCTCTTCTGCATGCCTCTGTTGTAATGACTGGTTATTTGAGTTACTGTTGCCATTCTATCAGCTCGAACCAGTCTGGCCATCCTCCTCTGACCTCTGGCATCAACAAGGCATTTGCACCCACAGAACTGCTGCTCATTGGATATTTTCTCTTTTTCAGACCATTCTCTGTAAACCCTAGAGATGGTTGTGCATGAAAATCCCAGTAGATCAGCAGTTTCTGAAATACTCAGACCAACCCGTCTGGCACCAACAACCATGCCACATTCAAAGTCACTTAAATCACCTTTCTTCCCCATTCTGATGCTCGGTTTGAACTGCAGCAGATCGTCTTGGCCATGTCTACATGCCTAAATGAATTGAGTTGCTGCCATGTGATTGGCTGATTCGACATTTGTGTTAGCGAGCAGTTGGACAGGTGTACCTAATAAAGTGGCCGGTGAGTGTATATATATATACAGTATATATATATATCGCTCTCATAATAGGATAAACAATAGATAGTATTAATAACATAGAAGATAGTAATAACAAGGAAGAACAAGTCTTCCGAGGTGAGCATGGTTCTGGACATGTGGGCTAAGCCCCAGATGTTTCACGTTTGGCTCCGCCCATTGTTATTATGCGGTCTGTTTTAGAAGGGCCGAGCCAACCTTTTTTTAAAGTTTTGTAAAGCATTTAGTTGTACAGTTGTTCTATCAGTGTATTACTGAACATAGACATGGGCATAATACATGGTAAACAGACGAACTAAACTTGAAAAGTCTTCCAAAACCTGCTGCTACGTCATTAGCGTGACGTTCATTTGTGCGCCATCCAGTGTCCTCGTGCAGAGAAAGCACTTGCGCAGATACGAGTGGCTCAAGAAGGCTGAGATGGGGAAGGCGTGCAGTGTTTTTAGGTATGAACGACAACCGGAGCTCCTACAACAGCAAATACTGGTAGGTTGTGAGCACAAGGGCAACCTCTAAATTAATTCTACGTTTCTAAAATTTTATATTACGTTTAATTTTAGTCTGTAATCTAAAGTTTACTTCATGTAGTGGCCGGATATTAGTGTCAATACATGGGAGAGTTTAGCTTAGCGTATGGGGTTTTATCGAGATATGGATTCCATAAAATTGAGAAAATTGCTGTTTTAAAAAAAGAATGAAAATACGGTAGTGATTGCAAATTGCACTAATCAGTTAGAACCCAGCACCCTGTTTTTATCTTTATGCACGTGACGCAACCCTAGGCTTAATAGCGGAGCTAGTCGGTTTGTTTTGTGTTTTCCATAAGCAAATCCTTCAGTAAAGAGACTAAACGATACATCTTCCCCACAGTTTTTCTTCGGAAGGGCATCTTGTAAGACGGAGCAGCGAGGAGGTGAGGTGAGCAAGCTAGCCTAGCATCCAACGAGGGTAAACATTAGCCCCGTGAGAGAGAGAGCACAATATTAAAGTTTAAGAACATGCATGTTGGGAAGGATGGTCATTATCTCATTCTGAGGTAAAGTATGGACGAGGATTGCGAAAAGTAAATTTAACTGCTGAAAATATAATGAAGGAAAAATGTTTACAGTGAAAAGACATGTATAGTGTATGGAAGCCCATTCCCGCCACCTAAAAAAAAAACAAAACCCACATATATTTTTTTCCTCATCATTAAGTAAATTGCTATCTCATTATTTTGAGATACTAAGTCGTTATTTTGAGAAACTAAGTAGTTATTTCGAGATACTAAGTCATTATATCGAGATACTAAGTCATTATTTCGAGATACTAAGTCGTTATTTCAAGATACCAAGTCGTTATTTTGAGATACTAAGTCGTTATTTTGAGAAACTAAGTCGTTATTCCGAGATACTAAGTCATTATATCGAGATACTAAGTCATTATTTCAAGATACTAAGTCATTATTTTGAGATACCAAGTCATTATTTTGAGATACCAAGTCATTATTTTGAGATACCAAGTCGTTATTTTGAGATACTAAGTCGTTATTTTGAGAAACTAAGTTATTTCGAGATACTAAGTCAGACTTAGTATCTCAAAATAATGACTTAGAATCTCGAAATAACGACTTCGTATCTCGAAATAACGACTTCGTATCTCAAAATAACGACTTAGTATCTCAAAATAACGACTTGGTATCTCAAAATAACGACTTGGTATCAAAATAATGACTTGGTATCTCGAAATAATGACTTGGAATCTCAAAATAATGACTTGGTATCTCGAAATAATGACTTAGTATCTTGATATAATGACTTAGTATCTCGAAATAACTACTTAGTTTCTCAAAATAACGACTTAGTATCTCAAAATAACGACTTAGTATCTCAAAATAATGAGATAGCAATTTACTTAATGATGAGGAAAAAATATATATGTGGGTTTTTTTTTTTTTTTTAGGTGGCGGGAATGGGCTTCCATAATAGTGAGATCGATGGTTCATTTTCATAAACAGCTTTGAGCTCTTAGGCTTCTTTTGTAACAGGCCTACCACCAGCGGCGGCTCACCACTAGGGGGCGCCGCCCCATCAGAGAATTCAATTCAATTTCAATTTCAATTTTATTTATATAGCGCTTTTTACAACACATGTTGTCACAAAGCAGCTTTACAAATTGCGTGGGTCCAGATCCCTAATGAGCAAGCCAAAGGCGACAGTGGCAAGGAAAAACTCCCTAAGATGGCAGGAATTTAGGAAGAAACCTTGGGAGGACCAAGACTCAAAAGGGAACCCATCCTCCATTGGGCGGCCCGCTAGCAATGTCCACATTCACAGGTCATGTATAGTCCAGATATATTCCAGGCCGAGTAGTCACAGTCCCTTCAGAGTCGATGAGCCTCAGGTGGGGGTTGGCATCAGCGCGTCCTCTTGCGATAATGGCACATCCAACCACGGCATCGGCACATCCACTGGCAAGCCAGACCATCTCCTAGATGCTTGTATGGGGTGGGTAGCAGGGAAAGGCTCGTCTTTCCTTGTCCCGGTATTTCTCGGGCAGCCATTGGGAAGAAGAGGGGCAATTAGTTCTATATGGAATATGTTAGACAAAGTAAATGTAAACATTTCTGGAGTGTGGCAGCGACTCCGGCAATTAAATTATTACAGCCTAGCTAAAGGGCAGAACCAGAAGGTAACACAGACTTGGGAGCATCCTGAGACACTGGCATCCATCCACTACACCGTCGACAAACTTGAGTGACCGCGTGCAGTGATAGGATGACAGCACCAGCGCCCCAGTTTGCCATAAAACCCTTTGCCCATGAACCCCTGGATCTGTTACCTTATCTAAAGGGGCACATTAATTACCAAATGCTAGATCAAACAAGTAAGTTTTCAACCTAGACTTAAAGATTGAGACTGTGCCAGAGTCCCGGACACATTCTGGAAGACTATTCCATAGTTGGGGGGCCTTATAAGAAAAGGCTCTTCCCCTGCTGTTACTTTATTAATTGATGGAACTAATAAGAGGCCAGCACCTTGGGATCGTAGTGGTCGCGGGGGTTCATAATAAGAGATAAGCTCTTGGAGGTAGTCAGGAGCAAGTCCATGCAGTGCTTTATAAGTCAATAGAATAATGCTACTTATACATATAAACATATGTAAATTATGTATTTCAAAAGTATTATTATAGTGATACTGGCCATTATATATATATATATATATATATAAAATATTCTTAATCTTAAAATGTAATATACATATTTAAGATCAGGAATTCTATCTGCTGAATTTCTGTGACATTATATGTATACCGTATACTTCCTGTGTGTGGGGTGCTGGACTAATGTGTGTCTATGTAGGTCCTTAAACTTTTGGCAAGCACGTGATCTGGAGAACCTTAAAGTTTGCTGGACACACCTACTTTTATTGGTAGCCTGTCAGTGTAGTTATTTTTCCTCTTTATAGGAAATACAACATGGTGTCAGAAGTGGTGCATAATTAATAGAGCCTGAGGTAATTTTAAGAATGTGTAAACAAGTTTAGCTTGTGACAACAAAGTGTAACGCCTTGCGTGGCGTGCGTTTACTAGACGGACACAAGCGCTGAGATGAGCGAGATTTATTGTGAGACATACTAGTACACGAAACATATCCTACACTTAGAGACATAATTAAACGGAGAAACACTAGATGACTTTAAACACGAAGGAGGACTAGAAACATACACGAAGCTGAAACAAAATGTACAGTTAGGGACTAAACGCTAAGACAGAAGCACTACAGAGAATTTAGACAAGAACTATGACAGCGGTACGACAGGGGCTGAAGACAAAACAACCAGCCACAAGAAAGACCAAACAGAGGGTATAAATAGAACAGAACTAACATGAAACACCTGAAAGACATGACGAGGGGCAGGGAATACAAAACACGGGGCGGGGCTAAGTCGCACATGGCTACAAAAAACAAACGGGCATGAGAATGACAGGAGGGGGCGGGGCAGACCGTGACACAAAGGTAGAGCAAGACTAGCACACTTCACAACATGGAGGACAACACTGCTGGTGGGGTTGAGGGCCGCCGAGACACGTGATGCCTGGAATGAGTGCAACGTTCTGCATCCAGCCACCAGGATTCAGCAACAGAGTCGTTTGACTTCACCAAACCCCAGGAATGGCAGACGGATGGATTTGACAGTCCATTAACCCTGATGCTGCGAGGACTGAATTTAAATGAAGAACAGTGAGGCCAGTATGTAATACTAATTTTGTAAAGAAAAATCTACAAACAAGCCACATTTTAATATGAGGAAATGGAGAAAATGTAGATTCATTTGTGACTCTCTTATATATGTGGCCAGGTGTAGCAGGAGGGAACCACACACACACACACCAGACACACACACACACACACACCACACACACCAGACAGCTTCAAAAATATGTGAGGTTTTTATGTCCTGACTGCTCCCAACAAGAAAACAGTTTTTTGTTTTTAAAATTTTGTTTGATTTGGGAACTTTGGAAAAAACAAATTATAACACTAAAGTGCTTCAGCAACAATCAGATGGTAAACTCTCTTCAAAAGTCTGGTGTCTTTGTTATGATCAAACAGTGACGTTCATAACTGAAAATTCAAGGACTTCAAACAAAACTGGTTCATAAGCTTCTTCCTCACGGAAGAAAAGAAAACAGTAGTGGACTATTGCTATAATAAAACAATAAAGACACACACACAAGTAGACAGTGCTGTCTCCCAGGTAAATCAAACAAAGGTACATCTGTGTCAATAAAACTCACTTCTACATTGTTACCACGTGAACACGTAATTGAAATATGCTGTCATGCTACTTCATATTTCCCAGCGAGGTGGTAGGCGTTACTTAGCAACCTTTCACGCAATTCCATTTTCAGGTCAGAGGCGTTAGGTTGTCGCGCTGGGTGACGTCATGCATGCAACTATATATTTGCTGAACGAGGCAGTGTGTAGCGACAAGTATATACTGCCTTCGGTAGAGCAAACTGGAATGTTAGCCTAGTAGACTGCCTTCATCGGGCCATTCTGAAGATTCGTCTTCAACCATCTTCAATTGAGGATTGCTTCAGTGCCAAAGCATTTCCAAAGGAGAATGGTTTCTGAAGTTACAGAGGCACTGGAGGAAGTTGCTTGTCACATGGTTGATGTGCTTTTCTGGGAAGCAACAAGAGAGGAGCATGCTGCATCCCTGTAGAGAATTCAGAACGTAGCCATAACACTGGACACTAGGACACACAATTTCCGCTGAGTTCTGACCTGAGCAAAATGGAGGCAATCCTGAAAATACAGCCATCACAAATGTGAGCGAGGTGAGATTTTTCCGAGGTATGGTCCACCAGTTAGGAAGACTCATCCCACAGCTTGCAAAGACAAACTACTTGGAGATCTGCTGCCTAAGCACAATCGCTGGGTCTGGGGGCAAGTTGCTGATAGAAAGGCCATCATCAGCTCCAGGCTTGACTACGTACAACCCTAACAGAGACAATAAGGTATCGGCAGATACTTCGTCTTTTGGCGCAGCAGCTGCTGTTCTACAAGTTGGGAGTTGAGTGGAGGCCTCTGTGGCTTATGCATCCCGTTATATACGCATGTGGAGTCTTCATGCCTAACATGGAGGTGTTTTTGGAATTTTCTACTGGAAAAACACTTCATGATGGAGACGGATCTTAAACCTCTCCTCAGCCTTAGGAACTCAAACCTTACATACTCTCCACCGAGAATACAGCTTTAGAACGAGACTAATGAGATGCTCTTATTATTATTTGAAAAGCAGTTGGTGACGTGATCCTGAGTGAATCAGAGGGCTTTCAAGCTAATGTTAGTGAGTATTAGTGTTAGAATGAGTGTGAGGGTTATGATGAGAGTGTGAGAGTCCAGGAGCAGTCTTGACTAATAAAGAACTTCTTGAATTGCTCTGTCTCTTTATTTTTCCCACTTTCTTTTTTCCCCAATGTGTGAAGAAGTGGTGGGAACACTGTGTCTAGATCTGTAACAGAACAACAACACACACAGACACACAAAAGAGACAACAAAAACCAGTCCAGCGAGGTTCATAACACTGTGGAAGGACGACCTGGCAAGTGATAAGCATATTTTTTCTAAAAAAAAAAAAAACTGGACCAGAGCCTTGGGGTAGTTTGGTGGGGTAACATGAACCAGAGCATTGGGGGTAGTGTGGTGGGGTAACATGAACCAGAGCATTGGGGGTAGGTTGGTGGAGTAACCTGAACCAGAGCCTTAGGGGTAGGTTGGTGGAGTAACCTGAACCAGAGCCTTGTGGATAAGTTGATCCAGTGCTCTATGTGACCCCCTCAGGTTTACATCGAGTTAAGTCAGATGGTGTTTAAATTGGTGTTGCATTAGTGCATTTCTCATTTTGCTATGATGTTACAATATGGCCAACATTATCTTCTCTCATACTGTAATTATGATTGATACCTAAACAAGCATTAAAAACAGTAGCATCCAGCTGTGGCCTGTGCTAGGTAGATGCCCCTGGTTGGGAGGAAGTGTGGTCCAACCTCAAATTAAAAGTCCCAGGCCCCTGACTGTGCAGCTGTATGAATTTTAAAGTTCATGTCCTTCTTTAAATTAAAATAAACTCCCCAGGTAGAGTAAGATATCACAGAGATAACTCCAAAATAAAATGCAGCAACACATTTTTGATTTGGTGTAGTTTAATAACTAAAGGAATATTAAAGAAATAAAATACACACACTAAAGTACAAAAGGATACATTGATTCATAAGGTCACATACATGAATAAATAATAATATAATATATAGGAATAAGTAATAAATATAGTAAACCCACAAACAGGGTTAGGGTTAACCTAATCCTAAACCCATGAACCCCACAGAACATTTAAATTAATAATTACATATTACATGAAATTATATGTCATGGTTAATCCTGGAATTGTCTACAGTATTTTCCAAAAATAACTTATTTAATAGCATTACTGATTAGAGACAAAAACAAAATGTAAACTACCAGAAAGAATTAAGATATGAAAACAAATAAAAGCTTTCTAAAAATCTTGAGAAAATTCAACTGTAGTGTAGCCATAGTCGGAGTGCCTGGAACAGACTACCTGTTCATGATAGCAGCTTCTCAGAACATTACAGTCCATCCTGAAAAACTGATATTTCTGGTTTTCAAGTCTGTTTGGGTGAGATAAATTCAAAGCACTTGTAAAGCAGGCTCTATAACCTCGGTTTCACGGTTGGTCCCCTCCAAGCATCCCTGTCTCATATCTTAACATATCTTGGAATATCATTGATTCCTGTAGTTTAATAAAGCAGTCATGGTCTGGTGCTTCGGGAAGTGGCCTTGTGACTGGAGGGTTGTGGGTTTGATTCCATGACTGAGGTGCTCTTGAGCAAGGCACTGGGCTAATCCTGGGCTAGGGCATGTGTGCACGTGGTAAGTCACTCTGGATAAAAGCATCTGCTAAATGCAAATAGTAGTCTGGATCACGGGTATCTTGTATTCTGACCTATCTATGGTACTATCTAGGCTTTGCAAACAGATGCAAAGCACTTTGTAAGTCGCTCTGGATAAGAGTATCTGCTAAATGCCCTAATTGTGAATGTAAATCTTGGCTTTACTTGCTGGTTTTCTTGTGCAGGTGCTTCCTTGTTTTGGTTTACCTTGTTTTGGTTGTAGCCTTGATTGTTTTCACTGCCAGCATTTAGTGTTCTAGCCTCTGTTGTATTAGTGCTTCACCTCTCTTTTGGCCTCTGTCATGTTCATTCTGTTGTGTGTATAGCTTGTTGTCTGTTGTATTTCTAGTTGTTTCTTGTTTTTGCGTCCAGTTTTTGGTATGGATTCTCATCCTGTTTCTGGTTCTGTGTATATCGGTGCCCTGGACTGCTTAATAGACCATGATTCAGACTCACTCACTGACTCATTCGTTCATTCATTCATTCAGTTAGTCATTGGTACAAATGGTAGACACAGCCCAGAGTACAATATTATCATCACTCACCTCTCCCCCTCCCCACACCAATTAAAAAATATACAGGACTTCTGCAACTACATATACATGTCAATTATGATATTCATCCTTCATTTGCCCAAATGTATGTGCATATACATTCGTGGCCAAACGTTTTGAGAATAGCACAAAGTTTGCTGTCTCCGTTTTTATGGTGGCAATTTGTATAAATTCTAGATTGTGAAGAGTGATTAGATTAATTGTAATTAACTGCAAAGTCATGAAAATGACCTTATCATAAAAACACCTGCATTCCAGCCACTGCATTTCAGCCCTATAATATGGCCTGCTAACATCATTTCAGTGATGATATCGTTAGCTCAGGAGAAAAGGTTAATGAGGACAAGACAGCTGACATCACTCTGTCATGATGATTAGAAGAGCAGACTGGTTGCTTTAAAAGGGTGGTGGTGCTCTTTAGGTTTTCTTATGTTAACCATTGTTACCTCCAAGGCAATATATGCAGTCATAATTGCATCAGAAGGGTTTCACAGGCAAGGACATTGCTGTTTGCACCTCAATCAACCATTTATTGAATCAAGGACTTCATGGAGAGTGGTTCAGTTGCAGTGAAGAAGGCACCCAAGAAATTTAAGCGTGAGGACTATTTTCTAAAGAGGATGCAGCTACGAGATCGGGTCACCACCAGAGCAGCGCTGGCTCAGGAATGGAAGAGGGCAGGTGTGAGTGCATCTGAATGCACAGTGAGATGAGGTTTTTGGAAGAAGGTTTGGTGTCAAGAAGGGCAGCAAAGAAGCCACTTCTCTCCAGGAAAAACATCAAGGACAGACTGACATTCTGCAGGAAGTACAGGAACTGGACTGCACAGGACTGGGGTAAAATTATTTTCTCTGATGAAGCCCCCTTTGACTGTTTGGGACATCAAGTGTCATGAATCAATTGTCATGCCAACAGTGTTTCTTGAGATGATTCTTGTCCAGGGGAGGTTTGCTCAAAATTTGGCATAAGAACACTGCTATGAATATGGAATGATATCAAAACATCCTCCAATAGCATCTTCTCCCAGTGATCCAGGAGCAATTTGGAGATGGACAATGGTTTTTCAAGCATAATCGAGCACCATGTCACAAGGCAACACTGAAAACCAAGTGGCTCGGTGAACGAAACATTACAATTTTGGGTCCATGGACAGGAAACTCCCCAGATCTCAATCCCATATAGAACCTGTGGTCAGTACTCAAAAACAGGGTGGACAAACAAAAACCCAGAAAGTCTGATCAACTCCAAGCACTGATTAGGTAAGCATGGTGGTTGCTGTAATTCAAGATTTTGCCCAAAAGCTGATATCCAGCATGCCAAGGTGAATTGCAGAAATCTTAAAGAAGGTTCAACACTGTAAATCTTAAGTCTGTGTTTAAACTGGATTTATTTGTCAATAAAAAGCAAAACACATTATGGAATGCTTAGAATTGTACTTAATTATACCATATAAACAGCTGACAAAATGTTCTAAAAAACTGAGGCAGCAAACTTTGTGAAAAACTTATTTTTAACATTTAACAATTTATTTAACATTTCTTATTGTTCCGGCATTAAAGTTTCACATATAAGCTGTTCTCCAGATTTCACAATCCTCTAACCCAACTAGCTCCAGTACCATTTGTTAATATTTGTAAACACTCGGAAGTTATGGTTGTTATTTAAATACTCACAAATACGACAAGCATGCTCCAGACCAAATGAAGAGTCCTTAACAGTGAAGTATTTTCTCCAGGTGAAGTACTGTTCATACATTTCCTGGTTCTGGTCCAGTAATTTAAGGTGGTCTGCCAGTTCTTGAGGGGACCCGAAATCATCAATATGGATGAAGGAATCTCCAGGTATATATTCTTCATAGTTATCCCTTGGTGGGCCAATGACTACAGGTACTGTGCCATATTTCATTGCATTAAACAGCTTTTCTGTCATGTAGTCTTTATAGATAGAGTTCTCAAAGGATAAGTAGAATTTACAGCTTGACATAACTTTAGCATAGTCTTCCTTGTCAATGTACTTACCAAAGTGTCGTCCATATCCCTCTACATTAATATACTTGCTAAATTCATTAAAGTAACTCACTCGCTTGTAGTTGGGGTTCCAATTACTGACAATCCAGCAGACCAGTTTATCCTTCGTTGGGATTTGATAAGTCTTGTCTTCTTCAGATGCTTCTATGAGTTGTCCGTAAGGCACCCAGATATCTGAGTCTCTCCGATAGTTTGATGTCAGATTGAATAGATGATCTGCACCAGGCAACTGTGGTGAATTAGCTGGAGACTCCATGTTCATCCATACCCACTTCTGCAGTGGTGGTCGTGACAGTGTCAGCAAGTATGATAAGTCACCACCGATGTCTCTAAGATGAAACATAACCCCATGCGCTTTATCCAGCTGACTACGGTCGTCTGTTAGATGGCAACCTGTGATGCCTAGCTCTGAAGCACAGGAGTCCAGACTGAAGTGGTATCCAAAAGGCCACGACCAGATTAAAACGAGTTTGTCTTCAGTGTTGTGTGCGCTGTCAAGTACTGGCGATTGTGTAGCTGCTGTCTGTTGCTGTACCAATGTGTAGTTAAGAGTGCAGTTGTTCCCAACTTCAGCAGCCTTCTCCATTTTAAGTACATTGAGGCATACGTCTTTGCAGGTGTCAGGGGTGGGTTCTGTTGTAGGACAGGGCAGCCAGCTGATGTCTTGTTTATAGTACATGAAGAATAAAGCAGTGAAACACACCAGCACAACCAACCCTACAATAATGTGCTGACGGTGTCCAGAGGGGGCCTTTGGTGTCATCGCTCAACCTTTTCAGAAGGAAACAAATAAGATACTTCACAGGTTTTTGAAGACAACAAATGTATCAAACATATTTAAGTTAATGATGGAAGTATCAGCTAATTTTGTCACGGTACAGCTCCTGCCCCCTCCCTTTGGGAGTGTATATGTGTGGTCAGCATCTGTTTATGTCCATCTATGTATTTCCTTTGGATGTGGTACTCTGTGCATGTGTTCATCCATCGCACCTCTGCTTATCTCGTCATAGTTATGTGTTGCACTTAGTTCTTGTTTATGTTAAGGTATTGTGCTTGTCACTTGTCTGTCAGAGTCAACTCCCTGTCGTCTCATGTTTAAAAATTGCTGCTCATGAGGAAACCAGCTAGCCAGCAAGCTAGCCCTTGTCCTGCGATTTAGCCCAGGGCACCAGGATGCCGGACCTGGTCTTGGTGGGGTTTACAGGAACACCCCTCCTGAGCTGGAGATTAGTCCTCCTCCCTTGGTGTGCTTAGAGAGCACCATCAATTATGGAGGTTGGGTGGCTAGCCCCTCTCTCTCTGAGTGCTTGGAAGCCACTGTGGACTACCAGGGCAAGGACATCAGCCCACCTCCGTCAGCACTCTGCAGGTTGTTATGTGGAGACACTGGAATTCCTCATGAAATACTGAATACTGTCTTCAATCTGAATACTCCACGGACACCATCCAGTACCAGGGAGGAAACATCAGCCTGCCACCATCGGAGTGCTCTGCCGAGACAATGAGGAACCAGGGTAGGAGTGTACACCCCTGTACCTTCGGAGTACTCACTGGGGGGGCTCCTCTGGACCCTCGGCTAGTCCTCCCCCCTACCAGAAGGGGGTGGAGGGTAAGCAGGGGGTGGTTCTGGCTAGAGGAGTCCACCCTCTCCTCTGAAAAGGAGTCACATGGAGATCCCAGCAACCAGCACCCCTGAAGACACTGCCATTGGGAGCTACGTCTCCTCGGAGAGACTGAGGAGTGGGCCGACACGCCTCCCAAGGTCCCCCCTGGGTATCTACCAGTCCCTGGTGCTGGTACACCCCCCCTAGTGGCCTCAAGGAGCAGTGCACGCCCCCTAGTGGCTCCAAGGAGTGGTGTGCCTCCCCCGGCAGCACCAAATGCCAGTGTGCACCCCCCAGTGGGCGAAACCTGGAGGCTCCTGGTACCGCCAGCCCTGGGCCTGCCTGCCATTGCAGGTCCTGTGCTCTATGGCTACACTTGGTGCTCTCATCATAGTTATGTGTTGCATTTGGTTCTTGATTATGTTAAGGTATTTAATGTTTGTTGATGTTGTTTGTCGCTCATCTTTGTCAGAGTCCATTCCCTGTCGTCTTGTGTTTGTGTTGTAGCTCAGCGCTCTAGCGCTGCTATTGTATGTTCAGTGTGCTAAGCGATACACGCCATACAAACGTCTTTGTTTACAGCAATGCCATGGTTTCAGCATCCTCCAAATCTCCTCATTATAAGTGTAATTACAGTGGCTTGCAAAAGTATTCATACCCCTTGACCTTTTACATTTTGTCACCTTAAACTGACAAACATAAATGTATTTTATTGATATTTTAAGTGATTGGCCAACACAAAGTAGCACATAATTGTGCTTTAATAGAAATCTGAAAAGTGTAACATCAAACGTATTCAGTCCCACAATAGAGAGTAAATTTGATCAATTACAGCTGCAGGTCTTTTGTGGTATGTGTCCATCAGCTTTGCACAGCTAGAGACTGAGATTTATGCCCATTCTTCATGTAAAATAGCTCAAGCTCAGCCAGATTATATGGAGAGTGTCTGTATTTTCATGTCTTGTCTCAGATGCTGAATGGCTCTGGACTTTGAGCCATTCTACTGCATGAATATTCTCTGATCTAAACCATCCCACTGTATCTTCCCATCAACTCTGGTGAGTTCCTTGGTCTTCATGATGCTTGTTTGTTCACTGGTGTTCTCTGAAACCACTGAAGCCTTCACAGAATGGGTGTATTTATACTGAGACTAAGTTACACACAGCTGGGCTCTATTAACTAATTAAGTGACTTCTGAAGGCAGTGATTGCACTGGATTTTAATTAGGGGTATTGAAGTACAGGGGGCTGAATAATTCAGCATGGCACGCGTACCAGATTTTTTATTTTATTTTCAGAATTTTGAAAACCATGTATACTTTTCATTCCACTTCACAATTACGTGCTACTTTGTGTTGGTGTATCACCTAAAATCTTAATAAAATACATTTAAGTTTGTGGTTTTCACAATGTGAAAAAAGTTGAAGGGGTATGAATACTTTTGCAAGCCACTATCTTAGACTTACGAAGGCTGTGAATATAAAAGTGAATAAACACACATGCAGTAGGAGACCTCAGTACTGCTCTGCTGTCATGTTCTCCTCATTTCACACGTCCTCTGAAACATCACTAAACCTGTTTGGACTGCTGCTCATGCAAATATGTCAATCAGCTGACTTCACTTGGAGAGGAGCAGAAACTCTGAACTGCACATCTGGTCCAACCAGTGGAACAAACGTGGGACAATACATATACTCTTATAAATAAGCAGGTTAGTCACAGTATTACTTTGTGTTGTGGTGGTGTAGCTATACCCTGCATGCTGCATAGGACCCCACAAATTAAGGAAGGCTCCCTAATCTCCCCTTGGTCTCCCCCCTCATCTCCCCCTGGTCTCCCCCTCGTCATCCCCCTCACATCGAGTGTAAGATAAAGAGAAACTAAAAGAGAAGCTTTGCAACCCCCCCACCTCACACGCACATACATACAAACCTCACACGTCTTCGGGTAATGCTATAATGCATTATCAATATCAATATGCAATTTCATTAGGAGTTGCACATGTACAATAGTGATCCTCCCACCTCATTACCCACTGCCCTCAGTCCTGTCTGCTGTCCCTTGATTGGTGATAGTTTGATCGTGTAGTAATCTGTGTAATCTGTGTATTTCCTTAATGGTGTTGTTAGTGTGCATTTATTGTGTTGGCACTGGTGCCTCCTACTGTGCCTCCTACTGGTTGATCTCTAGTACAGCATGTGTCCTGGAGAACTGACATTCCAGTCCTCGTGCAACCCGTGTGTAGGTGTGTAGATGAGTTAACTTAGCCTCCCCCCCCCGAGGGGAAGAGCCTGTGTCTAAAAGTCGTGTCTGCTAAGGCTAGTAGAGTAAAAACACTTCAAAAACAAAGCCGCATCACAAGTATCTAACGACAAAACGGCCTTTATCAAGAACCGGCAAAGACACAGACCAACACGCACCCTTAAATACATGGACATAAACAAGACGTGTGCAACATAATATTAAGGAGACAAGGGACAGGTGAAAGGAATGACCACAACAAGCACACACACACACACACACCAATAAATACAGATACAGATGGACAGAAACGGACACGGCTGACAGGAGTCGGGGACTGTACTGTGACTGTCTTCATTTGGACCTTGTATGAGGACATTTGTAGTAATACAATTTTAGAACAAATTAAGCACATTTTCTGACAAATACTTAGTATGACTCATTAATTTCTGTTTCAGTGTCAAAGTACAGGACACACAGGATTGAAATTGTTACTCTCTCAGACCCACGGTGCTGTAGTAAAAATTACATGCACTATAAAATATATATATTCTAGGAACATTAAAGGAAAATGTAAAATATAAAAATATACTGTTTGGGAGGGATGTAGGATGTCTAATTAAATGAGAAAGTACAATTGAATAAGTCCAGTAAAACTTGCCTTGTTTAGGTTTCCACAGGTTACAGAACTGAACACAGTTTCAGATTTCAATTTCAAGGTCCAGCACAACTGTAGCATAAAAAGCATCCCGTGACCATATGAATTATAAATATTAGTATTCACCAAAAATGTATGGTAAAATATAAAACATTTACCTACTAGCTTGACAGATTGTACTGTACCTCCAGTTAGCCGTGTAGTAAAAGAAGAAGTTTATTTCCTGTTCGTGAAAGGACCTACAGTGAAAGGCGTGAGGTATTACCTCCCATATTTACATGAGCACAGAGTAGCACCGCCACCCCAGACAAGGGACAGTGACAAGTTCCTTTTTGTCATTTTGAATGTCAGATCACAAACGTGACACAATGTTGTATACCTGGATTAACAGGATTTGCGATCAGATTACAATTTCTTTAAAGCAATGTACCTGATTTGGCCCATGAAAGACTATAAGGGGTCATTTTTACTATTGAAAGATTATTATTATTATTATGAGCTTTAAGTTTTGCATGAATCCTCATATCTGTATGAACTACACTACACTACAAAGGTTATTTAGGTATTTTGAACTGAATAGATGACCCTGAAGAACTACACTTGTGGATTTACTGAAATCTTGAATAGAAAATCCTGTGTTCAGTCTTGTTTGTATTACTGGTTACTACGATATGAATGTGGTTCTCAGTATGACGAGTCTTCTTGAACCATAAGGTTTGAAAGGAACTAAACTTTTAAACAGCAGAAGGATATCAGGAAGTGTGTGTGTGTGTGTCTCTGTGAGAATAAGAAACATGATCTGGAATCCAGTCCCTACCTGTCACGGTGAGGGAGCCGGCTGCCCACCAGAGGGCGCGTGCCCAGCCAGGGAGAACCCGGCAGCGTCACACAACCACACCCTCCACAGCCACGTCACTAACCAGATCCCAATCACCCTCATACTGATCACCTGGTGTTGATTAGTAATGTCTTTCTTAAGCCCACAGGTCGTGTCATTCAGTGCTGCACATTCCTTGCGCCG
The DNA here is from genome assembly GCA_020368025.1 of Brachyhypopomus occidentalis. Lineage (NCBI taxonomy): Eukaryota > Metazoa > Chordata > Actinopteri > Gymnotiformes > Hypopomidae > Brachyhypopomus > Brachyhypopomus occidentalis. The sequence goes on from JAGXOD010000101.1 coordinate 444,585, forward strand.
AGGTCCTATGAAGAACTCCTACCTTACGTCGTTATACCTGAATGACACGCCAGCACTTACCTTTTTCTTGCCTTCTCTTAAGTTCTAGTTTTATGCCCTTGTGCCTGAGTCTTTCTGTTACCCCTTTTTCATTATGGAGAATAAAGACTTAAACCAAGCGCCCATGCCTCCTGCTGCTATCCACCCACCGTTACAGAATGTGCAGCCTGGAGCAGCAGGAGGCAATGAACCCACGCCTTTGGAAGTGCTGTCCGCTCAAGGTAGGTTGTTGGGACACCAGCAACAGGAAATCGGAGAGTTGAGAACATTGATGCAGACACTAACTGGATGTGTGCAAGCTCTCACTCTTCAGGTTCAGACTCCGGCCAATCCCCCCACTGAAGGAGCGAGGTTACCTCTCGCACCACCCGAGCCGTACGACGGGGACCCGGAGAGATGCGAGGGCTTCCTCGTACAATGTAAAATTTATTTCGCCGATAGACAATGTGTCAGTGAGCGGGCGAAAGTTTCGTATATAATTTCGCGGCTTACCGGAAGAGCCCTAACGTGGGGGAGCTGCTTTATTATCAGGGGAATCCCCTTTATTGCAGAATTATGTGGCATTTATTGAAGAATTTAAGGAAGTTTTTCACCACCCGCGAAAAGGGAAGGGCCAGCGGACAAAGTCTGCTAAAAATGAAGCAGGGTTCACGACCAGCATCGGAGTTTGCCCTGGAATTCCGCACATTAGCCGCAGGTACCGGTTGGAACGACGCGGCACTTGTGGACGTTTTTTTAGCAGGACTAAAACCTGAACTGCGGGCGGAGCTGGCCTGTCGCCAGGAATCACGCACGCTCAATGAGGTGGTTCGTCTGGCGATTACGTACGATAGACTGTTGCTAGAGAGAGGCGGAGGAGGTCCAGGCCAGATCAGAACGATTCCTCAGGAGAGGACCTCCGAGGAGGGATGCCGGAACCCATGCAAATCGGAGCTACGAGACCACCGAAGGAGCCTGCTCATCCGAGCGGTGGCAGGGTTCGGGTGAGTAGCTCCTTGGTGGAGAAATTGCTCACTATTCCCGCTACCCTTGCTTATCAACGTTTTTCTCTGGGGATTTCTGCCCTAGTGGACTCGGGAGCGTCGGGGAATTTGATGGGACCGGCCCTGGCAAAGAGAATGAAGATCCCATTGAGAGAATTGGAGGAGCAGCGCAGAGTGCAGGCACTGGATGGCAGACCTGTGGGCGGGGGTTATATACGGCACTACACCCCACCCGTTAAACTCACCATCCAGGGTCACACAGAGCACATTATTTTCCTTATCCTCCCTGAACTAACTAATGACATCACGCTAGGTCTCCCTTGGTTACGTTTACACAAACCCCTCCTCAGTTGGCACACAGGCAATATCTCTGGCTGGGCCACGCCCCCCGTTACTCGGCTCCCTCAGGGTCCTATAGAAGTGTGTACTACCACAGTGGAGAGTCCTAACGTGGCAAGCTCCCAAGCGATCCCTCCAGCCTATCAAGATCTCGCGGAGGTGTTTAGTCCCGTGAAGGCCTCCCAACTCCCGCCTCACCGTCCATGGGACTGTAGTATCACACTCAAGGAGGGGAGCGTACCACCTCGTGGAAGAGTATATCCCCTTTCTCAGGAGGAGGAGCAGGCCATGCAGCAGTATGTTAGAGAGGCCCTAGCACAGGGTTATATCGCTCCCTCTACCTCGCCTGCCTCAGCCAGCGTCTTCTTTGTTAAAAAGAAGGATGGGGGTCTGAGGCCATGCGTAGATTATCGAGGGCTCAATTCCCTCTTAGTGGGATACGCTTATCCTCTGCCCTTAGTGCCATCGGCACTCGAGCAGTTGAGGGAGGCGCAAATCTTCACTAAGCTCGATCTACGCAGCGCCTATAATCTCATCCGCGTTAAAGAAGGGGATGAGTGGAAAACGGCATTTAGTACGTCTACTGGACACTATGAGTACCGAGTTTTGCTGTACGGCTTGGCTTCGGCTCCGTCGTTTTTCCAGGCGTTCATTAACGAGGTGCTTAGAGAGTATTTGGGTAAATGTGTTGTCGCATATATCGATGACATCCTCGTTTATTCACGCTCTCTCGACCAACATATGCATGATGTACGAAAGCCGTACTGCACACTCTCTTGCGCAACAATCTTTATTGTAAGCTTGAGAAGTGTGATTTCCATCTCAGTAGGATTAATTTCCTTGGCTATACCATCGAGCCCGGCTCGGTGCACATGCAGTCGAGCAAGGTAGAGGCTGTGACCAAATGGACTCGTCCGCACACACGACGCGAGCTTCAGAGATTTCTAGGCTTCGCGAATTTTTACCGGGCGGTTCATTAGGGAATTTAGCTCTATCGCGAGGCCTCTCACGGACCTGCTGCGTGGCGGAGCGAAGCAGTTGAAGTGGACTGAGGAGACGGATAGGTCATTTGCTTCGCTGAAGAGGGCATTTGCCACAGCGCCCGTATTGCATCAGCCAGATCCAGCTAAACCCTTCGTCGTGGAGGTGGACGCGTCCAACGTTGGGGTGGGGGCAGTATTGTTTCAAAGACTGAAGAAACATAGCCCGTTGAAACCTATTGCCTTTTACTCACATAAGCTTAGTCCGGCAGAAAGTAATTACGGTGTGGGAGACCGCGAGCTGCTCGCCATGAGGCTGGCTTTTGAGGAATGGAGACACTGGTTGGAGGGTGCCAAACACCCCTTTTTGGTATTTACCGATCATAAAAATCTGGAATATCTCCGTAACACCAAAAAAAGGATGAAGCGAGGCAGGCTAGGTGGTCGCTATTTTTTCCAGGTTCGATTTCAGGTCACCTATCGCCCTGGAGAGCAAAATGGCCGTATGGACGCTCTTTCCCGTTCCTTCCCGGACAGTACAGACACCGTGAAGGAGGAGCCGGTTTTACCATCCACCTGCTTCCTAGGGAGTGTCGCCTGGGAGATAGATCGGGCCATCGACGCTGCTAACCCACACCCACGCTGTCCCCCCCCATCGCAGGTATGTGCCTCTTCCTCAACGTGGTGCTTTGATTAACTGGGCCCATAGTTCGTTAGGCATGGGACATCCCGGATCCACCAGGACGTCACAACTACTGGGGGCACGTTACTGGTGGCCGGGCATGCATAGTGACATTTTGAAGTTCGTCGGCGCTTGTCCCGTGTGCGCCAGGAGCAAAGTGCCTCGGACACCGCCCGCAGGTAAACTACTCCCACTACCGATTCCTGAACAGCCCTGGACACACATAGCCATAGACTTTGTTACAGACCTGCCTAGCTCCGAGGGGAATACCACCATATTGGTGGTCGTGGACAGATTTTCCAAGATGGTGCGTTTTCTACTCCTACCTGGTTTACCTACGGCCTGGGAGACTGCGGACCTCCTGTTCAGACACATATTCAGGCAGTTCGGTCTGCCTGAGGATATCGTGTCTGACAGGGGTCCGCAGTTCACATCGCGGGTTTGGCGTGAGTTTATGTCCCGCGGCTTCCTCAGACCAGCCTACGGTGGAGGCGTGGTGTAAAAGGAGCGAGCGCGTATGGGCAGACACACACCAGAGACTGAAGACCGCGGTGAAGCGGTTTCAGAAAAAAGCGGATCGCAGACGTACCGAGGCCCCGGAGTATAAACCTGGCGACAAGGTATGGGTGTCTACCAGCGACGGCCGGCTAGGCTCAAGGGGTAAGCTTGGCGACCGTTACGCAGGTCCCTACGTGATCACTCGCCGGATAAACCGTGTGACTTTCAGGGTGGCCCTTCCCGGGGACAGAAGGGTGTCCCGGGCGTTTCATGCTTCTGCCCTTAAGCCCTACAGGGAGGAGACGCTTGAACAGACGGAAGAAGGGGCTCCACCTCCTCCCATCCTATTACCGGACGGACCGGCCTATAGGGTGCGTAGGCTTCTGGATTCCAGACATCGTGGCAGGGGCCTGCAGTACCTCGTGGACTGGGAGGGTTATGGTCCTGAGGAGAGGTCGTGGGTTCCGGCTTCCCAGGTCTTGGACCCCTCCCTTCTCGCCTCCTTCCACAGGGAGCACCCGGAGAAGCCTGCTCCGCGTCGGCCCGGACGTCCCAGGTTGCGTCGGCTGGAGAGGTCCTTGGGGGGGGGCTCTGTCACGGTGAGGGAGCCGGCTGCCCACCAGAGGGCGCGTGCCCAGCCAGGGAGAACCCGGCAGCGTCACACAACCACACCCTCCACAGCCACGTCACTAACCAGATCCCAATCACCCTCATACTGATCACCTGGTGTTGATTAGTAATGTCTTTCTTAAGCCCACAGGTCGTGTCATTCAGTGCTGCACATTCCTTGCGCCGAGGTCCTATGAAGAACTCCTACCTTACGTCGTTATACCTGAATGACACGCCAGCACTTACCTTTTTCTTGCCTTCTCTTAAGTTCTAGTTTTATGCCCTTGTGCCTGAGTCTTTCTGTTACCCCTTTTTCATTATGGAGAATAAAGACTTAAACCAAGCGCCCATGCCTCCTGCTGCTATCCACCCACTGTTACACTACCAAACTTTCTCTCTCTTTATATATATATATATATATAAATCTTAAAAGTGTAACATCAAAAGTATTTAGTCCCCCAATAGAGAGTAAATTAGATCAATTACAGCTGCAGGTCTTTTGTGGTATGTGTCCATCAGCTTTGCACAGCTAGAGACAGATTTTTGCCCATTCTTCATGTAAAATAGCTCAAGCTCAGCCAGATTATATGGAGAGTGTCTGTATTTTCATGTCTTGTCTCAGATGCTGAATGGCTCTGGACTTTGAGCCATTCTACTGCATGAATATTCTCTGATCTAAACCATCCCACTGTATCTTCCCATCAACTCTGGTGAGTTCCTTGGTCTTCATGATGCTTGTTTGTTCACTGGTGTTCTCTGAAATCACTGAGGCCTTCACAGAATGGGTGTATTTATACTGAGACTAAGTTACACACAGCTGGGCTCTATTAACTAATTAAGTGACTTCTGAAGTGATTGCACTGGATTTTAATTAGGGGTATCGAAGTACAAGGGTATACTTCAGCATGACGTGCTTTTCAGAATTTTGAAAACCATGTATACTTTTCATTCCACTTCACAATTATGTGCTACTTTGTGTTGGTGTATCACCTAAAATCTTAATAAAATACATTTAAGTTTGTGGTTTTCACAATGTGAAAAAGTTGAAGGGGTATGAATACTTTTGCAAGCCACTATCTTAGACTTACGAAGGCTGTGAATATAAAGGTGAATAAACACACATGCAGTAGGAGACCTCAGTACTGCTCTGCTGTCATGTTCTCCCCATTTCACACGTCCTCTGAAACATCACTAAACCTGTTTGGATTGCTGCTCATGCAAATATGTCAATCAGCTGACTGCACTTGGAGAGGAGCAGAAACTCTGAACTGCACATCTGGTCCAACCAGTGGAACAAACGTGGGACATTACATATACTCTTATAAATAAGCAGGTTAGTCACAGTATTACTTTGTGTTGTGGTGGTGTAGCTATACCCTGCATTATGAGAGTAATACGCGCTAGTAGCTTAGGGGTCATATCAGACCGTTGGCATATTACAAGATTACAAGATTACAAGAGGTTTATTTGTCATCAACATTGTACAAGTACAAGGCGACGAAATGAAGTTCCCCTGGGGCCTCAGTGTAAAGCACCGGGACCTCGGAGCAGCCGCTGCATCATGGGACGCGCCGCCGTTTCGCAGATTAAGGAAGAACATAGAAAGATAAACATTGGGAGGAGACAAAAAAATATGATCACAGATTGTTCTCAAACAGGACAACAGTCTATGAGCACGCAAAAAATCCCCATAGCACAAGCATCAATGACACAGACATCAAGCAGTGAGAGGCATGTTCATCTGCCAGGGGGGAGCCAGAGGCCCGGCCCAAGTTGTGCCAGAGTTCGCGGTGTAAGGCGAGAGCCTTCCTCTGACAGTCTTTGTGTGGGGGAAGGAGCAGTAACCAAGACGACGACCTTCAGGGAGAAATTTGTTGGGGTGCCAATGTAGATAAGCGATAATGCAAGAATTTAGCAAGGAGCCCGTCCTTGAGCACGAGCAGCTCCTTTTGGGTTAGCGGTCTCCCAACTGATCCAACTTCACATGTAGAGCTTTGAGTCCCTCCATGATCGAATCCATGCTTTTACCGAAAGTCACCTGCTGTGTTCCGACAGCTCTACCCATCGCATCAATCATGTTGGGCAATTTCCGTGGGTGTTCGATAACTGACCCCACTCTTTTAATTTCCCGATACACCAGGGCAATGCCCAGGCCAATCAGCAGAAACCCAGTGATCAAAGTTCCGAATAAATACACGTCCTCAATATCTTCCAGGGAGAGAGGCGCGAGACACAAACCACGTCACGTCGTCCACGAGTCAAGCACATATCCAGCCGAGAACGTTCCGTCTGGACATGCGGGTTCTCCCGCCCCATGACTCCTCGTGGAAAAAATAGTATCAATTGCCTTGAGAGACCACTTGATCAATTCCATTTTCTTTGTTAAAATTCGAAGAGCAGCGTCAGGGTCCTGAGACGAGACAAAGAAGCTGAGCAGAAACACCAGGGAACAAGTGAAGCGTAGGAGCAAGAGTGCGACCGCCTCTCGTGAAAGCCGGAAGAAGAAGCCCCGACCCCAGCCTCGGAGGCGTCCACCACAAAGGGATGGTCTTGATCCAGCATATGGAGCACAAGGGCGGAAACGAAACGACTCTTAAGGTCGTCAAAGGCCAACTGGGCCTCAGGAGTTCACATGAACCGTCCAAGCGCCTTGCTGGTGAGTGCCGACAGAGGGGCCGCCAACAAACCGAAGTTCTTAATGAAACGACGGTAAAAGTTGGCAAACCCCAGAAATCGCTGCACCTGGCAGACGGAAGTGGGAACCGGCCAGGTTGCCACGGCTTGCGTTTTAGCTGGATCCATGGCCAGCTTGCCTTTAGACACAAAGAATCCCAGGAATGCAACCTCCTCAGTGTGAAAGGTGGACTTTTCAAGTTTGACATAGAGATGGTTCTCAGCAGCAGCTGGAGAACTCCCTTGACATGGGCTACATGCTCTTGACGGGACCAGTCGTCCAGACGTAGTTTGTCGTCCAGATAGACAAAAGCATACCAATCCAGGGTTTCACGCAATACCTCATTAATATACCTCTGGAACACAGCAGAGGCGTTCATGAGTCCAAAGGGCATGACAATAAATTCATAATAAGCACTGCGCAAGTCCAGTTTGAGGAATATTGTGGCGTCCTGCAGTGCTTCAAATGCTGTTGGCATGAGCGGTAAGGGGTGTCAGTCTTTAACCGTGATCTTATTGAGCCCCCTATATGCACGGCCTTAACCGGCCTTCTTTTTTCCCCACGAAAAAGATCCCTGCTCCGGTGGGTAAGGTCGTAGCCCGAATGAGCCCTGTGGCCAAGGACTCCTGAATATAGGTATCCATGAGATAATAAGAAGGAAGAACAAGTGGCTTACACATGAATGACAGGAAGACTGGATAGCAGATTTACTCCAGGGTCAGACTGGGCTTTGTGGTAATAATACTTTTATATTTCAATCATTTCGTAACGATAAACGAAGGACGAGATTTAACAGCTCTTTATTTTACAGGCACACAAAGCCAACGATACAGAAACACTAAGGGGCAGGGTAGAGGGCAGGGTAGAGCCGGAGCAGAGTCCGCCTGGGGTCAGGCTGAAAAGGAAGTCTAAGGGAGAAGCAGAGGTCGGAACACGGGAAAGCAGTAGCACACAAGAAACACTCGACATACCACACTGGTTGGCAATACTTTGAGATGAAGAAATAGTGGGGTTTAGTGAAGGTGTGGATAACCTGGGACAGGTGGAAGGTGATTAATACTCTGGTGATTGAGCACTTATGTTTTCGAAGGTTGAGGCAATGGGTGGTGCTGTGGCCTCTTAAAGGCTCTGGGGTTTGTGTGGGATACGTGACACATTGTTTTGCTCATGTGTGGCACTTTGTGTTCAGAATGTGTTCAACATGTGTTATGAAAAGTTATAATATGGTTTTGTGTGTATGATAAAGGCTGTATGTCTCTTTTTGTGACCAATTTGGGTTATTTTGTCTCTGATGACTAATGAACGGTGTCAACACCCATGTTGGCACCGAGGGGACCAAGGTACTTGGGAAACTACTTGGCAGTAAGACCCCATGAGTGGATGAGGTCCACCCTGAGGTCCTTAAGGCACTAGATGTTGGGCTGTGCTGGCTGACACGTCTTTGCAACGTCATGTCGACTTCGGGAGCAGTACATCTGGACTGGACGAGGGTGGTGGTTTCCCTTTTTAAGAAAGGGGACCAGAGGAGGATCACAATCTTCAGACTCCCCGGCAAGGTCTATGCAGGGGTACTGGAAAAGAGAGTCTGGTTGATAGTTGAACCTCAGTTACAAGAGGAACAATGTGTGTTCCGCCCTGGTCGTGGCAGAGTGGTGTAGTGGGGAATAACTATACTCCAACCTCTTACAGTTTCACCTTTGACCCTAACAACCCACTTGGGTGACCCATTAACCCTTCCAAACACCAACACTGTGCCGCTAGGCCAGTCCTGCTCCATCTTATCAGGGCTCCAGACATCTTGGTATGAGAAGTTCATGGCTTCTACAACATGTGGCCCAGTTTCATGCCTGCCTAGTTTCATGCCTACCCAACCTAGCATGGAACTCCAAAGCCATGAAACATCCTCTTGGAATTCCAGAATAAACTCATATACTATAGTGTTCAAATATACCATGATTCTTAAATACTCTATATCCCTGAACAACTACTGAACTCTAACCTTTCCCTCTAGAAAAATGTTCCACTGAGCATCATGGCAGTACCAAACCTACTTTTATATTATATTAATAGATTCTCAGCTGCACCCTTGACTGTTTGAACAATGAACCCCCAACACTTTCAGGTATTACAAGAGGGTTCCCAGCCTGAACCAGTTATTCACGCAACGCCTCTTTATACCAGACTGACACATGACATTCCAGAAATATGGATGGGCAAAATTCCAGACTGGTGTCATTATTGCTGGATGGTACTGAGATCTTTGTTTACACTGACTCCTCTCCCCACACTTTGTTATTCATTTATGAAACTACTGTCACATTTCTCTTTTAATCTTATTAGCGTAGTGTATGTGTATTAATCTGGTAACTGTCACAACAAGTTTATCACCGCCTCAGCTCCGAAATGGTGAGTTGAGGAAACATGTTAAGTCACAGATGCCTTTATTAGAATGAATGCCACTGAAATGACTGAAAACTAATGTATCCTGGTAAACAAATTCTTCTTTATCACTTAATGATATACCCATAAGAAAAGTGTACTGTAACGTAAGGATCCTTCCTGTTGTCAGTCCAGTCCTTGTCTTCTGTTTACCTTGTCTGGATCCATTCCCTAGTCAGTCCTGTCCGTGTCTTCTGTTGTTCCTTGTCTGATCTGTTCCTGTCACACCCCTCTCGTTATTCGTCTCCAGCCCGGCCTTGTTTGTACTCCCCTGTTTCCAGTGTTTAAAAGTCCCATGTTTGCCTTGTTTCTGGTCCTTGTGAGTACCCCTGTCTGTATGTAGTCTGTTTCCCCCAGTTATTTGTGTATGTTGCATTCTAGTTTATTTGTTAGTTCTGTTGGTTTGCATATTAGTTGCCTGTGTAATGTTAGTGAGTTCCTGTAATCCCCTTGTAAGTATTTATTAAAAGAAGACATACTAAGTCTGCATGTGCGTCCAGCCTCCTGTCAGCTCCAACAAACGTAACAGTAACAACCGACCTTCAAAATGGACGCAGCGGACACCACGGACCTGCCCCATCTGATCTCACCGACCTTATCTCCCCTAAAGACCCCAAGGAATTTTTTGGGGGGGGGTAGTGGTCGTACACGAGCGCCAGAGGCCCGGGAGAGACCAGCTCGAGCGCCGGAGGCCCAGGAGAGGCCGGCTAGCAAACCGGTGGCCCAGGAGAGGCCAGCCAGCGAACCGGTGACCCAGATGGGGTCTTCCACGTCTCCTGCTCCCGCGACTCGAAGGAGGTCTCCCACGTCTCCTGCTCCCGTGACCCGGATGGGGGAGCGACCTGCACGAGTGCCTGAGGCCCAGGAGCGGCCTGCTCGAGCGCCGGAGGCCCAGGAGAGGCCGGCTAGCGAACCGGCGGCCCAGGAGAGGCCGGCTAGCGAACCGGCGGCCCAGAAGAGGCCAGCCAGCGAACCGGTGACACAGATGGGGTCTTCCACGTCTCCTGCTCCCGCGACTCGAGGGAGGTCTCCCACGTCTCCTGCTCCCGTGACCCGGATGGGGGCGACCTGCACGAGTGCCTGAGGCCCAGGAGCGGCCTGCTCGAGCGCCGGAGGCCCAGGAGAGACCGGCTAGCGAACCGGCGGCCCAGAAGAGGCCAGCCAGCGAACCGGTGACCCAGATGGGGTCTTCCACGTCTCCTGCTCCCGCGACTCGAAGAAGGAGGTCCCCCGTCTCCTGCTCCCGTGACCCGGATGGGGGAGCGGCCTGCACGAATGCCTGAGGCCCAGGAGCGGCCTGCTCGGCGCCGGAGGCCCAGGAGAGGCCGGCTAGCGAACCGGCGGCCCAGGAGAGGCCAGCCAGCGAACCGGTGACCCAGATGGGGTCTTCCACGTCTCCTGCTCCCGCGACTCGAAGGAGGTCTCCCACGTCTCCTGCTCCCGTGACCCGGATGGGGGTCACCATCTCCAGTTCCCCCCAGTGACTGCACTGCCTGCCTGTGGGCCTGGACTTGTGTGCATGTCTGATCCCTGTATGATTGTTTCCCTCTGTGCCCTGGTCCCCCCTATGTTGTTCCATTTCTGGCCCTGGTCTGTCCCCTCACATCTGTCCTTGCGTGCCCAGAGTGGCACGCTTTGAGGGGGGGGTAATGTAACGTAAGGATCCTTCCTGTTGTCAGTCCAGTCCTTGTCTTCTGTTTACCTTGTCTGGATCCATTCCCTAGTCAGTCCTGTCCGTGTCTTCTGTTGTTCCTTGTCTGATCTGTTCCTGTCACACCCCTCTCGTTATTCGTCTCCAGCCCGGCCTTGTTTGTACTCCCCTGTTTCCAGTGTTTAAAAGTCCCATGTTTGCCCTGTTCCCTGGTCGGTTGTTTCTGGTCCTTGTGAGTACCCCTGTCTGTATGTAGTCTGTTTCCCCCAGTTATTTGTGTATGTTGCATTCTAGTTTATTTGTTAGTTCTGTTGGTTTGCATATTAGTTGCCTGTGTAATGTTAGTGAGTTCCTGTAATCCCCTTGTAAGTATTTATTAAAAGAAGACATACTAAGTCTGCATGTGCGTCCAGCCTCCTGTCAGCTCCAACAAACGTAACATGTACCTATTTCATTATCACGGTCATGTAATTTGTCTTTTTTATATTTGCTTCTGTGTATTAGATGTTTCTTTTGTAAGCCAACTGGAGAAAAATGCCCTAACTCTGAATATTCATAGACAGAACAGCTAGTCCCCCCCTTCTCATGATGCCCTCAAATCAATTCTGTGAAATATCAAGGACTCTCTCCCTCTCTCTCTACCTAACCCCCCCTCCCAGACAGATGGAATGCATATTCATTAAGGAGGTTTCAGATTATCAGATTGTAACTCACCAATCACCTCCATTTCAATAACGCCCCTATAATTTAATAAAATACTACTTCACAAACAGGCCTTAAAGAAGATCTACAGGTTAGAGTCTCTCACATAGAAAAAGCTGAAGTACTTAGAATTACTGTCACGCTACGGAGGTCCACCGCTGGCCGCCCCCGTCAGCAACGGCAGTATTTCATGTTGTCTTGTTGTTGTGACATTGTGTTCATCCGTTAGGTGGGTGTGGCCCGTTAGGAAATCCGACACCTGAGGGTCGTTTGTCTGTCTATACGTGTTGTGTCATTGTACCAGTAGACTGCATGTTATTGCATCCTTCATTTGGATTTTTGCGTTGGCGCACTTAAAACATTAAATCCTCCATTTCGTGTGGGTACTAAAGATCTCTGGTCTGAAGAGCTCCAGCAGAAGGCAGAGATCCCCCTTCGTGCTCTGGGGAGGTCCCTAGCACTCCTGGGTAGGGTGGAGCAGTACACTTCGTGCCACGCCTCTCCAAAAGTGTGAGGACTCCCCGGGAACCCAGGGTGGGTGGAGGAGTCTACTCAGTGTGGAGCCTCCACGCAAGGGGTGTGGTCTCCCCGCAAGGGGTGTGGTCTCCCCATGAGACCATTGAGGACATGCTAGGGGCAAGGGTCAGCCCCGAGACGAGAGGTAGGTCCGGGAGGGACAGCTGCTTCCGGGGGAGGTAGCATGCACAGACTCACTGTTTGTGAGGGGGGAAAACAGCCAGGGTCTGCTAGGGTGTGAGAGTCCTGTGACCGACTGGGGTGTGTGGTTGTTGACGGCCCCCCTGCTGGCCGCCCCCGTCAGCAGCGGCAGTTATTGTTATTGTGACATTATGTTTCTCCCTCGGATGGGCGTGGCCCATTAGGACATCTGAGGGTCGTTTGTCTATATATGTTGTGTCTTTGTACCAGTTGATTGCTGGTTACTGTATCCTTCATTTGGATTATGTCACGGGTTTTGTGTTGGTAGACTTTATTAATTAAATCCTCTGTTTTCCCTGACAAGTACATTAGTATTTAGTTTCAAATCTTAGTGGTGTGAGTTCTCTGTTACATTTGTCTTTTGTATCATGTCTTAGTAGTGTAAGTTGTCTTAATTTGTTACTTATTCTCACTCATCTAGATGTTTAAAGGTCATCTTTTTATTGTACAACACACCCAACAAACCCACTAAACCTGTTTGGACTGATGTTCAAGCAAACACGTAGATAACCTGACAGCACTTGGACAACAGCACAGTACTGTTACACACTTACCCACCATCAAATTAAGCACATTTTCTGATAAAGCCATAAATCTTTTTTTCAGTGTTTTGGTTTGGTTTAGTACTACCATTATGGGAGGTATTTAGGGACTACCATTATGGGAGGAACAGGAACCAGGCACAGCAGGAACAGAACCAGACAAAAGTCCCAGATGCCCCTCAGGGAACATCAAACCACGATGTAGGTGCACAAGGTTGGACCAGAGGCACTGCAGGGGCTGGCGGCGGGTATGGAAGGCCCAGGTAGCTTCTCCAACACCAGGAACAGGATCAGGAGACAGGAACAGATGGCTTCTCAAACACCAGGAACAGGATCAGGAGACAGGAACAGGTGGCTTCTCCAACACCAGGAACAGGAGGCGTGGTCTCTCTCTGTTTGGACTGCTGCTCATGCAAACATAGATGAGCCGACTGCACTTGGAAAAGAGAAACAGCTCAGTCCTGTTATGGCCACTCAAACCCATCATCAAATTAAGCACATTTTCTGATAAAGGCAGGTCTTAGGGTTAGGTTGTTAGTTAGGGTTAGTGTTAGGGTTAGGTTGTTAGTTAGGGTTAGGGTTAGGTTGTTAGTTAGTGTTAGGGTTAGGTTGTGTTAGTTAGGGTTAGTGTTAGGGTTAGGTTGTGTTAGTCTAATCTGCTGTGTGGTTAGGGTTAGTGTTAGGTTTAGATTGTGTACTCTAGGATTAGGTGTTAAGTGTTAAGGTTAGGTATTAGTTTTAGAGTGTGTTAGTCCAGTCCACAGTGTGGTTAGGGGTTATTTAGGGTGTGTTAGTCCAGTCCACAGTGTGGTTAGGGGTTAGTTAGGGTGTGTTAGTCCAGTCCACAGTGTGGTTAGGGGTTAGGGTTAGTGTTAGGGGGTGTTAGTCCAGTCCTCTGTGTGCCTTAGACTCTGTCATGTTCAGGGATTCATGTTTACTGGGGTTAGTTACTATAGTAAATCATGTTTATTCTAGTTTAATCCTCTCCATTAATTTTCTGTTTTCATGTTATTTCTGTTTGTTTTGATTTTTTTCTTTTTTTGTGTTGGTAATATGACTCTGGATCTTGGATTTGCCCCTAAAGAATGTTTTACAGTCATGATCAAATTTCAACTAAATCAATGCTTATGCGCATGAACCTTCCTGCATATGACTGAAATTTAACTAAAATCAGTAACATCCTTTTGAATTGTTTGAATTGACAAGATTTGCATTTCCTGAAGGAAATGCTAGGGGGCTTGAAAAGTTGGGTCCTGTTCTGACTAAGGTTATGGATAATACACCAGAGTGAGGAAGAATAAGGTTAGTGCCTGGGACGATTTGAGTAGTGTGTGTATAGTCTAGTGTGTATTAACCTGCGTATGGTGGGTGGGAATGTATGTGGTGTGTATGAAGGTGTGTAGTGTGTCTTGTGTGTATGATGCATATGAAGGTGTGTACGGTATGTGTGTGTGTGAGAGAGAGAATGATTGATGTGTAAATGATGGTGTGTATACTCCTTCTTAGGTATGTGTCTGTGTGGTGTGTGAGTGATTGTGTGTGATTGAAGGTGTGTGAGTGTGAACGTCGGTGTGTACAGTTAGTGTATAGTGTGTGTTTGTGTTTCTGTGTAGGTGAACAACACCTCCTTATATGTGTGTTTGTGTGGCAACTGCTTGTGAGATGGTTAGAGTGTAATGTGTGTAGAGTCTAGTGTGTGTTGTGTATGGTGTGTGGGGATGTTTATGAAAGTGTTTTGTGTGCATAGTGTATATGATGTGTATGAAGGTATGTATTGCGGTATGGTGTGGTGTGTTTGAAGGTATTTACAGTGTGTCTATGGTGTGTGCATAGTGTGTGTGTGTGTGTGTGTGTGTGTGTGTGCATATACATGTGGGTGTGAGAGTGATTGTGTGTAAATGATGGTGTGTATATGGCATGAAAGAAGGTGAGTGTGGGTATGTGTGTGTGTGTGTAGGTGAACACCACCTTAGGTTTGTGTGTGTCTGTGTGTAGTGTGTATGAGAGAGATGCATGTATGTGTGTGTCTGTGTGTAATGGGTATAAGAGATGTGTGTGTGTGTAATGGGTATGAGAGAGGTGTGTGTGCGTCTGTGTCTGTGTGTAATGGGTATGAGAGAGGTGTGTGTGTGTGTGAGGGTGAGATGGAAGAGAGTCATTCAGGTCCATACAGGTTTGGAAAGAATCAGCTGTAAAACAACAAAAGGAAAGGAGTGTGTGTGTGTGACTGTGTGTGTGTGTGTGTGTGTGTGGCAAACAGGACCTACTACATTCCAGTCTCTGCCAAACTGGTTGCACCTGTAACAGCTTTGAAAACCTGACAAAAATGAACCACCTCTTGTCCCACATCCAATGTGCTTCTGGTACATTGCAAAGCACACGCAGCTTTAACTTGAACTTAATTTTTGTATTTAATTTCCTTATTTACTTTGTCATAGAGCCTGTGGTAATTTCAAGAGGTAACAGCAGCTTCAATGAACTAACTGGATATTTTTCCAGAATGTTGTGTTCTGTGCTGAATTGACACAGAAACTTGAGCCTCTGACCAAATACAGGAGAAAGGTCAAAATAACTCCAATGCTTGGCTGTTTTCCTTTGTCATTACACAGAGAGAGAGAGATAGAGAGATAGAGAGAAAGAGATAGATAGATAGAGAGAGAAAGAGACCATCTCTGTGGCATCAAACTGCTGTCAGCGGTTGTTATTGTGTTTATGACCAGATACTGTGTATTTACAGTACGAGATTTACAACAAAATGCATTTGTGTAATTGAGAAAGTTACAATATGTTTGTGTTAATGTAAAGTGCCTTAGTGACTGTGCACTGGACCAGATGATGAGTATATGTAGTACATGTATTTAGTATACGTAGTATATGTATACATAATTAAATGTAGTATACGTAAGTAAATGTAGTACATGTATTTTGTATATGTAGTATCTGTAAGTATATGTAGTATTTTTATTTAGTATACATAAGTATATGTGATATACGTAAGTATATGTAGTATATATGTAACCAGGTGAGTAAGCATACTCACACTGTGATGCCGTAATATACCTGTTATTACGCCTTTAAGACCAGTCCGGTGAGTTAGCGAGATGTAGAGGGTCTCTTGTGCGGGAAAGAGCTGGTAGAAGTTACGCTTCCATATACAGACAGAGGCCAGAGAGAGAGAGGGAAATTTTTCTGCCTTTTACGTTTGAGGTTTAGGAAACAATAGAAGTGAGATGTGAGATGCTTACTGTTATTTTACTGTGTTTGGCTTATTTCTGTCCATGTATTCATGTAATGAGACTGTAATGTGTGACCATTCTGCGCTGTCTCTGTAAAACGCTGCCGTGTTGTGGTGTCTGTAGTAAAGTTGTGTCTGTGAGCCTGTCATGCTCTGAATATCTGCTTAACGCAAATGTTGGAATGACCCAGCAATAGCCGTTAGTTAGGGCAGCTACGACATATATATTAAGTATACTTAAGTATATGTAGTATATGTATTTAGTATACACTCACCGGCTACTTTATTAGGTAAAACTTGCTAATACCCCCCTTTTGCCCCCCTTTTGGCCCCCTTTTGCCCGCCTTTTGCCTTCAGAACTGCCTTAATCCTTCGTGGCATAGATGCCCACTGCTCTGGGCACGTGTGTGATAGACTGTGTGTTGTGTTCTAAAGACGCGTGCTTGCAAATTCCGTATCGGTGCAGTAGAGGTTTGTGACAGTTCCGGATAAATGAAGAGATGAAAACTGTCTTGTGGGAGTTCAACCCTATGGAGGCTGTTGTGCTGCAGTAGCAGAGCTGATACTCGTGCATTCAAGTGTGGACCATCTCTGACCATCTCACCATCTCTCAGATGTTTCCATACCTGTCCTCCATACTCACAAAGTCCCTCTGTACAATGGCTCCCCCTGCTGTCTGCTATGAGGTTCCCACAAGGTGAGTTCACCACAGGTAACAATGCTAATGGTACCTGTATCCTGGCACGTTGGGGATGAAAATGTCTTGTGAGATAAACAAGAATGCCGTAGTGTGGATATTGGAGTTATTGGAGTGGAGGTATTGGAGTTATGAACCAGGTGATCACTATACTGACTGTCTTAGGTGCATGATACATCTTTGGCCTCCTAGTTGTTCCCAGATTGAAGCTGAGCACTATGGGTGGTCGATCTTTTAGTGTGGCGGCCCCAACCCTCTGGAACTCTCCTCCCCTCTCTCTCTCTCTCTCTCTCTCCATCTCTACCATCTCTCAACACATTCAAGGCTCAATTACAGTCCCATCTGTTCACTCAACATTTACTCACAGCTTCTTCCACTCAGGTCTTCTTCATTCATTATCCGTACCGCTTATTCCCACTAGTCGGGGTCACGGGGGGGCTGGAGCCAATCCCAGCATCTCCGGGCGAAGGCAGGGTACACCATGGGCAGTTCGCCAGTCCACCACATGGCCAACACGCACACACACACTCACACCTATGGGCAATCTAGAGTGACCAATCAACCTAGGATGCATGTCTTTGGACTGTGGGAGGAAACCGAGTACCCGGAGAAAACCCACGCAGGCACAGGGAGAACATGCAAACTCCACACAGAGCAGTCCAGACCGAGAATCGAACCCAGACCGCCTTGCTGTGAGGCGACAGTGCTAACCACCACACCACCATGCCGCCCGTCCACTCAGGTCTGTTGTTGTTATTTTTGTCTGTTTTGTTCTTGTCTTTGTTTTTTGTATTTCTCTGTAAAGCGTCCTTGGGTACTTTGAAAGGTGCTATATAAGTGGAAATTATTATTATTATTTGAATAGATTAATTAACAGTAGGCACCTGTCATCCCTCCTACTTATGGGAGACGGTGGCAGTAACTCATTGCTGGATTGTTTGTTTCCCTAAGCATTCAGTCAGCCTCACTCTTGCTATTCCTTAGGTGTTTATTCGCCTACTCTATTCTTTTTCGACTTGTTTAACTCATGCGCCATTCCTGGCCTTTCTCAAGTTTTCCTATTGCTATTATTTCCTATCATTTATTATTTTTATTAGAGTTCTTCCATTCATGCCCATACCTGTTTGCCACGTTGACCTGGTCCGTGCGCCTTTTGTTTTCTTAGTTACTTACCGTCACGTAGAGTGTTGCTCCGTGCCTTTTTTGTTTCCTGTTTTATTTTTATTCACTTTTTGATATTTTCTTTCTCGACGTTTCCCGAACTATTTTTGCGGAGGCCTTAGTTCATTGCTTTAAGTTATTGCCCCTGTATCCGTCCCTAAGAACCCGGGTGATCAGTCCTCCCGGACTGAGCCACCCTTACAGTGCCCAAATGTTTAACAAGTGTTTATACATGTGTGAGAGGATCTGTACACTCCTGTTGGTGCGTGTGGTTGTGTGGGGAAACATACTGATGGGGGGAATTTTACTGGGATCCAGGGGCAAAAATCAGAAATCAGTCAGTCGGGACAAGACCAGTAATCAGACAATAATTAGTAAAATAATTAGTAAAATTAGGGGGTAAGTTGAACTCTGCAGATATATCTGCAAAAGTTCTGAAAATGCCATCCTTAAAAAGGTCACCAAACTCTTTAAAAAATGATTTAGGTAAATAAGAGTGTGAACAGTGTTAATCACACAGACTGAACTGGCTTTGGAAGTATGAAGAGTCTGTTAAATAGCAGCCGCTACAAGATCTGACAGCTGTATCTAAAGCGTGTCAGTCAGTTGGTCTCTGCCTGATCTGTTATGTGAAGACTTACTGCATGCACACACACATTTGAAAACAGGGAGTCTAGAGTGTATCTGTTGGTGTTAAATGACTGTAGTATTTATCTGGTCTACAGTGTATCTGTTGGTGTTAAATGGGTGTTTCTCTGGTTCCGAGATGATCTGCATGCAGGTTACGGGGCAGTACGGAGGTTACTGGGCAGTATGGTTGAGTGCACACTATCTCTAGGATTCTGGAGGTTTCACTTACACCACTGACAAAGCTCCTCACCACAATCAAATTACACAGGAAATAAATCCTCTTCACATTTCGCACACACCCACCTACACCCAAAATCCTCTTGATACATCACACATCACCCACATCCACACCCACCTACACCCAAAGTCCTCTTTACATGCCTGAAGCTCCTCTTGTGTCTAGAAGTCAGCTATAATTACATGACATGTGTAACACAAATGTCTGCCACAGTGTTTCCTTTACCTGAGGTCCATCTAGGATCCATCTAGGATCCATTTTCATGACTTGATTATACAAATACAAAATATTTTTTTTCTTTAAAAAAAACTGACAAACCATTACACATTTATTAAAAAGAGAAGACTGCATGTTCATGTTTTACACCTTTCCCCAATACACAGTTATTTCTATTGCTTGTCATTCACACAGATAAGAGTGTAACAGCATATTCTTAGGACACAGTATAACAAGCCATGTTCAGACAGAACTGGAATTACACATCAAATCATATTTATGGAGAAAATTCTCCACATTATGAAATACTAAATAATTTAAGAAAAGTTAATATTATGACTAAATGCAATATTTTCCCCAAATGGCAGAAAAGGAATTGAATCTATATCCATTAATCTCCATATTAATCATTTAAATAAATAATTAATCTCCATTTTTAATCCTTTTATTTAATCTTTAATATCCACAATAATCCTTTAAATTAATTATTGATCTCCATATTAATCCTTTAAATAGTGATTGCTCCTCGTTTTTCATATCATACCCAGTTAGCCCCAGTACCATTTATTAAGGTTTTTAAATACTCTGTAATTTTGGTGTTTACTTAAATAATCACAAATACGACACGCATGCTCCAGACCAAAATAAGAAACCTTAGCAGTGAAGTACTTTCTCCATGTGAAGTACTGTTCGTACATCTCCTGGTTTTGGTCCAGTAATTTAAGGTGTTCTGCCAGTTCTTGAGGGGATCTGAAATCGTCCACATGGATGAAGGAATCTCCAGATAGAAATTCCTCGTAGTTCTTCCTGGGTGGACCAAGAACTACAGGTACTGTTCCACATGTCAGCGGGTTAAACAGCTTTTCTGTGATGTAGTCTTTGTAGACGGAGTTCTCAAAGGATAAATAGAACTTACAGCCAGACATTATTTTAAAATAATCTTGCTTGCTGAGATACTTGTCAAAGTGTCCACCATAAGTCTCTATCTTTATGTGTTTGCTAAATTCATTGAAGTATTTCACACGCAACAAATGTTCATCCCAGTTATTGACAAACCAGCAGACTAGCTTGTCCTTTTTTGGTAATTGAAAGTCTTTGTTGTCAACAGACGCCTTTACGATCCACCCGTAAGGCACCCAGACATCTGAGTCTCTCCGATAGTTTGCTGTCAGATTGAACACATTATCTAGACCAGGCACTTGTAGTGAATTAGCTGGAGACTCCATGTTCATCCACACCCATTTCTGCAGTGGTGGTCGTGACAGTTCCAGTAACCGTGGTAAATCTCCCAAAATGTCATTGTGATGAAACATAACTGCATGTGCCTTTTCATAATATCTGGCGTTATCTGTTATGTAACAATCTTTGATCCCAAACAGCAGGTCACATGTGCTCACATCAAACCGTTCAGCGAAAGGCCACGTCCAGATTAGGACAATAATATTTGTAACCAGTGTGCTGTTCCTGCTGTTATTTGATATCGTACGTGATGCTTTTCTGACCTTTTTCTGTTGTTTCCTGGCACTGTAGCTAAGAGTGCAGTTGCTGTTTAGGAGGTGAGTGGCAGACTCCCGCCTCAGCGTGGCAAGGCACGTGTCTGTGCAGACACTGGCCGAGTCTGCTGTAGCCTCAGGGCACGGCAGCCAGTAGACGCCTGACTTGAAGTATAAACAGAATAAAGCTACAGAGCATAGCAGCAGGACGAGGACCAAGAAGAAGTGCTGAAAGTGTCCCAGAAGAGATCTGTGCATCATGCTTTATTCTTCAGGGAGGAGAGGAATAAAACAGAACATCTCAACATCCTTCAGATAGTTTCACATTGAACATTTTAGATGATGTCAGTAGACCATATGTGGTCACGGCCCACCTGGCCAACCTCTGAGTGCTGTTTGGAATTGTTTCAGCTTTATATGGACAGACCTTCTATGACCTTTTTTGTTTGCCCTGGCAGGTGACCTTCATTGTGCTACAGCTGATGAGATGAAGATTCTGGAGTAAAGCAGCCTACATAGATTACTGAACTTAAGGCCTTTCTTGCTCTAAAGCACCAGACTCAAATCAACTCCTCACTCTAAATCACCTGACTCAACTCTTCACTCTAAAAAACACCCAACTCAACTCCTCACTCTAAATCACCTGACTCAACTCCTCACTCTAAAACACTCAACTCAACTCTTCGCTCTAAATCACCCAACTCAACTCCTCACTCTAAAACACCTGATTCAACTCCTCACTCTAAAACACCCAACTCAACTCCTCACTCTAAAACACCCAACTCAACTCCTCACTCTAAATCACCTGACTCAACTCTGCACTCTAAAACACCCAACTCAACTCCAACTCAACTCCTCCTCAGGTCCTCACTCTAAAACACCCAACTCAACTCCTCACTCTATAAAGCCACAAAGGGTTCACTGACTCACAAGCCCCAAATTGTATCTATGTATTTAGGTACATAACAAATTTAATTCAAAGGGATTTAAATAGGACTTTCGATAATAATGCAGGTGGTTCAAGGGAATTACTGGTGTATGAAGTAATTTTTTTCAACTTACAACTTACCATGAACTCCTGGAACTTTGGGTTCAGAAAAGTGTGTCTGTGTTGGTGACCTCCCAGGAATGGAGTAGATTTGCGTAATTTGTCTAGATTTGTGTGATGACAATTGGAGCAAATGGTTCCTCAATCCTGAGACCTTAAACAAATAACAGAATTCTATTACCAGCATGTACATTGTGTACAACATGTATGTACCACATGCTAACTTGGACCTGCTGGGATTCACTGCTGTGAGTGCCGACAGAGACACTAAATGATGTGGGGAAAGCAAAGGACTCTAATCCCACTACCTTGGACTTTAACTGCTTTATACCTGGACTGTCCAACAAGAGCGGAATGGGATGAGCTGCTTAGCCCACATGTGAGGACACAGAGGGGATGACACACTGTTGGAAGGATTCTCTCAACCTCTATGCAGACATGGTCTCCCCCATTAAGACTGTACGATGTACACTGAGACGGTGCTAATCAAGGTAATTAATGATGTTTGTTTGAACGCAGATTCAGGGAAGCTGCTCTAGTCCTGCGTGTCCATAGTGCAGCCGTTGATACTGTAGACCAGAACATTCTTATAGAGCAGAGAAGTGGGTAGGTCTCTCAGGAACAGACCTAACATGGTTCAGTTCTTACCTGGAGGCAGGAATTATTTTGTTGAAATAAAAAATAAGGTTTATAAAAGAGTCCCAGTGACTTGTGGTGTTCCCCAAGGTTCCATTCTTGGGCCACTCACACTTAATTTATACAGTACATGCTTCCATGTATAAACTCTTGGCTACGCAGACGACACTCAGATCTACTGAGCCCTTTCACCAGACAACTACAGTCCCTGTAACTCTCTACAAGTGCATTTAGCACATCACTAATTGGATGGGTCAAAACTTTCTACAGTTCAATAAAGATAAAACAGAGATTATTATATTTGGTAATAGCAATGAAAGGCACAGACTAGCTGCCTACTTAGACTGCCTACTCGAGAAGTCAGTGTTTTTATCATCTTAAGAACATCAATAAGATCAGAGATTTCTTGACTGAACCAGATGTTGAGAAACGGATCCATGTGTTGATTACTGTAATAACCTCCTAACAGGACTCCCAAAAAAAGACAACTACAGTATTCAAAATGCAGCTGGTAGAGTCTCACTAGGAGCAAAAGAAGTGATCATATCACCCCCTTTCTTAAGTTCTTACACTGGCTACCAGTACAATACAGGATAGACTTCAAGATATTAGAAGAGCTCTAACACTGAAAGTTTTTAAATCAAAGATAAAAACTTACTTATTTGTCCAAGTTTTGGTTAGATATTCTTTTGTAGGTACTGTAGGTAAGATGTAGCATTATTTCCATTTATTCTTTAATTAATCATTTACTTATTCTTATTTTCATTCTTATTGTAATTTCTGTTTGATTTCTTTAAATTCATTAATTAATGAAAGTTTTGGCAATAATCTTCCCACGATGATGGACCTCGGGTCAAAATAAGCTTCTTTCTTTTCTTGTGTTATAGTGCTATAGAAATAGACTTGACTTGCCTTTTGCAATGAAGAAAAAACAGAAAGTCTCATGAAAACATTTCTAGGTATAAAGAGCAGGGAGCAGGCGTGGTAGCGTCTTTAATGTCTACAGTTCACAAACGTGCACAATAGGAATATTCTATACGAAAAAAACAAACATGAACATCTAACAGATAACTGACAAAGCATTAAACAAAGACATAGAATCAAACAGCATTTCCAACAAAACACCAGAAGTACTGCACAAAGATTTACAAACAAAGACCAAACATAGTGTTTAAACACAGGACAAACAAGGGGACTAAACTAGAAACGGGTGACAATGATTACAAGGGGTGTGGCTACAAATGACAGGCGTGGCAGGAGAACATCAAAACAAAGCAGTGACAGGGAGACAGAGGAGGAGGGGCTAAACAGAACACACAACATGACTGACAGGTGGGGGGAGGTGAACGTGACGGCAGGCGAAACAATATATGTATGGGTGTGTGTGTGTATGTATGTGTGTGGGTGTGTGTGTGTGTGTGTGTGTGTGTGGCCATCTCCATTGGTTTGTGAGAGCGCCTCACTATGACACTAGGAAGATAGAGCTAGTTTTTTTTTCTTCAATATAAATGTTGAACCTTTTTGTGGAAATATAGGTGTCCTTTTCCCCTAACACTAACCCTTTGACCCTTATACCTTTGACTTGCATGTTGAGAATCTTGTTCTGTCCTTCCTATTAGTTCTTGCTAAAGTAAAAAAAAAATACTGATACCTGTATATTGTCATAGTTGAATTACTGTATTGCTCTCTTTACTTGTCTTAGTCAGAATTTCTTCTTCCTGGTTTTGAGCAAACAGTTCAGCAACTTAAATCATATCTTGATACTTTGCCATATAACCCCAGATCTATCAGTTTGTGAGGGTTTTCACATATAGTAAACATGTTACATAACTGATTGGTAGCGTTGTCCACTATTACAACAGTGTCAGCTGTGGCCCTTTGTGACACGCCAGGCTCCATCTTCCCATGTTAATCATGATTTTGGTGTCTTGTTCCATGTTCTCTTTTTTCGGTTTCCACGTCTTCTAGTTTGTAATTCCGCCCCTCATTAGTGGTATCACCTGTGTCTGGTGTAGTTCCTTGATTATCTTGTGTATTTATACCCTGTATTTATCTTGGCTGGTCATTGGATGTATCCCCATGACTTTCAGTCTGTGTGTTCTCAAGTACCTCTATCTTCCTGATGTGTATCGTTTGCTCGTCGTTTTGTTTGATTCCTGTCTAGTAGTGTGTACCACAGCTTCTGTTTAATTCCTGGTTCTGTCATGCGTCTTGTTTCTGCTTCAGTTTTGTTGTGTCACTCCATGTTGGACACACACCTCTATCTCTGACACACACCTCTATCTCTGACACACATCTCTATCTCTGATTGCTTTTCTTGTGAATTTTTCCCCGCATAAATCTCCCTCTGCTCAGCGAACGCTTCTCCCTTCTCCTGCTCCACGCCCCTCGCTCCCCCCTTCTACAAAACAGATCACTTGATGTAGAGATAGTGGCATCATTTAAGTATGCTACAATTTTTAGATTTCAGAAATGATCTTTTGCTGAATTTCAAAGACTTTATTTGTCACGGTGAGAAGGCAAGGAGGCCACCAGAGGGCATCCACCTACACCAGGTCCACAAGACCAGGCGTTTCCAGGCGTTTATTAACGAGGTCCTGCGAGATTTTCTTGGTAAATGCGTCATCGCGTACATCGATGATATCCTCATTTATTGAAAGTCCTTGACCCAACATGTGCAGGATGTACGGTCCATCCTGCGCACTCTCCTAAGCAATCAGCTGTATTGTAAATTGGAGAAGTGCGAGTTCCATCTACAGGAGATTAATTTCCTGGGCTATACCATCACGCCCGGTTCCGTACATATGCAAGCTGGCAAGGTGGAGGCGGTTACCAGGTGGAATCGGCCGCACTCACGGCGCGAACTACAGAGGTTTCTGGGTTTCACGAATTTCTATCGGCGGTTTATCCGAGCGTTTAGCACTGTTGCGAAGCCTCTGACAGATCTGCTGCGTGGTGGTCACAAAAGTCTGGCCTGGACGGAAGAGGCTGAGACTGCCTTCACGCAACTGAAGCAGGCTTTCGTCAATGCGCCTGTTTTACACCAGCCCGATCCTACGAAGCCATTCGTAGTGGAAGTGGACGCCTCCAACGTGGGAGTAGGGGCGGTGCTGTCACAACGCTTCAAGAAAGGTACAAATTTGAAACCGATCGCCTTCTTTTCCCGTAAGCTGTCACCCGCAGAATGCAACTACGGAGTAGGCGATCGAGAACTACTAGCGATGAAACTCGCTTTCGAGGAGTGGAGACACTGGCTGGAAGGCGCCCTTTTCTTGTGTTGACGGACCACAAGAACCTCGAATATTTAAAGTCTACTAAACGAATTAATGCACAACAGGCTCGCTGGTCATTATTCTTCTCACGGTTCCAGTTTCAGGTTACCTACAGACCTGGAGAGAAGAATATACGCGCCGACGCACTATCATGTTCATTTCCAGGCAGTGCGGACTCGACCAGTGAGGAACCTGTACTCTCTCCCCAATGCTTCCTAGGAACCGTGGAGTGGGAGATCGACCGTGCTATAGATGCTGCCAACCCTCATCCTAACTGTCCTCCGCACCGCAGGTATGTGCCCCCCGCGCAGCGCACCGCCTTGATCACGTGGGCACATCTAGGTACAGGGCATCCCGGGTCCACCCGAACATCCCAGCTCCTGGGGGGCTACTGGTGGCCCGGTATGCATCGCGACATCCTCCATCACGTCGCGTCCTGTACAGAGTGTGCGCGCAGCAAGGTGCCGAGGACACCGCCCGCGGGTAAGCTGCTACCCCTGCCCATACCCGAACGGCCTTGGACGCACATTGCGCTTGATTTTGTTACAGATCTGCCGGTCTCGGAAGGCAACAACACCATCCTCGTGGTGGTGGACCGGTTTTCCAAAATGGTGCGCTTCTTTACATCGCGGGTCTGGCGTGAGTTCCTATCCAAGCTGAATGTGACCGGCAGTCTCACGTCAGGTTACCACCCCCAGGCGAACGGGCAGGTGGAACGGGTTAATCAAGAACTAGGAAGATTCTTGAGGGCTTACTGCAGCGAACACCAGGAGGAGTGGTGTTCGTTGTTGTCATGGGCGGAATACGCACAGAACTCCTTGACCCAGGCCAGCACGGGGAGGACCCCGTTCGAGTGCGTATTTGGCAGACAACCTCCGCTGTATCCCTGGAACGTTGCCACTTCCGACCAGCCTCTGATAGAGGACTGGTGTAAGAGGAGTGAGAGCGTCTGGGAGGACACACATCAGCGTCTAAAGAACACCGTGAGGAGGTTCCAGCTAAAGGCTGACCGGAGGAGGTCAGAGGCGCCTCCGTATAAGGTTGGAGATCGTGTGTGGGTCTCCACGAAGGACGGAAGACTGGGAAGCTCAGGTAAGCTGAGCGACAGGTACGCCGGCCTGTATGTTATCACTCAACGTGTCAACCAGGTGACTTTCAAGGTCGGCGTGCCTGGGGACTGCAGAGTGTCCAGGGCTTTCCATGTCTCCGCACTAAAGCCCGTCAAAGAGGGACCCCTGGGAGAGAAGAGGGGAGGGGCTCCTCAGCCGCCAGTAATGCTGGCGGATGGACCCGCCTACAGGGTAAACAAATTACTGAATTCCAGATCTCGGTGGGGGACGTGGCAGTACCTTGTGGACTGGGAGGGGTACGGACCCGAAGAGAGGTCTTGGATCCCGGCCTCCCAAGTGTTGGACCCCTCCCTGATCGCCACGTTCCACAGGGAGCACCCGGAGCGCCCAGCACCGCGCCGCCCGGGAAGACCCCCTGGCACGCGCTGGGAGGAATCCTTGGGGGGGGGTTCTGTCACGGTGAGAAGGCAAGGACGGCAGAACCAGAGGTCATCCACCTACACCAGGTCCACAAGACGCACCCCCTCACTCTATTTGCACACACCCCCTCATTCCCTCTCACTCACACGCTCCCAGTCCCCTGAATACTAGCACCTGTCCCTCCTTAATTTCCCCACTATTTAAGCCTGCAGGTCTGTCCGTCCAGTGCTGCGCATTCAAGCCCCTGGAGAGATCGTACTGCTGCCCAGTCCAAGGAAGTCTTCGTCTTCGTCGCGTCAACGGACATCCTCGCCTTGCTGCTTACTTACCTTAAGTACTTTTTGAGTTAACTTAGCTGTCATCAGCCTGAGATCTTTGTTTTATTATGGATGTGAATAAAGGAATTGGCTCGTCACCCTCGCCCTCTGCTGTTTCCCTCAACACGTCACATTCTTAAACATAAAAAGAATTACATTCTGTTGCCACTAAATAGTATACTAAAGTGGCCCTTTCAAAATTACAACTTTTAGTTTACCAAAACGTTCCATTTCTGAATTTTAACAGGTATTTAACATGTAATTTGGTCCAGGCAGAAGTACGTCTGTGAGTAACACTAACTCAGTGCAGACAGAATTTACGTCTCATAACAATCATAATTCCTCATAAACAGTGAATTGTAAACATCACAAATTGCCGAATGTTTTGTCTGATTTAGCTGGTACTCCATCACCTTCACCGTCACACCAGAGCGGTGACACCTTCACTCTCCACACGCCCAGACCCCACCAGAGCGGTGACACCTTCACTCTCCACACACCCAGACCCCACCAGAGCGGTGACACCTTCACTCTCCACACGCCCATACCCCACCAGAGCGGTGACACCTTCACTCTCCACACACCCAGACCCCAGTCACACTGTGTTACTGTCAGAGCAGGATAGCAGCTTCTCTTAAAAGCTCTTAAAAGTTTGTCACCATATCACTGAAGTAAAACTCCAGGTGTTGATGTCTTTCAGTAATATGCTACCCATTATACCAAACTCACCGTACACCTTCAAAGATCAACACTCCAAGTCCCACATCCGTCTTTCCTTTCAATCCGATAACTGAAAATGTTTACGTGAGCTCCGTCTTGCTGAAGTCCATGGTCTGCATTTACAAAAAGGTGATCGGTGATGATCTACATGTAAAGTGAGTCAGAGAGGCACTGTGAGGGATGACGTGGTAACCGATCCACCAACCACATGATCCAGACCAGCCCCCACCTGGGGTTACAACCAATGACCTGCTCAGGTGAGAACAGAAGTGAGAAGACCTGTCTGGTGTGCACACAAACTCTTTGGAAACTCTATGCATTACCATCCAGATGTATTTGGAACTTTTCAAGAACCCTTTATGCAATATTATGGCAAAAACATATTACAATTCTGTCAATCATGTTCATGATATATAAACTAAATATGGGTTACATGTTTTAGTTCTGAGGTCCGTAACAAGTTGGAACAGACAAAATGTAGAATTGTGATAGTTTTAAGTTGAAATTACTAGTTGCAAAACACATTACAATTGGTTTCGAATCTTTATTGTTTTAAGAAGCATAAAGCTCATCAGTGTGACACTGATGACACTCCCCATGATAATCCCCATGAGCTCAGAAAAGCCTGCTGTGGTATCATATGTCACTGTAGCAATAACATCACATCACCCACACCAGATAATGGCCTTTGTTTGAAGGAATCTAGGGTATATATTACCTGTCATGGAAATTAACCTGAATTAACCTGAATTATTAATTTATAGACTGAATGGCCACTGTAGTTTTAAATATTTTCATTGAGCTCATTAAGAATGTTTTAACACAAGATTAAAAAGCATTTTAAGAGTCTGAACAAATTTTTTCTTCATGTGGAACATTAATTATCATTATCAATGATGTCTCAGATGTATCAGGGCTTTACTTCAAAATCTCAATCAAGACAGAAACCAGAGGAACAGAAGGAAATAAGAGCACTGGGTTAAACGTTCACCTCACGTGTCTTATACTCAGGGTGTGAGGGGTGGAGTCTGTGCAGAGACTCAGGGTGTGAGGGTTGGAGTCTGTGCAGAGACTCAGGGTGTGAGGTGTGGACTCTGTGTGAGGGGCTACAGCTGCTTTCTACACCTGTAGCGGATCACTGGGTTATTTGGGGTGTGGATCATAGTGGTGTAGTTCACAGTGGGGAAGTAGTCGTCCACCAGCTCAAATTCGTACAGACGCAGCATTGTCGACCAGATCGTCTTGATCTGCACATATGCGAAGTTCTCCCCAATGCAGCGGTGACGACCTGCAGGCGAAACGTTTCTGCGACTTATTGTCTAGTAAGATATCTGACATATAACGTATTGATAATGGTTGACCATTTAAATTCCTAATTTTAAGCTCTCCTAAATGTTCACACACTTCTGAGATACTCTACAGCAGACTCCAACTGTTTAACTACTGTCAGTCATTCTGGAGCTGTTTCCAAGCTAAAGCTAAGTCACGGTGATGTCTTAACTGCTGTTAAAGACTTGACAAATGGCATATTTATAGTGGAGATTTAGGATTAGCTCATGGTAACTCCAGCAGATCAATCAATATCTCCCTCTAGAGGAAAAAGGTCCCGTTCTGGATCCGGTCCCACCTGCTCCGAAGGGCACGTAGGCAAACTTCTCTCCAGCAGCTGGGCTGTCAGACAGGAAGCGCTCGGGGTGGAACTCTAGTCTCCTCACCCAGGCGTCTTGCAGACGGTGGTTCACAGTGGGCGACACACACACCTGGTGCCCGGGGGGGATGGTGTAGTCACCCACTTTCTACAGCAGGGGGAGCAGTATGAGAGAACGAGTTCAGTAACTGTAACTGCTACCCAGTCTATCACAAACCCAAACCTGCAGACACCAGAACCTGGAGACTCTGAACTGTTGTCCCTGTTCTGACATTCTGACATGGCCCCATTTAACCCAGTGGTCTCATTATTGATCCAATCATTGTAATGGTCAGTTCTGTTTGTCCAGGCAGGTGTTTGTTTGATGGGTGAAGGTGCTGTGTACACCTGGAGCCAGTAGGTCATACCTGAGGAGATCGGGCCATCCTCATCATGGTCATGATTGGTGGACGCAGTCTCAGGGTCTCCTTCAGACAGCAATCCAGCAAGGTTAGCTCCTTCACCTGCAATCACAACAACAAATTCAACTCACTGTCCAACACTCAATAACAAACTCAACTCACTGTCCACCAAACACTCAATAACAAACTCAACTCAATATTCAGACCATCTGCAGTTTCATCTGCAACAGCAAAAAAGCAACCACACAATTATTATCAGTCAGTCTGGGATTTTTGCATTGCAAACACATCTGTTGGGATGTTCTGTTCCAGATCACACCACACTGTGTGTACAGCAAGGCAGTCGTCACCAACAAACCTACATTCTGGTATGTCTGGTTTCCAAAGCAGCTAAGACTGATGTAACACTGTTTAATCTGTGTTTGTCGGGTTTAAAAGTGTTTGTGGGTAATGTAGTGTTTGAAATGGTGTTTCTTTGACCTGGTCATAGCTGAGAGGAGGCAGGTGTTTGTGGGTAATGTAGTGTTGGAAATGGTGTTTCTTTGACCTGGTCATAGCTGAGAGGAGGCAGGTGTTTGTGGGTAATGTAGTGTTGGAAATGGTGTTTCTTTGACCTGGTCATAGCTGAGAGGAGGCAGGTGTTCCCCACAGACGTTTTTCTGCTCACTATAGCAGCGGTCCTGCAGGGGGCGATCTTGTGCCAGGAAGAAGCCCAGCCAGGCGCTAGTGGTGGATGAGGTGTGCTGACCAGCCAGTAACAAACCAATCAGCATTCCTGCAATCTCATCATCATTCAGGCTCTGCCCATCTCTACAGCACAAAGACGACAACACAACACACACAACACAACACACAGAACACAACACAAACACAAACAGTGATAAATCATATTAGGGACATTCATAGTCCCCAGGATTCCTGGAATTACTGGATAATTATTCAGTATTTGTCTACATTTTTTCAATTTCTGTGTCCTATTGTAGTCTGTTTTGTTAATGCTCTGTTCAAAGGTAAAATTAA
This sequence comes from Brachyhypopomus occidentalis, assembly GCA_020368025.1. NCBI lineage: Eukaryota > Metazoa > Chordata > Actinopteri > Gymnotiformes > Hypopomidae > Brachyhypopomus > Brachyhypopomus occidentalis. The sequence continues at coordinate 475,662 of JAGXOD010000101.1, forward strand.
AAAAGTTCATAAAACTACCTTGGGTTTATAGGTGCTGTGTGTGTGTGTGTGTATTTCAGGATGCTACAGACAGAAGGTCCTTCACAGCTTGCACATGTGTGTAAAACTTTATAAAACTGCAGGCAGGGGGTGTCATATAGTTTGTAGTTCGACCACAAAGGGCGCCATCAGCACACTAATGGTTATCACCTTGAGTACGTTTCAGATGAACGTGACATACTTGTATGTGGCGTCTATGAGTGTCTGCAGAATGTCGTCTTCTTTCTCTGTGGACTGTCTGCGTTTCTCAATCACTTTGTAGAAAATATTTTTGAGTTCTCTGTGAGCCCGATCCCTCCGCCTGCCAGTTCACAACACAAATCACCGTCATCTCACAACTTCCGTTTCACAGTAATGACTTGAAATTCTGTTTGTTTCAGTTGTTTGTTTTGTTTTGGCTTTTGTTGAAACTGATTCAGAGTGGAGACATTCGTGCAAACATGGAATGACCAGAAAAATGAAGTGTTTGGGTACTTGATGTGAAGTGGGTGTGTGTGGGTACCTGACGTGAGGCGGGTGTGCGGGTACCTGACGTGAGGCGGGTACCTAAAGTGAAGTGGGTGTTCGGGTACCTAAAGTGAAGTGGGTGTGCGGGTACCTGACGTGAGGCGGGTGTGTGGGTACCTGACGTGAGGCGGGTGTGTGAGGGTACCTCACGTGAGGCGGGTGTGCAGTACCTGACGTGAGGCGCGTGTGTGGGTACCTGACGTGAGGCGCGTGTGTGGGTACCTGATGTGAGGCGCGTGTGGGTACCTGACGTGAAGCGGGTGTGCGGTACCTCACGTGAGGTGCGTGTGCGGTACCTGAAGCTGGGCAGTGGCAGCCACCCGGGCAGCAGCCAGGCAGCGTGGGTGAAACCGCCATCCAGGTCTGCGTAGAGCTGCGCCACCTTCTCATCCAGCATGCTGCGAATCTCACGGCCGTGCAGACACCTGCTCGCCGTGAGGATGATGAGCTCGGACAGAGCCTGGAACAGATCTGAGAAGAGAGGAGGGGGTGTGGGGGCAGGATGAACCCAGTCAGAGGAATGAAAGGAGAGATGAGTGGACCGGAGGAGAATGTGTGGAGGAATGAAGAGAAGAAGTGAAGTGGCAGAAATCGGATCAGTCTCTGCAGACAGACAGCAACAGCGCCACCTGTCTGCTTGAACATTACAGGTTCTATTCCCAGGCAGAGCTGCCTGAGCAAGGTCAGTGTCCCACTACACAAGTATAGGACACTCCAACAGGGAGCGCCATCCTCTTACTTCTCTCCCCACTTTCTCCCCAGCGTTTGAAATAGTCCTTCGTCTCCTCCTCAATGATCTCCACATGCTTCTTGAAGTGAGCGATGTTCAGTCCCGTCTTTAACAACTTCTTCTGCTCCAAAAAAACCTGTACACATACAGGGGTGCACGTTTCACGAGGGGCACGGCTCCCAGGTTGCACGTGTACCGGGACCGCAGCGCTATTCACGCGCACCGAGTGTATCCATTCAGCAAGCATCATGCACGGGACCACACTCATCTGTCACATTTCAGCACGTTTGAGCAGCGCCGGCAATTAATGGAATTTCAATAATGACGATGATCACTGATCAGTTTTATCATCTCATCAAAATGAACAATGCTCACTATGAGCGATGCCTTACCGGGTTTGGGACGTCGTAGGCAACCCCTTTGCCGAACACCGGAGTCGTTAGTCGCGCGTACACGTCCTCCGCATTGAGCTCTTCGTTCTTGCTGTTGAACAACAGCGCGGCAGCGTCGCCACCGATCAGGTAAGTAAACGTCTTACCCACCATTGTAAAGCTCACTACCGGCCCGTACTGCACATGTACAAACAAATGACTGCTGTTAAAACGACTTTATAATAGCTTTTACGGTACCGGCAGGTACATCCGTAGGTGAGTACTCAACGTGGTTGAGATAATCACAAACATAGGTACTATATTATGGAGTACTACCTTCTCATATGCATTTTCCAAGAATTCGATTGGGCTTTTCCCGAACGCAATGGCATTTCCCAGGAATGGGAATCTAGCTGGGATGTATGGAGGATATTTCTGTTGAAAAGGAAAATCCGTTGAGTTCAAATTCGTTCATTCTATTGTCATAAGCGCATTCTATTGGTCTTAGCTTGACGACTTGTCTGATCCAGGTGTGTGCAAGGTGAGTAAGTAACCTAAACTAATTGAAAAACAACTTACTGTCAGCTTGACACGCTTTTACTCACCTCATCTTTGCCCCGTGAGAGGTGCTGCCTGAAGGCCAGTGTGGACAGGTACGCCAGCGCGAGTGAGAGCGCAGACGTCGCAAGAACCATCGACGTCAGATTATCGCTCATCTTCTCCACCGTGTTTTCTATCAGCTGATTGCTGATGTCAAAAATAGTCATATTCGCTCCGCTCGCTCCAGCTACATGAAACGTTAATCCGTTACAACGAAAAGATGTTCGTGCAGGTATCAAAAGTGACAACCCGATTCGGCCTGTTTAGCGCGTTTGTGCTTGTGTAATAAAAATTAGGCAACGCAGAACCGCGAGCAACTTTCCAGCTCGGCCCAACAAAACTTTAACCGCGTTGGTCCGTCTCAGAATCTCATAATTTGGATACCTGTAAAAAAAAAAAAGAAAGAAAAAAAATAGTATTTCCTACCCCTTATGACACTAGCCGCATTCTATTGGTTGCGGTTATGTGTCCATCAAGTAACTCCATGCGCCGTGTGCGTTGAAGCGCGTTCTTATTGGTCGATGGTGTCTGAACTGATATCTGCTTATTTGATGTCACTGGTCCGCTCGACAACATGTCGTTGTTGTAGTTTTGCATTGGATGAGTTTATGCGGAGCAGATCTAAGACACTTCCCGCCAGTCTGTCTATTGGCTACTTTCTAATATGCCGTCTTATTGAAAAAAAAGGACGAGCAAATTAATATTTACACTTACTTTCATTTGAACAAAATAGCTATATGTAAAGTAATTTTGTTTTACAAATAATGCGTATTTAACTAAAACAACATTAGAAATCCAGTGTTTTACCAGGTGTACTGACAGGTCCTGTTGATAATTGGGTTACTGTTTATATCATTCAGGCTGCTTCACACACGTCTCCCTTAACTAAGCCAGAACTTGACTACATAACCTCAGAACATACAAAAATAGTACTAATAGAGTCAAACAGTAATAGAGACAAAAAAAAATCTTCTAGTTACTAGTTTATTTTTTTTTATTAAGTTCAATAGACAAGGAAAAACAAGTTAATTTATAGGCCTATAGCTCTTTTCATACACAGAGGCAATTCAAAGAACTTCACATCAGATAACAATAAAATATATAGAATAATAAATATAGAATAATAAAATTGGGCGGCATGGTGGTGTGGTGGTTAGCACTGTCGCCTCACAGCAAGGTGGTCTGGGTTCGATTCTCTGTCTGGGCTGCTCTGTGTGGAGTTTGCATGTTCTCCCTGTGCCTGCGTGGGTTTTCTCCGGGTACTTCGGTTTCCTCCCACAGTCCAAAGACATGCATATTAGGTTGATTGGTCACTGTAGATTGCCCGTAGGTGTGAGTGTGTGTGCGTGTTGGCCATGTGGTGGACTGGCGAACTGCCCATGGTGTACCCTGCCTTCGCCCGGAGATGCTGGGATTGGCTCCAGCCCCCCCGTGACCCTGACTAGCGGGAATAAGCGGTTCGGATAATGAATGAATGAATGAAAAAAAATGAATAATAAAATTCTATATCTGAAATAATAAAGAATAATAAAATGTATTACATCCTGAGATCTGGCACATTGGGAAGGTTTTAGCCAAAAACTAAAACATTACAAATACAGTCATCATAAAATAATGATAAAATAGGCATAAGTTCATTTAAATAAATACAACAAAATATTAAAGAGATAAAACCTGAATTAAAAAATATCTAATTAAACACACAAGAAATAAATTGAGAATAAAATAAGATGAGGGAGGAGTATAGACAACAGGGTGGATGAAGGAGGAGTATAGACAACAGGGTGGAGGAGGGAGGAGTATAGACAACAGGGTGGATGAAAGAGGAGTATAGACAACAGGGTGGAGGAGGCGTTCTTATTTCCTGATCTTGATAACTCTCAGTCACCATAACATAGAAGACTTACAGAGATATTCAGAAAAATACAAAAGTATAATATAAAACAGAATTTAAAACAATCATAAAATACATATTGATCCCTTCAGTAACTGATTAGCTCAAAATGACCAAAGAATTCTTCATGGCTCAAAACTCTTTAGCATATCAGATAGATACAACATAGGTCCTACACCATTAAGAGATTTATAGACCAGTAATAATACCTTGAAGTTAGTAGAATACTTTGTAGTACACTGGTAGCCAGCATGAGAAATTAAGGAGGTGTTGTGTTGAATAAAAAGTAGGCATAATGAGTTTGGGACATTCATAGGCAAAACCTCTGAAGACCAGCAGGTACATGTGATCAGGGACACAGATAATCTGACTGTACATGTTCGTGTCATTGAACAGCGCAGCGCCAATGGCCTCTAAGCAGCTGAGTAAAGGCTGAAGTTACTGCAGACACTTTGCTAAATTCTCTTGGAAAAATAAAACAGACTATTATGAAACAGTAAAATACTGATGATTGAAGTATTGATTGAATCCAAATCTGACTCTGTTATGTGGGACAAACACTGGACTGGATTATAGACCACATCATAAGAGCAGAAACACGGTGAGTCACATCTGAGCTCCAACACATCTGCACAGCCTGTGGAGGCCTGTCAAGTCTGATATTGTGGTGTAATCTAATTCATTAAATATAACCTCAACAGTCACTGAACCTGGTCTGGGTCTTCATTTCTTGTATTTGCATTTGCGTATGTTCATCTACACCAGCAGGGGGTGGTGTGTTCTGTGGCGTTCAGTCTTCTGTGGCGTCTCAAAGGAGTAGAAGAAGAATCTCAAGTCTGATTAGCTTGGTTTGTTATTTTTGGTGTAATGACTGTATGTAATTTTTTTCTACAAGGAAGGTGTCGGTATGGAGAAAAATGTTGGAATGAGCACCCGAGAGGAGGCAGAGGCGGCGGTGGACATGTTGACTACAACCGTGGAAACCAGTCTAATCGCGGTGGTGGAGGAGGTGGGGTTAGCGCTTGGTAGCTAGGTTAGCTAGCTTAAGTAACTTGAGTTTGTTTTGTTTGCGTTATTCAGCTTTTGTCTAAATGTTAAAATCTCTTCAGTTGTTGTGTTGCCAAATACTCAGACCTGCTTTACTAAATATAATGATGACACCAAATGGCGAACTATCTAGCTATCCTAAGTTACAGCGAACTAGTTAGCTACCGGTTCCTATCTGTTTCTAGTTGCCTAACTGCTAGGTAAGTCAACGTTAGCTAGCCGTGTTATTAAGTTCATCCTGTTCTCCAGTTAGTTTGCTAGTTCCACTTGTTTCTCGAGTTAGCCAGTCGTCTGATAGCTTCTACTGTACTGCAAGATGTCTCTGAAAGACCTGCTTCTTACTCCAGAGCTGGTCTTTTTCATAAGTGCATATGTAATAGCCTTTATGGTTTGTCACCGTCATGCATAAACTGAGCCCTTCAGCGTCTATATAATTGAGTCTGAATATATAATTGAGTCTATATAATTGAGTCTGAATAGTCTATATAATTGAGTCTGAACACCTGACTGATTGCGTCGGTTCATTAGCGCCCTGCAACACTGATGCAGGATTTGTTCACTCGTCTATTTCATGTGCGGACCAGCTGATGTCTTTTTTCCCCTGCTCAGGGTTTGGTAACCGGGTGTGGATTAACCCCTCCCAGCGCTCTGGTGGAGGAGGCCACACCCAGGCCTCCACCTCCTCACGTGGAGGGGTAGATTGGGGTGGAGGTGGCAGTGGTCCTGCAGGAGGACGCGATGTGAACTCGTCCGGCTTCAGTTTCTCCCAGAACAGGTTCACTGCTCTGAGCTCTCAGAACAGCTTCGACAGCAGAGGCGACTTAGGAGACGAGAATGAGAAGCACCTGTAAGTGGAGAGGTGTGGTGGCATGGGTGTGTATGTGTGTGTGTGTGTGTGTGTGTGGTGGCATGGGTGTGTGTGTGTGTGTGGGGGGGTTGTCTGGTTGTGTGTGTGGGGGGGGGGTTGTGTGTGTGTTGTGCCATACATTTACTTGCTTTCCATTTCACAGTGATGCCATCCAGAAAGATATGGAGGTCTGGCAGAGCTCTGGCCAGTGGCCGTTCTCCTGCTACTCCGTCCTTAAAGCCTCCATCTCAGGTGGGAGTTTCACCACTGCTATAAGGATGACTAAGAGTGACTGTAGATGATGTACTGAACTACTGCACCATGGAAATGTGCTCCCTGCTGTGCGTGCGTGCGTGTGTGTGTGTGTGTGTGTGTATGTGTGTGTGTGCAGGGTTTGGTGTGTAAATATGTATATACATGTGTGTGTGTGCAGGGTTTGTAGAGGTCTCTCCTGAGGAGCTGAGACTAGAGCATTACAGCAGAAGAGCATCTGGGGACATCGAGTCCCACGTAAGCAAAATTCAAACCACATTCAACTTACACTCACACGGTTTTATTTTTTATTTATTTCTGATTTTCATTTCACTGAAAGAACTAAAAAGTAGTGAAGTAGTGAAGTTCTAGGTGTGAACAGAGCCCACTGTAACCGCATGGAAACTGTGATTGTTGCATGAGTATCGGTCTAGGTGTCATTAAGTGATGATGCACTAAATATAGTAAATACAGCATCCTCGTTAACTAGTAAATACAGCATCATCGTTAACTAGTAAATACAGCATCATCGTTAACTATCGTTTTCGTATCGTTAGAAGTTTGACAGCTTCGGCTCACAGATTCCAGAAACTCCTGTCTGGGGTGAGCCGGATTCTCCGTGACTCCGTGGTGCACACACACACACACACACACACAGCTGTGTTTTGTACAGGGTTTGTTTTGGACAGGGTTGTCCCCACATGGACAGGGTTGTCCCCACACAGGGTTGTCCCCACACAGAGAGCCTCTGCCTTAATGACTCATGTTGTGGTTTCAGATTAACTCCGTTCAGCAGCTGGCCAGCCAGTGGAGAGCCAGAGTCCAGGAGCTCAGGACCATGAACCCTTCCACACGTGCAGCCATGGTGAGAACTGCTGCCCCCTACTGCATGGGAGGACCCAAAAGCTTGCACAGCTAGTGTTTTTTATGTAGGTTATAGTGTTGCAGGAAGCTGCAGTCTGTGTGTACATTTGGTTTTTATTTCATGTTTTTCAGACAGCAGAGTTGAACAGTCCGAGTCCATCAGGTGGAGGGCTGTTCGGTTCTTCATCAGAGTTTAGTTCATCTTCATCATCTGGCTTTGGAGCAGGAGGTAAGCTGTGTGAACGATGTGTGCATGTGAACTTTGAACTTCACAGAAATCTGTCATAGAAATACTCAGATGGCTTTATGTAGGGCCATAGATGAATTCTGGTTCTGAGATGTATCTGAAGGAAGGCTGGTTGTGTTTCATTGGTGGTCCAGGTCAGACCCGGTGTGGCTTCTGTGTTTGTTGAGCTCCACATTCGTCCCCTCTCAGTCAACCCTAGTGAGATGTTAGCTGTGTGTAAATCATACTGAACTGTGTTTTACAGGATTTGGCTCGAGTGTACAGAGCAGTCCCAATTTCCCCAGTGCAGGATTCGGATCACACAGCACCCAGTCCGGCCCATCTGGATTTGGATTACATAACACTCCGTCTGGATTTGGATCAGACAGCACCCAACCCGGCCTGTCTGGATTTGGATCAGCAGGTGGATTCGGGTCTGCTGCTCCACCCGCAACCCCGTCAGCCTCCTCCTTCTCCTTCGCCGCTCCTGCAGCGGCTCAGACTTCTGCTGGGTTCAGCTTCACCTCCGCCACACCCTCTGTAGCGGGGTTTGGAAATGGCTTCGGATCCTCCACTCCAGCAGGGGGCAGCACCTTTGGTGTGGCTGCTGGCAGCAGCAGTATTGGCTTAGGTGGGGTGGGTGTAGGTGGAGGAGCCCCTGAGCTTCACACCCCCCAGAGTGAGCTCACAGCAAACGAGCTGACGGAGTTCACAGCTGCGCGCTTCACCCTGGGACAAATCCCCCTCCGACCTCCACCTGCCGAGTTGCTCACGGTCTGACCCGGACGCAGATCGTGCTGTTTCCTGGAAGTGCTGAAGGTGTGTGGGTCACTGAGCCTTTACACAGCCTTCATACCCTCACACACATGGACTTAACGCACCATTCAGGACTTTTAGAGCTCTGGCTTAGTAAATACTTGGATAAATGAGAACTTTTGTATTTTTAAACATTTGATAATTAGTTCTGTAGAGAATTGTTAATTTAAATAAACTCATTTATTTATGGGCATTTGGCTTGTGTATTGAATGTTGAATTTGGGGGCAATATTATCCAGCACAGGTTAAAGACAATAATAGAAATGTTTATTTCGTTTGCATATCTTTTAGAATTTTTTGTTGTTATTTACCTGTTGCTGAGTCACTAGTCAGCAGGTGGTGGTAGTAACTCACCTAGCCGGACAATCTGTCTCAGGATTTTTCGAGAACTTCCTGCAGTAAGTGGCGCTGTACCCAAGTGCGCCTGCGATTACAAACGTCCTTAACATCCGGGTTCTTGACTAGTAAGACACCCTCGTGATTGGAGGGTTTTTTTCCGCGGGTAGAAGGAAAACACGGATGTAAACAAACGTGCGCGTAGTGGGGAAATGTCGGAATGTAATTTAACACGTGTGCTGGGGATCCTCGGGTGTCTGTATCCTCACGTGCAGACCTTAGAGCAGTTTTCAGAGAGCATCGTCTTTACAAATGGACAGAAACCTGTTTTGGTCGAAGAATCTGATACAAGCCGCTTCAAGTCTCTTATCCGGGGGGTGGTCGTGTGCACGGACGGCCCTCTGCGCCAGAGCCCGAGTCGCGTGCAGGTATGTTCACGAAATCCAGCACGCTCGTGCTAAATTGGGCTTTGACCCAGAGAACATCGACGTGAACTACAAGTCTACCGCAAAAAATGTGGACGTCTCGTTCCCCTCTCGCCTGGGCCGTTATCAACAGATTGAGAAAATCTTAACATTAAAGCATCAAATACGTGGTTCTGTGGGATAACCCACGAGAATCAAGCGGTTATGTGTAACCTTAGCCACATGTAAAAATAAAGGATGACAGTATCACCATTATAAGTTAACGTTATCTGCGTTTGAAATGGTTCGTAAACTTACTGTTTATACCACTTTAAAAGTTTTTTTTAAGTATGTGGCGTCAAGCGATTAATATGAAATATTAGCCTAGCCTTTATCATGGCGCATATTTACGTTTCATAAAGTCTTTGTTCCAGACGCTGTACCAGATTACAGGTTTGAACGTTTCTTACAGATAATGGAATAACGATCATTGCAATACTTAAGCCAAATAATCTAGCAAATTAGCTCGACATCCAAGAACACCTAGTGTTAGGGTTAATGTGTGGAACTACTTCAGCCGAGTAACTCGGTGTTAGGGTGTCGGTCATGCCAGTGGTGAAGTTGGGACCAACAAACCCCACATAAAATAGCATTTTTGAATTTACAGCGAATATTGATGCCTACAAACATATACCTACTGCTGGTCATACATTACTGCTTCTGTAGCGCCTCCTTGTCAGTGTGTTTACGTTCTATGTGTTGGGCCCAGCATTGTTGGTGAGTGTTGAGGTTAACAGCAGTGAACCGTGTGGGTCCCACACAGGGTTTGGGGGGTTATGTGTCTGAGTTTTGTGCAGGAGTGGGTCAGTAACCAGAAGCCTCCTGCTTGTCTTAATGACGCAGGCAGGTAATTCACAAAAATGCCAAAATGTCAAAAAAGAAAGGCCAGTGTTATTTAATTACACACAGGATGAGATCAAGTGTGTAATCAAGGTGCTTCTTCCTTTCAAAAGCTTCATCCACTGCACCCTCCAATACACTTGTTAGTTCTATACAACTTTATAATAATATAATAATCTTTATTTGTATAGCACCTTTCATGCATACATGCAACTCAAAGTGCTTTACAGATTAAGTTGTTGTTATAACTTTCCTTTACTTTCCGAGTACATCATGTTGACTGTCTGAAGGTGCAGATGGACTCCACAGCGCTGCCATCTTCACAGCTTGTGCCTCCTGCAGCTGTATTACTACTGGGCAGTACTGGGCAGTCTTATTAGTAAATAGACACGTTAACATGCTAAGGTCTTGATTGTGTCTACACGTATATCACCGCTGAGACCACCTAACCCTGGTGTTTAATCATTGATGTTGTAATTGTTGGTGTTTAATTGCTGGTGTACAGTATAATTCTTCCTGCCTTACACAGCTTGGCACGCTGCCCGAGGTCTTGGCCTTTGTGCTCAACCACATGAAGAGGAGGAAGAGGAGGAATATTCTGAGGTTCGGCTATCATTACTGTGGCAGCCGGGGAGATTCGGACCCCTTTAAGTTCCACGGAGCTGTTTCTCAGAGCGCTGCCTTCATCTGTGGCAGTGAACTGTGGAGGAAGATCAACCAGCGGCTCGGCACAGACGTCACCAGGTTCCTGCTGCAGGATTGCAGTGTGTTTGCTGCAGTGCCCCCTACCTGTGTGGTGCAGGTGTGCGGCGTGCCTGTGTATGACCTGATACCTGTGCGCACCTGCTCAGGGTTCTTCCTCACTGCTAGCACACCGCACACCCGCAGCATAACGCAGGGGCTTATGGCCAGGGCCCCGCCCAGGAAACATGTCAGAGCCCCGCCCAGGAAACATGTCAGAGCCCCACCCAGGACATGGAGAGAGAGGAACCCCAAACACGCAGAAAACACCAAAAAGCGAAAGAGAGAAGGTTTAGAGGAAGACAGGGATACGGGTCAAGCAAAGAAGAGATGTGTGGGGGTAGTAGAACATCATCGGTATTGCCCTGAGGATACAGAAATGCCTACTGTGGGGGTGGATTATATAGGGTTGGTCCATTCAGAGAGGGAGGAGTCAGCATCAACTGTCCCCGCCCCACGTGAGGGACACTTCAGTTGGAAACCAAGTGATCAACCCTGTCCCCGCCCCTCCCACTGCTCAGTCCGGGTACTGAGCATGCTCTATGGTGGGCGGGGCATGAAAGCATTCCTGCTCAACAGGAAGTTGTGCCAGGGGATGGATGGAGCCACCCACCTGCAGGGAGCAGATCTCGTGAGGATGATATTCCTGTCAGGCACAGAAGCGAAGCCACCGAGACTTCCCAGACGCTTCTTCACCATGGTCCCCCTCTTCAGCCGTCTGCTGAGACAGCACAGGAAATGCCCCTATGCTCACTTCCTGCGTCAGAAGTGCTCAGGGGGTGAGGGGAAGGAGAACATGGTGTCCCTGCTGGCCGCTCACTGCTCCTCCTACAGGGTCTACCTGTTTGTCAGAGAGTGTCTGCAGCAGGTGGTGCCGCACGAGCTCTGGGGCTCCCGCGGCAACATGCTGCACTTCCTGTCCTGTGTGAAGCACTTCCTGCGGCTGGGCAGGTTTGAGCGGCTCTCGCTGGCACACGTCATGTGGAGGATGAGGGTGAGTGAGTGCCGGTGGCTGGGGCACAAGAAACGTAAGTCCTGCTCTGGAAACACTCCAGAGTTTGTGTGTGTATTTATTCTTTAATGACACATATCTGGTGATGGTGGATCTGTTCATACCATTCACTTGGTTGTAGAAGGAAACAGGAAAGCTACATTCTTCTCTCTCTCCCTAGCTCTCACCCTCTCCCTCCTTCTCCTTCTCCCTCTCTCTCTCATCCTCGTTCTCACCCTCTCTCTCTCTCCCTCGCTCTCACCCTCTCCCTCCTCCCTCTCTCCCTCCCTCTCTCTCTCCCTCTCCTTCTCGTAGGCCATTGCCCAAGTGAGCAGCGCTACAGGGAGTGGATCCTGGGTCAGTTCCTGCTGTGGCTGCTGGACTCTGTGGTTCTGGGGTTGGTCCGCTCCATGTTCTACGTGACGGAGAGCTCAGGCCACAAGCATGCGCTGCGCTTCTACCGGCGGGACATCTGGGCCAAGCTGCAGGAGCGAGCATTCAGGTACAACAGACACCTCTCTCTCACCTCTCTGGGCCAAGCTGCAGGAGCATTCAGGTACTTTTCATCATCTTTCAGTCAGATTTGTTGATGAACATTGTCCCTGTGCTTTTCCGATGTCTGTGTGGTTTGCTCATTGCATGTGTCATTGTAAGCAGGCGTCTCTTGTAGGACAAGACAACCGCAGATGAGCAGTTTTGTTTCATCCACATATGACATTAAGTACTAGTCCGAACTGTACTGGTCTGTCTGGATCTGAACTGGTCTGTCTGGATGTTCTTGTGGGTGTGTTGCAGGGAGCACCTGTCTAGAGGTCAGTGGGAGGAGCTGACCCCCCAGCAGGTGGCCTCGCTCCCCAAACCCATAGTAACATCTCGCATACGCTTCATCCCCAAAGCAACCAGCATGCGACCAATCACACGACTAAGTGGATCAGGACTCGCCATGCAGGTCTGTGTGTGTGTGTGAGTATACATCTGTGAGTATGTGTGTTTGTGTGTATACATCTGTGTGTGTGTGTATACATCTGTGAGTATGTGTGAGTGTGTATACATCTGTGAGTATGTGTGAGTGTGTATACATGTGTGTGTATACATCTGTGAGTGTGTGTGAGTGTGTATACATGTGTGTGTATACATCTGTGAGTGTGTGTGCCTTTTGGTTGTGCTTTTTCGTGGGGATTGGAGTGACGGGTACAATGTAATGTAAAATATTAATTTAATATCAAGATTGTACGTTCTTACAGGTTTGCATGTATTTGTGTGTGTGTGTGTGTGTGCGTGCGTGCGTGTGTGCGTGTGTGTGCTCCTGCAGCAGTTCCAGAGCTCTGTGCGGGACCTCCAGAACGTGCTGGGTGTGTGTGTGCGGGAGCAGCCGTCTCTACTCGGCTCCACTGTGTGGGGGAGGCAGGACATCCACCGAGTCCTGAGCTCCGTCAGCTCACAACACACACCACAGCCCCTGTACCTCGTGAAGGTCTGGACATACACACACACACATACATGCACACACACTTCACAACAACTTAATTCTTACATGCCTCATGTCTCTCTCTCTCCCACTCTCCTCTGTCTCTCTCTCTTCCCCACCTCTCTGTCTCTCTCTCTCCCACTCTCCTCTGTCTCTCTCTCTTCCCCACCTCTCTGTCTCTCTCTCTTCCCCACCCTCTCTCTCTCTCTCCCACTCTCCTCTGTCTCTCTCTCTTCCCTACCTCTCTGTCTCTCTCTTCCCCTCCTCTCTCTCTCTCCCCCACTCTCCTCTGTCTCTCTCTCTTCCCCACCTCTCTGTCTCTCTCTCTCCCACTCTCCTCTGTCTCTCTCTCTTCCCCACCTCTATGTCTCTCTCTCTTCAGGTAGACATAACTGGTGCGTATGACAGTCTCCCTCATGCGAAGCTGCTGGAGGTGATGAAGGGGGTTCTGGGTCCTATGAAGAACGACAGCTTTTCTCTCAGACACTACGCTAAAGTGTGGACAGACTCCACACACAGGCTCTGGAGACGCTTCTGCACCAAGGTTAGGGTTAGGGTTTTGATTTGAGCACGCTTGTGTGTGTATGTGTGTGCATGTATTTGAGCACCTGTGTGTGTGTGTGTGTGTGTGTGTGTGTGCATGTATTTGAGCACCCTTGTGTGTGTGTGTGTGTGTATGACTAGGCCGATACTCGCGAGCCTTTGAACATGAAGGGTTTCGTTCTGGAGGAGCAGGCGAGTGGGAGGCTCCACAACGCCATTCTAGTGGAGAAGGTCAGTCAGCATTGGCCATCACAGCTGTCAGTCAGTGGGAGGGATCAGGAGGGCGACTTCTGAGGACTGATTGGCTGAGGGCCGCTTGCTTTGTGTTGCAGTACACGCTTGAGGTGAGGGCAGCTGACGTCATGGAGTTCTTCGAGTGTATGCTCAACAGCTACATCATCCAGCACGAGCAGAAGTATGTCTGCTCCACCAGACATCCACCCATCCTCCACCCATCCTCCAACGCTCCATCCACTGCACAGTCAACACCCCCTTATTTTACCAGACTGCTATTGGTCACTCTGCCATCTGACACTGGATGAAGAGTGTCCTGGAATGTGTGTGTGTGTTTTGCTGATATTGTGTTTGTGTGTGTGTCTCGGTGATTGTGTTTCTTTGACTGTGTGTCCGTGTGTGAGACTGAACCTGAGTGTGTGTATGTATATGACTCAACACATTGCTTGAATTGTCCGTGTGTGTTTTCGTTGTAGATGGTTCCGGCAGGTGTGCGGTGTTCCTCAGGGCTCAGCCGTCTCCACCATGCTGTGTAACTTGTGCTATGGCCACATGGAGAACTCTCTGCTGAAGGACATCACAGACAGAGGAGGGTGAGTCTGCTAATCCTGACCTTAATCCTACCCCTAATCCTGACCTTAATCCTACCCCTACTCCACAGTCAACCCGCAGAATACAGGTGAGTCTTGAGTCCTGCTCTTCTAGTACTTGCACAGCTATCGTCCATGATTCATCCGTCTCTCTCTCTCTCTCTCTTCTGCAGGTGTCTGATGCGGCTAGTGGATGATTTCCTTCTCATCACTCCCAAACTGAATAAAGCAATGCACTTTCTAAAGTACGACTGTTACACACCCCACACAGTACGACTGTTACACACCCCACACAGTACGACTGTTACACACCCCACACAGTACGACTGTTACACACCTGGCTTTTTCTCTCTCACTCTGTCTCTCTCTCTCTCTGGGTGTTTGTCTGCCCAACCATGTCTGTTCTCTTTGTTTCAGGACCTTGCTCGCAGGAGTTCCTGATTACGGCTGTGAGATCAACCCTCAGAAAGTGGCTGTGAATTTCCCTGTGTGTGAAGACCTTCCCTTTCCAGACGTCACTGAGCTGCCTCTACACTGCCTCTTCCCCTGGTGTGGTCTGCTGATTGACACGCGCACGCTGGATGTCTACAACGATTACTCTGGGTAGGGAGCTGCTGGCGAAGCACCTGCTGTTCTACTGCGTAGTGTGAGAAGCAGGTCTGGTTTACCAGGTGGGGGCAGCAGGAGGAGGAGCCTGTATTTAAAGTACCCTCGTTAACCTGTGCTCGTTAGGCTGTGCTCGTTAGGCTGTGAGCTGAGGTCACTTATGTCTTTATTACATTTGGGATCTTTTCACTGCACACAGGTTGAGGCTTTCTGTGCAGTCCAGGGAGGGCTGATCTGCACAGATGTGGACGTGGTTTGAACTTATAGCATTGATGATTGTGATTGTAGAAACATTCTATGCATGTATTTCTATACATGTAGTCTGTGTTTCTATGCATGTAGTCTATGGAATAAGTCCAGTCAAAAGTACTGCTGCATTAAACCTCAAAAAATATTTATTCAGCAGAGTATTCAGAGTATTCTTCAGATGGTTAGGGTGTTTTTAGTCAAATACCTGGTGTGTGGAGTGCAAACAACCGTGTGGAGGCTGTTTATTCTCTGTGGATGTCATTTTTGGCCTTGATTGCAGCTCTAAAACCAAACATAATTTATATTTAAATTAGGGCATTTAGCAGACGCTCTTATCCAGAGAGACTTACAAAGTGCTTTGCATCTGTTCACAGAATTCATCCTAGATAGTAGCACAGATGGGTCAGAAGTTCAAGATGCCCTTGAACCAGACTAATGCTAACTACAGGAATCAATGCCATTACCTTGTGTTCCAAATAAACATAGGCTCAAACTTAAACATTTGACAGTTTAATAAAATGTTTAACACTGCAATATTCCTTTTAGGAAATGTCTGCTTAGCTTTAACTGTCTAAACCAAACTGTACTAGTGTGCTGTCGGCCAATGGTGTTCACTTCTCAGGTACGCTGGCCTATCACTGCGATACAGCTTAACATTAGGCTCCACCCACTCAGCAGCCATATTCATGAAACAGAAGCTACTGATGATCCTGAGGCTGAAATGTGACCAGATCTTCCTGGACCTGCGTGTAAGACACACACACACACTCACACAAACACACACACACAGTGCAGCCCGTTCTCAGTGCAAAACGGGAATCAGCCACAACCTTTATGCTGGGACATCTGATCTCATTTTTTCTCCCTCTCTCTTTCACACATGCTCTCTCTTCCTCTCTCCCTCTTTCTCTTTCACACATGCTCTCTCTCCCTCCCTCTTTCCTTTCTCAGCTGAACTCTGTGGAGACAGTGTATAAGAATGTCTACAAACTCCTCGTCCTGCAGGCGTTAAGGTACGAGTGCTTTCAGGCAGGGCCCCACAGAGGTAAAGTAGGTGTGAGGTGGTCATCACTGTGACCCTCTGATGTGCTCTCTCAAAAGTGCATAATATTTTGTCTAAATCATCAATCATTCTTTCGTATTCTGTGAATGTCATATAGTCGTACTGTGATGTGGATTGCCAGAATTGTAATACGATATTTTATGACATTATATTTTGGTGTTGCTTTATCACTCTTTTGTGTGTTTTATCATTCTGTGAGAGTGTAGTGGAGAGGTGGTGTTGAGGTTTCACGTCTGTTCAGGTTTTGTGTGTGTGTGTATATGTGTTGAGGTTTCACATTTGTAATCAGGTTTCTTGTGTGTGTGTGTGTGTGTGTGTGTGGAGGTTCCACGTGTGTGTGAAGAGTCTGCCGCTGGGCCAGAGTGTGAATACCAACCCCAGCTTCTTCTTGCACATGATCTGGAGCATGGCGAAGAACACACACCACAGCTTCACACTCAGCAACACAGGCAAGACACACACACAGACACACACACACACCGTAGCTTCACACTCAACAACACAGACAAGACACACACACACACACACACCACAGCTTCACACTCAGCAACACAGGCAAGACACACACACACACACACACCGTAGCTTCACACTCAACAACAGAGGCAAGACACACACACACACAAAGCTTTTTGTGGAGAGTGTGAGTCACTAACCACAGTGTTGTACACTATGAACACGACTATACCAAATTTGTATACTACTTCCTCAAAATGTACTTGTAATAATATCTTAAATTCTGTCTCCCTCTCTCTCTCTCTCCCTCCTTTTCTCTCTCCCTCCCCCTCTCTTTCTCCCTCCTTCTCTCTTTTCCTGCCTCTCCCACCTTCTCTCTCTCCCCTCTCTCCCTCCCTCCCTCCCTCTCTCCTCTCTCCCTCCCTCCCTCTCTCCTCTCTCCCTCTCTCCCCTTCTCTTTCTATCTCTCTAGCTGAGGATGTTGATGATGAAGTTTTGCAGGATAAGGGGGTGGAGCTCCTCTGCTGTTTTGCCTTCCAAGTGGTTCTGAGTCGCCACCGGCCCACCTACCGCTGCCTGCTGCCACGCCTCCACAATTGTGAGTGATGGGCTGAACAGCAGCTGGCTCCGCCTCTTTTCTGGACTCTGCTGATGCGTAACAGCAGTTCAGATTTAAGTCAAAATGCATTTAAAGTGTTATGTGTGCTAGTGCTCCGTAGTGCTCAGCTATGGCTGGGTGTTTGGGCAGTTTGTGTGGTGATTGTGTGATTGCTGTGGCTGTATGTGGTGTTGTAGCTGTACTGTGTGCTGTAGCTGTACTGTGTGCTGTGGCTGTATGTTGTGTTGTAGCTGTGCTGTGGCTGTGTGGTGGAGTTGTAATATTGTTGTCTCTTGGTATGGCAGGGAGGAGGCATCTACTGAGCGTGCTCCGTGGCATCAGGTTGGGGCGGGTCCTCCAGGCGGCCACACCCACTTTTCCTCTTGATTTCAGAACCATCCGAACATGAAGGAGAGTCGCTCATAACTCCACTGCCAGAAACGCTGCCTCCTGGTGGTCAGGCCTGATACTACTGCACAGTGTTGCTTAAGCTGTGCTGCTTTAGCTGTGGTGGGTGTAGATTTGCCTAAATGTGATTGTCTATTCTAGTCTTCTGTTCCAGTTGCGCTGGGTGTGTTAAGGAGACACACACACACACACACACACACACACACACAGACACTCACAGAGGAGTTAACTTGCAGATTATACGGTGTTGCTCTTATTGTTTATTATACTTTGTTTGGTATTTCCTTGTCTACAACATTATTACATGTTAGATTTGTTGCAATACTCATTCTTGTCATGGCTAACTTGTCCTGTTGGATAACCCTTATTAATACTGGATGCTGGAAATCTAACCAGTCATAAACCACTTCATGCTCGTCCTGCTCTCTTCTGTTTGTGCACTGTCAGGTGATCTCAGGGTAGCAGCACTTTCATTGTGACACTCCCTTGTAATAATAACCATGTAATAATTGACTAGACTGTGGGGGGAGTTCCTCTTACAGGAACACACACGTGCTACATGGGGAACCATGATTGGTTGGTTGAAGTACACACGTGCTACACAGGGAAGCATAATTGGTGGTATTGAAAGTTTCTTGTGTGCAGCTGAATCCTTAAAATATCTGAAGCATTGAAAAAAACAGACTTTGACATTTTTATTGCCTACAGTTCCACCCTTTTACAATTTGACATTTATTGCTTTTAACAGGCACTTTTATCTAGACGTTCTTATCTACAAAAGTGCTTTGCTTACAGAATATGTCATAATCCTCACCACCAAAACAGATTAGAGTAAAAGATACTGCTAGATACAAGAATCAGTACTGATACCAAGAAAGAATGTCAGAATGGGCACATCTCAACCAAACAAAGTCCTTGGAAGAAGAACCTGGTGTTGTAGCACCAAGCACTGAAACGCATGGGGCCCCATGTCTACCAGACCCTCGTTTAAAGATGCTCTCCAGTCATTGAACCCCTACAAGCTCCTAGAAAACCCCAAATCAGCACCTTGGACAGGTCTACATCTCTTCCTCCATTGAGGGAATGTGGATCTGTATATTTCCCAGCTCAGTCTCTACAGTGTCACAGTTAACACGAGTGTTATAAACCTAATGTGTTCATAATGTTAGACAACCTCTGTGCCACTAGCCAGCTCTGACCTTGGCTAGCTGTCTAACTTGTAAATATAAATATTCACATGTGCCGTTAAATAGACCAGATTTCAGCATCATATAATCTAATTCATAATTAATAACGTACTACATCTAGCGTTAGCTTTACACAGCGAAGTGTAAATGTGCTCGTTGTGGCAAGAAAATGGTTGCTTTTATGCTAAAAGTAGAGGTCGCAAAAGCACAGGGCATAATATCTAACGATTCTGTGTGTGTAAATATCCACTTGCAAGTGTAAATGTAAAAGTCGTGAGCAACAAAAGAAGAGTTTTGACATGTGGCTCTGACAGAATACTGTTAGCTAATGGCTCCTGGTTTTGTGACTGACAGACCATTACTGAAAAATCTTTTCCAGAAGATTACAGATAACAAGGAACTTAGACAGGTGAGTTAGCCAACCTAGCAAGGTTCAAAGCAAAACTTAAATTGATCTAACTTCTGTAGTCAGGTCTAATACATTTTCACACATTTTAAACACATTTACTGATTCCCTTAAGACTTCAGTACAGTCACCACATTAGTCATACGTATGTCATGGTGCCGCCCCTGACTCCTCCCCCTGGGCGTGTCCGTGTGTGGTTACGGTCACCCATGTCCATATATGTACTCCCGTGTGTACTATGGTGTGTGTGTGTCAGTGTGTTTCTCGTCTTTTGGTAATGTGCTGCACGTGTTGTGTCTTCTGTGTATTTAAGTGTGTGTGTGTTGCTTGTTGTTTTCCGTGTACTTAAGTGTGTGTCTCGCTTCTGCTGTTTGTCAATTGTTTAGATACGTGACGTTGCAATGTTTGTATGATAAATGTGTAGTGCTCACGGGTCTCGGCGTCTGCCTTACTCAGCAGAATCATAAGTGAATTAAGGGAATCGTTAAAGGTGTGTTCATTAAAAAAACTTGTAGGCTTCTGAATGGTTATTACTGAACACAGGACATGTGTAGGCTTCTGAATGGTTATTACTGAACACAGGACACGTGTAGGATTCTGAATGGTTATTACTGAACACAGGACACGTGTAGGATTCTGAATGGTTATTACTGAACACAGGACACGTGTAGGATTCTGAATGGTTATTACTGAACACAGGACACGTGTAGGATTCTGAATGGTTATTACTGAACACAGGACACGTGTAGGCTTCTGAATGGTTGTTACTGAACACAGGACACGTGTATGATTCTGAATGGTTATTACTGTACACAGGACACGCGTAGGCTTCTGAACAGTTATTACTGAACACAGGACACGTGTAGGCTTCTGAACGGTTATTACTGAACACAGGACACGCATAGGCTTCTGAGTGGTTTGCGCTCCAGCCTCTCATTCATGAAAGCTTCTCAAAAACATCTTTGCCAAAGTGGATAAACGTAGCAGTGAGTTTCCGCTCTGCTCCCACGGCAGCACAGTGGTGTGTAATGCAGTGCCACATTCACAACATGACCCTTGTTACGGGGTGGGGCTATTATAGAGGGAGACCGAATGCTTTCATTTATGCTCAACCCTACATGCATTTTACATGAACCTGAACAGTGAAGTTTAAGTTTTAACCAGTTATGGGTTATTTAGAATGGGAACAATGACCTATGACCTGCATCTCTGCACACCAGAGACAGATTACTGTTTTTAATTTAATCCTCTCTCATCTGCCCTGCTGTTACGCTCCCTCATGGTTTCATGGTCAGCAGTGCTGGGAAGCTGATGACACCAAATCATTATCATATCATATCACTAATGAACTCTGTCATGTCACTATCCTGGTCTAAGTCATATCAGCAATGATCTCTGATGTCACTCTCATTTTAGACCCTAAAACCATTGAACCGTTGTTTCCCAGATGTTAAATATTTGCATTGTATCACACGTTGCAGTTTGTCTGAAATCTCTACATACTTACAATAACTATCACTAATAAAACAAAATAACACTCATAAATGTCCAGTTCTGTCATCCTGTTCTGTGGCCCAGAAATATTTGCTCAAGGTCCAGTTGAAAACAGACTTTGTGTGAGGGGAAGTGGCACACACACACACACACACACACACACACTGTATGTGTTATATACATTATACTGCCAAAAGTATTCGCTCACCTTCCTTGACTCACATATGAGTGTAAGTGACATCCCATTCCTAATCCATAGAGTTCAATTTAACAGTCCACCCTTTGCAGCTAGAACAGCTTAAACTCTTCTGGGAAGGCTGTCCACAAGGTCTAGGAGTGTGTTTATGGGGATTTATGACCATTCTTCCAGAAGCACATTTGTGAGGTCACATGCTGATGTTGGACGAGAAGGCCTGGCTCTCAGTCTCCACTCTAATTCATCCTAAATGTGTTCTATCGAGATGCATCGTACTTGGTAATGTATGGCTTAGATGCAGCTGCTCGACCATGGAAACCCATTCCATGAAGCTCTCTGCGCACTGTTCTTGAGCTAATCTGAAGGCCACATGAAGTTTGGATGTCTATAGTGATTGCCTGCAGAAAGTTGCTGACCTCTTCGCACTATGCGCTTCAGCATCCGCTGACCCTGCTCCATAAGTTTACATGACCTACCACTTCGTGGCTGAGTTACTGTCGTTCCCAAACACTTCCATTTTCTTATAATACAGCTGACAGTTGACTGTGGAATATTTTGGTGTGAGGAAATTTCACGACTGAATTTATTGCATAGGTGGCGTCCTATCACAGTTCCACGCTGGAATTCACTGAGCTCCTGAGAGCGACACATTCTTTCACCAATGTCTGCATGCCTAGGTGCTTAATTGTATACACCTGTGGCCCTGGAAGTGATTGGAACACCTGATTCTGATCATTTGGATGGGTGAGCGAATACTTTTGGCAATATAGTGTATATTTACAGTATATATATAAAGGTCTGCATGGTCCTAGTGCCCTCTCTGTAGTGACGGCTCAGGGCTGAAGTCCTTGTTGCTGTGGGGGTTGGAGATGCGGGGCTGGCGTGGCGGCTGTTGCCCCGGGCAGGTGAGACGCGTGATCAGGCGGTACAGTGCCACCACCGGGATGGGTACAACAGGCAGGGCAGAGAGCAGCACACATATGGCAAACACCCAGTCAGGGTACGGCTTCACGTCCGCCTCTGGGAACAGGGTCTACACACACAAACACACACACACAGGATTGATGAAGAAACAGCTACTTGAAGTGAACTGTTGAATCACGCAACTTATATTTTACATCAATCTGCTTACAAGTGTTTTTATTACAAGTGTTATTACCACTTCAGCTAATTTCCTGCTGGTTAAAGCAGAGACAGCGTTCCACAGTGTTTAGTCCTCTTCAAACCACTTTGAAAAAGTAGCAGGTTTTAAATCTCCAGAGCACAGCCCCCGTAGGGACATTATAATCACTTTCGGAGGTTTTCTATGTATAACTGCAGCTCTGAGTGTGCAGAGGAGGATGTGAACTGACCACAGGTCAGCTGCACTGGCGCACTTACGTAGCTGGGGTTCCAGGTGGGGTACTGGGGGTGCACCTGTACCTGGACGACGACATATGCCACCAGCACCACCAGCAGCATGAGGGGACTGATCCCCATCCAGCAGGCGCGCCAGAACAGGTTTGGCCGGTGGCCCGTCATGAACTCGATGTCCTCGCTGAACCTGCAAGGCCAAGCAGAAGGTTGTGGTGTCCAGCCACACAGATCTGCACACCCTGTGTTCAGCACCTGGAGCCACAGTCCTGACCAGCTTTGACCCGCGAACGCAGGCTGAAGTGAGGCTCTGAAACGTGGGGAGGACCCTCTAACCCACATAGTTGTCTGGGAACCGGTCCACTGTGTGAAATCTGTGTCAGCTGGAAGATGCCATAATGACCTCCAGAATGTGTTAGTGTATGCCTGAGTGTACCGAGGTGGTGTGTGATGCCTGTGATGGATTGTGTGATGGTGTTTACCGTCTCATGCCATATAATGCAACCACACTAGTGAGTTCGAAGAAGGCAATGATGAGGAGAGGCACAGATCCCACGTAGCTGTTGAAGATCTCCAGCCAATAATTCCCAGATCCCATGGTGAAGATCAGAGCCACCAGGAACGACACCACACAGATTAAGCCTGGACAGAGACAGAGAGCTAGTGATGATTCTACAGGTTTGAGAGATGGTGAGAGTCCAACAGCACACTGACTTCTCAGACCCCTCAAGGCTTCTTCAAGCTCAGAATGTGAATATACACACACACGGTTTGTGTGGTGATGTGTGTGTTAGTGTATGTAATGGTGTGTGTGTGTGTGTGTGTGAGTACCGGTGAACAGCTCTTTAGGCAGCCATGTGGGCACCATGTGCAGGTCCAGCAGGGGTGTCAGGACACCCTCCAGATTGCCGAACATGGAGGACAGACCGAGGCTGAAGAGCATGATGAAGAAGAGCACAGCCCACACCTGCGAGGCCGGCATCTCCGTCACCGCCTCCGTGAAGACGACGAAGGCCAGACCTGTTCCAGATGCACTCTGGAGGGGAGGAGGTGTTTAGTGTGGGAGATGGAGGAGGTGTTTAGTGAGGGAGAGTGGAGGAGGTGTTTAGTGAGGGAGAGTAGAGGAGGTGTTTAGTGAGGGAGAGTGGAAGAGGTGTTTAGTGAGGGAGAGTGGAAGAGGTATTTAGTGAGGGAGAGTAGAGGAGGTGTTTAGTGAGGGAGAGTGGAGGAGGTGTTTAGTGAGGGAGATGGAGGAGGTGTTTAGTGAGGGAGAGTAGAGGAGATGTTTAGTGAGGGAGTGGAGGAGGTGTTTAGTGAGGGAGAGTAGAGGAGGTGTTTAGTTAGGGAGAGTAGAGGAGGTGTTTAGTGATGGAGATGGAGGAGGTGTTTAGTGAGGGAGATGGAGGAGGTGTTTAGTGAGGGAGAGTAGAGGAGGTGTTTAGTTAGGGAGAGTAGAGGAGGTGTTTAGTGAGGGAGATTGAGGAGGTGTGTTGGCTGTATGGACTGTTGTTACCTGATCCATAAACTTCTTCAGGCTGCACTGTCTGATCTCCAGAGAGTTCACTCTGTCAGGATAGGACATGTTTAAAGTGTCCAGCCACATTTCATAGTTTTCTGCTGTGATGTTCTTCTCAGCAACATCAAACTCGTTGATCAGTTTGAGGACATTACTGTGGAGGACGATAGTTACTGAATTACACTTGTGAAAAGAAAAAGGTGTGTGTGTGCTAATTTGCTGAGGGCAGTGAGTTTGCAGTGTGCATTGTTTTCCGGTGGAGTATAATCTATGAAGTAATGTATGTGTAGTATTTTAGGATACAATATGTATTGTGTGGAATATGTAGTTCATATTGTTTTAGTACACAGTGTGTAGTGGTTTAGTAAACTGTAGTGATGTAGTATGCAGTGTGTAGTGGTTTAGTAAACAGTGTAGTCATGTAGTATGCAGTGTGTATGTAGCATTGTTTGATGAGCCTGAGATCATTGCATTTCTGTAAACCAAATGTACGTTGTACAGTGGGAAGTAATAGACACATCTTACAATGATATAGTGTTTATATTGAGAATTGAACAGACATACACAGGTATAATTTCTACATTAAGCTACACACCCGCTAATGCAGTTGTTGAAGTTGGTTGTGGCCTTGAACCCTAGAATGGCAAATATGGGGATGGAGGCATAGATGGAGGTGGCGCTGTTAATACAGCCGACTAGCAGAGCGTCTCTCTCACAGTTATTCCTGTAGCACATACAGACACAACACATCAACTCTTAATAAATGACATACACCAGAATGGGTACGGTGGGTTGTGAATTTGGTTGTGGACATGACTGCCTTTTTTAAAAAAAAAAAAATGAAAAAAATTAATGAATGTTGCAGCTGTGTGAGATTATGGTTGTGGCTGTATGTGATTATGGTTGTGGATGTGTGTGATTATGGTTGTGGCTGTATGTAGATGTAGGTGTTACTGCATGTTGCTGTACAAGTGTATGCGCTTGTGTGTGTGGCTGTGGGCGTTTGTGGGTGTGGCTATATTTAGCTGTGGGTGTCTTGGTGGGTGTGGCTATGTTTTGGTGTGGGTGTCTTTGTGGGAGTAGCTATGTTTGGGTGGGTGTGACTGTTTTGGTGTGGGTGTCTTTGTGGGTGTGGCTATGTTTGAGTGGGTGTGGCTATGTTTAGGTGTGGGTGTCTTTGTGGGAGTGGCTATGTTTGGGTGGGTGTGACTATGTTTTGGTGTGGGTGTCTTTGTGGGAGTGGCTATGTTTGGGTGAGTGTGGCTATGTTTGAGTGGGAGTGGCTATCTTACTTTTTGGGGTTGTAGCTGGCAAAGGCGATGAGGCCACCAAAGGCCAGAGACAGAGAGAAGAAGATCTGCGTGGCAGCATCCAACCACACTTGGGGATTCAGCAGGACATCCCACTACACACACACACACACACACACACACACAACCACACACATGCAAGCACACACGCGTATGCTCACACACACATACAGGCAAGCACACGTGTTTACACACATACAGAGGCAAGCACACACATGCACACACATGCATGTATGGAGACAGGAAAAGTAACATGCCCTGTCAGATCATGGTTATCAGTCACGTAAACGTCCTTTTTTCTATTAACAGTGAATTTCATTGTGCAAAATATTTGACTGTGTGTGTTAAACTCACATCTGTTTATGTGTTAAACTTACATCTGTGCGTGTGTGTTAAACTCACGTGTGTGTGTGTGTGGGTGTTAAACTCACGTCTGGTGTGAAGAGGTACTCTAGTCCGTCAGTTGCTCCAGGAAGAGTCAGTGACCTCACCAGAAAGATTGTCAGCACAAGGTAGGGAAACGTAGCTGTTACATACACAGCCTACACACACACGCACACACGCACGCACGCACGCACACACACACACACGCACGCACACACACACACACACACAGTTACAAGTCAACACCAAGTACATAAACGTAGTTGTTACATACACAGTCTACACATACACACACACACACACAACCTCCTATACATCATGTTAAACAATTAAAGCCATTTATTCAAGCTAGCTTCTGTGTAGCTTCTAGATGTTTTAGCTTCTAGAACTTTCTTCATCTGATACTTGTTGCATGATGGACAGTTCCCTGCTGTTCACAGCTCTACGAGCTCTCTGTAGTGTTTATGACTGTTATATTGGAACTGTATCGTGGTTATGACTGTTATAATGGTGTTTGAGCTTGTTATAGTGTTAGTGTATGGTGTTCATGAGTCTGTTATAATGGTAGTGTATGGTGTTTATGAGTCTGTTATAATGGTAGTGTATGGTGTTTATGAGTCTGTTATAATGGTAGTGTATGGTGTTTATGAGTCTGTTATAATGGTAGTGTATGGTGTTTGAGTCTGTTATAATGGTAGTGTATGGTGTTTATGAGTCTGTTATAATGGTAGTGTATGGTTTTCATGAGTCTGTTATAATGGTAGTGTATGGTGTTCATGAGTTTGTTATAATGGTAGTGTATGGTGTTTATGAGTCTGTTATAATGGTAGTGTATGGTGTTTATGACTGTTATAATGGTAGTGTATGGTGTTTATGACTCTACTGCAGCACTGGTGTGGTCCAACCTTGCCGATTGTCTCAATGCCGCGTACGAAGCAGATGTAGACGATGCCCCAGGCCAGTGCCAGACACAGCACCAGCCACCACTGCAGGGAGCCACTGCTGCCGATGTCTGGAGTGATGTTCAGGGTCACGCGATACCAGAAGTAGTTTACTGCAGTACCGTGGACACACTCCTCCACGTAGTCTGTGGAGGAGTGACACAGGATCTGTATGATGTGGTTCAGACAGTCACCCCAGGGCCCAAATGAGGGTGTGTGTGTGTATGTGTGTGTGTATAGTATGAGTGTGTGTGTGAGTGTGTGTACACTATGAGTGTGTGTGTGTGTACAGAATGTGTGTGTGTGAGTGTGTGTGTGTGTACAGTGTGTGTGTGTGTGTGAATGTGTGGTGGTACCTGTCAGGTTTTCAGTTAGCGGACACTGACTCCAGGGCAGAGGGTCCTGGAAGGAGTTGAAGAAGTACCACAGAACCCAGGCCAGGATGGTGTTGTAGAACAGCCCAACCAGGAAGGAGACAGCCATAGAGGCTACACCTACACACACACACACACACGTTTGGTTAATGCTGTTCCAGTGTGGTTCATCTCCTACACTGTCTCTCCTCTCGTAGTTTGATGTAGGTGTGTCTGTCTGTGGTGCCACTTAACAAGCTCCCCAAGCACCAACATATATCAAGTCTAAAGAAATTTCATACAGCAAAAGGCTTCTAGGAAATCTTGGACTCTCTTTAATTGTTTTTCTTGTGTGTTTTATTAGGCAAAAGAAGACAAGTCAGTTTTATTTGTATAGCACATTTTTACACTAAAATGAAATGAATGTGTGTGTCCTTTAATTAGACCACATGTAGGTTACACTGTACACTGCACTGTCATGGAAACCCTCCATCCTTTGATGAACAGCATGTGGCCCCAATATAAATAAAGATGTCAGGCTTTGTGTGTGGAAATGTCCATGGAAATGTCAGGGTTTTATCAGATCTTTGATCAGATGTCATGCTGTGGTTATCTGATCCTTTCCTCTTATGCTCTATTGTGGTTTTATTATGCTCTACTGTAGCTTTATTAAGCTGACTAGCTTTATTTTAGGATGTCTGGCTTTTACTTAACACAGGTAACATACTTTGCTGAGGTAAGAAGTGGATTAAACTGCATATAACTGGATGTCTTCACCCAGGTGTAAACTGAAATTAAAATGTAAGGAACTGGATGACTCCACCCAGGTGTGAAATGGAATTAAACTGCAGGGAACTGACCAACTCCACCCAGGTAAGGAGAGATGGAGTTCCAGGCCCCGATGCTGCCGTGGCGTAGACTCTGCCCAATGGCCAACTCCAGGTAGAGCAGAGGTAAACCCTCGAACACCAGCGCAATCAGGTATGGGATCAGAAATGCACCTGACACGCACACACACACACACACACACACGCACGCACGCACACACACACACACACACACATATCCCAGTGGTAAACACCAAAACACTCAATCTGAAGCACACAACACTGCATTTAGCTGCATACACACACACACACACACACTGCATTTAGCTGCATATATACACATAGAAATTCAGCAGTGGTGCTGAACAGAAGGCAACACCCTGTTCTGCTGTCTGCAGCTCTGGTACCTCAAACAAACATGAATATAAAGTCACTGTGTGCTAAATAGTTAAAAGAATCATCTGTAGAGGATTCAGCTGTCTTCAACAAATATATCAGTTCTTGATTTGTCAGTTCAAATGTTTTTTAGGCAGCAAATGGTCTTGAATAATTTGAGTTTATCTTTGTTTAGTTTCTCTTCGTTCTTCTACAACTTTCACTGTTTCACTGTTTCTTCTACAACTTTCACAAGTACAAAAAACATCATTATGGACCTTCAAATGATTTATCACTGTCCATAAATGTTTAATAGACTTGAAATAGAAGGTAGTAAGACAAATTTAACCATTTTTAAATATAATATGATTATTGCTATTCAAATTAATGTCTTCGAATAAATATTTCAAATCTCCCTAAGTGGACTTGTATTTATTAATATAACTTTTATAAGGAGGTGGCCTGCCAGTTCATATTAGTTCATAATAATGAATAATAATGAGCTTAACATTTACGCCACATATTTATATTTATTTACACAAAAAAATAGTGTATAGTTTTACTGGTCTCTTTCCTGTGTCATCGTCCGATGCTGAAGGAACCAAATCCATTTTGGGTTCTATATGCCACTATATCAATTCGGAGATATTTGATTCACTTGAATGTATGGCTTTCTGGAGAATTTTAGTTTAGATCTCAGTGTTTAATTAAGAGCAACTCAAACGAGCTGAAACTGCGTCAGCCTGATTCCCTGTGTGCTGTGCTGAAGGATGTCCAGCGGAGTTTCCTGGCTTTTGTCATCTCCCCCACGAGGTTCTCTCACCTCCTCCGTAGATCTGGCACAGGTAGGGGAACCTCCAGACGTTCCCCAGACCCACTGCAAACCCGACGCAGGTCAGCAGGTACTGCACCTTGTTGTCCCACTTGGGCCGGTCCTCCGTCTCACACACATCGTTGTCCTGAGCTCCTTCCTCCACCATGTCCAGCTTCAGGCCACTGCAGTGACCACCCCGAAATTAAACAATGGTCTGGTCTACCCAGGATCTGACAAACACCTTTTATAGGTTTTGGGGAATGTACCAAAGGAACTGAGAGGGTGGGGTATGGTGGGGGGTTAATTAGGAATGTGTTTGCTGGCAGTAGGAGATAAGGTGTTGTCCACTAGTTTAATGGATAACCTTCCAGCCACGCAGTCTCCCAGTGACATCCAAATCTTCCCTCTCAGATCCACAAAAAAACTATAAAAACAACTATAAAATAAAAACGCATAAGTGTAAAAGCAAAGGTCACTTGTGTCAGGCATGTTTGCATGTTGTTTATAGTTGAGTGAGCAGGGAGAGGAAGCTCCACGCCTGTAGTGTTCAGCTGGTGTAACTCACTGTAATGTTCAGTAAAAGGTTTAGTATTTGCCAAGCCCTGGAAAGCTATAAGTGCACTACCACATCAGACCTGTAGAGGGAGATGGAGAGTGATACAAGTCTACAGTGATACAAGGCTGTACGGTCTATGTACATGTCTGTGAAAGTATCATCTTATGCCTATAATGTGTAGGGCAGTAGGTGAAGAAGTACTACACAACCCAGGAAATGATTGTGTTGTAGTTCAGCAAAACAGAAATGACACCATGGATGTGAGCACTAAAGACAACAGAATGATGTACAACCAAAGACTCCAGACATGCAGCACAGTGTACAATGGTCATGAAAAAGTTACTAGCACTGCAATGTATTCTAGCTTTAATTTAGCAAATTTTAGTGCTTTCATGGCCATCTGAACCCAGCTGTTGGAACCTGCGTCAGCGGTTCACAGTGGTAAACTGGCACGGATGCGATGCTCATCTTATCTGTGGGAGAATAGGCTGATGTGCACATCTTTAGATACATGTGTATGGGGCGAGATTACGGTCTTTTATGTGAGAGCGCAAAGATAAGGTTCATCCATACATCACAGACCAAGGCTTGGTAGATGATTACCTGAACTATCAATTGCAAGACTATGATTTTTGTTCCATAATGGGAGAGTCCAAACATGATTAACAATATGCATATTACATTTGTGATAATAAACGCACAGTTAACACAACTGTGAAGGTGTTGCAGAGTAAATCCCAGCCTTGGTCTCTGACATATTTCATCTTGTAATTATGAAGCAAGCAGAAATTTCAAAAGCAAAAGAATGAAACGTGCTGAACAGTGAAGAGAGTGCAGGTCCCTGCGTCTTCTACCACGTGTGATGTAACATTTTTCCACTATGGTGCTCTGAAGTCAGTCTTGTAATTTCTTAGATTTGAGCCACTTCTTCAGCACAAGGGTCACGGCACCAGCAGTAGTTCTAACCTTCCTCACTCCTCGTTCCTCACTCCTCGTTCATCCCTGGGTTCCTCCAGCTTCTACATGCCTGGTTTAATGTTGTTGTCCCTTTTCTTTAGTGTTTTATTATGCTGTATATTATCATTATTGATTAGTTTATCATCACTGTATGTTATACATATTCTTTAAGGCTTCTCCCATGTTGGGCACGTCCAGATCATAATGCTGATGTTCTCTACATGATGCTCTCGATCTGTTCAGTGCATGTGGTCCTTGCACACAGCTGCTAGGTGCTCAGTTGTTCATGAGTTTTCTAGACACCCCTAAAATATGGCCTACAGCTTATAGCAATGTTGTCCACATAAGTGCACAGGTGAGAGTAAGTTAAGGTGCACAGGTGAGAGTAACTTAAGGTGATTACAGATTGTTTTCCTTTACCACAGAGGGTCTGAGTCAGTCTTTGGTGAGGGCCACACCTGTGGCAGGTTACCTGGGCTGCATCACATGGCATTATTAGGCCCAGGTGTGCTGACCTGACCTGGCCAAGGAATGTTAGGAGTGCTGAGAAACTCTGAAAACTGTCTGTGTTAAACACTTATCAAGACTTATCAAGCAATATTTAATAGTTATTCAGTATGCAAAAACTATCTGTCGTATCTGTAGCAGTGCACATGATAGAGATTACATGCATGATAGAAGTTATTATTTATCAATTGCATATTTATAAGCCTATTACAACTACATACACGTATCACCTTATTACAACAAGTGTATGCGTGAGAATGAGCACACACAATAAATGACAGTAATTAAACAGTTTGCACTTTTTGACATTGAAAAGATGCAGAGATGATCCAGAGGTTTTGGTTGTGACCAGATTTCCCAGAGTGTATTTCCAGAAAATGTCCAGTTTTGCTTCGTGTTTCATTTATTGTACTGAGCTTTTTATTTTACTTTATTGATGTCTCAACATTAATAGACACTTTATCAGATATGGTGCTGATATGGCGCTCATGGTTTCTCCTACA
Organism: Brachyhypopomus occidentalis; assembly: GCA_020368025.1. NCBI lineage: Eukaryota > Metazoa > Chordata > Actinopteri > Gymnotiformes > Hypopomidae > Brachyhypopomus > Brachyhypopomus occidentalis. Next base: position 507,121 of record JAGXOD010000101.1, read on the forward strand.
ACAGCGCCGCCATATAAACAGGAAAACTGCCACTCCAGGAACAGCAAGACATGGAATTCCTGCCAGGACGAATATGACTCCGCCTATCCAGTCTGGGTAAGTCACCTCGGCTAGCCTGGGAAAATCTGGCTGCAGGTAAACAAACAGATTGATGTATATTAAACAATAACCTCTGGTTACACACAGAAAACATTTACCCTCTCAGCACTCAAGATGAGCTTTGGGTTATTCTGCTTTAATTTCAAAGTTCAAACATCGATGATGTAACGCGCCCTACCGAGTCAGGGTCCCAGACTATATAGGTTAGCTTTTTGCTAACAGTGGTGACAAAGTAGAAAACCAGGATGACCAGCAGGATGATCGGGCTCAGGAATCTCCACGTGGCTTGCCAGAAGATGTTGGGCTTATGGCCGATCATGAACTCGATGTCCTTGTTAAATCTGCAAGAAAATGGGGCAAGAATATTCCAGATTGCCATTCTGCCTGTACTAACATAAACTACCACTCTGTCTGTGCTAACATAAACTACCGCTCTGCCTGTACCAACATAAACTACCACTCTGCCTGTACCAACATAAACTACCGCTCTGTCTGTACTAACATAAACTACCACTCTGTCTGTACTAACATAAACTACCGCTCTGCCTGTACCAACATAAACTACCACTCTGCCTGTACCGCTCTGTCTGTACTAACATAAACTACCGCTCTGCCTGTACTAACATAAACTACCATTCTGCCTGTACAACATAAAACCATTCTGCCTGTACTAACAAACTACCGCTCTGCCTGTACTAACATAAACTACCATTCTGCCTGTACTAACATAAACTACCGCTCTGCCTGTACCAACATAAACTACCACTCTGTCTGTACTAACATAAACTACCGCTCTGCCTGTACCAACATAAACTACCGCTCTGTCTGTACTAACATAAACTACCACTCTGCCTGTACTAACATAAACTACCATTCTGCCTGTACTAACATAAACTACCGCTCTGCCTGTACTAACATAAACTACCATTCTGCCTGTACTAACATAAACTACCGCTCTGCCTGTACTAACATAAACTACCGCTCTGCCTGTACTAACATAAACTACCATTCTGCCTGTACTAACATAAACTACCGCTCTGCCTGTACTAACATAAACTACCGCTCTGCCTGTAAACTACCATTCTGCCTGTACTAACATAAACTACCAACTGCCTGTACTAACATAAACTACTGCCTGCCTGTACTAACATAAACTACCGCTCTGCCTGTACCAACATAAACTACCATTCTGCCTGTACTAACATAAACTACCGCTCTGCCTGTACCAACATAAACTACCATTCTGCCTGTACTAACATAAACTACCGCTCTGCCTGTACTAACATAAACTACCATTCTGCCTGTACTAACATAAACTACCGCTCTGCCTGTACCAACATAAACTACCATTCTGCCTGTACTAACATAAACTACCGCTCTGCCTGTACCAACATAAACTACCATTCTGCCTGTACTAACATAAACCGCTCTGCCTGTACTAACATAAACTACCAATCTGCCTGTACTAACATAAACTACCATTCTGCCTGCAGTAATATAAACTACTGCTCTGCCTGTAGTAATATAAACTACCACTCTGCCTGTAGTAATATAAACTAGTGTCTACTCTGTGCCTTTGGGTCTCCTCCTTTCTAAACAAACATCAAGGTTCATGTTCTGCTGTGTGATGTCATTATTTGAAGTGTTGATATGAAGTGGTGGCTGGACTCCTACCTGTCAATGCCGTAAATATAAGCCATCGCAGAGACCTCACAGAAACCCACAACTAGCAGCGGAATAGAAGCAGCAAACCCATCAAACAGGGCGAGCCAGTAGTTCCCAGAGGACTGCACGAACACCAGCGCAATGACAAAGGAGACCAGGCATGTCAGGCCTGCAACAAATATGAGCAAGTTAGTCTTGCCAGTCGCTTCCTGCCACTTTACCCTTGCAAACTTGAATTGCTTTGTCTAGACATACTGGTGAACAAGTCTTTATCTAGACCTGGTGTTGAGCAGGTCTTTATCTAGACCTACTGGTGAACAGCTCTTTATCTCGACTTACTGGTGAACAGGTCTTTATCTGGACCCACCGGTGCGCAGGTCTTTATCTAGACCTACTGTTGAGTGGGGCATTATCTAGACCTACCAGTGAGCAGGTCTTTATCTAAACCTACTGTTGAGCGGGTCGTTATCTAGACCTACCAGTGAGCAGGTCTTTTGGCCAGGTCTTTGGCAGCATGTTCAAGTCCTGCAGAGGCACCACAGCACCTTCAATATGGCCAAACATGGTGGACAGGCCGAGGCAGAAGAGCATGATGAAGAAGAGCACGGCCCACAGGGGGGAGATGGGCATCTTGGTGATGGCCTCTGTGAACACGATGAAGGCTAGGCCTGTACCCTCCACGCCCTGAAATTACAGTCAGCCCATCCCCTTTAACTTGGGTGAGGAATATTGGTTTACAAATGTCTACAAGCTTGTTTTAATTCCAGGTTCTTTGGAAACTAGTTATTTTAAATAAGAGCAAAGCATTGCTATAAATATTAAATGAATGATGCTCACTGTCTCTGAACACTGGACATGCATGGTTTGGTCACAGTGGGACACACTCGGTTTAATGTATAAACCTCAACATGGTGTTGTGCAATTCATATAGAAGGATGGAATCATGTCTGTAGGAAAAAGATGAATGTGGAACAGATTGTGGGTCTCACCTGGCTTAGCAGAGCCTGCATGTCACAGGTGTTCAGGTTGAGCTCCTGTATGACCCCAGGTGATGTGCTGTTGAGACTCTGCAGGACTTCATCATAGTTGCTCTCTGTGATGTTTCCCTCCGGAAGATTAAACGCATTCAGAAGGGCCACAATGTTCCTGATCAGGGACACAGAGACAGACATGGTTACTTCGTAGGAGCCATAACATCTCATAGAAAAATGACAGAAATGTAATATTGTAAATGCTAGTTTACAAGCCAACCTTTCTAGACACTCGTCGTATTTCTCCGTGGCTCGGAACCCGATGATACAGTAGATGACTGTAGCAGAGTAGACAGAAGTCAGGCCATTTATGATTGAGATTATGACCGAGTCCTGTTCACAGTTATTGCTGGTAAAACAATGAAAATGAAAATAGGTTTGCGTTTTCCCCAAAACTAAGAATGTTATAAATCAAGAGAATAAAAAAATGCCATGAAACTGAAGGAGCAAAAATCTTTAATTGAGATTTAAAGGATGAAAGAGAATAAAATGTTGTAGTTTTGGAGCTGCAAGACCTCCTGACATCTACTGGTGACACTGGAGGATGAGAGACAACAAGAAACATAAGTGGGCAGTGAGAGTCATGAGATATAGTGAGAGTTATGAGATATAGTGAGAGTCATGAGATATAGTGAGAGACTGTGCAGTAGAGACTGGAGGAATGTTCAGTATGATTCACTAAAGTGCTTAAGATGTGGTGGGGTGGAGACTACTGAACAGGTAAGCTGATTTGAAAGGTAAGCTGGCTGGGTGGAGGATGTGTGGTGGCTGGGTGGATGGAGGATGTGTGGTGGCTAGCTGGGTGGAAGATGTGTGGTGGCTGGGTGGATGAAGGATGTGTGGTGGCTGGCTGGGTGGAGGATGTGTGGTGGCTGGCTGGGTGGAGGATGTGTGGTGGCTGGCTGGGTGGAGGATGTGTGGTGGCTGGGTGGGTGGAGGATGTGTGGTGGCTGGGTGGGTGGAGGATGTGTGGTGGCTGGCTGGGTGGAGGATGTGTGGTGGCAGGGAGGGTGGAGGATGTGTGGTGGCTGGGTGGGTGGAGGATGTGTGGTGGCTTGGAGGGTGGAGGATGTGTGATGGCAGAGCTGTGAATATAACCAAGGTGGTTGAGGAGCTTAACAGGGAGATAATCATGGCATTACCCAGTGTTCTTGCATTACTGTTACTGAGCAGAGGATGATTTAAGATTTAAGCAGATTTTAAGAGATGTAATATATATATATAAGTGTAAGTCTGAATAGTTTTGAAACAAAATGTGTTCAGTAGTTGACAATCCCCTGTCACATGGACAGAGTTTGTTTTGGCTCACTTACTGCACTGGGTTGTAGCTGGAGAAGGCGACAAGTCCTCCAAACCCCAGCGAGAAGGAGAAGAGCACCTGAGCACCTGCATCCAGCCAGGTGGAGGGGTTCATCAGCTCATTCACCTGTAGATCAGACACACAGTCCTGTACTGTGGATCAGACACCCAGCCTCTGTACCGTAGATCAGACACACAGCCTCTGTACTGTACATCAGGCTTAAAGGCACAGCACCACTTACATCCGGAGTGAACAGGAACTTGATTCCATTCATGGATCCTTTGAGTGTCAGTCCTCGGATCAGGAAGATGGTGAGGACCACGTACGGCAGAGTGGACGTTATGTACACAGCCTGGAATGAGAAGAAGAATCTCATCAGAGAAACTTCAGAGAGAATCTGATTAATGTCCACATAACATGTATAAGACCATTATTTATCAGTTTGATAAATGTTCACGCTGTTAACCAGAGTCTGATTAATTAATCTGGTTGCATTTAGGGCCACAGCTATTGAATATTTTAGTTATCGAATATTCTACTAAAAATTCCTTCGATGTAAAAATTCCTTAAATGTAAAAGTGGGGCTGTATACGCAACAGTTTATCTTTCACTTCAGAGAGGACCTGCGTAGATATTTTTTTGGGGGTACCCTCTTTGTTAGCGAGAAGCTATCTTGTTAGCGAGAAGCTATCTTATATCCTAGTAAGATTAGAACCGCATGGATATAAACAGACAGACTTTATTTTTTATTTTATTGACAGTGAGAATTGTAAACTAAATTCTCTCTCTTGTGTTGCATACGTAGGAAATGTATTTGAGAACATGAAGATGTTGAGATTGTGCGTTCTGAAAATAAACCATTAAATAAAACATATGCTAGCTCGAAAGCTAATCAAATCCTAACCGAACTAGCATATATGTTAAGTTAGCTAGCAACTTGTTGTGCCACATTAAAAATAGTATGTGCAAAATACTGTGCTTTGTGTGGTACAACTAAATAAACAATTTAGAGGCAGAGTTTGAATCATTTGACCCCTAGTTGCGTTTGTCATCCAGATGCAGCAGTAATTCTTGCCAAAGGCGTTTCTGTGCTCTAAGGTGGTAATACGGAGGTCCTTGCCTTGCCTGTAGTCTCAATGCCGCGTATGCAGCAGACCCAGAGCACCATCCATGCTGTGAGGAGACAGAGCACCATCCACCACTGCAGCCCCCCGGAGTCCTCGATCCTGGTGGAGGAGTTCAGTGTCAGTCTGTACCAGAAATAATCCACAGGAGAGCTGCGAGCGCACTCTGACACCAGACCTGCAGGGTGGGGACATCTGTTAGATAATAATCATACTAGTGCTGTCTGCTCTATGAGATATTTAAGGAAATATAACACTTTCAGTAGAAGGTTATGAAAAACCTTCCTAATCAGTACCGGTCCTGTTTTCATTGATGGGACACTGACTCCAGGGCAGAGGGTCCTGGAAGGAGTTGAAGAAGTACCACATGACCCAGGCTATGATGGTGTTGTAGTACACACCCACAGTGAAGGAGCACACCATGGATGCTATACCTGGCAACCCAGAAGGAAACACTCACATTGTTGTCTCAACAGACTCCTGTAGATAGCTGCTAATGATGGGACTATGGTTTCATAACATAGTGACTAACAGCCAGTCTAAATTTACCATTAGCAATACCATCATTTTGAGGGAAAAGGTTTATTTGAAGGAAACACATCACAGTCACAACACAGTCTGGTTGCTTGGATTTATCTTGGATAAATTGCACAGCAACATAAAGCAGAATTAACCAACAACTGAGCTGATTTTGTTCTGTTTAGTCTGTTGAGGAACCCACTTTTTGAACTTGCATCACAAACATATACATTCTCTAAAAACAAACAAAAAATCTCTGAAACTGCATTTTTGGGCTCTTACATCCTATTTACGTGGAGTCTTACCGACACCAGTGAGGTAGGGACTGATGGATGTCCAGACTCCTATGGTTCCCTTCCTGAGTCTCTGTCCAATGGCAAGCTCCAGATGGAGCAGAGGAATTCCTTCCAGAACCAGCAGCAGCAGGAAAGGAATCATGAAGGCTCCTGGGAATGCCACGGCAGGAAGTGAGAGTTTTACAGCCTGGACCACGTATTCCATGTTGCACCCCTCTCAGGGTTAGGGGTGGGTGTAAAGTTGGGGTTGGAGCTGTCTGTGTTAGGGTTAGGGTTTAGAGTAGGGTTTAGGGTTTAGAGTAGGGTTTAGGGTAGGGTTAGGGTGTAGGGTTTAAAGTAGGGTTTAGGGTAGGGTTAGGGTTTAGGGTTTAGAGTAGGGTTAGGTTTTAGAGTAGGGTTTAGGGTAGGGTTAGGGTTTAGAGTAGGGTTTAGGGTAGGGTTAGGGTTTAGAGTAGGGTTTAGGGTTTAGAGTAGGGTTTAGGGTAGGGTTTAGGGTCTTCTTAGGCTTAGAGCTGTGTGTCGGTTCTTTACTCCTGCTTTACTTTGGGTTTTGGATTATTATCATTTGCTTGAGCTCTTGAATTTTAGATGTGCGGACACTCTGTTGTAAAATGTAAAATGAGATTGTATTGTTGCTTTTGCCAAACAACATGGTGTCTGCATTTCCCTGAGCTTCAGCTTAGGTCTTTCTGCTCCCACAACATCCTGGTGTTGCTTTATTAAAAGGATTCTTGGTTCTTCTTCTGTGGTAGTGGCAGGTGGAGCAGCTGTATAAAAAATCCAAGTGTTCTATTCTGACATTGAAGAACCTGACACATTTTATATTTAATTTCCTACAATGTAATTTTAAACTATATTTTGCTTTTGGTATGGCCATTAATAAATATAATATTCTTTATCTTTCTTTAGGTCAACTTTTTGAATGAACCCCCAGATCTACACCTTTACCTAAGGAGGTTAGTATTTAAAAAAACATCTGACTATACAAATTGGTTTTCAGCCTAGCGTTAAATATTGACGTGTCTAATTCTGGAACATTGACAGGGAGGTTAAGAACTAGTTAGAGCTTTTAAAGCACTTAGAAGTATAGCTATATAGTAAGGCATTACAATCTGAAAGTGATAAATGCATGGACTAGCATTTCTGCATAATATACATACAGTATATAGAGTACATACAGTAAATCTGCTAATATTGTAAATCATGTCCTTTTAGAACCAGTGCCAAGAAACAATAAATACATCCTGATATTGCTATTGTCTCATTAAAGCATAGCTGAATGTACACAAATATAATACAGTCATGAACCAATGGCAAGACACTAAATACATATGTCCTGATATAGCTAATCATGTCCCTTTGAACCATGATTGAATGCTCAGATATGACAGAGTTATGGACAAATGCCAAGGCACTAAATATGTAGCCTATGTCCTGGTATAGCTAATCATATGATACAGCTACAATGCTCTACATCCATTTTATCTGGCTATAACACTGAACACTATCTAGCTAGCCAGCTACCAAGATACAGATTAAGGTTACCTAGGTAGCTAAATTAACGATAGCTTGTTAGCATATAATGCTAGTTTGCTAGTGTTGAATTGTAATGATAGCTTGTTAGTATATAGTTCTCCAGCAGTCTATCTTTCTGTTTATTTACTCCATCTCCATGGTCTCTCCTTTTTACTTTCAAAATGTCCTCAAAATGTCCTCTTTTCAAAATAAAAGCATTTTCTCAAAGAAACACAACATTCTTTTTAGAACTAAAACTATGCATGTGATCTGCTCAAATTTACATCTTACATATGTTAAAGACAGCTTGTTTGCATATACCGCTAGCTAGCTACCTTGTACCGGTTCCATAGCTATGTTAGGAGAAAAGGAGATCAATGTAAAATAATAATCAGCAAAGCAGCAAGTTTAGTTTATTAGAAGGATGCGCAGTGTAACTAAAATAGCTAGCTGAGCTAAGCACAGACAGACAATAACTTGGGGTAAATTAACTATCTAAGCTAGCTATGTTAGTTAGGTAGTTAGCAAACGTTCTATGCTGATATTTTGGCAAAATATATAATTTAGGTGATTTTGATGCATAATCATATAAGCAAACCAAAAACAGGTGAAAACAATAGCTAAATTGTATTAGTTCATTTATTCATTAAAAGCAAGTATTGACAATCATCTATTCCGATGGGGCAGGGTATTTCTTTGGTAAATATACGAACCATAAACTAAATTTTAAAAACGTATACACAGAGAAAAACACAAAAAACAGACGACTTCTTTGAAGCGGTCCTATTCTTTTGCGGGCAACAATGTTTTGGAATAGTTTTGAAATTGTTGAATTGTTCGAAATTGTTCGGAATTCTATAGTACTTCAATTTGTAAGTTGTAAATTCATACACTTACACATTATGCTATAAAATGTACCATGGGGCCCCAAAAACCTCATGGGGCATCTTATTTGAGTCAGAAAACAACATTCATGCTCTCAGAATTACAAGGACACTTGTATGTCTTTGTATTGATAACAGGTGAACATTTTTTTCTCTTTATGAAATCACACCTGAATTAAATACATAAATTTTTTCATCTCACAGAGATCACATTCATTTTCCATCAGTGACTATGACTGTATTTGTTAAACGAGACTGTATTTATTGTTTTGCTGTAAATGAAGATCAGTCAACATTTAAGAGTCATTGGTGAAAGGGCCCAGAATCCCATCATAGCTTCACTGATGTTTTCTGTCTAGTCTGATAGAATTACATGTTACATTTTAATCACATGTGCTCTCTGTTGGAGAATATGTAATAGCAAGACAAATACAACAGTATTTGTGAATAGCCATGAGCCCTACCTCCTCCATGACTCTGGCAGAGGTAGGGGAACCTCCAGACGTTGCCGAGCCCCACACAGAAGCCCACGCAGGTGAGCATGTACTGGGCTTTGTTGTCCCACTGTGGCCGCTCTCCAGCCTGGGCCTCCTCCAGCTCCTCCAGCTCAGCGTGGGAGGGGATGCGCTCCTCCAGGCCTGGGTTAGGCACCTGCAGCTTCATGTCTCTGCAGCTCTGGGAGACACACAGCAGCACTCCGGTACTACCAGTGTCTAACTCCTCTGTGAGTATATGTGTGTGTGTGTGTGTGTGTGTGTGTGTGTGTGGGTGGGGGGTGGGGGTGTAGGCAGGCACCTGAGTGTGTGATATATATATATATATATATATATATATATATATATATATATATATATATATATATATATATGTGTGTGTGTGTGTGTGTGGGTGTGGGTGTAGGCACCTGAGTCACACCACTCCGTCCTCACTCGGGGTGGCAGGCTCTCGCTTTCTGCCAGACACTGTATGTATGTATGTATGTATATATGTGTGTGTCTTTTACAACATATGAAAAGGGCCTCAACCTTTTCATCAGTAGTGACCTTCAGCACCTGGTGTGTTTTATCTGTTCAACTAGCAATACAGAATATTCCGATATAACTAAGAAGAAATATTTTCTGGTCAGACAGATAAGAATGAACAGATAACAAAATATGAGTTCCTGCTGTACATTGGGCAACTATTTCAATTATCAATGGATGGGATTATTATTGCTTCACTTAACAATAGTGTGTGTTCTACTAATATTGATATTAATAATTAATTCATCATTATGACTGTGAGTGCATAACATCCGTACATGCATATGGACACTGGAATTAAGAACTTGATTTTGACGTTTATTGAGTAGAGACTAGTGTTGGGAATTGTTGCCAAACAATTAGTACCAAATTGTGTAAAATGAATTACCAATGTAAAAACATCCATCATATCAAATGTTTGTTATTTAAATGCCTTTATTTATATACTTAACATGGAACAGAATGGTACAAAAATAAATTAAAACATTTTTTTTGAGGGGATCGAACTACACAAATGTGTATTGGACATTTATGGTAATTTAGAACTAATTGCGTTCCATACTGGTTTACTACGATATTTAATTGCCAAATAAAGGACGATTCTGTATTTTATAGGATGGGGATGCTAACTGGGGTGGTTGCTGATTCTGACTATGCCACACAGCCCTGCCTACAATATCTTTAAGGATTTTTCAATACATTCAGAACTATTCTGCATTCACGACAGCCTGGAAAAGGTTTAGCAATAGATTTGTCAGACTCTTCCGAAGATTCAAAGATCAGGAATGTTGGTCTGGTAATTTTTCTCAAACACAGTTGCTCTCACCTGTTGTCAGCAGTGGAGATTTAACACAGGTACATTATGCATTTTTACAGTTCCATACAGAGATGTGTGTGCTGAGCTGCTCTAGTTTCCACTAGTGTGTAATGTGTGTTAGGGGCCCATTGTCCTCTGGTGTAATGTGTATTAGGGGCCCATAGTCCTCTGGTGTAATGTGTGTTAGGGGCCCATAGTCCTCTGGTGTAATGTGTGTTAGGGGCCCATAGTCCTCTGGTGTAATGTGTGTTAGGGGCACATAGTCCTCTGGTGTAATGTGTGGTTAGGGCCCACAGTCCTCTGGTGTAATGTGTGGTTGGGGCCCACAGTCCTCTGGTGTAATGTGTGTTAGGGGCCCACAGTCCTCTGGTGTAATGTGTGGTAGGGGCCCACAGTCCTCTGGTGTAATGTGTGTTAGAGGCCCACAGTCCTCTGGTGTAATGTGTGGTAGAGGCCCATAGTCCTCTGGTGTAATGTGTGTTAGGGGCCCATAGTCCTCTGGTGTAATGTGTGGTAGGGGCCCATAGTCCTCTGGTGTAATGTGTGTTAGGGGCCCATAGTCCTCTGGTGTAATGTGTGGTAGGGGCCCATAGTCCTCTGGTGTAATGTGTGGTAGGGGCCCATAGTCCTCTGGTGTAATGTGTGTTAGGGGCCCACAGTCCTCTGGTGTAATGTGTGGTAGGGGCCCATAGTCCTCTGGTGTAATGTAAATCCATATTGTCCTTTGCTGTAGTTTGACAAATCTTTATTGTCCTTTGGTGAAACAAGTGGCAAAGCTCTGTTGTGTTCTGGTTTTACTGGCAGTAAAGATGTTTTGTCCTCTGAAGCTCTGTTGTCTTCAGGTATAATCTCTGGGTAATCTCTGGTAAACTCTTTTTCCTTCCTAAGTAAGGTACACTAATCCATGATCATGTTCCTGTAACATCACCTTATTTCTATGGTAATGGTTTTTTCACGTTCATGTCCATATGTATGTGGGCAGAAATTGTGCTGACATCCTGTTTGTGCGTGTTGTCACTCCTACAGCAGCGCTTCTGGATCAGTTTGTAAACAGCCACTAGTGGAATAATGAGGGCAGGCACTCCAGACAGGATGAAGATGATGACGTAGATCCACTGTGGGTAGTACACAGTCTCTAACTTTGGGAAGTTGTCCTGTAATAAGATTACACACATAAGAGAGATGCTTTTTGGAATTTGAGTTTAAAGGAAGTGAGAGACAGTGATGTGTTACACCAAGCCACCATTAGAATTCACACAGTCGCCATACCGACTCTGGGTTCCACGCGATGTAGGTGAGGTCTTTGGTGGCCGTGGAGATGAGGTAAACGATGAAAATAACGAGCACAATGAGAGGACTGATCACTCTCCACGTGGCCTGCCAGAAGATGTTAGGCTTGTGGCCGATCATGAACTCGATGTCTTGATTAAACCTGGAACAAAAACCAGTAACACATTGTAATGATGGCAGTTCAGAGGTTCACCTCTCCAAAAGAAAAGTACAATTACCCAGCCAAGAGACAGAACTGTAGTCGTGGTTACAGCCTTTTCCCAATGTGTTACATTTAGGTAAATTATTCTTAATCTCATCAGAACGTTGACAGACTATGGTTGAATGAGTTGAGTGATGGGCTAATGACAGAACTGATTGGCCGGCCTGCTGACTCTTCAGAGAAACTCCCCATTCCAAACATGTACCACAGTGTCATGGTAGGAACAGCTGAAGCGTGAACACGTCTGGGAGGAAGTTCACCAACGCCTGCGAACAGGGGGGCACCCTTCAACTGTCTGATCAGGACTTCAAGGGTGCCTGTGTCTGTAGCGTGTGCTACAGTAGGCTACGTATTCAGGGCATTTGCACTTAATTCCTTATGTGCTTAGAGCTGCTGTTGCTTTATTTTGTAGACAATAAACACTTTGCACCTCTAATCCTCCTCCTGCTGCCTCTGTTCCGTCTCTGACGTCACACAAAGCTTTACACTAGGCATGTCATGATTTAATGTCATGATTAAGGTGTCACAGATGACCACCAAAACTCTTGGGATGTGAGTTCAAATCTCTGGTCTTTGAATGTGTCATGTGACTAGTCCAGTACCTCTATGACCAAAGACAACCTGCAGTAGTTTTCTGGCACTGTCAGACATTTTGCTCCAACATCTCCACGTACATATGAGGATTCATAAATCCAAGTAGCCAAATAGAACTCATTTTACGTAAGGAAAACATAGCTGTGTCATTAAAGCGTCACGGCGTTGCATCTCACAGTTTCATCTTAAAAACAATCAAATGAAACTAATTAAAGGGCAATACAAGATATACAGGGTAAAATGTCAACAACAGCTTCACTAAAACATGACAGTACAGGAGATACTACAGAGCATTAGTTTGAAGACCAAAGTTTTGTTGATTTTACCGAGAGCATGACTTCACCATTATGTCACCGTCAAACCATAAAACGCTGAGCTGCACAGTAACCTGTTATGTCATGTCATGTCATGGCATCGTAATGTCACCAAAAATCTAGTTATGTCAGCTGGACATCAAAGTGAATACAATAGCAGCTTTATGGCAACTCCTGCTTGTTGGAAAAAGTATTTATAAATGTTTATGTACAATATGTGTGAGTCTGGTGTCATGAAGGATTTCTGTGGGTGTCATGCAGTCTTCTAAACCCCTTCAGTGTTACCATAATCTGCTGTGTAATTGTTTTGGTCTTAGTCTCACCGGTCTATCCCGTAGATGTAACACACAGCTGTCATCTCACAGAAGGCGATGATGAGAAGAGGGATGGACCCTGCGAAGCTGTCGAACAGAGCCAGCCAGTATTCACCAGAGCGCTGTGTGAAGATGAGCGCGATTGCAAATGAGGCCAAGCAAACGATTCCTGAAACCCAGAGATAAACAAAGAGCCTCCTTACTGTGTGTGTATCAGCACCTCCTTACTGTGTGTGTATCAGCACCTCCTTACTGTGTGTGTATCAGCACCTCCTTACTGTGTGTGTATCAGCACCTCCTTACTGTGTGTGTGTATCAGCACGTCCTTACTGTGTGTGTATCAGCACCTCCTTACTGTGTGTGTATCTGCACCTCCTTACTGTGTGTGTATCAACAACCAGTGATTACAAACTCCTCCATCACATTGGGGATTTGAGGTCCAGAACTGAAGATCCTTGTTGTTTATCTTAAGTGAATGTGATAAAACCTGGTCCTCCATCTTGTTTACACCTGTCAGGGTCTCCTTTGGCCAAGTCCTGGGGAAGATGTTCAGGTCCTGCAGAGGCACAACGACTCCCTCCACACTACCGAACATGGTGGACAGGCCGAGGCAGAAGAGCATGATGAAGAAGAGCACAGCCCACAGGGGGGAGATGGGCATCTTGGTGATGGCCTCTGTGAACACGATGAAGGCTAGGCCTGTACCCTCCACGCCCTGAAATTACAGTCAGCACATCCCCTTTAACTTGGGTGAGGAATATTGGTTTACAAATGTCTACAAGCTTGTTTTACTTCCAGGTTCTTTGGAAACTAGTTATTTTAAATAAGAGCAAAGCATGGCAATAAATATCAAATGAATGATGCCCACTGTCTCTGAACACTGGACATGCATGGTTTGGTCACAGTGGGACACACTCGGTTTAATGTATAAACAACCTCAGCATGGTGTTGTGCAGTGGGTCCAATTCATTTAGAAGGATGAAATCATGTCTGTAGGAAAAAGATGAATGTGGAACAGATTGTGGGTCTCACCTGGCTTAGCAGAGCCTGCATGTCACAGGTGTTCAGGTTGAGCTCCTGTATGACCCCAGGTGATGTGCTGTTGAGACTCTGCAGGACTTCATCATAGTTGCTCTCTGTGATGTTTCCCTCCGGAAGATGAAACGCGTTCAGAAGGGCCACAATGTTGCTGATCAGGGACACAGATCGACAGTGATGTTTAGTTTTACTAATAACTACAGATAAACATAAAATGTTTTATTTATATTTCAATTTCTTCCCACTGGACATAAACAGACTTATTTTAATTGTCTAATAATGTTATATAATCTTGAAACTAGGTATCATATTGGAGACACCTGTTATGCTGCAGTGCCAACAGTATCAGACATATAATTGCACTATATGAACAGTATCAGACATATAACTACTATTAGAACAGTATCAGATATGAACATATAAGTAGTATATGAACAGTATCAGACATAAACACGTAACTAGAATTAGAACAGTATCAGACACGAACATATAACTAGTATACAAACAGTATCAGACATATAACTAGTATTAGTAAAGTATCAGACATGAGTGCATACTTGTTGAGGCAGTCGTCGAACCTCTCCGTAGCTCTGAACCCAATGATGGAGTAGATCACTATGGCAGCGTAGATCGATGTGAAGCCGTTGATTATTGAGATTATAACAGCATCCTGTTCACAGTTGTTACTGCCATGAACAGAATTAACATGCTGTTTTATAATAACATAATTCAGTTTTAAATTAATTAATGTCATCAAAGCAGAACTTACTCTCAGCACAGAAACACAATGTATGTGGAGATGTACTCACTGGACAGAGTTGTAGCTGGAGAATGATATCAGTCCTCCAAAAGCAAGTGAGAAGGAGTAGAACACCTGAGCTCCAGCATCCAACCACGTCGCTGGATTCAGCAGCTCATTTAACTACACAGTCAAACAAAGAGAGCGTCACACATTTGCATGAAAGACAAGTGATATCTTCAAGCACTGTAGCTAATCACCTTAGAGTTAAACCATAATGATAATTAAGGCCATTGTGTTGGTTAAAATATGGCTCTGAACAGGGTGGACAATTTGATTGTTTATCTCAGAAATGGATCAAAGACACAGACTGGCTTCGAATGCTAACTTGTCCTAGAATGTTAGCATGGCTTAGCATGCTAGCACGGCCAATAGCAGTAGAGCTAGTAAGTATTATGCAAATGAGACTAAGCTAACTGTTAAATTTTGTGATTTGCTTGTTTGGCTCTGTATTTCTTAGCCACTGTATTTCTTATCAGTTTTGGTCATAAAAAATCAGGTTTCAATCCAGCTACTATTGACATCAACTACTACATAAAGGAACAAGCCTCCTCGAATTAAGCGAATTAAAACTTTTCAAATGGAGAATCAACAATTACACAATAGTTTAGCTTAAGTCCAGGTCTTGGCTTTCATTGGCCTTTCGTGACCTGCTCCTCTGTGTGGGCCGCCCAGCACCGCACCACTTACATCCGGAGTGAAGAGGAACTTGATTCCATTCATGGATCCTTTGAGCGTCAGTCCTCGGATCAGGAAGATGGTGAGGACCACGTACGGCAGAGTGGACGTTATGTACACGGCCTGGAATGAGACACAGTGCAGAGGAGCTTTAGAAGTGGCGGTATGTTCAGTTTCTGTACCACCCAGTGAATCTCGGTCAACTTTGACCTTATTACCATGCACTGATGGTAATTACCTGCTTCCTACGTAAAGATAAAGAATATAACCTAATGTCACATCATAAAACACTGTGACTTTGACCCAAAGCCCCTCCTTACTTATAAACCCACTGCCCTAAAACAAGGTGATGGGAAGCAGCACATATATTACTAGAAAAGAGTGATTATTGTCCACACTATGTTTGATAATGATGTCTGATTATTGTCCACACTGTGCTTGATAATGATGTCTGATTGATGTCCACACTGGTGTTTGGTAATGATGTCTGATTGATGTCCACACTATGTTTGATAATGATGTCTGATTGATGTCCACACTGGTGTTTGTATGATGATGTGAGGACGATATGTGAAGACGATATATATGCTGAGCGTTTCATATTTTAACGTGTATTAAAGCAACATGTACAACATACGGGACTGGGTCAAACATCAACTGACAAAGAAGACAACACAAACACACACTTAAACACAACGACTAACAACATACATGTGCAACATATAGTACTAACAACACGAGGCACACGTGATACGAGTGATATAACATTGGTGAACTTATATGTGCACACAAACCAGCCAGAAGAAGGAGTTGGGTTGACCATGACAGATGGGGAACTCGTTTGGTTTGGTTGTGTTTGGTGGTAATACGGAGGTCCTTGCCTTGCCTGTCGTCTCAATGCCGCGTATGCAGCAGACCCAGAGCACCATCCATGCTGCTAGGAGACAGAGCACCATCCACCACTGCAGCCCCCCGGAGTCCTCGATCCTGGTGGAGGAGTTCAGTGTCAGTCTGTACCAGAAATAATCCACAGGAGAGCTGCGAGCGCACTCTGACACCAGACCTGCAGGGTGGGGACATCTGTTAGATAATAATCATACTAGTGCTGTCTGCTCTATGAGATATTTAAGGAAATATAACACTTTCAGTAGAAGGTTATGAAAAACCTTCCTAATCAGTACCGGTCCTGTTTTCATTGATGGGACACTGACTCCAGGGCAGAGGGTCCTGGAAGGAGTTGAAGAAGTACCACATGACCCAGGCTATGATGGTGTTGTAGTACATTCCAACCATGTAAGACACCAACGTAGACGATATACCTGTGGAGAAAGTCTTCATTTCAATATTCTGAGATATATTGGGTTTCACAAATCCTTAGTACTTTTCAGGCTCTCCTCAGGATCACCCGTGAGGGTCTCCACACATGCTTGTATCTTATTGCTGTCATGATTGGCTCCACGCCTGCATGTCAGTCAAGTCTCTAGACGTGTTAGAAATAGCCTACTACATACTACTGGTATACTGCTAACGTTGCATAATGGGATGCAGCACACCACGAAGATAGCTCTGTTCGCGTACTGGAGTATTTTGCGGAAGTAGTATGTCATCCGGGGATGTTTCACGTACTGGAAAAATTATTTTTATTCGCATACCGCATACTGCATACTGCATACTGATTTGGGGCCCAGTATGCGACAAAAGCAAAGCATTCTACAGGGTCACGTGAACGAAAACTGTACTGCATACTACTACGAGGACCAGTATGCAGTATCCAGTATATACTGAGTGTAGTATACAGTATGCCGTATGTAGTAGGCTATTTCGAACAGAGCCGCCGTGTCCACCTACCACACGTGCAATCAGAGCCACTCAGGTTACAGGTCAGTCTCACTAATGTTTCAACACTATATATGGCTAACCCTTTAGAGTACAAAATTTCAATATTTCACTGTGCAAGGTATATATGTGAATAATACTCACCAACACCAACTAAGTAAGGGTTAATGGACCTCCAAACACCAACGCTTGCCTTCCTGAGTCTCTGTCCAATGGCAAACTCCAGGTGGAGCAGAGGAACCCCCTCCAGAACCAGCAGCAGAAGAAAGGGAATCATAAACGCCCCTGCACACACACAAGAAGAACCGTGTTGGTATACCTGCATACGTACTTATGGTAAGTGTAAGAGATTATTCCAATTTCTTGTGTATTTTATTTGTGATTAATATTGATTCATATTGATTCATATTTTGCTTCTTTGTCAGCCAGCTGAATATCTGAATATGTTAAATATGTTAGTTTATTAATATGTTGTCATTTGCCTGGTGATGGTCTCCATAACTACTGAGGAAGTGCAGTCATTGGCTGATGTTTTACGAGGTGGTGATAAGCATATCTAAACACACACTAAAATAATCCCCTAATCTGCATGTCTCATAGTGTCACCACCGCTGTTATGTAATTTCTCATTCGTTTTCCATTCACAACATCTTGAACTGAAAGTCCACATACACATATCTGATGGTTTAAATCACAATCTATATAAACAGCATCTTTTTTTAACAATCAGTTTACAGAATGATCCTGATAAAGTTCCATTCCCCTTCCACACATTCTGCCATATGGCCAGATGCTTAAAGTAAATCAAGTCAACATTATTTATAAAGTGCTTTTTACAACACATGTTGTCACATAGCAGCATTACAAGCATAAGGGTCTGGATCCCTGATCAAGCGGAAGATGACAGAGGCCAGGAACTCTTGTGTGGAATAAGTATGAAACCTTAGGAGGACCAAGACACCATTGGACTCCAGAGGGAACCAGAGGACACCAGAGGACACCAGAGGACACCCCTCCTCCACTGGGTGGTACCGATACTCACCAGTCAACGCTTTATTATGTTTTGTTTAGTCTAAGTTGCCACTTGATTGTAGATGTGGAGCCTCAGTTACGCTAGTGGGACTAGGGAGGATGTGTTCATAATGGCCCTGGTGAGATGGTTAGTGGGGCTGGGGTAGAGGATGAATTTCATTATTGTTGTCCTGTTGTAGATCAGTGTGTCCTGTTGTAGATCAGTGTGTCCTGTTGTAGATCAGTATGTCCTGTTGTAGATCAATGTGTTCTGTTGTAGATCAGTGTGTTCTGTGGTAGATCAGAGTGTCCTGTTGTAGATCAGAGTGTCCTGTTGTAGATCAGAGTGTTCTGGTGTAGATCAGAGTGCTCTTTTATAGATCAGAGTGTTCTGGTGTAGATCAGAGTGTTCTTTTATAGATCAGAGTGTTCTGGTGTAGATCAGAGTGTTCTGGTGTAGATCAAAGTGTTTTTTATATAGATCAGAGTGTTCTTTTATAGATCAGAGTGTTCTGGTGTAGATCAGAGTGTACTGGTGTAGATCAGAGTGTTCTTTTATAGATCAGAGTGTTCTGTTGTAGATCAGAGTGTTCTTTTATAGATCAGAGTGTTCTGTTCTGCTCAGCTGACCTTTATCACAGGATCACTTTAATGAATAATAGACTAGTGCTTAGCAGAGCTTTTACTATTGACTAACCATTAACATATTCAGGTAATTCATTCTTTTTAATGTTCATTCATGATAAGATGATGAATTTATACTGAATATTTCACCTTCACTGGTTATAAATAATAAATAGTGTAGTTTTCTTGCTAGTATTGTCTTATTTAAAAGTGGTTTAAAGGTAGATTATGCCCCAATCTTCACAACCTAATTACAATATTTATGGAAGTGCTACAGTAATTTTATAATGACAATTTGACTGTGTGGAGGAAATTACGTCATTCTGATTACAAGAGAACTATGAACAGTATGATTTAGTACATGTTATTCTGATAATAGGAATATTGTATGATTCAGCATGTAATCATGAGCTCATGTGTATGTGAGTATTGTGACCCACAGCTATCAGTTGTTCCTGTGTACAACTCCTACGTCAGTTTCTTCCGCTAAAAACAGGAAAGCTCCATATTAGGAGGAATACACATGTGAGACGAAGACTGTCCACTGTGCATTCTCCCCCCTCAGTTTCTCAGTGTGCCCAAATATACTGTAAACATGTGATAACTCGGCCTGCTAACCTGTATAAAGGAGATAGGACTACTCTCTCTCCTCAGAGTTCTTGTTCTAGACGAGACTCTCATGCTTTTTTACTTTTTAATAAATTTCTCTTTTAACCACGTCTGAGTCCTCATCTAATTCAGGAAATTTCCACGACAACTGATTCTAGAATTCATATTTGGATAGTGACATGACAGGGTGTCACATACAGATGTAGAATATACTAATTCTTGAAAGTCTTTTAACACAGATTTAAATTTCTATGTTACCACTAGGTGGCAGTATATCTACATGCTCTTCCACTCACAGATGGAGGGAATTTATGTGAATGAGAATGTTACTTCACTGACATCAAAGCCTGTCACAGTGAGCACAGATCAGATATCTGATTAAAAAATAAGATGCCTTTAGACTCCCAGTACTAACTCGCAGTACTAACTAGCTTTTATGAAGACTTGTTTCACCAGAAGTGATTTTATGTATACAGAGGTTAATTTAGCCCAGACAGAAGTAATGGTGAAAGAGTTCTAATGTGGACCAGGACATAAAGGTCTTGCTCTTGTCTTGTCTCTGTCTCTATCTCTGTCTCTCTATCCTTCTGTCACTATCTGTCTCTCTATCTCTCTGTCTCTATCTCTGTGTCTTTCTATCTCTCTGTCTCTGCCTGTCACTATGTCTTTATATGTCGCTTCGTCTCTCTCTCTCTCTCTCTCTCTCTCTCCCGTGATGACAGACCTTCAGTGTCATTTTAAGGTTTTATTTGTGCTCTGTATAGTTTTTATTCCCTCATTTATTCTCCTGTTCCAGTCATTTCCTCTGTGTTTTACCTTCCTGTCTGTGTCTGCAGTGAGAACCTCCATCTTCCCCAAACACAGTAAAACACAAAGTGCTCCATTAAAGTCAGCAGAGTGTGTGAACATCACACAGGAGGCATGTGTATCTAACACTCTTAAATGCAAATGCTCATATATAGATATATGTTAATCGTTAACCATAATCCCTGTTTGTTCACTGCCTGTTCTCTTCTCAGTCACAGAAACTTCACTCACTCAGATGTCCAGCTGCCTGTGGTGTATTAACAAAGACCAACTAATATGACTGAAGCCTTTGCAGAATTATATAGATCAAGTTTTGTTTTGTTTTGATCACCAGCACAAGATGAATCCCTGCTACACATACACACATACAAACACCTACAAACACCTATATGCCTACAAACGCCTACACACCTATATGCCTACAAACACCTCATTCTTCACTCATTCTTCTGTGTAAAATAGTCACATGCACTCAGAAACAACGACAACATGGACAGGTGCATTTTACAGAAATGACAAAACTACTGAAGGAATAAACTACATTCTTAACAGGGCATTATTCTAAAAATAGGTTGAAAAGTACATTCTGTAAAGCACTATGAGTTGCATGTATGTGTGAAAGGTGCTATACAAATAAAGATTATTATTATTTTATGTATTTGTTAAATGCAGTGAATTCTGCTTGTAAATGTACATCAGATTCCAATACAATCCATTTCCATGTGGAATAAATATATGGTACATATATAGCGCCTATATACTATATTATGAATCTAGTACCCATAGTCATAGCATACTAGTATAATAATAACTAGAATAATAAAAATAGTACCTATTACTTATTTACTTATTAGCATAAAAAGCAGGATTTTATATTGTCAAGCATTTGATCTGAACCTCTTTTATATGAGGTTCCTACTTCTAATTTCAGTTCATTAACAGCGGTGGTGTTTCCTCTCTGAGCCCTACCTCCTCCATGACTCTGGCAGAGGTAGGGGAACCTCCAGACGTTGCCGAGCCCCACACAGAAGCCCACGCAGGTGAGCATGTACTGGGCTTTGTTGTCCCACTGTGGCCGCTCTCCAGCCTGGGCCTCCTCCAGCTCCTCCAGCTCAGCGTGGGAGGGGATGCGCTCCTCCAGGCCTGGGTTAGGCACCTGCAGCTTCATGTCTCTGCAGCTCTGGGAGACACACAGCAGCACTCCGGTACTACCAGTGTCTAACTCCTCTGTGAGTATATATATGTGTGTGTGTGTGTGTGTGTGGGTGTGTAGGCGGGAACCTGAGTGTGTGAGTACATATATATATATGTGTGTGTGTGTGTGTGGGGGTGTGTAGGCGGGAACCTGAGTGTGTGCACACATGTGTCTTAAAAGGCACACACACACACACACACTTTGTTAATAGTGACCTTCAGCACCTGACATGCATTATCTGTAGATACATCTGAGTGAGTGAGATATTCTGATGGGTCAGCAGGATAAGAGAAGTGTGTCCCCTGTTCTATAAGAGTTAATGCATAATAGAAACATCCAAACCTGGGGTGGAAGACCCATCTTCACAAGGCTTCACACACACTCTGGAAGGCTATGCCCACACACACACACACACACACACACACACACACACACACACAGAGCTTAACTATACCAAACCAAACAGAACTGAACTGAACTATGTTGCACTGAACTGTCTCTATCTCCGGCTCGACCCGAAACGCTTAAAATCTCACAGAAGACAGAAATCAAGACTATTCTCTGTCCTGGTCCGAGATGGTGGAATGATCTTGCACTATCTGCAGAGTCTTTTTCCATCTTCAAACGTAGACTGAAGACTCACCTGTTTGTTGAGTACTTAAATGAGCACTAACACTGATAGCACTTGCTCTATTTGTTCTTTACATTGTATGTTTATCTGTCAATGGTTACTGATATATATATATATGGCGGCATGGTGGTGTGGTGGTTAGCACTGTCGCCTTACAGCAAGGCGGTCTGGGTTCGATTCTCGGTCTGGGCTGCTCTGTGTGGAGTTTGCATGTTCTCCCTGTGCCTGCGTGGGTTTTCTCCGGGTACTCCCACAGTCCAAAGACATGCATCCTAGGTTGATTGGTCACTCTAGATTGCCCGTAGGTGTGAGTGTGTGTGTGTGTGTGTGTGTGCGTGCGTGTTGGCCATGTGGTGGACTGGCGAACTGCCCATGGTGTACCCTGCCTTCGCCCGTAGATGCTGGGATCGGCTCCAGCCCCCCCGTGACCCCGACTAGCGGGAATAAGCGGTACGGATAATGAATATATATATATATATATATATATATATATATACACACACACATACAGTATATGATGTTGCTGTGGGTTTTTAGTTTGACATTCATTTCACACAAACATCAGAACCCTTAGCAAAAAGTAGTATACGTAAAGTTCATTTTATTAAGTATACTTAAGTATAAGTATAAGTATAGCAAGTATACTACAGACCATATACTTTAAGTGTACTAGAAAGTATACCAATTTAATACTTCTTCGGACTAAATTGGAACATTTCTAGTTTATAAAAGTATACTTTAAAGTTCATTTTAAGTTTTTAAAAGTACACTTTATAGTATAAAACTAGTATACTCATCTATATGCTATCAATGTACTTGGTATATCCCTCTAGTATGCTTAAAGTATACTACAAGTATACTTATCAATATACTGCCATTGTACTTGTTTTATACTTCGAGTCTATTTTTATTGTTTATTTTAAGTATACTGTTAAACATTGGTTATTTCAATAGTTCACTTTAAGTTTGCTTGGCATATTATTTATAGTTTAAAATTTTTGTATTTGAAATACACTCCGAGAAGTTCATCTCAGCTAAAAAATGAACTTTGATAGATCCACGTAGGTTTTTCAGAATACTTCATTGCCCTTAATGGCAACTACCTCACCCAGCCGCACCCACATCACAGTGAGGGTGCTCCCGGCTTTCCTCACAGAACAAACACATATGCATCCTCCACACACTTATAACTAAAAACAGCAAAATAACTACATGCAAACTCACACATTAAACGGATTATTTATAATTTCCAGTCTCTCTCGCCTATCTCCCAGCAACCTCTGCTGACGAGTGGGCGGGGCTTGTCAATCTGTATGTCCGGCGCCGTCTCAGTATTCTTAAAGTTTACTGTATCCCTTAGCAAAAAAAAAGTTTATTCAAGTGTACTATGAGTATACTTATTTTTTTACTAAAACTGAGGAAGTATACTTGAAGGTTACTTTTTATAAACTATTTTTAGATACTTAAGAATAGTATAGTGAAGTATACTTGGCTTATACTGAAAAGTATAAACAGAAGTCTAAGACTACGTACATTAAGAGTGTGATGCATTTACAAAATCACAAGACAGAATGTTGAAAACAAGTTCGATATATTTTCAAACATTTCACACATTTCAAAAACAAATACATATGATATGAATTCCTTCCTTACTGGAGAAAATGAAAGGAAAAAGTGCACATTTGCATTAAATGTTAAGCATGAGTCATTGACTTGACCTTATTATGCACTTGGAGCAAGATATAGTAAGTATTATACAAGTGTAAGTCTTGATATTAATGTACTCAGTCTTAGACTTCTGTTTATACTTCTGTGTATAAGCCAAGTATACTTCACTATACTATTCTTAAGTATCTAAAATTTAGTTTATAAAAAGTCACCTTCAAGTATACTTCCTCAGTTTTAGTAAAAATAAGTATACTCATAGTACACTTGAATAAACTTATTTTTGCTAAGGGTATTAATGTACTTAGTCTTAGACTTCTGTTTATACTTTTCAGTATACGCCAAGTATACTTCACTATACTATTCTTAAGTATTTAAAAATAGTTTATAAAAAGTAACCTTCAAGTATACTTCCTCAGTTTTAGTAAAAAATAAGTATACTCATAGTACACTTGAATAAACTTCTTTTTGCTAAGGGAATATGCTAAGATGCCCCCTGTGGGACTGGAGTGCTGTCAGTGCTAATGTATGAGCTGTAGGTTAGTGTGACTAATCTAAGCAATCTCAGTTTCCGCACAAGGCGCCGCACAAGGTGAGACTGCCACGAGCGCCAGCCTGCACGAGCAGTTCACACGCGCGTTTTTACAAAACAAATGTAGTTCACAACGTAGTTCCTAAGCACTAATAAATTCGTATATTATTTGTAAAGCAAATGTCTATGCGCTTTTAGAAATGAAACTTCATAACATTTTACTGATTTGTGCAGCTTGTCATTTTCGCGTTCACAGTAGTGTTTATTGTGAGAACTCGTAGCCAACAGTCTACTGATTTATTTGTTGTTGTGGGTCACTGTTGTGGTTCATGCGGGTTTTCTGCTGAAGGCGCTGGCGTGGTTGCTGGTCGTGTCAGCGCGACAGGTGTGAGGGAGATTTTAGTCGTTCCCGATATAACTCGGGCGAGCGCGCGTCCCGTTCAGCACGACTGCGGTTGAAGTTCTAAAGAGTTATTTTTGCAACGCGCATGAGTCAGCGTCGGTGATTGTGTGATTTATTTGTTTCAAATTCAAGTTTAAAATAGTTTAGACCGCTATAATAGCTACTTCCATCTTCTCCAGATAGCAACCGACAGGGGCGGCGGGCCCGTCTCTGTCATGGTCATGTCCTCACGGAGCAGGCTGCATGTGCCTCTTAAATCCTTGCAGACACCAGTCATGATTACTTTGACGACAAAGCTCTGCACACACACAACACACACACACACACACTGCCCTAACGTTTTCATGGCCATGCCCTAAAGTTATTTGAGTAATGTGAGCTGAGTTCTGTTAGTTCTGTGAGTAGCTGGACTGACTATGTGGCCACACAGTGTGTTCATGTCACACAGGGTTTCCACAATGTGTTTATTACAGTGTATTCACAGGGTTCCTCCAGTTAGGGGTAACATCAGAATCAGAATATGCTAAGATGCCCCCTGTGGGACTGGAGTGCTGTCAGTGCTAATGTATGAGCTGTAGGTTAGTGTGACTAATCTAAGCAATCTCAGTTTCCAGGGAATATGGACCGATGCTTCATTCTCTCGTCCTCATGCTGAAAAATGTTGCTTTTTGTTTTAAACTTTAATTTGCTATAAACTTATAAAAGTATCATATGAAGTGTAGTTTATATAATTTAAACCCACATTGTGTGAAATTTTTATTGAACAGTTGAAGGGCTCTACTGCTCTCTGGCGCTAAAATATAAAATTGAATTACGATTACTCTGATTAGTAGGGATATCTGTGCGAGATTTGCGTTACAGATTATTAATAGATTACGTGTGCAAATCGCGACCGCAAGAGGTCGCTGCTTCTCTGTAATCTTATCTCCTCTCTCATTCACATTGTTCATGGTAAGGCTCTTAAATGGGGTGGATGGGTTTCCCCTCAATCTCAGAGCTTCTACCGGCTGCCTGCTGTCCTGCGCCACCTGCGCCGCTGCTGACATCGGACACCTGCGCTTACAGCTCCACCGACGCCGACAGAGAGCGTAGACTAACTGGACAGAATTATCAGTTGATGCAACACTACCGGTTCTAGCGTCGAAGGACAGATGAGGACACAAGCAAAGTAGTGAAGTGGGACGCAACGGTCGCTCGAGTTTAGCAACCGGTTGACAAGATTTGTTGTTGTTACTGGGAGGAGGACGCGAGGAGACGGATTTAATCGTTAAAACGGGTCACGCCAAACCCGGTGCCATTTGTATGGATACACTATGGCTACGTTTGAGTGCAGGGTTCAGTTTTTAGATGACACCGATCCTTTCAATAGTACAAATTTCCCCGAGCCGACGCGACCACCACATTACACTTTCCGAGAGGATATTCCGCTGATCAATCAAATCGCTGGAGTTCACCGGCTCCTCAAGGCGCCGCACAAGGTGAGACTGCCACGAGCGCCAGCCTGCACGAGCAGTTCACACGCGCGTTTTTACAAAACAAATGTAGTTCACAACGTAGTTCCTAAGCACTAATAAATTCGTATATTATTTGTAAAGCAAATGTCTATGCGCTTTTAGAAATGAAACTTCATAACATTTTACTGATTTGTGCAGCTTGTCATTTTCGCGTTCACAGTAGTGTTTATTGTGAGAACTCGTAGCCAACAGTCTACTGATTTATTTGTTGTTGTGGGTCACTGTTGTGGTTCATGCGGGTTTTCTGCTGAAGGCGCTGGCGTGGTTGCTGGTCGTGTCAGCGCGACAGGTGTGAGGGAGATTTTAGTCGTTCCCGATATAACTCGGGCGAGCGCGCGTCCCGTTCAGCACGACTGCGGTTGAAGTTCTAAAGAGTTATTTTTGCAACGCGCATGAGTCAGCGTCGGTGATTGTGTGATTTATTTGTTTCAAATTCAAGTTTAAAATAGTTTAGACCGCTATAATAGCTACTTCCATCTTCTCCAGATAGCAACCGACAGGGGCGGCGGGCCCGTCTCTGTCATGGTCATGTCCTCACGGAGCAGGCTGCATGTGCCTCTTAAATCCTTGCAGACACCAGTCATGATTACTTTGACGACAAAGCTCTGCACACACACAACACACACACACACACACTGCCCTAACGTTTTCATGGCCATGCCCTAAAGTTATTTGAGTAATGTGAGCTGAGTTCTGTTAGTTCTGTGAGTAGCTGGACTGACTATGTGGCCACACAGTGTGTTCATGTCACACAGGGTTTCCACAATGTGTTTATTACAGTGTATTCACAGGGTTCCTCCAGTTAGGGGTAGGGGTTAGGTTGGGGTTAGGGGTTAGGGTTAGGTTAGGGTTAGGTTAAGTCGCTCTGGATAAGGGCGTCTGCTAAATGCCGTAAATGTAAATGTAAAATGGTTAGGGGTTAGGTTGGGGTTAGGGTTAGGGGTTAGTTTGGGGTTAGGGGTTAGGTTGGGGTTAGGGTTAGGGGTTAGGGTTAGGGGTTAGGGTTATGGGTTAGGGTTAGGGTTAACGTTATGGGTTAGGGTTTTGGGTTAGGGGTTAGGGTTAGGGGTTAGGGTTATGAGGATGTGATTAAATTGCAGGCTGGATAACAGATGGGTGAGGGGGTATTAAAGGGTGGTGGGGGTGAGTATCAGACAGATGGGTGAGGGGGGTATTAAAGGGTGGTGCGGGGTGAGTATCAGACAGATGGGTGAGGGGGGTATTAAAGGGTGGTGGGGGTAAGTATGAGAGCACAGGGATAATGAGGTGAGGGTTAGGGCACCAACATCACCAACATCAAATAATAATAATGAAAGAATAATACACTTTAGTTATATAGCACCTTTCACAAACCAATCAAAACATTCTGTAATAAAGGCAGTACACATTGTCTGCAGGTGCTAGGGTTAGGGTCCTGGGTTAGGGTTAGGGTTAGGGTCCTGGGTTAGGGTTAGGGGTTATGGGTTAGGGTTAGGGGTTATGGGTTAGGGGTTAGGGGTTATGGGTTAGGGTTAGGGTTATGGGTTAGGGGTTATGGGTTAGGGTTAGGGGTTATGGGTTAGGGGTTAGGGGTTATGGGTTAGGGTCCTGGGTCCCCTGCAGTTCTCAGCTCTAGCGCCATGTTTACTCATCCCCACCTGGGAGTAAACATCTTACTGATTACTCAGTCATCTTATTTGTTACTCAACCCCCAATGGAGTAAATATTTACTTTATTCAAGCCACATAAGTGTAAATATTTACTGCACTCAGTGGGAGTGGGAAGAGACTCAGATTGGAAAATGTTGGTGAGAGGAATGTGACAAGAATGAACAGATGGTGACTAGTATGAAATGATTTGTATAGTGAGTGTACAGTTATTAAAAATGCATTATTAGTGAGTGTGTGGGGTGAGAAATAGAGGGATATGATTAGCTCCAGGATTCACACAGGAATGAAAAATCCACCTCTCTGATAAGGGAACATGTCATTGGGTGTGGGGTGATTAGTAGTGGGGTGTGGTTAATAACAGTATGAGGGGTTTTCTGTGATTAAGCTGGTCTTTTTGAACTGTGTTCACCCTGCTTATTTCTATGTTCGTAGATGCCACTGTGTTGCTGTGTTTGTGTGGTTGTGTTTGTGTGACTGTGTTTGTGTGGCTGTGTATGTGTGGTTGTGTTTGTGACCTTGTTTGTGTGAGTGTTTGTGTGGCTGTGTATGTGTGGTTGTGTTTGTGACCTTGTTTGTGTGGCTGTGTTTGTGTGGTTGTGTTTGTGTGGCTGTGTTTGTTTGGCTGTGTTTGTGTGACTGTGTTTGTGTTTGTGTGGCTGTGTTTGTGTGACTGTGTTTGTGTGGTTGTGTTTGTGTGGCTGTGTTTGTGTGACTGTGTTTGTGTGGTTGTGTTTGTGTGGCTGTGTTTGTGTTTGTGTGACTGTGTTTGTGTGGTTGTGTTTGTGCATGTGCTTTCTGTTTCCAGTATGCTGTTTATGACAGGAGGCTGAAGCCAGTAATTACGGAATTGGGTAATTGGGTGTTATGGTAAAATCTGTAAAATAAAATATAGGTCACTGTTTCCCTCAGAATGCTCCAGTTTACTCAGAGAGAAGAACAAAAAAATAAGCCTCCCTAACACTCATCACACACACAAACACCTTCAGCTCATGATGATGATAATAATAATAACAGAAAAAGTAAAAAACAAACTCAATGTTATAGTCCTGCAGGGAGCAGCACAAGGTGTTGAGTGGACTTTGGGAGCTCATGCACACACACACTCATGCACACACACACACACACACTTATGTGCACACACACACACACACACTTATGTACACACACACACACTCTCACACACACACACACACACACACTCATGTACGCACACACACTCATGTGCACATACACTCATGTACACACACACTCATGTATACACACACTCATGTGCACATGCACACACTCATGTACACACACTCTCATGTACACACACACACTCATGTACACACACACACTCATGCACACACACACTCATGTGCACACACACCCTCTCATGTTTCTGCTTAGACTTAGGAAGTATAATTTAGGATCAGAGTCTGTTAGTCTGTGTATGCACGGATGTGTGCATGCACGTGTGTGTGTGTGTGTGTGTGAGAGAGAGAGAGCCTGACAGTGTATTGTACTGTGCTGTCTGTTGTATGTAAATGTCCTTGTGGGCTAGAACACAGGTCTAAATCCAGACACACACACAGACGGCCTGTGTCCTTTATACGTGTTCAGACCTGATTTATGAGCAGAGATGCCAAAACCAAAAAATATATAAATATTGTAGAAAAAACTCAAACTGTCTTGAGTGCTTGATCCTGTTGTGTTCACCAGAGAACCACAACACCAAACTACACCAGAGAACTACAACACCAAACTACACCAGAGAACTACAACACCAAACTACACCAGAGAACCACGACACAAAACTACACCAGAGAACCACAACACCAAACTACACCAGAGAACCACGACACAAAACTACACCAGAGAACCACAACACCAAACTACACCAGAGAACCACGACACAAAACTACACCAGTGAACCACAACACCAAACTACACCAGAGAACCACAACACAAAACTACACCAGAGAACCACAACACAAAACTACACCAGAGAACCACGACACAAAACTACACCAGAGAACCACAACAACAAACTACACCAGAGAACTACAACACCAAACTACACCAGAGAACTACAACACCAAACTACACCAGAGAACCACGACGCAAAACTACACCAGAGAACCACGACGCAAAACTACACCAGAGAACCACAACCAGACCAGTGAACCAACAGCAGACCAGTGAACACAAACCACATATGCTATATTGTTGAATTGGAAACTGTTCCAACTCAGATTTATTCTAGGAAATTCTGACTTTATTTAAGAAAACTTGAAATAGTTTAAACTGACTAAACTGACTAAACCGAGTTTTATATTTTAATTTAAACACAATTTACGGTGATTTACAATTAAAAAAGCTCATTTAAAAAGGCAAACAAAAAGACCTATCAAAACCTATCTGTCTGTCTGTCTATCTGTCTGTGTGTGTGTCTTGTCCAGAGTGACTTATAGAAGTGTAGTTTGCCTCTAGCAGACACACCTCGTTGTGAGAACAGGAGGTCAGTGTTCCCACTGCTACAGACGTGAATGTTTAAGTACTTGGTGACTGAAGTTAATTAAACAGGAATACAGCATATAAAGGCCAGTAAAGGACACTAACCCTAGGCCAGTAAAGAACACTATCCCTAGGCCAGTAAAGAACACTATCCCTAGGCCAGTAAAGGACACTAACCCTAGGCCAGTAAAGGACACTATCACTAGGCCAGTAAAGGAGACTAACCCTAGGCCAGTAAAGAACACTAACCCTAGGCCAGTAAAGGACACTAACCCTAGGCCAGTAAAGGACACTATCCCTAGGCCAGTAAAGGAGACTAACCCTAGGCCAGTAAAGGACACTAACCCTAGGCCAGTAAGGGACACTAACCCTAGGCCAGTAAAGGACACTAACCCTAGGCCAGTATAGGACACTAACCCTAGGCCACTCTGATCTAAACTTAGAAGACCAGGTTAGAATGAGCTGTTTCACCCCCACCTGTCTGTCTGCTCCCTGTGCAGTTAAATGTCACACACACCTGTTTCTGACACCTGACACGGCTGTTGCCATGACACTCTGGCTTCCCACAGACACCCTGATCATTGTGCACTGAGGTAACATGTCAGTGTGAATTCTTGTTTCAGAAAAATCACTGAACTATTAAGTGGTCAGAATAATCACACAATGCATAATCAGAGCTGAGGTGTCTGTTCTCTCTCACACATACTCCCTCACACTCAAACACATACACAGACACAGACAAACCACTCACTGACACTCACTCACACACACACACTCAACACACATACACACATACACACACACAGAACACTGCTTGTCAGCCTGGTGTTGGTCTAGTTGGTACAGAGACTCTCCTCTTTCTAAATGCCCAATAAAGACAAGCAAACCCACATGTAAGTAGGATTAGGGTGTGTGTGTGTGTTTATTGTGCTGTACTGCATGAAGCAAACCCACATGTAAGCAGAGTTAGGTGTGTGTGTGTGTGTGTGTTTATTGTACAGTACTGCATGAAGCAGAGCTGTCTGATCTCTTTGTAAAGAGAACATTGTTGGTCTGTCTGTACTAAGCACATAAACACACGGCTTATACTGGGGTTTCTGTTTTCACCCCAGACACCCTACTGCCCCAAACACACTACTACTCCAGACACCCTACTGCCCCAAACACACTACTACCCCAGACACCCTACTGCCCCAAACACACTACTACTCCAAACACCCTCATGACCCAGACACAACATTGGCCCCAAACATTGGCACCTTAATGCCTTAAACACACTATTACACCAAAAACACTATTGCCCCAAACACCCTACTGCTCCAGCCATCTATTACCACAAACACATAACTGCTCCAACTTCTCACTTTGGATCAGTATGATGCAGTATGAACCTCCTGCATTCCTACACCTGGTTCTGTTTTTCTCCTTCCCCTCTCCCTCTTTCTCCCCCTCCTCTCTCTCTCTCTCTCTCTCTCTCTCTCTCCCTCCTCTCTCTCCCCCTCCTCTCTCTCTTTCTCCCCCCTCTCTCTCTCTCTCTCTCCCTACTCTCTCTCTCTCTCTCTCTCTCTCTGTTCTGCAGCTAGATGACTGCATATTGCAGGTCTCCCATAATGGCTCCTATCTGGATTTGGAAATGTCTTTGGCGGAGCAGAGAGACGAACTGGAAGGATTTCAGCTGGACGACAGTGGAGGGTAACATCCCGCCCCCTACCACACAATTAGTGTTCAGATCAGTGCAGGACTGATAAACACAGTCACCTGCGTTCAGTGCAGGACTGATAAACACAGTCACCTGTGTTCAGTGCAGGACTGATAAACACAGTAACCTGTGTTCAGTGCAGGACAGATAAACACAGTAACCTGTGTTCAGTTCAGTGCAGGACAGATAAACACAGTCACCGTGTTAGTGTTAGAGTGATAGATTGATAGAGTGATATAGTGAGTGTTAGATTGATACTGATAGAGTGATAGTGTTATATGGAGTGAGATTACTGTCTTCAATACGAGAGCACAAAGATGAGGTTAAATCAAGCAAGTCAGACACACTGAGCAAAATCAAGAAAACCGAGCAAAACCAGTGACAGTGAGAGCAGAGAACCAGGAACTGTACAGTTAAGTGGACATGCTTCACTGTTTTCAGCGTGAGATTCAGTTTTTTGCTCGCTTCTAAAATTTCTGCTCGCTTCATGATTACAAGAGGAAATACGTCACAGTGCTGGGTCTGATTAACTGAACCGTCGATTGCATTGTTTTTTTTTAAACACATCACATCTTAAGACATCATGGGTAGCTAAAGTGCCAAAGGTAAAACATTTACCACCCAAAGCCAACGAAACGGTGAATGTGCAAACCTCGTTTGTGCAATAAAAATCAGCATTCCAAAACATAAATCTACATCTAGCTAGTTACCTATGTAATGATAGCTATGGTGATAATATTTTGATAAAGTGGATTCCGCTACCTATAACATTAGCTAGTTAGTAGCTACTTAAGTTAAAATAGACATCTAGCTACTTACCAATCCTAGGTGGATGCATCAACCATAAAACTGAAATTAGCAAAGCATCCGAAACAAAGTTTAGGATGTGGCTTCACCGTCGCTATCGCTACGTATGTAACTAGCTAGATGTAGATATCATATTATGCAGATATATA
This sequence comes from Brachyhypopomus occidentalis, assembly GCA_020368025.1. NCBI lineage: Eukaryota > Metazoa > Chordata > Actinopteri > Gymnotiformes > Hypopomidae > Brachyhypopomus > Brachyhypopomus occidentalis. Next base: position 540,249 of record JAGXOD010000101.1, read on the forward strand.
TATTATGCAGTGTTTTCATTCATCTACATAGCTATGTCTGGATTCCTAGAATTGTACAAGCAATTAATTGTTTGTTTTGGACATTAGTAACTATCAGTAACTTCAGATTCACAATGAAGTCGAAATTTGGAATGCTGATTTTTAATCAACACAAACATTCAACGTTTCATTGGCTTTGGGTGGAAAATGTTTTTATCTGTGGCACTTGCCACAAAACCCGTCACTAACCATGACATCTAATTGTTAAAAAAACAATTAACCAACATGTCTCATGCATTCGTAAGATTGGCAGCTATAAACGAGCATCATCTGTTGTAAGATTTATCGAAAATGACGTTCAATTACGCGTATGCGTAGTCCAAATTGGGTTTCCGGTTCAAATCAGGTAGCACGTCCACTGGCAGTTGCAATCGATGGAGTGAGCAGAAATTTTAGAAGTGAACAAAAAACTGAATCTCACGCTGAAAATAGTGAAGCGTGTCCACTTAACTGTACAGTTCCTGTTTCTCACTGGTCACTGGTTTTGCTCGGTGTTGTTGATTTTCCTTATCTTTGTGCTCTCATATTAAAGACAGTAATCTCACTCCATAGTGTTAGAGTGATATAGTGATAGTGTTAGAGTGATAGTGTTAGTGATAGAGGGCTAGAGTGTTATAGTGATAGTGTTAGTGATATAGTCTTAGAGTGATAATGTTAGAGTGATAGTGATAGAGTGATGGAGTGATAGTGATGGAGTGATAGAGTGATAGTTAATGGAAAAACGGAGGCATGGCGAGAACACGTGAAAGATGCAAAGTGCACTTATCGCCATGATGATTACCACATTCTTTATTGCCCTGATACAGATACTGTGAGAGCTCGTTTAGACCTGTGGAATGTGTGTCTGTGTATGTACGTCTCTCTCTCTCTCTCTCTCTGTCTCTCTCTCTCTCTCTCTCTCTCTCTCTGTCAATAATGGATTAAGGGCTAGTTTATTTTTACTGAGGGAAGTACAGGAGGTGCTGAATTAGGACAGTGGGCAGGACATCAGGACATCAGGACATCAGGACATGTGCTTGGACAGTGATGGACAGGGTTGGTCATGTCTGGCTTTGTCAGAGTCTCTGAAGAGAGAGACACGATTCTCTGGGGTATAAATAGAGGCGCATGAGTAGAGGGTCACTGGGGGTGAGAGCTTTGGTGCCACCACTCAGTGGGGTTAAATATGGCTTCCTCTTATCAGGCCAGTTCAGTGTCTAGTACACAGGTTAAGGTGCTGATATCTAGAAGAAATGCAAAGTGAGCATACCACACAATACCACACACAATACCACACAATACCACACACAATACCACACAATACCTCACACAATACCACACACAATACCAAATAGTACCACACATAATACCACATAATACCAAATACCAAACAATACCACATAATACTACTTAATACCACACAATACCACACACAATACCAAGCAATACCACACAATTTCACACAATACCACACAATACCAAAGGCATTTGATTCTCTCTCTCTCTCTCTCTCTCTCAAACTATATCTATCTATCTTATCTCAGGAGGGGGAAGAAGCACAGTATAATTCTCCGTTCTCAGTTGAGTATCCGTGTGCACGCATGCATTGGTGAGTGTCTTTTTCTTTCTGACCTTACTGTGAACTTTGTGTGTGTGTGTGTGTGTGTGTCATGGTCAGTATTATCTGTGTCAGTGATAGTGTAGCTGTTCTTGGATTGCTGTTAAGTGTCTTTCTGTCATGGTCAGTGTTCTCTTCACAGTAGTCTGGAGAGGGGTGACAGGTCACAACAGGACACTTCCTCTCCATTGAAACCTTTCCCTTGGCCTCCTTCTGCTCCCCGCCCCTCCTGTCCTCTTCTGTCCCTCCTGTCCTCTCCTGTCCCTCCGCACCTCTCCTGTCCTTTCCTGTCCGTCATGTCCCTCTTGTCCCTCCTGTCCTCTCCTGTCCCTCCTGTCCCCTCCTGGACACACACACGCACGCACACAAACACACATACACATGCACTCACTTTATTAGGTACACCTTGCTAGGACCGAGTTGGACCCCCTTTTGCCTTCAGAACTGCCTTAATCCTTCGTGGCACAGATTCAACAAGGTACTGGAAACATTCCTCAGAGTGTCTGGTCCATATTGACATGATAGTATCACGTCAATCCGAATGTCGCAGCAGAAATCGAGACTCATCAGACCAGGAAACGTTTTTCCAATCTTCTATTATCCAATTTTGGTGAGCCTGAGTGAATTGTTCAAAGTCACTTAAATCACCTTTCTTCCCCATTCTGATGCTCGGTTTGAACTGCAGCAGATCGTCTTGGCCATGTCTACATGCCTAAATGCACTGAGTTGCTGCCATGTGACTGGCTGATTCAACATTTGCGTTAATGAGCAGTTGGACAGGTGTACCTAATAAATTGGCTGCTGAGTGTATAAGCCTATAGAGAGTGTAAGAGTGTATAATTGCTACCTGCATCACCATCATAAATGCTAACCTTAGCATAGCGCCATGTGCTATTGTGCCTGTTTCTAATCCCTTTCTTCCAGATTATGACTATCATCTTCTACTAAAATGTCAAAACCTCAAGGTGTATTGTGTATTTTTATACAACGATACTCACTCCATTAGGCCCTGGTGCAGAACCTTTTGTGTGACGCCCCTTTTGTGTGACGCCCCATGTCTTGGAACTCCACTTCCACTCTATTTCAAATCTGGTGGAAAATCTGGTGGCAACTGAATCTCCTCAGAAACTGAAACTCTCTTTTATTCTTATCTGTAAAAACTCCAGTTCTTCCTCATACTCTCAAAAAACTCCAGTTCTTCCTCATTTTCCTCAACACCACCAGTCTACCAATCATCTCCACTCTCAACACCACCAGTCTACCAATCATCTCCACTCTCAAGGTCTCAGGTCTCAGGTCTCAGGTCTCAGGTCTTAACCCCAGCTCCTCCCTGGTTGTGTCTGTGCATCTCACATGATCATGAAACTGGATTTAAAAGATAAACATGTTTATGCTGGACTGAAAGGCGAGCTGGTGATGTGAGCAGTGCAGTTTCATCACAGCTGATGTAATAAAGGGAGCATGGCTGGATCGTAATATGAGCTTGGCTAGATTTGCTGTTTCCCCGACCTCTGTACTGGCCTCTGTGTGAGACATATGGAGGTCAATGTGGAGAAATGAGTGTGTTTGTGTCTTTATGTGTGTTCATTTTTGTGCATATGTCTGTGTATGCTTGTGTGTGTGTGTGTGTGTGTGTGTGTCTCATTGGCATCTCATTTGTTATCCAGTCTGAGTTTGGTGAGGATGACACTAGAAAAGGGCACTGAGAGAAATTACACTGCCACTGTCTGCTAGTGTAAAGACTTGTAGCCACAGTTAACTTTACACTGCCACTGTCTGCTAGTGTAAAGACTTGTAGCCACAGTTAACTTTACACTGCCACTGTCTGCTAGTGTAAAGACTTGTAGCCACAGTTAACTTTACACTGCCACTGCCTGCTAGTGTAAAGACTTGTAGCCACAGTTAACTTTACACTGCCACTGTCTGCTAGTGTAAAGACTTGTAGCCACAGTTAACATTACACTGCCACTGTCTGCTAGTGTAAAGACTTGTAGCCACAGTTAACATTACACTGCCACTGTCTGCTAGTGTAAAGACTTGTAGCCACAGTTAACATTACACTGCAAGCAATTCCTTTCTATGCTTTATGAATATTTTAAATGATGCAGACGTTCCAGTAAAGCGTGTGTGTGTGTATGTGTTTGGGTTTGTATATTTGTGTGTTTATGCGTGTTAAAGAGAGAGACAGAGTTTGTGCAGTCACTGTTGGATATGTATCAGCGCGCTAAGCCTTTTAAATCCTCATTAGCACCAGTGCAGCACCAGTGCAGGGGGATTAATGCCTGGTCCTGAGTCAGTTCCCTGCAATACATGCAGGGGGATTAATGCCTGAGTGAACAAGACACTGTTCCTGAGTCAGTTCCCTGCAATACGTGCAGGGGGATTAATGCCTGAAGGAACAAGACACTGTTCCTGAGTCAGTTCCCTTAATGCCTAATGAGGGACAAGACACTGTTCCTGAGTCAGTTCCCTGCAATACGTGCAGGGGGATTAATGCCTGAGGGGACAAGGCACTGTTCCTGAGTCAGTTCCCTGCAATACCTTAAAGTTTAGATTACTGTGCTGAGCAGAACATAAATCAGCTTCCCCTTTGGTAAATGCCTCAAATCAAACCCCACATGGAAAATTAGAACCTTTTCTCCTCTGGTCTCTGGTGAGTTTTGTAGTGAATCATTTGATTATCTCCTTTTGCTCTCTGTTAATGTTTGTATAGCCTTGGTGAATCAGTGGGGTTTGTATAGTCTTGGTTCTTAATGAATCAATGGGGTTTGTATAGTCTTGGTTGTTGGTGAATCAGTGGCATTTTGAAAACATAAAGTGCAATATAAAGTGTAGTGCTATTGCAGTGCTAATGTCCTGTAATACATAATCCTGTTACAATACTAAAATAATATTTAAACAGGACATGCATCATGACATGCTAATGTAATACAAAGCATAGTTTATTTACATTCACAGTGCCTCAGTTATCTCGGCTTCAGTTCCGAGTTGCTGCATAAAGATTTCAGGTTTGCTGTTGCTGCATATATCACTGATGTCATGTCCATGAGCAGGAAGCATGTGTGAGAGAACGAGGTTTAAAGAGTGAGTCATGGCACAGCATACATGATAAAATTGAATGCTGATAGCCTAATGGATTTAGAAGAATCACAGAGCACAGTGTGTGTGTGTGTGTGTGTGTGTGCATGTGCGTGTGTGCAGTTTTTCCATGCTAAGTGTTCCCTAGACAACCCTTTTTGGAAGTCTGAGCTGCAATTACAGGTCACAGATCTTGTGTATGTGTGTGCGTGTCTGTGTGTGTGTGTGTGTGTGTGTCTGTGTGTGTGTTTGTGTTTCATTACAGGTGAAAACTGACTTTTATATTTTGGATTTATGCTTTTGTTTTTCCCAAACCCTATAACACACTGGGGGAGAGAGAGAGAGAGAGAGTGAGGCAGGGAGACGGAGATAGAGAAGGAGAGAAAGTGAAGGAGGGGGACAAAGAGAGAGAGACAGTGAGGGAGAGAGAGGGGAGAGAGAGGGAAAGAGAGATAACACATGAGGAGAGACAGTCAGGTAGAGTGGACCAGTGAGGGAGATGTGTTTAGTATAAAGTCTGTGTGTTTTAGGCTCAAATAAAGCAGCATTTAATCACCTTGTGCAAATTACAGTGTCACCAACAGGATGAAATTCAATAATGCAGGTACACACAATATTCAATTACAAATTCACGTACAAGCCACATTAAAACACATACAATGAATAAAAATATTTGTGAATAGGTTGGAGAATACACTTTATCCTGGCAAAATGACAAGCACACCCGGGGACAGACCCGGGGACAGACCCGGGGACAGACCCGGGGACAGACCCGGGGACAGACCCGGGAACAGACCTGAGGACAGACCCGAGGACAGACCTGGGGACAGACAGACAGTCGTGCTCTTTCTTTCTCTCTTCTTTGCTCTGTAGTTTTTTGTTTCTTTCTAAACTACGTTGGACATTTTCACTGAGACTTTCATTTGTTTTTATTGTAGACCTCTGTGTGCTTATTATAGCTCTCAGCTGCTTGCTTGCCTGCTTTAGGCATGCACACACACACACACACACTTACGCACACACACTTAAATACACAACAGAAGCATAGTCATGAGTCAGTTAAATAGTTTTTCTTGTTGCCTCTCTCATACACACACAGGTGTCTCTAGGGATTTTATAAGGGGGTTAGAGAGGTAGGCAGGGGGACAGTAGGATGTTTTATAAGGGGTTAGTAGGGTGGGTGGTAGGGGGCTGGTAGAGTGGTTAGAGTTAGTGGGGTTAGTAGGGGTTAGTAGGGTGGTTGTATGGGGTTAATAGGGTGGTTAGAGTTAGTGTGGTTAGTAGGGGTTAGTAGGGAGGTTGTATGGGGTTAGTAGGGTGGTTAGTAAGAGTTAGTGTGGTTAGTAGGGGTTAGTAGGGTGGTTGTAAGGGGCTGGTTAGGGTGGTTAGTAAGGGTTAGTGTGGTTAGTAGGGGTTAGTGTGGTTAGTAGGGGTTAGTAGGGTGGTTAGTAAGAGTTAGCGTGGTTAGTAGGGGTTAGTAGGGTGGTTGTATGGGGTTAGTTGGGGTGGTTAGTAAGAGTTAGTGTGGTTACTAGGGGTGTTTAGTAGCAGTGGTTAGTGGGGTTAGTAGGGTGGCACCCCTGTACCAGTGACACAAAACAGAGCTGCAGGGCAGGGCAGTGGGGTAAAGGGGTGGGGTGAGAGGTCATCACTGGGGAAAACCTAAAAACGAACCCCAGCATGACGTGGAGGGTGAGGACGAGTTCAGGGGTTTGTCAAATTACTGCTTGACCCAGAATGCTTTGGTTCAGCAGTGGTGTCACTGCTGAAAATGATAGCCATGCAGTGTGTGTGTGTGTGTGTGTGTGTGTGTGTGTGTGTGTGTGTGTGAGTGTGTGTGTGTGTGAGTGTGTGTGTGTGTGTGTGTGTGTGTGTGTGTGTGAGTGTGAGTGTGTGTGTGTGTGTGTGTGTGTGTGTGTGTGTGTGAGTGTGTTACAGTGATCAGTGATGAGTCTGATGTGAAACCTCCAGTACTGTCCACACTGAGTATTTGACACTCTGCAAATGTTTGACTAGAACAGTCATGTGGTTAATTTTACACTCTGTAATTTATAATGATCATAAATATTATCACATAAAATACAGGAGGACTAGAATGTATAATTGCACCATAACAACTTATGTCTGTATCTACATTTACATATTTGAGGAGAAGGGAACAGTTTGTAGATGGTTGCTTGGTCACTGGAGGTACGTCTGTTGGGTGGAGGTAGGTCTGCTGGGTGGAGGTAGGTCTACTGGGTGGAGGTAGGTCTGTTGGGTGGAGGTAGGTCTACTGGGTGGAGGTAGGTCTACTGGGTGGAGGTAGGTCTGTTGGGTGGAGGTAGGTCTACTGGGTGGAGGTAGGTCTACTGGGTGGAGGTAGGTATGTTGGGTGGAGGTGTTTGATAGGTCTTCAGGGTGAGGTGGAGGTGCTGACTATGTGTGAGTTTGTTCTTAGTTTTACTCTCCCTTTATGAACGCTACAGATCACTCTGTAAAGAGTTTACCCTATAAAAAACTAGTCTGCAAATAAATCATGACAATTACAAACACACACACTTGACCTGTTTCTCTTATATTGTTTCTCTTATTCTCTTATACACACACACACACACTGAGAATATACACTGGGAATACACACCCCCTTCTCTACAGCACAGGCTGAGGTTATAAAACAAGCATCATTATCTAAAATGGAGATTATAGTCCATCTCAGAATTGAGAACACATTCAGTATTTATATGTTAACAGTACATGTGCACTCAAACATAGCACAGTCTCAAACCTAGGGTTAGAGAGAGTGAAAGAGAGAGTGAGAGAGAGAGTGAGTGAGAGAGTGAGTGAGAGAGAGAGAGAGAGAGAGTAAGAAAGTGCGAGAGAGTGAGAGAGCAAGAGAGTGAGAGAGAGTGAGAGAGAGAGTGAGAGAGCAAGAAAGTGAGAGAGAGAGAGTCCATCACTCTGAACTATGAATATATGCAAGATGTTTTTAACCAAATAAGCGATTCCCTAGTGCTGCTGGTGATGACCCTGGAGATACTGCAGAAGGGCTTTGATAAAATCACCACAGCAACAATGACCATTAGCAAGCAATACAGAGACAAGTGCAGGTACACACACACACACACACACACACACACACACACACACATATACACAGGTGCTATGTATTCTGCACCCTCCACGTTGCTATATATTTTGCCCTTTAGATCAGCTGCACATTCCGTAATGTTCCATAAGTAGCAACTCTTCACGTCTGTATGGGTGTGTGACTGGCTTTAATATGCTGATATTACTGAGAGGGTGACACAAGTGTGTGTGTGTGTGTTTGATATGTTAAATAAAGGTGACTACACTTCAGAAGAAACAGTGTATTTAATTTCTGTGTGAGTGAGTGTGTGTGTGATAAATAAATGTGACTTCACCTTGAGTACAGTCATTTGTAGTCATATGTGTGTGTGTGTGTGTGTGTGTGTGTGTGTGTGTGTGTGTGTGTGTGTGATAATTAAAGGTGACTCATTCAGGAGAAACAACATAGTCACATGCAGTGTGTGGTCACACCAGGCAGATTGAGTGTGTTGGTGTGTTGGTAGATTACAGGAAGTGACGTGGATCTTTAGCTCACAGCCACATTCCAAATGCAAATCAACATTCCAGACCCAACACCACATTACAGGGGCATGTTGGCAATTGTATTCAGAGTTATGTTAGCTTGTTGGAAACTGTGTTGGTGTGTTGAGGGTTCCAGGGTTGTGTTGGTGTTTTGGGGTTGTGTTGGTGTTTCGTAGCCTAAACTTGCCCAGTGCAGGGCCTTACCCACACCTGTGTGTGTGTGTGTGTGTGTGTGTGAGAGTTATATTAGAGTTTTGACTCAGATTACAGATTATTCCACATAACACACACACACACACACACAGCTAAATGACCATATGCTATTACATATCTCCCTTTCTCTGTCTGCTTCTTCCCACAGAAAAACTGTACAATTCCAATGGGAGAGATCTCAGAAGGGCATTGTTCTCACTCAAACAAATCTTTCAGGTAACACACACACACACAAGCAGACACACAAGCACACACACACACACACACACACAGAGTTGTCATAGTAGTGGCAAACAAACACAGACAGCTGTCAACATGTGAAAATAAAACAGGCTAGTGTCGAAGTAATAAGTGAACACACAGACACACATGTACACACACACACACACACACACACAGTGTCTGTAAAGGCTGTAGTAATAGTGTAATCATAGTAAACCGTATTATCTGACTGCCAGAATATGTGAGTGTGTGTGTGTGAGAGGGTGTGTGTGAGTGTGTGTGTGAGAGTGTGTGTGTGTGAGAGTGTATGTGTGTGCAGTGTGTGTGCAGTGTGTTCATGTCACCACATTTCTCTGAGCTTATTCAGCTTATTTTTTTCATTCTAGAATACTTGGTGTGGTTCTTCAGAACGGACCAATCAGATCAGAGATTATAACACTGAAAATGTCATTGTTACATTAAAAGTGTGTGTGTGTGTGTGTGTTGCAGGATGATAAGGACCTTGTGCACGCGTTTGTTATGGCAGAGGGTCTCACCTGTTTGATCAAGGTTGGAGCTGAAGCTGACCAGAACTATCAGAACTACATCCTTCGAGGTGCATGGCACACACCAACATGTAACATTACACCACCCACACTACTGCACCACCACCCACAACACTACACCACCACCCATACCACCGCCCACACCACTACAACACCACCCACACCACTACACCACCACCCATACTACTACACCACCACCCATACCACCACCCACACCACTACACCACAACCCGAACTACTACACCACCACCCACACCACTACACCACCACCCATACCACCACCCACACTACTATACCACCACCCACACTACTACACCACCCACATTACTACACCATCACCATAACACCATGCTACAACAATAATACCCACAACAACATGTATATATACACATATACATTTGGTCAATAGTGAGGTGTTGTTTTGGTCTCATGATGTCACAATGTGAACAGCATGACGAGGAGGACTGTTTACTTCTAATTAAACCAGGAAATGTGTTAGTAGATTCATGGATCAAACACCTGTTGTGGATTTTGCTGTTAAGCTCCTTGTTAGAGAACAGCGATTTGTGCAAAACGTACTGAAACACTGAACAGTTGGACATGTGCATTAATAGATTTAGAGAAGGTCACATTAAGTTCACCTGTAAAGGTCAGAGTGCATTTTAGGTTCATCCTGAAATTTGGGAGAAAAGTGCTTTTGAGAGAAAAGTTTGAAAGAATAGTGTGTGTGAGAAACGTTTGTGAAAGCAAACTTCTGCAAACTTCAAACCCAAAGTCTGGGTGTGTAACTGTTATATATGGATTTATTGCAGATGAATGATATTAGCCAACATCACAGCGCCCCCTCCTGTTAATCTGTACTCCATTCATGTGCTATTCTAAATTATAAAACATGTCCAGTTAGTCTTGCTGTACTGAGCACAGTGTTGCCAACATACTGAAAATCATACTTTAAAAATTGTATTTACAGCTGTATTTACAGCAAAGGTGATCCAGAAGCACCAATAATAAAAAATAAGAATAATAATAGCAACGTTTCTCTACCTCTGTCCCCATGGTAATGTGTGTCTACCTCTGTCCCCATGGTAATGTCTCTCTACCTCTGTCCCCATGGTAATGTGTGTCTACCTCTGTCCCCATGGTAATGTCTCTCTGCCTCTGTCCCCATGGTAATGTGTGTCTACCTCTGTCCCCATGGTAATGTCTCTCTACCTCTGTCCCCATATCTGTAGCTCTGGGTCAGATCATGTTATATGTGGATGGAATGAATGGAGTCATCGCTCATCCGGAGACCATCCAGTGGCTGTACACTCTGATTGGCTCAAAGGTAGATCCATCCAGTGGCTGTACACTCTGATTGGCTCAAAGGTAGATCCATCAAGTGGCTGTACACTCTGATTGGCTCAAAGGTAGATCCATCCAGGAGCTGTACAGTCTGACTGGCTTAAAAGTCCATAGGTGTGGCTTTGTAATAGGTCTGTAAAGGTAAAGGTTTAATAGAGCAACTAAATCATAGGTTTTGTGGTATAAAGAAATGATGAATAATGTATTTTCATTTGTGTGTGTGTGTGTGTCTATGTGTGTGTGTGTGTGTGTGCACGAAGATAAATTCCTTGTATGCCTAAAGTGGTTCTGATTCTGGTGTTTTGCAGTTTCGCCTCGTAGTGAAAACGTCTCTGAAACTGCTACTGGTGTTTGTGGAATATTCAGAGTCCAACACCAGACTGCTCATTCAAGCCATCAGTGCTGTAGATGCAAAAAGAGGTACACACACACACACATGTACAGAACACACTATTTGGGGAATAACTTGCCTTCTGGAACTTTCTGGAAAACTTTTTAAGACTGAAATGTGTATGCTAGGAATTCTTCCTTACTGTACTTGGCTATTTTTGACTGGGTGACAATTGTGATAAAAATGCAAAAACAACATAATCTTAAATGTGCTGAAGTATCTGATGAGCTTTAATTATGTAATATCACACACATCTATAAGCAGGTAATATTACACACGTCTTTCAACAGGTAATATCACACACGTCTATAAACATGTATCACACATGTCCATCAGGTCTGGCTGATGTTACACACACACACACACACACACATACACACACGTGTCATTGGCCTTTTTACCGATTTGTTTAGGGCGGAAACTGTGGTCCAGTGCCATGGAGATTTTAGATGAGAAAGATGGAGCAGACACAGAGCTGCTTGTGTATACCATGACCCTCATCAACAAGGTAGACACACACACACACACACACACACACACACACACTGTCTGACAGTACTGATCTCTGTCCTGTAGACACTGGCTGCTCTGCCTGATCAGGACTCCTTCTACGACCTGGTGGATCTGCTGGAGGAGCAAGACATGGAGAGCATCACCCACAGACACCTGACACGCAGGGGCGCTGACCACGACCTGCAGGAGCAGTTCAACATCTATGAGGTGGACACTACCTGATCTCTCTCTCATTCTCTCATTCTCTCTCTCATTCTCTCTGTCTCTCACGTTTTTTCTCACGTATTCTCTCTCAATCTCCCCCTCTTTCTATTTTTGTGAATGGAGTTAAGATGGAAATGACTGCATAGAGAAAATATGTTAAAGTTCAAATAGAGTTAAATGGCTGTAGTTACGTTGTGAATGTTTACATGGAGACGTTTAATATTTACATGGAGAGGTCTAATATTTACATGGAGAGGTCTAATATTTACATGGAGAGGTTTAATATTTACATGGAGAGGTCTTATATTTACATGGAGAGGTCTAATATTTACATGGAGAGGTTTAATATTTACATGGAGAAGTCTTATATTTACATGGAGAGGTCTAATATTTACATGGAGAGGTCTTATATTTACATGGAGAGGTCTAATATTTACATGGAGAGGTCTTATATTTCCCCATTTCTTGATGACCCCTAGGCGGCTCTTCGTCGTGAGGATGGTGATGATGATCAGGCCCCAGGTGGTCGCGAGCGCCGCAGATCCAGTGTTAGCGGCACAGAGGGGTGTGGCCTGGAGAGACGTCGCAGCCGAAGGCGCTCATTAGTCAAAACAAGCCACTCCTCCCCTTGCCATTCACAGCCATTACACCAACATAGGAATGAAGATATGAGAGAGAGGTGAGTCTCTCTCTCTCACACACACATACACACACATACACACCCACACGCCCACTCACACAGATACACACACACTCACACACACACAAACACAGACACACACAGACACACACACACACACACACATACACACCCACACGCCCACTCACACAGATACACGCACACAAACACAGATACACACACACACTCACACACGCACACACACACACACACACACACACACACAATCAAAGCAAATACCCACTCTGCACACACACACAGCAGGTTTGCAGACATCAGGTATTTTTTGTCCCTTTGTTTGGAATAAATGTAAAACACAAGCACGAGTTGAATCCTGTTCAGAAGAGTCGTCCATAAGCTGGTGTGACAACCATTCATAAGGCTACGTCATGTAGGATGACTATACAGTCTGAAAGTGCAGTCTGTTGGTCATGCAGTGTGATCATGTGAGATGGTCCTACGTTGTGACCAAGCGCTCTGAGATTACAGTGCGGACACGCAGTGTGTGGGCTGCAGTGATGTGGTGTGTGTCAGCTATGCTGGTGGTTGTACATCATCCATCCAGCCACATACACACACACACACACACACACATGTGGCTCATTTCTCTGGTGAATGTAGATGCACAAGTTCAAATGTTTGGAATTTTAATGTCAGCTTCAGTTGGTGTTGTTAGTGTTGCTGTAGTGTTTAGTGCTCTTAGTGTTACTGTAGTGTTTAGTGCTCTTAGTGTTGCTGTAGTGTTTAGTACTGTTAGTGTTGCTGTAGTGTTTAGTACTGTTAGTGTTGCTGTAGTGTTTAGTGCTCTTAGTGTTGCTGTAGTGTTTAGTGCTCTTAGTGTTGCTGCAGTGTTTAGTACTGTTAGTGTTGCTGTAGTGTTTAATGCTCTTAGTGTTGTTGTAGTGTTTAGTGCTGTTAGTGTTGCTGTAGTGTTTAGTGCTCTTAGTGTTGCTGTAGTGTTTAGTGCTCTTAGTGTTGCTGTAGTGTTTACTGCTGTTAGTGTTGCTGTAGTGTTTAGTACTGTTAGTGTTGCTGTAGTGTTTAGTGCTCTTAGTGTTGCTGTAGTGTTTAGTGCTGTTAGTGTTGCTGTAGTGTTTAGTGCTCTTAGTGTTGCTGTAGTGTTTAGTGCTCTTAGTGTTGATGTAGTGTTTAGTGCTGTTAGTGTTGCTGTAGTGTTTAATGCTCTTAGTGTTGCTGTAGTGTTTAGTGCTCTTAGTGTTGCTGTAGTGTTTAGTGCTCTTAGTGTTGCTGTAGTGTTTAGTACTGTTAGTGTTGCTGTAGTGTTTAGTGCTCTTAGTGTTGCTGTAGTGTTTAGTGCTCTTAGTGTTTAGACAGAGGATGTATCTTGCTCTGCCTTCGCGTGGGTCTGAATCCCTATAAGGAGTCAGTACAGCGCTGCTATAGCTGTGATGGAATGAAAGCTAACCCCCTCCCCCCGACTCCCTGCTGGGCTCAATAGCGGTCGGTCAGACGACCGCTGCACCATGTCCGCAACAGAGCCAGCTCGACCCAGCAGGGAGGAAGAAGAGGAGAGGTGTGCTGAGGTAACCAGGGTGGGATCTGGTGAGGTGCCATCTCTGCTGGCTTCTCTGATGGCCCAGCGCAAGTCGTGCATCAGTGTCCCGCCCTCCTCTGAAGTGACTCCGCCTCTGCGTGGCTCAGCCCGCCCCCTACAGCACCTGCCCTACCTCCCCCACTCCCCTTTTCACCTTTTCTCCTATGACACAGAGGAGGATGCGGGGCCTGCCCAGAGGAACAGCACCAGGTACATGCCCACAGTGGGGAAACTACATTTCCCATCATCCAGTGTGAGGATACTGGGACTCATAGTGGATCTCTCTGCACCAGTGCCTCTGTCCTCTTCACCTTTGACCTATGAAAGCCTTTGTGTCTCACCTTTTTTTTGGAGTAATACACTTTCTTTTTTGTCAGACTGATGTCACTCATGTTTTAAACACGTGCCTGTCTGTACCTAAACTCAGCAGAGTGGGGGGGGGGGGGCTTCACCTTTCTCTCACGTTTTGCCTTTAAGGTTTCCCACAATGCACCAGGATTTCTGCACTTTTTCTGTGTTTAATGCTTTTGGTTTTGATTTGGCTTTGTGAAACACAGATATCTGTTCTTGTGTTCCTCATCATGTTCAGCGGGAGAATGTTTCACAACTCTGCACACACATATGCTAACCCTAACCCCAAATGCTAATCCTTACAGCAAGAGAGCTTCAGGACAGCTGCTGAGCTTTCTAATCTCTCTCTCTCTCTCCGTCTCTCCCTCATTCTCTCTCTCTCCCTTTCTGTCCCTCTCTCTCCCTCCCTCTCTCCCTCTCTCCCTCATTCTCTCTCTCTCTGTCCCTCTCTCTCAATCTCTCTCTTTCTCAGACAAGTCAAGTCATTATCTGCTCTTACTTCGTCATCTCCATCCACACACCCACACAATGACAGGTACACAATCTCAACACACAGACACACACAAACACACAATGACAGGTACACGCTCTTAACACACACATTTATGTAAGAATTTAAGACAACATTTATCTTATATAGAGCATTGTACATATTTCAGCAGTATGTGTGTGTCAGGGCTGGTTCCAGCGCTACTCTCTCTGCTGCCACTGGAGGGGGCTCGCGAGCCTCATTTAAGGGAGACAGTTGCAGCGTCTCATTGCTGAGTTGTTTGTCGTCTTACCTCGTTCATTCAGCCAGCCTCTCAGTAACGTGTTGCGTACATGGTGTTGTTTCACCACTCTGTCTTTTCGAGTTACTCCTGCGCCCTTTTCTGGCATTTCTCAAGTTTTCCCAAATCCTATTTTCTCTTCCTATCCGTTTGTTGTTTTGTGGGAAGGGATTTATTCTCTGTTTTTCCCCAGACACGTTGAGGGTTGCTCCGTGTATTTTTGTTCTCCCCCCGTTTATCACGTCCACGTCGAGTTAGCTCCGTGTTTTTGTTCGCTTCTGTTTGGTACGTTCACGTTGAGGCTTCTCCGTGTACTTTTTGGTTTCCTTATTTTCTTATTTTTGTTTTATCCACTTCTCCCGTGCTGTTATTACGGAGGTCTCAGTTTTCTGATAGTTTGTGGTTTGGCATTTGAGTTCATCAACATAAAAATCCCGGCGATTAGACCTCTAAGCGACCTCACAGTGTGTGTACAGACTGGGAAGTGAACCATGAGCTTGGTATCGCATATGTCTCTCACACACACAAATTCATTCAAACTGAACACAAAGTTAAAATTATTTATTAAACAAATATTTTTAAAAAAGTAATAGTAAAAATGTATTACCACTCAAATATAACCTCACAAACAACAAATTATGTTTGTCACCCCCCCCACACACACACACACACAGCAGGCCTCCTCTGGGGGGTCTCCTCTCCTCCTCTTATCGGCAGCATCAGGAGTCTCTAGCAGCGGAGCGAGAGAGGCGGAGGGTTGAACGAGAGGAGCGATTGCAGAGAATAGAGAGAGAAGAGAGGAACCGTCACAGGTCTCTTTCACTCACTTCCTGTTATCTCCTTAAACATTTTTCATTTTCTTCCTGTAATCTTTTAAACATTAATATTCTTCCTGTTATTCTCCTGTGTCAGGGCTCCTCTATAAAGAGCTCGTGGGGGTTGATTATGTAAATGTTTTTAATACACAATTAATGCTTATGCTAATTAAAGCTGTTGTACAGAATGGTTGTTTTGTACGAATGTGTTTATGAAAACTCATGGTAAATTACAGCTCTCCCCTCTCCCGGGTCCTCCCTCTCTCTCTCCTTCTCTTTGCTCACTCCCTCTCTCCTTCTCTTCACTCTCTCCCTCTCTCTTCTTCTCTTTGCTCTCTCTCTCTCTCCCTCTCTCTCTCTCTCTCTCCCTCCCTCCCACTCTGCAGTCGGGACTTTGTTATGAACATGGAGGAGGCCAGACAAGCGCGTGAGGAGAGGTGAGTGTGTCCTACAGTCCTGTCGCCATGCCGCCTGCCCTATACCTGCCTCAGGTGTGCTAGTCCTTTACCTGCCTGGCCATGGGCGTGGCCCTGATGAGGGGTATGGGTGTGGCCCTGATAAGGAGTATGGGCGTGGCCCTGATGAGGGGTATGGGTGTGGCCCTGATGAGGGATATGGGCGTGGCCCTGATGAGGAGTATGGGTGTGGCCCTGATGAGGGATATGGGCGTGGCCCTGATGCGAGGTATGGGCGTGGCCCTGATGAGGGGTATGGGCGTGTCCAAACACGCCTCCCTGCAACCTGATTCCTGGGTCTATGTGGGTCTATCTGGGTCTCACTGGTTTACCTGCTAATACCAGCAACAGACAGCAGAGGGCGCTCCCGCTCTCACTGGTCTACCTGCTAATACCAGCGACAGAGTAGATTGTGTGTGTGTGTGTGTGTTTGTGTGTCTGTGTCTGTGTGTGTCTCTATGTGTATGCGAGTGTGTGTGTGTGTCTGTGTGTGTGTGTCAGTAGGTGCAACAGTTTGAGTGTTTTTCCATGTGAGCTTCAGTTAAGATATTCAGTATGGAGCTTTAATCAGAAGTATCAGTGAGTCACCAACAGTATCAGTGAGTCACCAACAGCATCAGTGAGTCACCAACAGCATCAGTGAGTCACCAACAGTATCAGTGAGTCACCAACAGCATCAGTGAGTCACTAACTGACTCGTGTCTACTCTCTCTCTCCTCACCTGGTACCTGCATGGCACCGTTTTCAATTTTCCATTTTCAAATAGGTTTAGTTTAAAGAGTCATTCATCTGCCATAACTTTCTTGCTTTCTCTGTCCCTCTTTATCTCTGTCCATCCCTCACTCTTCCGTTCTCTCTCTCTCCCTCCCTATCTATCTCTCTCCCTCTCCTTCTCTCCCTCTCTCTTTCTCTCTGTCTCTCTCTCTTTCTCTCCCTCTGTCTCTCCCCTTTATCTCTAATTGTATCAGTTGTATGTTCAATACAGAAATTATTATTTCTCTCTGTGAACACATGCAAACACACATGGACTCTAGCACACACACACACACACACATACAAAGAGTGAATGCTGATTGCATTTCCAGAGTGACCACATAACCCCACATAACCTGCTCTCCGGTGTGTGTGTGTGTGTGTGTGTGTCCAGAGGGATGTGTTCATCCAGCTTACAACGGAAACAGAGTATTTATAGCATAACAGCAGCCAGAGCTGCCTGCAAACTCACAAATAGTTCTGTAATGTTTACACACACACATACACACACACACACTAACATATACATACACACACACTCACACACAAAGCCAACACATGAACACACACACTGAAAGTTGGATGAGTGAAGTAAACATATTAATATGTTAGTAGGACACACACTATAGAGATCATTCTGCCACTGGTTAATCTGATCCTTAATCTGATCCTTGCATTCCTGATGCTTTTCCTGTCATGTGTCGGACTGTGTTTGTACTTCCAGTGTGTGTGATGACGGTGCTCAGTTCTCATCCCAGAGTTCAGTCTTCTGGAAGGTTCTTTGTTTACTTGTTCAAGAGTAACTCCAGATCTGGAGGATTCTGGATTATGGTTGGTGCTCATGTTGGATCCCATCCTGTTCTCCAGAGTTCTCCAGAGTTCTGCAGGGCGAGTGTGTAGGGGGAGTTTGTGTAGGACGGTATGACATAGGATAGTGTTGTGTAGTTTTGTGTAGTTTTTGTGGAATATCATGAAGTGTTGCACGGCAACATCTTGAACAGGTTTAGGGAGATTCCACTTTCCTTCTGTGCCAAACAGAGATCTTGTTTTACACCTCTCCCTCTCAAAGCAGGATACACACACACACACTCTCTCTCTCTCTCTACCTTTCCTATAAGGATAATGCAAAGCTCAGAAGAGATTCACTGATACAGAAAGAGAGTGAGAGAGACAGAAAGAGCAAGAAAAATAAATAGAGAGAGGGGGGGGTTCTTTTTCATAGATGTCATTCATTGTTAGTAACCTATCAAATAGTTTCTTAGAAATGTTTTCGTTTCATTTCATTTAGCTCTCTTTCTTTTTGTCCCTCCCTCCCTCCTTTTCTCCCTTCCTTCCTCTCTTTCCACCTCTCTCACTCCCTCCCTCTGCCTCACTCTCTCTCCCTCTCTCTCCCTCTCCCTCTCTCTCCCTCTCCCTCTCTCTCTCTCCCTCTCCTTCTCCCTCTCTCTCTCGCCCTCCCTCTCTCTCTCTCCCAGGTTAAAGGCTGCTGAACGTTTGGCAGCAGAGGAATATGAGAGAGAGCGTCTGCATTCTGCTCCTCGTGGAGTCACTCTTGCTCTGAGCACGTCAGATTCCTGTCAGTTATCACAGAGTAACACGCCCTCCTGTGTGACCTCACAAGAGGACCAGGACACGTGTCTTACATCACACCCCCCCTCTGAGCCAGGTAAGCATCATTGTTTAAAAATAGAGCCCAAGTGTGAAAGTTCTGTAGTGTGTGTACGAGTGTATGTGTGTGTAGGTGCACTCACATTATACTCAGACACTTGAGTTTGTCACAATTTCATTTAAATAGGTCTTTCAGTCATTAAAGGGTTTGTTTATGTATGTGAGTACACACACCATCAGACGACAAATATCGCACAGAACACTGAAAGACATCACATACAGGTGTGTAGTGATACAGTGGTGTAGATGTGCAGTGATGCTGTCATGTGGTGGTGTAGGTGTGGGAAAGGGATTTTGTGTGTGTGTGTGTGTGTGTGTGTGTTTGCACATGCAGCTGTGTCATTCATGGAAAAGCACATGGTTATATCAAATATAATGTCTGGTTGTTCCTCAGATCGTGAATTTGAACCAGACTATCGTACCAGTCCAGAACCAGAACAGCAAGAAGAAGCAGACCAGGAAGAGGAAGCAGAGGAAGAAGCAGACCAGGAAGAGGAAGCAGAGGGTGAAGCTGAGCACCAGGCAGTAGAGGAAGAGGAGGAGACGGACCAGGAGAAGCTTGTGGAAGAAGAGGAGGAGACACACCAGGCTCTGGGTGGAGAGGCAGATGATAGCGGGATCTTGAGTGATAAAGAGCGACAGAATGAGGAAGTAAATGAGAAGGACAACTGCTCTGCTTCCAGTGTCTCCTCCTCCAGCAGCACTCTGGAGAGAGACGAGAGGACACATGTCCCTAGTGCACAGACAGGTGAGTGGAGACAGACAGGTGAGTGGAGACAGACAGGCGAGGGAGCCTTATGTGCTTTTTGAACTTGCCCTGATTGGATGACAGGAACAAGCACAAATACACTTCTGTCTGAATTTCCATTGCTACTGTGAGCTTTTCACATTTCAACTATGCTAACATACTAACATAAATATATATTAGCATAAATGCATAATTTCTCCACCTTGATACACTCCATTAAATCACAAAGGTGACTGTAACTTAGTCACAGGCTGCAATGCAGCCGTCTATAATAACATTGTGATTCTGTAATGATACAATTGTTTGCATCACAATGCTTCACTACAGCTATTAGTGTTTGTAAGCAATAAGACATCTGAAGCTGTATCTGGAGTGGATGAAACCATACGAGACCTGGAAGAATGAAACAATGTTTCTCTAGAAGAATGAAACAATGTTTCTGTTTTGGTACTGCTGGACATGAGTTTAGAATTTCACCATTTCACCAAACATAATAATCATGATTTTAGTACACTTTTGATAGCATGCTCCTTGAGTGTATATAGGTGTGGCGTGCCACCAGGTTCTGCTTTAGGCCCTTTTATTGTTTTTCATTTAGATACACTGTCATGTTTTCTTTCATCCGCTGATGATACATATTTATATAGTTGAACTAGATTTTGCAAGACAGGTGTGCCGTGTAAAAGCTGGATGACCAGAAACAAGCTTCATCTAAATTGTGATAAAATTGTTATTGGATGTTAAAACTGCTTGAATTAAGGTTTTTTATTCTAGACATTGGTGTGCTTTCTCTGAAGCTTCCCTCTTAAACATCATATTAGCATTTAAAAAACTTTGCAAAATAACACTGGTAAGCTGCACTGATGCTAAGGGAATAGCACCTTCTGCATGCCATGCTTAACACTGCACAATACACTTCAGCCATTAGCTTCACGTGTCGGAGGATCCACTCACCTGCACCGGAAAACAAGCACTACGGAAATAATTAGACACAAATCAAAAGGAAATCAATCAATTTGTCTCCCTTTATGTTTTGTTGTAATATATATTTCGCAATATAATTCACTGTGGTTTGATATTTACTTTATTATCTTTGCTGTATTAAACCCTTGGAGACTTTGGAGCTAAAATGAAAAGTGACAAATTTGAACAGCTTTCTGCGCAAGTTCAGTATGTCAGTTAAGAGCTGTTCTGGGCTGTTCTGGGCTGTTCTGAGTTCTCGTGGAGTTGTGGTGTTGATCTTTTGTGTTCTTTCAGGACTGACTGAGAAGACAGACGTGAGTGATCAGTGCAGTGACATCCTGAACAACAAACTCTTCATGCTGGACATGCTTTACTCACAAAGTAAGAAACCCACCCAGGAGGAGGCGGAGGAGGTGGAGGAGGCGGAGGAGGTGGAGCTACAGAAGGAAGGCGGGACTGGAGAGGAACCATCCATGGTGGGCGGGTCTGAGACGAATGAAGAGAACGGCTGTAAGAAGCTCGAGAGCACCATGGTGCGTGCTTTTGCCGAGCGCTTTGGAGACCTCGTCAGAGGCCTGACCTCTCCACCAATGGAAACACAGGAGCACCCTGAGAAGCATCCACATGTCACTCCAGCCCCGCCTCCTCCCAAGAAAGAGTCGGACTGCATCTGGGAGCAGCTGATGACCAGCCCTCGACAGCTGCGGATCAGGGACATCGACTTTACAGATTTAGGTGAGGACGATGATAAGGACATTCTGGATATGGAAGGATTGGTTGGATCTGGAGAACATCCCCCACCTCCTCCTCCTCCCCCTTGTCCCTTTAATCTACCCCCTCCCCCACCACTGCTCGGTTGCCACCCACCTCCTCCGATCCCAGGAGCTGGGCTGCCCCCACCTCCACCTGGCTTCTCTGGCCCCGCCCCCCCACTGCCTCTGACCCAGTCCGGGTCGCCCCCGCTGGGGCGCACAGATCCACCTCTCTTCCAGAAGAAGAAGAAGACTATCCGTCTGTTCTGGACTGAGCTGCGGCCCCTGGAGTGGCAGTATTTGGGGCCCAGGCGGGGACACCTGTCCATCTGGTCCAAACTTGAGTCTGTTAAACTGGACACAGCCAAACTGGAACACCTGTTTGAGAGCAGGTCCAAGGAGCTGCCTGTAACCAAGGTGATGGACGTCTGATGCTGCTCTATTCTCTCTGTCTCTCCATACTCTCTCACTCTCTTTCTCTCTGTCTCTCCATACTCTCACACTCTCTTTCTCTCTGTCTCTCCATACTCTCTCACTCTCTTTCTCTCTGTCTGTCTCTCCATACTCTCTCACTCTCTTTCTCTCTCCCACATTTTCAGTAGTATTACCAGGTTTCCTTTTGTAAGTGTCTTTTCTTCATTAGAGAAGTTCTCTTTTTGGACACTGTTGTACATTATTTGGACATCCTCACGTTCCTCTCAGAGCTCCAGAACGTTAGAGTCACTGCTCCAACTCAGAGCTCCAGAACATTAGAGTCACTGCTTCAACTCAGAGCTCCAGGACGTTAGAGTCACTGCTCTAACTCAGAGCTCCAGAACGTTAGAGTCACTGCTCCAACTCAGAGCTCCAGGACGTTAGAGTCACTGCTCCAACTCAGAACTCCAGAACATTAGAGTCACGACTCCAACTCAGAGCTCCAGAACGTTAGAGTCACTGCTCCAACTCAGAGCTCCAGGACGTTAGAGTCACTGCTCCAACTCAGAGCTCCAGAACATTAGAGTCACTGCTTCAACTCAGAGCTCCAGGACGTTAGAGTCACTGCTCCAACTCAGAGCTCCAGAACGTTAGAGTCACTGCTCCAACTCAGAGCTCCAGAACGTTAGAGTCACTGCTCCAACTCAGAGCTCCAGGACGTTAGAGTCACTGCTCCAACTCAGAGCTCCAGTGTCATTTCTGTCTATTTCTGTCTATTGTCTCTACGTTGGTATGTAGAATGAACTGGACCTCTGCTGGTTCTGTCCTACACATTGTTGGGCTCCTTTGGTGGGTTGTACCCAGACACACTCTCCACAGATCTTCCACAGTTCTTTGCTAATTTCTGAAAAGTGGTCTGTTCTGTACTGATGAACCACCAGTTCTAGACATTATAGACAATCCCTCTCCATTTTGTGCATACTGTAAACACTAAACAGCAAATCAAGCATGAAGACCAGACCTTGGGATGATCATACAGCTGATCATACAGCTGATCATGCAGCTGATCATTCAGCTGATCATATCACAGTTTGATAGTTATATTCATTGGTTTTGGTTTTGTATAGATTAAACAGATGGAAAATGGGTCCAAAATTCCGCATATAAGAAAAAATAATATGTATAACAAATATGGACCTGCTGTCTTTGTTACAATCTAATTAGCCTTAATTAAGTTAATGCAAAATTATAGTTGTATTCAATTATGAGATAAACTACAGTGTAAATTTCAGGAATCAGGACACAAACAGACAGGCAGAGGGACAGACAGACAGACAGATAGACAGACAGACAGACAGATAGACAAACAGAATGTGTCTGTGCGCTGTGTGTACAGTACAGCTGGGAACCAACCAGGTGATGACCAAGGAAATAGATCACACTGTGGAAATGAAACGCTATAGTCTTACATCACACAGCAGCTGATATGTAAACGTGCCATATTCAGCACATATAATACTCACAACCCCAACAGGGTTTTACCCAAACAACCGAACAACAACCCCACAGGTCACAGGTGAAGCTAATGTGAACATGTGAAGCCAGTAAGAGTAACAGAGGAAGACAGCGTAATGTAAAATGACCGACAACATGAAACTAAAGGAGGTTTAGCAATAATCCTGCTTGTCTGCTCCTTCCGCTCTGACACTGGTTGTTTGTGTTGGTCAGAAAGCTGCAGCGGACGGGAAGAGGCAGGAGATCGTGGTCCTGGATTCCAAACGCAGCAACGCCATAAACATCGGCCTCACAGTGCTGCCGCCCCCCCGCACCATCAAAACTGCCATCCTCAACTTCGACGAGTATGCACTCAACAAGGAGGGAATCGAGGTACGTCAGACTGTACACTACAGTGTAGTATACACTACAGTGGGATATAGAGTACAGTACCGTGTAGTATACACTACGGTGGGATATACACTACAGTGTAGTATACACTACAGTGGGATATAGAGTACAGTGTAGTATACACTACGGTGTAGTATACACTACAGTGGGATACACACTACAGTGGGATATAGAGTACACTACAATGTAGTATACACTACAGTGTAGTATACACTACAGTGGGATATACACTACAGTGGGATATAGAGTACAGTACAGTGTAGTATACACTACAGTGGGATATACACTACAATGTACACACTTCTCTCCCTCTCGTCTAGTACAGTAGAGTGTGCACTACAGTGGAGTACACACTTCTCTCCCTCTCGTCTACTACAGTAGAGTGTGCACTACAGTGGAGTACACACTTCTGTCCCTCTCGTCTACTACAGTAGAGTGTACACTACAGTGGAGTACACACTTCTGTCCCTCTCTCTCTTACAGAAACTCCTGACTATGGTCCCTACAGAGGAGGAGAAGCAGAAGATCCAGGAGGCTCAGCTGGCCAATCCTGACGTACCGCTGGGCACCGCAGAGCAGTTCCTGCTCACCCTCTCCTCCATCAGCGAGCTGTCTGCTCGTCTGCAGCTCTGGGCCTTCAGAATGGACTACGAGGCCACTGAGAAGGTGTGTGTGCATGTGTGTGTGTGTGTGTGTGTGTGTGCGGCACTGACTTTATATATTTATATTATGGGATGTCCCATCCTTTGATAAAAAAAAGCAAACCATATTGTTGGTAAAGGTGTAGCCAAGAGGACCTGTGAACTGACGGAGCGGGGTCAGCGGATGCTGAAGCGCATGAGAAGCTGTAATTAGTTAATTGGTTGAGGCATTTCCTATTTGACAGGAAGTGGCAGAGCCTCTACAGGACCTGAAGGAGGGCATGGAACAGTTGGAGAGGAATAAGACGCTCCGCTATATTCTCTCCACCCTTCTGTCTATAGGCAACTTCCTCAACGGATCACATGTGAGCCACACACACAAATAGAGTTTCTTTGAATTTCCTTTGAAATCTTCAAAGCTATTATAAATATGCATGTGCCTGTGTGTGTGTATTCATGTGTGTGTGCACATGTGTGCAAATATGTGTGTATGCGTGCATATGTGTGCACTTGTTCATGTGTGTATGTGTGTGGGGGTGTGTGTGTGAATGTGTGTCTGCATGTGTGTGTGTGTGTGTGTGTGTGTGTCTTCGTGTGTGTGTCTGCGTGCGTATGTGTGTGTGTGTGTGTGTGAAGGCTAAAGGTTTTGACCTCAGTTACCTTGAGAAGGTTCCAGAGGTGAAGGACACGGTCCATAAACAGTCCCTCCTGCAGCACGCCTGCTCCCTAGTGGTGGAGAACTTCCCCACCAGCACAGACCTGTACTCAGAGATAGGAGCTGTGACACGCACCGCCAAGGTGCACACACATACACACACTCACACACACCACACACACCACACTCACACACATACACACACACCACATGCTCACACACACACACACACACACACACACACACACACTCACTCACACACACGCTCATACAAACACGCTACACTCACACACACACACACACACACCACACACACGCACACACACACAATTACAAGCGCAAACCCACATAAACACACACCCTCACACACACACACACACACACTTACAAGCACACACCCTCACACATGGTTGTCTTAACGGGACAGGTGGACTTCGACCAGCTCCAGGAGAACCTTACGCAGATGGAGCGCCGCTGCAAAGCATCATGGGATCATCTGAAGGTGATCGCCAAGCATGAGATGAAGCCAACGCTGAAACAGAAGATGTCCGACTTCCTGAAGGACTGTGCAGAGAGGATCATTATTTTGAAAATAGTACACCGCCGACTACTCAATCGGTAACGCACACACACATATACACTTACACACACATGCACACACACATACATACACACACACACACACGCACACACACTTACGCACACACACTTACACAAACACACACACACATGCACAGACATACACACACACACACATACACAGTTATAGATGCACGAACACACACACACACACACACACTCATGGTCACGTGCTCTGTGGCTCAGATGCTGAAGGTGTGTGTTCCTCTCCTCTCTGCAGGTTTCATGCGTTCCTGCTGTTCCTGGGTCACTCTGTGTACGGCGTCCGAGACGTGAGCATCCACCGCTTCAGTAAGATCATCAGTGAGTTTGCGCTGGAGTATCGGACGACGCGAGAGCGTGTGCAGCAACAGGCGCAGAAACGAGCCGACCACCGCCAGAGGAGCAAGACACGCGGCAAGATGATCATGGCCGCCACTGCTGTGGTGAGTGACCCTGTTCTGACCTTCCAATGACCTTTGACCTATTAAGGTTGTAGTGAATGTTACTCTTGCAGTGTTTGTGTAAGAGGTAGAGTGTGTAACAATAATACATGTGATACTGCATACTACATGTAACATGGTTATACTGCAGTATTGGAATATGGTAATACTGTAATGTTGTAATATGGTAATACTGTAACATTGCAATATGGTCATCCTGTAACATTGTAATATGGTAGTACTGTAACATGATATTATTGTAATAATATAATATTACAATATGGTAATGCCATTATATGATAATACAGTAATACGGTATCTAAAGATATCTGGAAATTACAACAGTTTTTGAAAGTGATATCAGGTATTATTTGGGGACTATTTTATAGTGTGAAGAGGTGCTGTAACCCGACTGCTTGGGAGCTGATACTAATAATATGTTTATGATTTGGTCCTGACTGCAAGTCGATCTGTAGCTCTTTAATTAATTGTTTACACTGAAGTCATACTGGATTTACACTGAATTCACACTGAGTTTGTATTTGGTTTATATTGGCATAAACATTTGCAGAATCTGTTCTACATTACCAATCAGGCAGTGACAGGTGACCAGCAGGTGGAGGTTCAGGTGGAGCTTGTCTCCCCAATGAGTGTTAACAGCTGTACTAGCGGCACCACAGGACATAGCGCTGCAGTGTCAGGTGTCTGAGCCCCAGTGTTAACAGCTGTACTAGCGCCACCACAGGACGTAGCGCTGCAGTGTCAGGTGTCTGAGCCCAAGTGTTAACAGCTGTACTAGCGCCACCACAGGACGTAGCGCTGCAGTGTCAGGTGTCTGAGCCCCAGTGTTAACAGCTGTACTAGCGCCACCACAGGACGTAGCGCTGCAGTGTCAGGTGTCTGAGCCCCAGTGTTAACAGCTGTACTAGCGGCACCACAGGACGTAGCGCTGCAGTGTCAGGTGTCTGAGCCCCAGTGTTAGCAGCTGTACTAGCGGCACCACAGGACGTAGCGCTGCAGTGTCAGGTGTCTGAGCCCCAGTGTTAGCAGCTGTACTAGCGGCACCACAGGACGTAGCGCTGCAGTGTCAGGTGTCTGAGCCCCAGTGTTAACAGCTGTACTAGCGGCACCACAGGACGTAGCGCTGCAGTGTCAGGTGTCTGAGCCCCAGTGTTAGCAGCTGTACTAGCGCCACCACAGGACGTAGTGCTGCAGTGTCAGGTGTCTGAGCCCCAGTGTTAGCAGCTGTACTAGCGCCACCACAGGACGTAGCGCTGCAGTGTCAGGTGTCTGAGCCCCAGTGTTAGCAGCTGTACTAGCGGCACCACAGGACGTAGCGCTGCAGTGTCAGGTGTCTGAGCCCCAGTGTTAGCAGCTGTACTAGCGCCACCACAGGACGTAGCGCTGCAGTGTCAGGTGTCTGAGCCCCAGGTTTGGAACCAAACAATCAGAGCAGTTATTTTGGCAGTGACCAATCAAAACTGCTTTGTAACTTGAGTAAATACCGAATCCTTCTATCCCTTTTCTGCCCTATGATGGGACTCTCACCACATCCTGTACTATGTAATCAGTGTTGTCTCTCATTCATGCTCACACACGCACACACACCCACACACACAGGGCAGTACCCAACTCTCCAATAGTCATATTCAGCTCTTTTAAAAGCATATGATTTCCTGTTCTTCCCTCTCCTCTGTAGACTGATGATGAAGAAGACAATGAGGTATGACTGTGTGTGTGTGTGTGTGTGTGTGTCTGTGTGTGTGTGTGTTTCTGTTTTTGTTGTTTCTGCACTATACTCAATCCCTGCATGTGTTCATTGGGTTGATCATGTTGGGGTTTGGGGGTGTGTGTGGGTACTGGCTGGCTTCAGTCATTACATGTAGTATGTTATAGTACAAAAACTGCCGTTCATGGAGTATACAGTGATCTCCACTCTGCTGTCTCTGCTGCTTGATCTTAGTCCTTAGTTTAGTGTGACCTGGTGTGACCTTGGCCTGGTGTTACTAACCCTAACCCTATTGTTTGGACAGGACAGGCTGAGCTCTCCATGACGTCCAGCACCACTGATACTGATGTAACTTATACTGATGTAACTCATACTGATGTAACTCACTCATACTGATGTAACTCATACTGATGCAACTCATACTGATGTCACTCATAGTGATGTAACTCACTCATAGTGATGTAACTCACTCATACTGATGTAACTCACACATACTGATGTAACTCACTCATACTGATGTAACTCCCACGTGGCTTTGGTCACTGAGGTGTTCCCCAGGGCTCTGTGTCAGGTCCTCTTGTGTTTCTACTCCCTCTTAGTTCCATCTTTCAGTGGCGTGAGCTCCAGTTTCATCTCTACACTGATGTAGTTGAGACTCACCGGAGCTCTCAGCCCAAAGCTCTCAGCCCAAAGCACTCAGCACAAAGCCCTCAGCCCAAAGCACTCAGCCCAAAGCACTCAGCCCAAAGCTCTCAGCCCAAAGCTCTCAGCCCAAAGCACTCAGCATAAAGCCCTCAGCCCAAAGCACTCAGCCCAAAGCACTCAGCCCAAAGCTCTCAGCCCAAAGCTCTCAGCCCAAAGCTCTCAGCCCAAAGCACTCAGCCCAAAGCCCTCAGCCCAAAGCACTCAGCACAGCACAGCCGTCCTCCTCCTATACACACACACACACACATATGCACTATGCACATATATATATATATATATATACACACTATATTGGCAAAAGTATTCGCTCACCTTCCTTGACTCACATATGAGCTTAAGTGACATCCCATTCCTAATCCATAGCGTTCAATAGGACGTTGGTCCACCCTTTGCAGCTAGAACAGCTTCAACTCTTCTGGGAAGGCTGTCCACAAGGTTTAGGAGTGTGTTTATGGGGATTTTTGACCATTCTTCCAAAAGCACATTTGTGAGGTCATATACTGATGTTGGATGAGAGGGCCTGGCTCTCAGTCTCCACTCTAATTCATCCCAAAGGTGTTTTATAGGGTTGAGGTCAGGACTCTGTGCAGGCCAGTCAAGTTCATCCACACCAGACTCTGCCATCCATGTCTTTATGGATCTTGCTTTGTTCACTGGTCCACAGTCATGTTGGAAGAGGAAGGGGCTAGTTCCAAACTGTTCCCACAAAGTTGGGAGCATGGAATTGTCCAAAATGTCTTGGTATGCTGAAGAATTCAGAGTTCCTTTCACTGGAACTAAGGGGCCAAGCCCAGCTCCTGAAAAACAACCCCACACCATAATCCCCCCTCCACCAAACTTTACACTTGGCACAATGCAGTCAGACAAGTACTCTGGCAACCTGGTATTCTCCTGGCAACCGCCAAACCCAGACTCATCCATCAGATTGCCAGATGGAGAAGCGTGATTCGTGACTCCAGAGAACGTGCCTCCACTGCTCTAGAGTCCAGTGGCGGCGTGCTTTACAACACTGCATTCGACGCTTTGCATTGCACTTGGTGATGTTTGGCCTGGATGCAGCTGCTCGACCAAGGAAACCCATTCCATGAAGCTCTCTGCGCACTGTTCTTGAGCTAATCTGAAGGCCACATGAAGTTTGGATGTCTGTAGTGGTTGACTCTGCAGAAAGTTGGCGACCTCTTCACACTATGCGCTTCAGCATCCGCTGACCCCGCTCCGTCAGTTTACATGGCCACCACTTCATGGCTGAGTTGCTGTCGTTCCCAAACACTTCCATTTTCTTATAATACAGCTGACAGTTGACTGTGGAATATTTAGGAGTGAGGAAATGTCACGACTGGATTTGTTGCACAGGTGGCCTATCACTGTTCCATGCTGGAATTCACTGAGCTCCTGAGAGTGACACATTCTTTCACAAATGTTTGTAAAACAGTCTGCATGCCTAGGTGTTTAATTTTATACACACGTTGCCATGGAAGTGATTGGAACACCTGATTTGGATGGGTGAGCGAATAGTTTTGGCAATATAGTGTATGTGTGAGTATTGTTTTCTATTGTTTTCTATTGTTTCTGAATAGCGACTTAGTTATGTGTGTGTGTGTGTGTGTGTGTGTGTGTGTGTGTGTGTGTGCTCAGTCGGCCCAGGTAAGTGGAGACGGTGCTAGTGGCAGTGCTAGACGCAGTGGCAGCAGCGCCCCTAGTGGGGGGCAGTCTGAGGTGCAGGGGCTAGACCATGCAGAGGACGCAGCTGAGCATGAGCACATGAAGGCAGTGCTGAAGAGTAGCCAGCAGGGCGGCAGCACTGAGACCTGTGGAGTACCAGGGCTACGCACACGCACAAGGGCTAGAGCCAGCAGAGGTGAGACACACACATGCACACGCACACACGCATACACACACACATCCCCACACACACACGCGCACACACACGCACACACACACACACACACACACACACACACGCACACACACACACAAACTCACAACATATACACTCAAAACACACATACACACACACACACACGCAACATAATGTAAACACACGTGTGTGTTCTCTGCAGGTCGTACTGCGTGGGTGAGTGTCGCGGTCAACGAGGACACTCAGGTCCTGACAGAGGACGCAGCTGACGACATCATGGAGCGGATCGTGCGCTCAGCTACGCAGCACACACAGGAGCGGACGCAGCCTCGGGAACGGAGACGCTCCCGCGGGAACCGCAAATCACGTAGGTTATAATCCCAATGCCAACATTATAATCTCTCCCAGCAGACCAAGAGTTTTACAGTCTCTGCCAGCACAGATTATGTGTTACGGTCTCACTAGCGACAGACAAATGTTACAGAAGTGTCAACATCACTGCCAACAGGTCACAAACATTATCTCATTATAATCTCTCTAACTACCCCACCCTCTCTTTTCCTCCTCCCTCTCTCTCCTCTCTCCCTCTCTCAGTCAGAAGGACCCTGAAGAATGCTTTAACAGCTGAGGAGATACAGGCTCTGGGGTTTGAGGCCTCTGACATGCCTGTCTGAGTGTTCACATCTCCATTCTCACACTTTCAGCCACACACACCTCACTGTCTTCACCCTGAACACACACACACACACACACACACTCAGCCCCTACCAAGCCCACACACACTTACATACCAGCTACAATACCAGCCACACACACACTGTGTAACACACAAGCCCCACACACTCTCATATACACCTCAGCCCCCTGACACATGCCAGCCCCCCCCACACACACACACATACACACCAACCCCACACAAACGTTCCGATACACACTTGTTACAGTTACATAACAATCCCACACACTGCACCACATACTCTGTGACTCTCTGTACTCCACCCAGTGGCTTCTGATCTCTGTACCTCAGCCACAGTGATGCTGCTCTCCATCCACAATGAGTCCAAACCAGTGTCTCTGTACCCCAGCCACAATTCATCTCTGTACTCTAGCCTCAGTGACCCAGCCACAGTTGCTCTCTGTACCCCAGCCACAGTTGCTCTCTGTACCCCAGCCACAATTCATCTCTGTACTCTAGCCTCAGTGACCCAGCCACAGTTGCTCTCTTTGTCCCCCAGCGACAGTGATATTCTGAACCCCAGCCACAGTGACTCCATGACGGGGGAATATGATGTAGATCTCTCCCTCCACCTCCAGCGTTCTCAGCTTTTTGATGAGTGTTGCATTGACTTTCTACTGTTCACAGTGTAACTGAAAGGACGGTGTCTCTTTATGAAGGAAGAGATCCGCTGGTTAGTTCAGTTTTGTTCTGCAATGTCCTTGCTGTGCTCTGCATCATCATTACAGGCCTGATGAGGACATGAAGACATATGCACCTTACTGCCGTTCAGTATGTGGAATATTTATGGAAGCAAAAAAGATTTCTATATATTTGTGAACTCTAGCAGTATTTAATAAATGTAACAAACATTATTACACTTAATGTGTAAGAATAGGCATTATAATCGCTATTTTGGAAATATGGAGTAAAGCTGAAAATGTAAACATTCAATGTTGATGCTAAAAGTTTGTACAAAATGTTTAAATATCTTCTATGCCCTGGATTTAATTTTATTTGCTTAAGAGATTTTTGTTTCTGGAGAATACTGTATTATATATTCAGAGCAGGATTTGGTTAAAATAATTTAATCTGATTATGATAAGGAAACCTTGAATGGCCCCTAAAGCGCCAGTGTTCAGTCCTGTTGTAGACGTTCCGTAACACTGTTCACTCTTGTTACAACACTACTCACTCACACATTACTGCATATGAATTACAGGGATGAATTTTTATTCCAGATGAGTTGTTTTAGTTGTCCTTTGGACTCACATATTAGATAATGTTACTCACGTGCCTCTTCCAGAAAAGGCATCTGTGCAGAAACCACTCAGACCAGTGCAGAAACCACTCAGACCAGTACAGAAACCACTCAGACCAGTGCAGAATCCACTCAGACCAGTGCAGAAACCACTCAGACCAGTGCAGAACCTGTTGTGCTCATAAATACATTTGGTTTGGTCAAGACTTCATCAATAAATCCAGCAATAAATCATTTTTGATGCACATCCTCTGCAGATGTATTGTGTTGTCATTTCCTGTGTTGTTACACATAGCTAATACAGCACATTTAGGCAGTACATTTGTTGTGCTTTCTTTCAGTTCTTCCAATTTCTGTTATGTTTAGTGATGTGTTTTCCTTAAAAGACTTAGGTGTTCAGTTTAAGCCATGTGTACAGTATTCATTTTCATGTATAATGCAGATAAAGGTTTGTTTCAGAACAAATATGGCCCAGCAGGTGATCAACCTCTTGAGTTACACAGGTTTTCACCCAGAATGCAACCCTACAATCATAACAATGCATTAAAACCAGTTCAAACAGTACTGAGACAGAGGGCTTTAAAAGACAGGCCCACGAGTCCACTCTGTTAGCAGTGGTCATGTGACATTAGGATGAGAATGGTGGCCCTAGGGGAGGGAGAGAGAGAGAGGAGAGAGAGAGAGAGAGGGGAAAGCTGTAAACCAACACAACCCCACACGCCTTTGTCGCAAACAGGGATGAAACGTATACTCAGTATTATCAGACCACGACCACCAGTTATAACGCGACCGCATATTAGTTATCAATATGCAGATGATGCTCAAATGTACATTTCTGTAGAACGTAAAGCTCTAAAGCAATTAGTGATTCACAAAGACGTATTTAGATCAAATTAATCTGAAGGCCAAACAATGTGTTAAGAACTTGGGCGTCACTTGATAAGATCGGCTTTGTATCTCACTTCATGACTACAGCTTACCTTCACCTTCGAAATATCGCCAAGGTCCAACACATGCTCTCTCCTGCTGATGAGAAACTTGATTACTGGTAATTGCTACATTATTGTACCTCTGTTTTATCGGCTCTCCCAAAGATCTCTTTCACACCTGCTGCGAGATCAGGACGCTGCTGCAAGGGTCCAGACCCGCGCACCTGCACTCCACTCACTGCACTGGTTACCTGTCGGTTTTAGAAAACATTTAAAGTTTCTGGTGATGGTTTTTAAATGTATTCATTGTCTTGCTCCTCTTTACCGTAGTGAGATGATGGTTAGATGTTCCAGTCAGGTCTCTCAGGTCTTCAAACAGTAATCTACTGGTGATTCCTAAACCCTGGTTAAAGATTGGAGAGGGTGCTTTCAGCCATTAAGCTCTGGAACTCTCTTCTTGAGAAGCTCAGACATTTTATCCCTGTACAACTTCAAGAAGAGCCTCAAAACCTTCCTCTTTAGTTCTGTGTTCAGTTTTGGAATTTCCATGGTTTATCATTTTATTTCATTACATTATTAAAATAAAATTTACATTTTTCTCCTATCTTAATAATTCTGGCATTTTATTGTTTTTTCTATTTATTCTCATTATAATCATTTACATTTTAATCATCATTTCATAATCATTTACAAAACGGAGCAGAGGTAAATTTCTACACACCCCTTATCGCGCATAAAAGATCAACGCTCCAGTAGGGCAAAGTCTACATATTGATTCTAGAGCTTTTGTCACTGTGAAACCATAACGCACCACGCACCATATTAAAAATGTTGTAAAAAGCGCCATATAAATAAAATTTACTTGCTAAAATAAAATGTATTTCCTTCAGGAAATGCAGTTATTATTATTATTATTCTCTGTACAGACTCCGTTCAAACTGCGTGTAGAAGGTCTCGGCTCTCACACACACACACACACACACACAAACATACATACATCTCTCACACACACACACACACACACACACACACACACACACACACACACACACACACACTGTACATCTCTCTCCCATACCCACTCCACCCACACACACACACACACACACTGTACATCTCTCTCCCATACCCACTACACACACACACACACTGTACATCTCTCTCCCATACCCACTCCACACAGACACACACTGTACATCTCTCTCCCATACCCACTCCACACAGACACACACACACACACTGTACATCTCTCTCCCATACTCACTCACACACACACACACACACACACACACACATACACACACAAACACGCAAACATACACACATCTCTCTCACACTCATCTCTCTCAAACCCACTACACACACAGACTTGCATCTCTTTTCAAGCACTATGTATTTCCTTCAGGAAATGCAAATGTCGTTTTCTCCATTGGCCACGAGAGGGCGCTGCGCTCTAAATTTATTTATGATTGTGCGCACGTTCCATCTGACGGGGCGTGCTTCGTCATTGTCCAATCCAACGGCTGCTGTTTTACGTAACCTAGAAACTTCAGCTACGACAGACCAAACAAGTTTTCTGAGGTTTCGGAGTCGGTTCTTCTCGTCTACGCTTCCAACATGGCTAAAGACATTACAGTGTACTGGGGCTCTGGTTCTCCTCCCTGCTGGCGTGTCATGATTGCGCTTGAGGAGAAGAACCTGCAGGGTTATAACAGCAGGCTCCTGTCGTTTGAGAAGGGCGAGCACAAATCCCAAGAAGTCATGGACCTGAATCCCCGGGGGCAGGTAGAGCAGGGCGGTTCTGACCGTGCACAACAAACTACTGTGTTTGGGTTACATTATAGTTCTTATGGTGTCGTTTAGATGAGTGCCAAACGGAATTACCTGAAATAACTCTCTCTTTTTAGCTTCCTACGTTTAAACACGGTGACGTTGTGGTGAATGAGTCCGTTGGCGCGTGTATGTACCTGGAGGTAAGCATTTGGCCCCAAAACCAATATGTTACAGGCTACACACAACTGTGTAACTTCTGCTCATGGCGAGTGTTTGACGATCACGCTGGGCGAGGCGAATAGTGTTGGTGTTAGCAGTTGAAAAATATTAGAAAAACTAAAAAATTTCCTGAAGGAAATACATAGTGCTTGAAAAGAGCTGCAAGTCTGTGTGTGTAGTGAGTTTGTGAGAGATGTATGTATGTTTGTGTGTGTGTGTGTGGAGTGGGTATGGGAGAGAGATGTACAGTACTGCACAGATGTACAGTATGTGTTTGTGTGAGAGATGTGTGTATGTTCGTAGTTTGGGACATATTTAACTTATCGCTTAACTGAAGAGATGGTGAGAGAGTGGACCCCTTGATGATTTTGTTGTAAGTGTGTGAAAAATCTCAACAAAGCTGATTCTGAGAAACTTATTTGGGGGTCAATAGGCCAGTTTTCTGTGTCTAGTGCCAAACAAATGCTCATAACTC
Source organism: Brachyhypopomus occidentalis (assembly GCA_020368025.1). NCBI lineage: Eukaryota > Metazoa > Chordata > Actinopteri > Gymnotiformes > Hypopomidae > Brachyhypopomus > Brachyhypopomus occidentalis. Next base: position 575,835 of record JAGXOD010000101.1, read on the forward strand.
ATAAGTTTATCCAGATTTTTGATCATTTTTCATGCCAGCACACACTCTAACTGGCAGTTATCATTTGAAATTCTGAACATTCCACCATTCATTTCTATGGGTTTTTTTCATTTTTAAACTTAAATTTATTAAAAACTACAACTCTAATCAACTCCAAAAATGGATAGCACACCTGTCAGAGCTGAGAACTTCGAAACGCAGTTTGAACGGAGTCTGTACGTTAAGCGTTTCGGGCCGCATTAATTGCAGAAATTTAGAGAAGAATAATAAGAATAAGTATGAGGAATAACAATAGTGCTTTTCAAGCACTATAATAAGACGGAAGTAAGCAAGTTTGAAGGTGTAAAGTAAGACGCAGTGAAATGGCAAAACTCTAAACTGACAAGTTGGACAGCTGCCCACGTCAACAAGGGAGATATGAACCCGATAAACCCGTAGTGCGCGTTCAAAGCTTAGAAAATATAGTGCGCTGGAATGTATTGAATTGTGTATGTTTATCATCTTTCTATCTGTCTGTCCTTCTCTGTTCCTGCTGCTGTAGTATTGTTTCAAGTCACAGGGCACTCAGCTGATCCCGGATGCGCCGGCGGATCAGGCGCTCGTGCTCCAGCGCGTGTTTGAGACTCAATCTCTGCAGCAGGCAATGCGTAAGAACCCCATCAAACCCATGAAACCCATGCAGTCTGCACGCGGCCAGTGTACAGACCTACCCGTCTAACACCAGACCAGAATCACACCGTCATGCAGGACAACCGCGTATGCGTGTGTATGAACGGCCTGTTTGTGACTGGTGGTTGTCTAGGTGACGCCATGTTCTATGAGTGGTTCACACCTGAGGGAGAGAGACATGAATCTGCCCAGAAGAGACACATGGAGAACCTGACCAAAGAACTGAAACTGTGGGAGGGCTACCTGCAAAAGGTCTTGCACGCACACACACACACACACACACACACACACACAAAGATCCTCTGGCTCAGATGGACTGCTCTATTACCATTTTAGTCCCATTGATGCTTCAGATTATTAACAGACTATCATATTGAAAGGCATGGGTCCATCCTAAAGTGGGTACTACACACTGCACTTATTTGTAATGGTAGTATAAACTATTCTTGTAGAACAAAGTATTCTCATAACTACTTCACACACTAACCATTCTGGGTGTCCTATGTTGTAATATTTAGTACAGAAGAATTCAGTTTCAAATGTAGCCATAGTTTATTTCTTTTAAATCATTTGTTTTTTGTTTTTTTTTTGTGAAAGATTATAAATGAACTTGAATCTATGTCCTTTCTGCACAAATGCTGCCTCAGAATACCAGAAGTTTTGAAAACTGCTGGACAGCTGACAGGAGCCTGGACCAGAAGAGATGAAGGCACTGGGGACATCCAGTTGCTTTAAATACATGATATTGTAATGACAAATAGCCATAACCCGTGATCACAGTTTCTCTCCTCTCTGTGTGTCTAGATGGGTACAGGATCATTTCTGGCTGGGAAGAACTTCTCCATGGCAGATGTCGTCTGTTTCCCTGTGATTGCCTTCTTTCCACGTTTTGGGTGAGGGTCTGTGTGTAATGCTTTGGGTGGGTGGTTGTGTGTGTGTATGTGTGTTATGATTTGAGTGCTGGGCTGTCTGTGTTTGGGGGCGGATGAGTGTGTGTAATGCTTTGGAGAGGGTCCATGTGTAATTCAGGGGAGGTTTTGTGTGTGTGGGGATGGGCTGTGTGAGTCTGGCCAGGAAAATGTCTGCATTTCATAATCACTTCATTTTAGCTGGTGACCCATAACTGTAGAGTCAGTCTGCAAACAGCCTGTTAAGTTTGTGAGACTACAAGGCCCAACATAGATGTGTAAGGCTTCAGCACAGTGTGCATGTTTTGGCATAGTGTCTTTTGTGACCTTTACATTTAGGGCATTTAGCAGATGCTCTTAAACAGAGCAACTTAAAAGGTGCTTTGCATCTGTTCGCAGAATGCATCCTAGATAGTGTGTGACATTTCCTGAAACCGACAGAATCCATTTCTATGTATTTGTGATTAGTACCAGTTATCAGTAGCTAGCTGAACTGACTAATAAATAACTGATGGTAACACTTTATATGGGTCACCCTACACCCTGGTTGATTTATCTGCATGCTGTTGCTTTGTGCAGCCTGAGTGAGGAGCGCTACCCCAAGCTGGTGGAGTACTACCAGCTGCTGAAGGATCGGCCCAGCATTAAAGCCTCTTGGCCTCCTCACTGGCTGGACAACCCTCAAGCCAAGGACACCCTGAAGGACGTGTGAGAACAGGGGGTTGGACACACTCACGGGGCTCTGCATAAGGAAACACAGTTTACTTATCTGTTTGCGTTTAATTTTGGATTTTTTCAGATAATTACGGAGTGTGTAACTCGAATCTGCATCTAATAAAACCTTTTCTGCAGTTGGCTATTGATCAAGCTGTTTTTCTGTGCTTACATCTGATCTCCAAGTGACTCTTCCTCCACAGGTTAAAGTATGGTCAGGCAAAAACACTGAGCTGTTTTGTGCTCATATAGTTCATGACATTAGCAGAATAAATGAGTTCAGGATCCCAGTATTCACTGCGAATGAGTTTTGTGTATAACTTTGTTTTTATGGGTGCAATAACAAAAAAGCACCTCACAAAACAAAAGTCCTGTGATCATGAACTAGACGTTTGATGGTGTTGCTGTGTGTCCCGTCACCTGCTGTGTTGTTGTGCTGAGATCATTTTTCACTGCTTGTGATGCCTGTAATATGAAGTGGTCTTGCAGCTTGTGATGGTGGCTGATCAGGTGTCAGGAAGATTGTTAGCTTCTCACAACTTTGACAATAGTAATTTGTACATAGGTGATGCGTCTATTACTGAAGTTTGTTCAAGCAACTTGCAATGCCGCTTGTTTCGATAGCTCTGTTAACTGCTGTTGGGAGCGTACACGCTCCCTTGTCCACAGTCCAAATGGCACTCTACACCCTGATAGCTCGGCCCTCTACACCCTGATAGCTCGGCCTCTACACCCTGATAGCTCGGCCCTCTACACCCTGATAGCTCGGCCCTCTACACCCTGAGAGCTCGGCCCCCTACACCCTGAGAGCTCGGCCCCCTACACCCTGAGAGCTCGGCCCTCCTACACCCTGAGAGCTCGGCCCTCTACACCCTGAGAGCTCGGCCCTCTACACCCTGAGAGCTCAACCCTCTACACCCTGAGAGCTCAACCCTCTACACCCTGATATTTGATATACCCTCAAATGTATCAAATCTGACAACCAACAAAGCGTCACAGTCGTTTATGTTAATTACTATTTACCGCCCCCCTGGTTCTTACTCAGTTCTTACAGGAGTTTTCAGACTTACTGTCTCATGTAGTGCTATCAGCCGATAAGGTGATTATAGTTGGTGATTTTAACATCCATTTTGAGAATCTTTGTGACGCTTTAAGCAAAAATTTTCAAGAAATTCTTGATTCAATGGGTATCACTCAGAATGTGGTGGGTCCTACGCATAATTGTAGTCATACTTTAGACCTGGTTTTATCAATTGGTATTAACATATCCAGCTTAGCAATTTTACCTCAGAGCGAGGCCGTTTCAGACCACAGCCTCATAACGTACAAGTTATGCTTGACTGACGGTATTCATCAGCCGCCCCGCTACCGAATGAAACGAACTATAGCACCTAGTACCATAGCCGCACTCACTGACATTTTACCTGGTTTGACAGAAATTGATACACCTGTAGCTCTGGAAGGACTAGAGCATTTTACCGAGCACGTTGAGACTTCTCTTCGTACAGCATTAGACAAGGTTGCACCATTACACTATAAGAGAGCCTCTGAGAGAAGAATAACGCCATGGTATAACGAGCACACGTGTAGTCTCAAACGAGCCGCGAGGATCCTGGAGCGTAAATGGCGAAATTCAAAGTTAGAAGTGTTTAGACTATCATGGAAAAACAGCCTTAGTGAATATAAGCATGCCCTCCATACGGCAAAATCCTCATACTTATCAGCTTTAATAGAAAAACATAAAAACAATTCTGCACTCCTATTTAAAACTGTTTCCAGCCTAACAAGGAGCCATGATCAAATCAATCCACTAATCCCACTAGAGTGTAGCAGTAATAATTTTATGAAATTCTTTAATGATAAGATTGATAAAATTAGGGAAAAAATTGGTTGTGCTATCTCAGAGCCTGTCAACATGCCTATGCACCTTGACAGCTGTCTGGTCAGCTCTGATGCCCTGTTAGAGTCCTTCTCCCCAATTGGTCGTGAGGAGCTTATTTCATTGGTGGAATCTGCCAAGCCCTCCACATGCATACTAGATGCAGTACCAACCCATTTACTTAAAGAATTACTGCATAGCAATATAGAACCTTTGCTCACTATAATAAACTGCTCTCTGAGCCTGGGCTATATTCCCAGTTCATTTAAACTTGCAGTTATCAAGCCGCTAATTAAAAAACCTGGTCTTAACCCCCAGGAAATGTCCAACTATAGGCCTATCTCTAATTTGTCATTCATATCCAAAATTCTAGAGAAAGTAGTTTCTTCACAACTCTCTTCCTTCCTACAGACAGAACATGTCTTAGAATTATTTCAGTCTGGATTTAGACCCCACCACAGCACTGAAACTGCGCTGACTAAAGTAGTAAATGATCTCTTGATATCCTCTGATAAAGGACACATTTCTTTTCTCATACTGCTAGACCTCAGTGTGGCTTTTGACACCATTGATCATAATATTCTACTTAATAGGCTGGAGACACTCATTGGTATAAGAGGTCAAGCACTCTCCTGGTTCAGGTCCTACCTGACAGATCGTTACCAATTTGTACTAGTAAACAACGAATGCTCAGAGCGTTCTAAGGTAAAATATGGTGTCCCACAAGGATCTGTACTGGGCCCCATATTATTTACATTATATATGCTTCCACTGGGCACTATCATCCGTAGGCATGGTATTAGTTTCCATTGCTACGCAGATGATACTCAGTTGTATATATCTTCCAATCGGATGATATCACCACTACTCTCAAGATTGAGAGCTGCGTCCAGGACATTAAAAACTGGATGGCGTCTAATTTTCTTCAACTAAATTCTGATAAGACTGAGGTGCTGATTCTTGGGCCTAAAGCTGCTAGAAGCAGCTGGGCTGATATTCCCCTTACCCTAGATGGGTTTTCAGTAACACCCAAGTCTACCGCAAAAAGCTTAGGTGTCACTATTGATTCGGATCTTTCATTTGACACACATATATGCAATGTCACTAAGGCTGCCTTTTTCCATTTACGTAATATCGCCAAGCTGAGACACTTACTTTTATTAGCTGATGCAGAGAAGCTGGTCCATGCTTTTGTCTCGTCAAGATTGGACTACTGTAATGGTCTTCTAATTGGATGCTCTAAACAGTCCATAAAGAAGCTACAACTTGTACAAAATGCTGCAGCTAGAGTCCTAACTAAGGCTAGAAAATTCGATCATATTAGTCCCACTCTCGCGGCATTACATTGGCTTCCGATTAAACATCGAATTGAATTTAAAATTCTTCTCTTAACCTATAAGGCGTTAAATGGTCTTGCCCCACAATATCTGAGTGAACTCATTGCTTACTACAACCCATCTCGCCCTTTACGCTCCCAAAATGCTGGATTTCTCTTAGTTCCAAAAAATTTGTAAGACTACAGCCGGAGGCAGAGCTTTCTCCTTTAAAGCCCTTCAATTATGGAATAGCCTTCCAGCTCCAATCCGAGATTCTGACACAGTTCCAATCTTTAAATCTAGACTTAAGACTCACCTATATAATCAAGCCTTCAGTTAAATATTCCCCTAGTAAGGTGCGGGGCTCAGGGGCCCCCAGACGTTGAGATTTCTGGTAATCTGAGATGTTGATGCTGTCATCCAGCTGTGTCATGGCATCACTCTAGTTGTGACTGACTTGACTGGAAAGCAATGTCTCAGTGAGCCCTCATGACTGTGGTCACCTCTGGACCCCTCCCTTTAGTTAAGCTGCTATAGATTAGCCTGCCGGAGCTACATGCTAATCACTGGCACATGAGCTATGTACATTTAAATCAATGGTGGTTAAACTGACATCCTCACACTCAGTCTGTATTGTCCATCTTTTTGCATGCTTCTACCCAAGACGACTGCATGCAAGCACCTACAAGCACCTGGGAGATGGTCTGGCTCGCAGGTGGATGTACTGATGCCGGGGTTGGATGTACCATTGCCGTAAGGGGACGTGCTGATGCTGGCTCCTACCTGAGGTGCACCATCTGCACCGAAGGGACTGTGACTACTTGGCTGGGGAACAAGAACTTTAAGCTATAACTGTAGAACCACTTCTTGTTCACAAATACGGACTGGTGCTAACGGGCCGCCCAATGGAGGATGGGTTCCCTTTTGAGTCTTGGTCCTCCCAAGGTTTCTTCCTATTCCCCGCCATCTTAGGGAGTTTTTCCTTGCCACTGTCGCCTTCGGCTTGCTCATTAGGGATCTGGACCCATACAATTTGTAAAGCTGCTTTGAGACAACATGTGTTGTAAAAAGAGCTATATAAATAAAATTGACTTGACTTGACTTGATAGCTCAGCCCTCTACACCCTGATAGCTCGGCCTTCTACACCCTGAGAGCTCGGCCTCCTACACCCTGAGAGCTCGGCCCTCTACACCCTGAGAGCTCGGCCTCTCCCCACATCTGAGTGGTTCTGTCTTCTGTTTATATGGATTATGTCATGCATCCTCAAAACTGATGATTTGACTCACGTTTCTTGTCCATGTCATTTGATTCGGTGTTAGACTCCACTTTGTTTTGTCAGAGGTGATGCACATTGATCAACATAAAGTAAACCTGCCAGCAGGCTAACGTTCACCTGTAGCGTCTGCTGGCCTTGCCCATCGCCGGGTCCTTACACTGTGAATAAATAAATAAATTAAATCCTAACAAAAAATGGTCAAATGTGGCTGCCAAACAAAAACTTTAATTTTAAAGTAAAAATCCTGATTTAAATTAAGTGGAAAAACAAATTTATAGAAAATTTCATCAAACATCCTGCAAAGAAATACTGTTATTTTACAAATTTTTCCTGAATTATTACAATTAAAGCACTTTTAATAAAGTGATGGCATTAAAAGATTTGCAGACAAATACAATTTATTGTCCTTGAATTATTACATTGAAGCACTTTAAATAAAGTGACAGCACTTAAATTCTGCAAAGAAATACCATTTATCATCTCTTTTAATGTACTCATTGTCTTTCTCCATCTCACCAATAGCGGTAGCCTGAATACAAATACAAACACTGATGTGAAATGAAAGGTACACTCTAAGATGATCAATTACATCTAGGGCATTTAGCAGACGCTCTTATCCAGTGCGAGTGCAAAGTTCTTTCTGTTCACATAATGCATCCTAGATAGTACAGTAGGTTGGTAAGAATTCAAGATCCAGAATACTACTAAACTACAGGAATCAGTGCCAATACCTAGAAGTGCAAATAAACATAGGCTGAGTATTGCAAATCTACAGGAATTAAAACAACAAAAAGTACAAATACAATAGACAATACAATGACAACAAGCGCTAGATTTTAGATAACAAGTGCTAGATTTTTTGCTGGTTTTATTCTGCAATGCTATAAATTCAGTGTTACTAGTCATGTTAGTGTTCCACAAACAGATGAGCCTTCAGTCTACATTTGAAGACTGCAAAGGACTCTGCAGACCCGCCAGTGGATGACCATACCACCATCTTGGAGCCAGGAGAGAGAACAGTCTTGAAGCTTGTGTTTCGTGAGACTTTAACCATGGTGAAGCTGAGCCGTTCTTGATGTTCGAAGTACTCGAGGATCACGCTTTGACCATGGTCATCAAGTGGAGAGGCTGGTCCATTTTTCGCTTTGTAGGCATCAAGGTTTTAAATCTGATGCGCACAGCTACTGGAAGCCAGTGAAGAAAATGCAGCAGTGGAGTGATGTGTGAGCTTAGGGAGATTGACAACCAGTCTGTCTGTTTAAGGGTTGCAGTCAAAACTCAATGTTAGCTGCTGTTAATTTTGTGCCAATAGCATTAGAAATATTAGTGTTTACACTGAACACGCACATGCCTGGATCCTGCGACCTTTTACTTGCAGTTTTCAGTTTTGCTTCTCACAAAAACAAAATATTACAAAAACGTCAGTTTTACTTTGGCATTTAGACTAAAATTTACAAATGTATATGAAGACAAACAATTACAAAGAAACACCAAGTGCATATAATTTTACATAAATTCTTAAGTAACTAGACTGTTCTAGATTATTCTTGTAGATACTGTAGTACTTAAACTTAATTATATTTACAAAGTCAAAAAATTATTTTTTACATTGTATGTACTGAAGTAATTACCATGACTTGGTATTATTAATAAGTGTTTGATTAATCTTTTACTTGGTTAGATTTTTTAATCTTTGCAAGTTGAATATTTATTAATGTTGAAATTACACCTCAACGTTCATCCTTGCAAAGAAATGGATGTCTAGGGCCACAAGTGTGCAGGTTAACGGAGCCCTGTTTTCAAAGAGACAAAAATTAGGTCAACCTGTGGCTGTAAAAAATACTGAAGCAATGTACAAAATCATTACAATGAGCCCAATAACGGTGTCGAATGCCTTCAAACCATATCTGTGCTTGTAAGATGCATTTTCTCCTTCAACCTTTTGCTTCTTTTCTTCTTATCTGCATTAGCCTAACTGAAAAGTCTTCCAGCAGGAACAAAAAATTTAATTGCACAGACTTTTCTCCATTCACCTGGAAAGGTTTTGACAAGAAATACAGTAGTTTTAAGTCTATTTTTATTACTACCATAAACCCCCATGCAAAACAACAAACATTTGTTTACTTACTTCATTTGACTGGAACCAAGCAGGCCATTTGGTCTTGAACTCTAAACCCTGGGTTGATAAGTATACATGATACATATTAATAAATATTCAAATTAAATTTAATTAAATATGTTTAATTAATATATTTTGTAAAACATACCATACCATATAGTCTAAAAGTATTAAGTTTATTAAAACAGATTAAGTTTAAATCTCAGCCTTGTTAAATAACTCTACCCAGGCTCTTGGGCGTGAATGTAGATGTGCTGAACGGAAATGGAGAGCAGATAAGCTGCAGGTCTCCTTTGATATCTTAAAACTTTGACCGATTTCCAAAATACTGTAAAAGCGGACATGGAAAAATATTTCTCAGAAATTGTAGCTAAAAATCATCATAGACCTAAAGTTTTATTTAATACCATAAATTCTGTCCTAAAGGGACCATCCGTCACTCTTGTTGAATCACCTGCTGCAATTTGTGAGGATTTTTTGTGAGCGATTTTTTTATTGACAAGATTGAAAATATCAGGGCTAATATAAATACCCTCGGAAATGATACATCAGTAGAGTCAGTAGGTTCTGCTGTTGTAAATCAGTTTGAACTTGTCTCTTTTTTGTATATTAAAGATATGGTCTCTCAGATGAAACCCTCAGCATCTCCCTTTGATATCATTCCTACCCGCCTTATAAAAGAGGCATTTGATATGATAGGTCCCGGTATTGTGGCAATCATAAATGCAAGCTTATCTTCGGGCACTGTTCCTTCCTGTTGTAAGCATGCTGTCGTTCAACCACTTTTAAAAAACATAACCTTAATCCAAACATCTCAGTAATTTCAGGACGATTTATAAATTGAGTTTGCTTTCCAAAATCCTTACTTAATAGATAATGATATTTTTGAAAAAAATCAGTCTGATTTTAAAGCACTTCACAGCACAGAGCCTAACCCTAACCCCAACACTAACCCCTAACACTAACCCCTAACCTAACCCCTAACCCTAACCCCCCTAACCCTAACACTAACACTAACCCCTAACCCTAACCCTAACACTAACCCTAGGGCGTTACCTCAGAAATGTCGAGACAACCATATCATTCACCTCGATCCTCAGGAGACAGAGACCGAATTAGACTACAACACAACGCTACATTTGAACGACCTTTATAACACGACAAATATATTCATATTTTATTGTTTACATCTTTATTAAATGAAACGCGAAGTTAAACATGTCTTTAGACTGGGCTAACTAGCTAGTTAACTAGCTAATGTTAAGTTACATGGCTAAATTACGAACGATTTCTTACCTGATGTCACCAATAATGCTTCACTGAAGTTCAATGAAACTTACTTCCTCTGTCCAGTTTCTAATTTATTTTGTGGCATCATCCAACTACAGTCCGCTCAAATAAATAAAATAATCCAGGTAGCTAGCCATATATTGTAGCCTGTCAGCACGCTCACTGAAACAGACATGTTTTCAATTCACCTTCACTTCAACTTCACCCAGAGGCACGAACAGTTGTCATTGGCCAGTTTCCTGAATGGCAGCCATTTTAACCAATTATGGTTAAAGCTACACGTTGAGCTCGCAACAATTTTTCCGCATAACCTAGAAACTATAGGAAAAAATAACTTAATATTTTAAAAAATATTTTAATTAATATTAAATATTAAGTATACATACTTAATATTCTAATTAATATTATATATTAAGTATATATACTTAATATTTAATTGGTTGGTCAAATGGTGTTTAACTTTAATGTGTAACCATAAGCACACACACTTTTAAGTAAGTTTAAAAGCCTATCTATATGACATATTGTTTGCATGTCTATATAATAATCTAATCCCTGAATTGCCATCCTGGAAGTCATACTTTATTCTGCAGTCCCCCATATGGCCATTAAAATGGTTGAACGTGATTTTCAAAGGCAGAAAATTGTTCTATGGCAAATAAACATGTTCAGATCCCTATACATTTTGTTCTGTGCACATTTTTGTCCTGTACATCACTGGATCCTCTAAATTATGAGGGCGTTATACAGTCCAAATATGAATACTGCTACACGTAAGATGATAGAACTGTGCAGCTGGGGCTGCACTTTATTTTGGTGTAGCTCACTGATGTCTAACTGATGCACAGGGGCTTTAGCTTTGCATTTAACACTATTAACATTAACACTACTTAACAGTTTTGTAATTCAGAAGACCCAGTGATGTACAGAACAGACACATACAGAAGCAAACTTATTGGCTTCTGAACTTAATTATTTAAGTTGCAGTTTTTAGAAAACAATTCATTTATGACATTGAAAAGCATTCTTAACCAGCAGTGCCGAACAGCAGAGAACATGGTGCCTAAAGACCTCAGCCTTTCCTTTAGAGCCACTTATGCGATATAGTTACATTCATCTTCAGATATTTATTTTACTGTATGAAAATGTTTTTCACTTCTACTACGTCCTGCTTAGATAAGGTAATGGAAAGGTTTGGCTTATGTATGTATATGGGGAACAGGTGGAAGCTTAATATTGAAGGGAGGAGGAACGAGGTAGGTGACAAAGGGGATTCTGGGAATTGCAGTCTTCTTGGTCCTGCTGCATGACATGTGATTTTTCTCATTGTGACATCACTGACTAGTTGCATGCACATTATTTCAACAGGGACAGCAGTGTTGCTTTGAACTTTAAAAAAAATGTAAAAGTACACATAAATAAATAAAATTAACAAGATTTTCATTAAAATTACAAAGAAGAAAAATATGTCATTATCATGGCCATAAACCTTTAAATAATCATCCGAATGTTTAATTACAGATAATTGCTGAACTTTTACATAAATTTGTAAATAATTAAAAAAGAAGAAAAATACTGTAAATAATATTGTACTTTTTCTGTAAAAAAGAAATACATGTAATGTTTTATTATTAACATAAAATAGTTGTTTTGTTCATTTACAGACAATGTCTGTAAGTTTAAAGAAAATTGTATACAATTAGAAAAAAAGAAAATTACATTAAAGAATTACAGTTAATTTCTATAAAATTAGTATTTTTTACAGTGTACAGCTCCTCAGAATAGTCCTATTTGGCAATTAGTCCTTTTCATAAACTTTGAAACACTAAATTCTACAATGGAATGAGCAGAGTTTGGTATCCAACACTCCTACTACACCCAACATCCTCCAATGTAACCTCTGCGTAACAATGTAACATCAGCTCTCCTCCACACTCACCTCCTCCACACTCCTTTCACCTGTATGCTATTCCAACTCTCCCAGCTGAGCACCACTCCCTACAGACATCAGCCAGTTCTCTGTGACCGTTTCTGTCTGTCTGTGTTTCTGTATCTCAGTGTTTCTATCTCTGTGTTTCACTCTCTGTGTTTCTGTCTGTCTGTGTTTCTGTCTCTGTGAATGTCTGTCTGTGTTTCTGTCTGTCTGTGTTTCTGTCTCTGTGATTGTCTCTCTGTGATTGTCTCTCTGTGTTTCTGTCTCTCTGTGTTTCTGCCACTCTGTCTCTGGAATAAAGGGACACACCACCAGTGCATCTCCCCCCAAGAGTAGCAGGTAACAGTTTGTGTTTCTGTCTCTCTGTGTTTCTGCCACTCTGTCTCTGGAATAAAGGGACACACCACCAGTGCATCTCCCCCCAAGAGTAGCAGGTAACAGTTTACTGCAGCGCTCGCGCGTGACGACCTGTCTGAGAGCATTTCATACACTTCAGAGTCAACAGATACAATTAATGTAGATGAAAGTGAAAACATCTTAAAAACAGCTTAAAAACAAGTCCAAGGGGAACCACATCAGCTGTCCCCTAACAGTGTTAATCATTACATAGATGTCAACATTTAATCACTCTTGTGTGTACATCCCTTAATTTTAACACGAAGAATAATGAAAACAAAACTGGACTGCCGCTTAAGGTATGTTAGATATTAGAATGAACACCAGATCCTGATGAGAGAGGAGCTGAACCCAGCAGGAGGCAGACACACCCTCTCAGGAGCTGAACCCAGCAGGAGGCAGACACACCTTCTCAGCACACATTCAGCATTCAGCACTTTTTAAACTTAATGTCAATAATACTACTGTGACAGGCGAGGTGAAGCAGGATGCCGAGACAACAGTAGGCTTAACACCGAACGTTTGTTCACACTTATGCTAACGCTAAACATTCACATGGAGCAGTGGGACAAACGTCAGCAAGAACTGACAAAGACGTGGACAATGAACAATTAAATACACGAAACAAAATGACACGAGTGCAACACATCACAATAACGAGACACACACACACACACACACCAAGACGCGCAAAGACGGGAGAAATGACCAAACAGACATGCATACACACGCAGACACACCCGGATGAAGGGGTCAGGGGCTGAACTGTAACAGATCCTCCCACCAAGGGTGCCTTCTCCTACCCCTAACCCTTCTCCTCACCCCAACCCTTTTCCTACCCCTAACTCTAACCCTTCTCCTAACCCCAACCCTTCTCCTAACCCTAACCCTTCTCCTCACCCCAACCCTTCTCCTAACCCTAACCCTTCTCCTAACCCCACCCCTTCTCGTACCCCTAACCCTTCTCCTACCCCTAACCCCAGGCCTTGGAGCTCGGCTTCCTAGCGGCAGCTCCGTGGTCACACCAACAGGTCTCCTCCTCCACCTCCTCACTCTCCAGGTCCCCCTTGTCCATAGGCGAGGGCCCACCAGCCCTTCTTGGCCTTGGAGGTACCAGACCCGGTAGGCCCCACCATACTGAGAAGACTCCACCTCCAGGAAGGTAAACCCCCCAGCACCACAGCCTGCCCCCCCCCCCGCAGGCTGGCTGGTTCCTGGTGGGGCTGTTCTGGTCTGGCTATGAGAGGAAGGACCAGCCAACATGCAAGAATAGACATAGGCGACATGTACACTTAAATACATGAAACAAAGTCAAAGTCACAACAGACATCCAAACTTCATGTGGCCTTCAGATTAGCTCAAGAACAGTGCGCAGAGAGCTTCATGGAATGGGAGCAGCTGCATCCAGGCCACACATCACCAAGTGCATACATCAACCCATACATCAAGTGCCACTGGACTCTAGAGCAGTGGAGGTGCATTCTCATGAGTGACGAATCGCGCTTCTCCATCTGGCAATCTGATGGACGAGTCTGGGTTTGGCAGTTGCCAGGAGAACGGTACTTGTCTGACTGCATTGTGCAAAGTGTAAAGTTTGGTGGAGGGGGGATTATGGTGTGGGGTTGTTTTTCAGGAGCTGGGCTTGGCCCCTTAGTTCCAGTGAAAGGAACTCTGAATGCTTCAGCATACCAAGACATTTTGGACAATTCCATGCTCCCAACTATGTGGGAACAGTCCAACATGACTGTGGACCAGTGAACAAAGCAAGATCCATAAAGACATGGATGACAGAGTCTGTGTGGATGAACTTGACTGGCCTGCACTCAACCCGATAGAACACCTTTTGGCAATATACAGTAGTGTGTTTGTGTATATACAGTGTGTGTGTGTGTATATATATATATATATATATATATATATATATATATATATATATATATATATATATATATATATATATATAGAGAGAGAGAGAGAGAGAGAGAGAGAGTACTCTGATCAGCCTGCATGTCTGATGGAAATCCCTGTGCATGCTGGGAGCAGAAGGCTGAACTGGTTATTTGCATGCTGAACTGGCTTTCGTGACCTCGAGGGCAGTGTTACAGACTGCACTGAGCCAAACACGAGAGGGACACAGGATTAAAGCGTAATCGGCAGTCCTGACCTCAACCCTAAAAAACACCTTTGGGATGAATTAGAGTGGAGACTGAGAGCCAGACCTTCTCATCCAACATCAGTAAGTGACCTCACAAATGCGCTTCTGGAAGAATGGTCACAAATCCCCATAAACACACTCCTAAACCTTGTGGACAGCCTTCCCAGAAGAGTTGAAGCTGTTCTAGCTGCAAAGGGTGGACCAACGTCATATTGAACCCTATGGATTAGGAATGGGATGTCACTTAAGATCATATGTGAATTCAAGTAAGGTGAGCGATTACTTTTGGCACTATAGTGTAGACGTGCGCACACAACGCAGACATGCCCTGAGGGAGGGTTCAGGGGCTGGACCGTGACAAGGGATTAAGAGTAAATATACTTGCGTCCTTATACTTACCTGCTTCAGAGTCACTATCAGGGGACATAGACACCTTAGAAATGTGCAGACAGGTGGTAATGAAGAGGAGCGTTCAGACCACACAGAGCAGACAGACCACACAGAGCAGACAGACACATCAGGAGGCAGACGGGTGAGTTTCTCATTGCTCCTCCGTTATCTCCACTAGCAGGAAAACGGAAGGATCACTGATCATGTAGCATTTAGCATCCATTTAGTGTAGACAACTGTGTGGTTGTGTGGAGGGGGGGGGGGGCTTCCATTTAGTGTAGACAACTGTGTGTGTGTGTGTGGGGGGGGGGCTTCCATTTAGTGCAGACTGAACTGTGGGGTCTGCTTCCATTCCTATATGCCTTATATGCTATATATACTGTATATGTTCTATATGCCTTATATGCTGTATATACTGTATATGTTCTATATGCCTTATATGCTATATATACTGTATATGTTCTATATGCCTTATATGCTGTATATACTGTATATGTTCTATATGCCTTATATGCTATATATACTGTATATGTTCTATATGCCTTATATGCTGTATATACTGTATATGTTCTATATGCCTTATATGCTGTATATGCTCTATATGCTTTATATGCTCTGTGTGCTCTGTATGCTCTATATGCTCTATATGCTTTATATGCTCTGTGTGCTCTATGTGCTTTATATGCTCTGTGTGCTCTGTATGCTCTATATGCTCTATATGCTCTATATGCTCTATATGCTTTATATGCTCTGTATGCTCTATGTGCTTTATATGCTTCTGGCATCAAGAATTTTATTCGATTTGTCCTCTTTCTCAACAATCTCAAACTTCATGCAATAATTCAGATGGCAAAAAGTTCCATCTAAACTCAAAAATAAAGTCCAATGTGTTTTGAGTGAAGCCTTCCACATTACACCCTGAACTCTGGGGTTGTATTAGCCTTAATGCACTATTCTATCACCCCATACAGCCAGTGGGGTAGTTACCTGCGGACCTCCTCGATCGAGCTGAGCAGTCTGGAGTGGCGTTTAGTTTGTTCAGATGTGAGGTACTATTTGTTTCGTATTTGGTATACTTCTTGTGTACATATACAACATGACATGTTGTGTACATACAGTATACAACAGCTGGTTGTGTACATATACAACAGTTCAACATTCACATCAATCCAACATTAGTGTTGAAGAAGTAAAATTGCTTACGGTTATTTGTTTACTGTTTACTGAGAAAATGTGGGACAAAAAGGTAAAAAAGAAATTAAAAACAGTGTTCAAAATACCTTCACATGCCCACTGGGTGTCTGCTCTGATCAGTGTTCATTTCGTCGACAGATCCCTGCTGCTTCAACAGTGGACTGACTCTGGCTTCCTCAGACGGCTGGTGTGCACCAAGGCTACAGACAGGGCTACAGACAGGACACAGACAGGGCTACAGACAGGGCTACAGACAGGACTACAGACAGGGTAACATACAGGGCTACAGACAGGGCTACAGACACTAACAGCAATCGCACAAATAGAGGTGGGAAATTAGATTATTACATGATATTATTTAGATATCTAGCTACATGCTATTGATTACATTTAGTAAATTGTTTACATCCGTCTGTTTTGTAAAATGTTTCGTATTGTTCTGGATAGTGAAACGTTGTATTACTCATTTCTCTGCAGAGTTAAAGATGGTGTGCAGAGTTCCAGGGGGGGTGGTTCAGCACACGTGCAGGGCCTTGGTTCTGCTGCTGTGTCTGAGCACGCTCCTCTGTGTTTACCACACAACACACATCAGCTGGCTGCTGTGTCCACGTGCGGAACTGTCCCCACATACAGAGGACCTCAAACACATAGATGACTCCATCACAACACTCAGTGCAGCAGTAAAACCCAGTGAAAGAAAAGCACAGGATGCAAAATCACAGAAAGAGGACACTGTGAGAGGGGCAGAGAAGCATGACTCCATCCTTGTCTTAATCTGGACATCACCGTTCACACGTCCTCTTACACGGACATCTTGCGACTTGTTCAACATCATGGGCTGCCGTTTAACAGATGACAGAGGTCAGTATGATCTAGCACATGGGGTTATGTTTCATCACAGAGAGATTTGCAGTAACTGGCCAAACCTCCTGCAACTGTCACGACCACCACTGCAGAAATGGGTGTGGATGAACATGGAGTCTCCAGCTAATTCACTACAAGTGCCTGGTCTAGATAATGTGTTCAATCTGACAGCAAACTATCGGAGAGACTCAGATGTCTGGGTGCCTTATGGGTGGATTGTAAAGGCGTCTGATGACAACAAAGACTTTCAATTACCAAAAAAGGACAAGCTAGTCTGCTGGTTTGTCAATAACTGGGATGAACATTTGTTGCGTGTGAAATACTTCAATGAATTTAGCAAACACATAAAGATAGAGACTTACGGTGGACACTTTGACAAGTATCTCAGTAAGAAAGATTATTTTAAAATAATCTCTGGCTGTAAATTCTATTTGTCCTTTGAGAACTCTGTCTACAAAGACTACATCACAGAAAAGCTGTTTAACCCGCTGACATGTGGCACAATACCTGTAGTTCTTGGTCCACCCAGGGAGAACTATGAGGAATTTGTACCTCGTGATTCCTTCATCCATGTGGACGATTTCAGATCCCCTCAAGAACTGGCAGAACACCTTAAATTACTGGACCAGAACCAGGAGATGTACGAACAGTACTTCACATGGAGAAAGTACTTCACTGCTAAGGTTTCTTATTTTGGTCTGGAACATGCGTGTCGTATTTGTGATTATTTAAGAAAACACCAAAATTACAGAGTATTTAACAACCTTAATAAATGGTACTGGGGCTAACTGGAGTGGTATGACAAAGATCCTTCCAGAAGGAAACCCTCAAATACAGAAACTGGAATATTAATTATTATTATTATTATTATTATTATTATTAGTAGTAGTAGTAGTAGTAATAGTAATATTAGTAGTATTGCAGCCTATAATTATTATCAGCCATCCAAAGTTTAATTTTCTCCATGGTTACATTCTAGCTACACGTCCCACCCACAGATTCTTATTCTGATTAGATGATGTAGTTGCATGTAGATGCCCTTGTGTTCATTAATGTTGTTAAGCCTCTTCTATGTAGATGACTATGTTAATCAAGGGGATATATCAAGTGTACACAGCACTGTGTACTGTTATGTCGTGGTGTCTCTCTCTCTCTTCATCTCTGTCTCGGAGATTATCGTACACTCTGAGGAGCAGGACCTGAATGAGATGTTCCTGTCAGCAGGAGCATTGTTACACCTGAGGGAAAACATGAGTCTGGCTCCATGTGTTTGATTCGCTGAGGTGATTCGGTGTTGTTTTAGCGTGAGTTTGGTTTGGTTAGTTTCCGTGGTACATGTTGACACTTTGACGTGATTTTCTTCATGCGTTTGATTCATTGTTTGATTCTGCTGAACTGTGATGTGCAGCACTGTGATATCCTGACCCTCAGAACTGAGCTCTGCAAAGCGGCTGCTCTGTGACTGCATAAACAGATTGTGCTTCAGTTACAAGAGGCTCTTGTGAAGACTGTGTGTTTCCACGGTCAGAGAGTGCCGTGGATGTAGCAGATCTCTCTTTTCCACAGTCTGTAAAATAATGTGTCCTGCTAGTAGTTACCCATAGAACTTTTAACATTTTCCCATTATTTTCTGCTGTTAAACTTTTAATTTTTTTAAGGAGTGTAGTCTAGGGGAGGGGGGGTCAGGATTCCTTTAAGGTGTAAATAAAATGTGAAGAAGAAACCTGGAGTCAAAGGGGGAGCCCATCCTTCTCTGATTGGCCCAGGGAACCACAACATGCACCAAATAAGCAATTAAGAACAAAATATGCAATAAAGAATAAAATAAGCAACATGAGTCTATTCTGGTCCCTTGAGTCCTAGTGTGGATCCAGTACATTCACAGAACAACTCAAGAACAGTAAGTGTGTCTGAGTCCCATCTGTACAGCTGGTCAATATTCCCCCCTGGTGGATTCCCATGAGCCCAGAGCCTTCAGGGTGTTCTGGGAAGGGAGGGAACCAAGGTGGTGGAGAAGTGGATGGGGAAGGGTGGAGCTACAGGAGGTGAGACAGGTCAAGAAACAGTACAATACTGGCAGTAGATAAATGCACTGTCCAATACATTTACATTTTGGGCATTTAGCAGACGCTCTTATCCAGAGCGACTTACAAAGTGCTTTGCACCAGTTCATAGAATACACTCTAGATAGTACCATTGATAGGCCAATTCAAGATACCCTTGAACCAGACTACTACGAAACACAGAAATCAATTTCATTATCTAGAATTTCTATTAAACAGGTTCACTTAAACAGGAATTAAAACTTATACCAAGAAGCGCAAATAACCACAGACATAAACATCTAATTTAAGAACAAAGACAAGTGCTGTCTGATGAGTTAGAGCTCATTAATCAACAGACTGCGAGCTCTCTCCTTTCTCCTGATCACTAAGGCGTAACCTAGCTACTAGCTAGTTTCTCAGAACCGGTGTGCTGGATTTAACACAGTACATGGATAAGGTACAAGGCATTAGATGCAGGATGTTGCAGAAGTAAGAAACACCCATAGGAAATGAGTATATTCGGTGAAAATACAGAATGGTGTTTCCTTGTGGCAGGTTCGCCCAGAAGTGGCCCATTCTGTATAAGTCTGCTCATTCTCTTGTCCATCAGTGTACGTGATCACGTGAGCATCTCCTACATCAGTGAACATGATCATGTGAGCATCCCCTACATCAGTGTATGTGATCACGTGAGCATCTCCTACATCAGTGTACATGATCACGTGAGCATCCCCTACATCAGTGTATGCGATCACGTGAGCATCTCCTACATCAGTGTACATGATCACGTGAGCATCCCCTACATCAGTGTACATGATCACGTGAGCATCTCCTACATCAGTGTATGTGATCACGTGAGCATCTCCTACATCAGTGTACATGATCACGTGAGCATCCCCTACATCAGTGTACATGATCACGTGAGCATCCCCTACATCAGTGTATGAGATCACGTGAGCATCTCCTACATCAGTGTACATGATCACGTGAGCATCTCCTACATCAGTGTATGCGATCACGTGAGCACCTCCTACATCAGCGTATGAGATCACGTGAGCATCTTCCTACATCAGTGAACATGATCACGTGAGCATCCCCTACATCAGTGTATGTGATCACGTGAGCATCCCCTACATCAGTGTACATGATCACGTGAGCACCTCCTACATCAGTGTAAGTGATCACGTGAGCATATCCTGCATCGGTGTACGTGATCACGTGAGTATGTCCTACATCAGTGTAAGGGCTGCCCAATGGAGGATGGGTTCCCTTTTGAGTTTACAAATCACAAGCAAATGGTCATTACATGTAAAAGTAAATGCAAAAATGTAAAATAAAAAAAATAAAAAACTAAACTAAAATAAAAAAATAAGAAATCACAAATGTAAATAATGACAATTAAACCAAACTTGATTTTCATTTTATTGTTTCATTCCCTCTCACTTTGCCAATCTTTCACTTCTTCCTGTTTGTGGTTATTTACAGACTGCGTTTGTTCAAGACGGTCAACATGATCTGCATCTCAGCCACATGCAGAAGCTCCACGAGTTTCTGATCAGGTTTTTCTTCATTCTCAATTAAGCCGCAATACCTCTGAGTAAGGGAGGGGCGTGGTCTCTTCCTTTACATCACTTCCTTTGGTAGTGTTTGGCTTACCATATAGCTAGTTTGCATATTTCCCACGTCAGGTGGGAAGACGACGGCAACCCACAGCCTCCCTGCCATGGCCAGTGAGTCAGCAGACACACATACAACACAGCACAGACATAACAGGCTGATGAACATCAAGGGTGTGCTATGGTGTCATGCTACCAGCAGGGGGTGCTAGTACCAGGAGCAGGGTAGACAGACAGACAGACAGACAGATAGACAGCTCAGGAGAGTCACAACACAGCACACTTCACTCTGGCACTTTGGGCTCATGCACGTTGTATTATTATACCTTAATGTACACAGTGACTTGGCTAAACAGGTAGGGAGTTTAACATAATACAACAAATGTATTTTAGTCAATACAAAATTTAACAGTGCAGGGTGAAACAATCAGCCCATACCAACATGGTGACAGTTGTCATTTGAACACATACAGTAGATCAGTGTACTGCAGTGGCAGTGTAGAGTATTACGGTGGCTGAGAAAACCAATCGCACTGCAAAATAAAAACTCTGCAAACTCTCCAAAGCAAATTCATCACAATGATGCATACACTGCATTTCAGAAACATGATACTTAAATTCAGAAACACTGCACATCCAGTCACTGCCAGCAATCCAATACTCCACAGACCACAGGGCAGAACCCAAGCAAAGAAAGTAATAAACGTCCTACTTTCTATCCAACTCTGGTAAAGACAGTGTCTGTCTAGTGTCTGTCTACAGTGTCTGTCTCTTATCTAAACTGTGTGAGGTGGCTCCTTCCGTTAATCTTGTGTCTATAACGTGATGTAAAGTGTATGCGCACACATCTAATCTGCCCCCAACCAAGTAAACAGCCCCGCAAAACACAAAAGCACACAGCAACCAAACCCAAGTCCACCATCCAAAGCGTCATATACATAAAACAGGTCGGTGCAGTAAAGCCAGAAGAAACACACACAACAAAGCAGGACCCGACTGATCGAGAGAACAGGGTGGTTAACAAAAACAACCAATGGGGGGAGACTAATAGCAAACACAACAAATAGCACACCGATCATAAGACAAATTACACAGATGGTTTCACCCACGAGTGTTTGTACTGTCTCCTCTGTCTCCCTTAAGGCCTCCTGCACAGTCCAATGGGAGAGGACTGCCTTTACGGCCAGATGTCTAGATGGAGACCTGCGTGGCCAGACTAGTCTAGATGGAGACCTGGACGGCCAGATGTCTAGATGGAGACCTGCGTGGCCAGACGTCTAAATGGAGACCTGTGTGGCCAGACGTCTAGATGGAGACCTGGACGGCCAGACGCCTAGCTGTGCACCTGTGTTGCACCGCGGACATCAGGTCTAGGGTCGTTATAACAACGATGAACTTTGGCCTTAGATCATGATGTGCAGGATCACGTACTGATGATATCATAACCATAACGATAAAGTTTATTTCTGTCAACACTTGAACCTTCAGTGTGAGAGCTAATGACTGTAGTAAACACATTTTTATAACATCTACATTTACAGCTCCTGGCCGGAGTCAAAGTCGGATTTTATTGTCAATTCCTCACACGTACCAGATATTCATGGAATAAAACTTAGATTTCTCCCTGTGTTGACAAGACAAACCATTTCTAAACCTATAGTACAAATAGAACAGACCTATCCTAACACCAACACTACTAATAAAGTGACAATAATAACTAAAGTAACAGTAAAGTGCACAAGTACAACAATAATAAAATACATCTAGATGACAGAAAATCTAATTTTCTTCATGATCAGTTGCTGCATATTTTAAAATGGAAGCTACAGTCATCACAGTTTAGTGTATATATTACATATATATAATGCTGGAGTTATATAACCTCTGTGGTATGACTCATTGAATTTTTTTTTTACTTCTGGAAATTATTTTCTCCTAAAAACTGTTATGGATACAGGTATATCATGTATAACTGGAACGATTTTGAACACAGATACACCACATATCACAGAAACTGTTATTGACACACACCACATATTGTGGGCGTGTCCGTTTCAATTTATGAATTGATTTGTTAAACTGAGCGTAATATGAGGAACTTAGTCATGCACCTTCTCATATTGTACTTTACATATGAACTGAAAGTGAGAAATATGAACCACTCCTTGGTCTGTAAACTGTCCATCTACATTATGTACAGATGACATGTGGAGAACACATGCTGTGTGATTAAACAAGGAAGCTGATCCATCCTTGTTTGTGTGTACACTGCAGTAGATGATTGTTCCCCAGCACACTGGACCTGGACCTTCTCCTGAAGGCAGAGGAAGGGAGGCTGGGACAGATGTGTGACATGTCCCTCCTGTAAACACCAAAACACTAATATATCCTCAAATAATGACATTTGACTGCAGACGGGTTCCGGCTGCTTCTGGCACTGACCACTCCAGGTTCACGAAGCCCTTTGAGAAGCAGGACATCCTGTTCCATGACCCAAGGGCTCCTTCATCCAAGCTGTTACCTCACAAAAGATGATCATGTTTACACAAGTGAGCTTAGAAACTGACCAAGGTTCAAAGAGACTGTATTGTCATTCGCATCAAATGCAGTACATGAGATGGAGGTCCCCGTTTACACCCAGTACAAGAACAGTGAACAATATAAATACTGTGTATAGATTGTGTGTGTAGGATGTGTGTGTGTAGAATGGGTGTGTGTGTGCAGGATGGGTGTGTGTGTGTGCAGGATATCTGGGATCCCCCATGATGCAGATGGCCCTCTTCTGGCGTTGTAGTCTGTGGTGTTGAGGAGGCTGGCACTGACATAACGACCTTGGCACTGACAGGCTGGCACTGACATAATGACCTTGGCACTGACAGGCTGGCACTGACATAACGAACTTGGCACTGACAGGCTGGCACTGACACTTGGCACTGACAGGCTGGCACTGACAGGCTGGCACTGACATAACGAACTTGGCACTGACAGGCTGGCACTGACATAACAAACTTGGCACTTGGCACTGACAGGCTGGCACTGACATAACGACCTTGGCACTGACAGGCTGGCACTGACATAACGACCTTGGCACTGACAGGCTGACACTGAGTGATAGTGACATCCTCAACACACTTGCTAATCTTTCAGAGTACAGCAGATGTGTACTCCTCCAGATCCAGAGTTAGGGTTAACTCCAACTCTAACTCCTCCAGATCCAGGTGGCCTTGCTAGTGTAACTGTGGTGGTTATTTTCCGATGCCCACCAAAGTCATCAACGCAGGGTTGTGGATGGAGATCTTTATTTCTGCAATAGATTCAGCCTCCATATGGAGAGTCAGCTAGCCAGCCCACAACAGGCATCTCCCGCACTGCTGCTGTCTCCCATTTATTTATTACACTTTTTATAATAATAATATTATACTTATACAATAAGCAGTTGTGATCATATAGTGGATATATATATAATACATATTACCTCCATGACTATATTATGATGTTCTCTTTCTGCTTGAATAACGTAGATATCTGTACCAACATTTCTCTCTTCATAAAGGTAGCTTTGGGTAGGTAGCTAGCTCTGGACTAGCATGGTACTATTAGTCATCTCCCACTTTACCACATGACACGAATAATAAAAAATCCAACTCACCTGAAATAGATTCAGCAAACATATGGCAAGAACAAACTACATTAGCAACGCATGTGCAATTCTACTGCACAACATGCTAACGTTGGGGATATAGTCCGGGAGACAAACTTACCCACATTGGGCACCTCCCACACTGCTGGGTGTCTCCCAGAATTCCTTCTATTTATAGTGAACTCATAGCCTTTGCTGACCAACAGATGGCGGTGAACCCAATTTCGCAGGAATTTCACATGACTATATACATAGACAATTTGTGACACTGTTACACTAGCACGCCTCCTCACAGGTTCCCTGCCCTCTGCTCCGCCACTCTGGTGTCCTCAGTCGGCCTAGCATTGCTCATAGATTATGATCCCGTGCTGATGTTATCATAGCTGAACCATCCCTTATTGTCATAAATTTAGTTTGGAAGTTGGACTTTGTACCGATGTGATGACCATTAAAAACAAGTTTTTCACTGGGAGTATGAAGAGCCTCTGCACTGTTGCGCACAGTAAAATGCAGCCAGGCCATTATCATGCTAATCAACAGTCACCAACCCATTATTATGATAATCAACAGTCACCAAGCCGTTATCGTGCTAATGAACAGTCATGATCCCAGTTTTTCGGCAAAGGTTTTGGATGTGAAGTTACAAGGACAAGTTCCTTGCAGGTGAATGACATTGTCCAAGGATGATGGTGATCAGCACAATCCCTTATTTGAGTAACAAACACTCTGTGGTCTGTAGTCCGTCCATCACATCAAGACTTGAGAATGTTGCTCCTCACACAATAGTCAGTAGTCCTGTGATTAGGAACTGATCACTGACCAGTGGGACAGAGATTGACTGACTGACAGAACCAGCAGATGGGTTACAGTCTGTACAGTTATCTTATGACATCCACACAAAGTATAGGACTTCTTATAAGGTTCTTTATAAAGGGTCTAGTGAGAAAATATTGTGTAGACTACAATATCTAAAATTATCAGATCCACTCATAAATGGAAAAGTACAAAGTCCAGTATCCAAGAGGGTAAACTGAATAAAGAGAGTAAACAGAGAACGAGATGAGGAGAAACAAATCAGCAACAAGGGCAACAAGGGCCAATCAGAAAGAGCCCAGACAGGCAAACAGGGAAATGACATGAGTCACCTGGACACAGGGTTAGGGTTACCTGGACACAGGTGACCACAGGGGAGAAACCCGCAGAAAGAACATGGGGAATTATGCAGATTTCTGCCACCCCCGTCTACTCACACTGTTGTGTTTTTCATCACTTTGTTAGACGTTTCTGAGAATTCACAATAGGTGAAGCTCAGGTTTCTTTTGTCCATGTCATGGATACAAAGGTCAACACATCTCACTAGGTTCGTATTACAATGTCTACATGCACTGATACTGGTCAGGCAGAGAGGACACGCAAGACAAGCAGCTACACACAACAGCCCCTTCATTCCTCAAAGAACATAATGCGAAGAATATAATGTTACATCTCGTCGTAAATAACGCACGCACGCTGAAAATGTATTGCATTTGTAGATGTTGTTTATGTAGAAATGTGTTGCAACAATGCATGTGCCATGTTTCTACATGCGTTTCTACACATAGAATGACCAGGTGTATATGTGACAACCAATGGGCATTCAGTGAATATGTGACAGCCAATGAGCATTCAGTGTACATGTGACAACTAATGGGCACTCAGTGTATATTTAATCAGTTACTTGACATAAAGACACACGAACAGTAATTTACAGTGTAAGATGCGGACACAATAATGAGACAGGGACAGTAGGTCATCAGTGAACGGGGCATGAAATCCATCCTAGCTGAGAGTTGCCAACTATGGTTTGAGGGTGAGAAACAGGCTAATGTATGGAAGTATGTTAACCCATCCGTTCATGTGTAATTCAACTGAAGAATTAAGGCAGCTCCAGACCTCCAGGGGGAGTGCTTCGGTATACCCTTATGGTATACCCTTATGGTCACCATTCTGTTGCTATGTTTGGTCAGTGCTGAAAACAGAAATCTCAGCAATGGCTTCTGGTGAATCCTGGGTGAATAACTATACTGTACCTACTCACAATTTCATCATAACCAATAAAATGACCACATTTCCCTAATGTACTCTACATGGACAAAAATACTGGGACACCCACACATCCCATTTTAAATCCATAGGCACTACGATTGTAAAACCAGTCTGTCCAGTCTAAGCCACATCTAAGCAGATTCCTGCTGTTTTTTTAACTGTGAACAGAGTGAGGATGAATAAATCTCTTCATCCATGCGTAAGCCATAAACCTGACTCAATGCTCTTGGTAAATATCTATTTAACATCTTTGATATGAAAGTCTTGTGTTTTATTTCCTGGACAACTGGGGATAGAGCTTCACTGCTTTATTTAATCTTTTTAAGGATTTTATTATAACCTTTTATAGAGACGTATATATGTCATTATACAAGGGTCCTGAAGTGGGGTGTGGGACAAGGGGCTTTGGTCAGGGTGATGTTCCAGATTCATAAAGGGTGTGAGAGATGGTGAAGGTGACAAAGGTGCTACTAGGTAAGAGGGGGCAGGTCCATTTTTTTTTAAATCAGATTTGGTGCAGGTACCACTAGTTTGTCAGGGAATGGAACGTAGGTCTCTCTCGCTCTCTCTCACACACACACACACACACACACACACACACACACACACACACACACACGTACACTTTCCTTTTGTTGTTTTATAGTTTAGTTCCTTATAAAACTTATGACTCAAGAAATATCTGCATACCATCTACATGCATTTCTTTATATCTTTTATAACACCACCAAGACTGAACACATCTTTTTCTAAGGATTTTCTATTCAAGTTTTCAGTAAGTTCACAAGTCTTGTTCTTCTGTGTAATCTATTCAGTTCAAAGTACCTAAATAACCTTTCATTGTAGTGTATATTGTACAGACATGAGGATTAATACAAAACTTCAAGCTCATGTCAAGAGTGCTACTGGTTTTATATCCATGCGACTCATTTGCGACTCATCAAGGGCAGACGCAGAATCAGTCTTAACCACCGATACCACTTCTAGTGTCAAAACTAAACTGATATCAATAACTGCCTTTAACTGTTATTACACTATGCCGTTAACTTTAGTATAATTAATATTAGTATTACGGCTACTGTAGAATTTAAGAGACCATTCACTGGTCCATAAGCATCTGTGTTGTTTTGGCTAAAATGTAATGAGGTCTGTAAAACATTGTTCTTCTTAACTATAGAACAAGCTCATTTCTGATCCTGTACTGTTTGACTACTAAATGCCAATGAGGAGCCTTCACAGCTTTTCAGAATCAAGGTAAATGGTTTAAAATGTCCTAGAGCAATAGCAAGCTATTTATATTTTTAATATATAAACATTTAAATGTATTATTCATAAAACCCCCTCCCCACAGAAGCCTGTACTTTAAAAAGTGTCTTTGTTTGGTGGTTTTAGTGAAAGTAAAAATTACAAGGTATTTCTTAGAGCACTTTTCCTGTAGACCATATTGAGCACTCATGCACTGAGTATGTCATTCTAGTGCACCTAACACTACAGATGGAATAGCGAGACCCAAACTCAAGGTTTGGATGCAGTTTAGATAATTTTTTGGGTTCAAAGTATGTGTGTTACATGCCCCTCTACATCACAACCACGGTAGGTGTTGTGGTTTCATTATGGTCAGGTTTAGATAATTTCTATTATGGGACATGTGCCATTTGAACAATTCAAAGAGACATTTCAGCTGTCTTATAACACATTTCAGTAATTACAAGTCCATGACAATATACCTCATCATGCCAGTGAGCCAGAAAATCCCCCACTGATGTGTTTCCTGAACCGTGAAGTAAGAAGGTTTAATATCAAACATGTACGCCAGAATTTCTGTGCCAGACGCAGTCTGGTACAAGTCAAAGTCCAGCTTCTTGAATCAATGTTTACACTTTGCCCTTCCCTTCATAAAAATTGGACTGATATATTCAAACTTCTTTCCCAGACCCTGAAAGATATCGGATCCTTTTCTTGAGTAATTAAAAATGTAGTTACCCTCTTCCACATCTGCTGCATTACGCCAGCTGTCTGCACTGTCATACCTAGTTTGACTTAATGTGTAACAGGACGACTCCATTTTGAAATGGTCTGGGAGGAAGCACCCAACGATGACCAAGACACAGTGAGACAGACAGTCTCGTCACACACGCACTACTCAGCGCTTCATATCTGTGTTCTATTCCTCCATCCTCCCAACATCCATGTGCACATTACAAAGGCCAAATGTGTCTCCATATTAGTACAATTGAGTATGATTACTACACCCCCGATGTAGTAAATAGAAATACAGATGATATTTTGTAAACTTAGTCGGCAATAATGAGGTAGTGTGATTTACCATGTTGGAAAAGATATGATCCTACAGTTGACCATGGTTTACGTATGATATATGGTATATAGTATATGGTATATAGTATATAGTATATGTAGTATCTGGGCCGGGGAGTTGAGGAGAGAAAGCAAAAGTTCATTCAGTGGGTTTGATAATTTTAGTTGACAGCCAACCTTATTGGTACACCAATAAAAGGAAGTTGTGAAGGAAACACAATTAGTTGGGCATTAAAGAACATGAGACTCAGAAAGAACATCATAAAGCATTGTAGCTCAAATCATACCCATAACATGCCAATCATACTGGTGCGATGAGTAATCTTCTAGCATGGGTTCCTACACCCACCCATGAGAACACCCTCACCCAACATTTTTCTTGCCGCCAAACTCCAAAAAACCTTGTAACCCCAAGGACTCAGAATGATGAGGTGGATCCACATGGTTTGATGTTAATAAAAGGGACAATAGACCAAATCCAGAAACAAGGGTGATTAGGGACAAGGAGAGCAATAAACACCAGTGCTCCAAAGGGCAAAAGAGGCAAAGCCATGATACACAGACAAAGAGCAATACAGATACAACACAAAGAGCAACTGTAGACGGGGGAACGGCTCGGTATGCTTCACTGGACAGACTGGCAATACTTCAGCAGAGCTGAGACTGTTTCAAAAGAACGCCATAACAGGGAGCAGGTGTTTATGCTAATGAGATTAGTATTTTGGCGAGAGGGATCTCTGGTGGCCTGAGGTGGAATTTGTGACACACCTTCACTTATTATTATTACAGGACTGTCGTTATTGTAATTTGTCCTAGAAAATTACAAAACTGACACAAGTGCTTTACAATAACCATTTTATATAGTCTTTCTTTCACCTATCTGTGAAAACTGTATGTTGATGAGACACTGGTATCATAGAGACCTCTACTGACTGACCGACTATAGATAAATATAGATAGAAACATGGATATAGATAATATAGATAGAAATATAGATCCACTGGTTGGACCAAGACTGAGGGGTCACTCTTCTACAAGTGCAGTCAGCTGGGTGTTCATTCACTGTTTATACTCACAGCCTATACTCACAGTGTAAGATAATTACTCTTAAAACTTTTTAAATGTATGGTTAATTGTTGACAAAATCAGTTAATTCTTCAATCAATGACTTAAACATGCTTGAAATATTTTGTGGCTTCAAAATTTGGTGAAACATATCTTATTTGTCTCCTTCCGAAAGGTTGAGCGATGACTCCAAATACCCCCTCTGGACACCGTCAGCACATTATTGTAGGGTTGGTTGTGCTGGTGTGTTTCACTGCTTTATTCTTCATGTACTATAAACCAGACATCAGCTGGCTGCCCTGTCCTACAACACAACCCACCCCTGACACCTGCAAAGACGTATGCCTCAATGTCCTTAAAATGGAGAAGGCTGCTGAAGTTGGGAACAACTGCACTCTTAACTACACATTGGTACAGCAACAGACAGCAGCTACACAATCGCCAGTACTTGACAGCACACACAACACTGAAGACAAACTCGTTTTAATCTGGTCGTGGCCTTTTGGACACCACTTCAGTCTGGACTCCTGTGCTTCAGAGCTAGGCATCACAGGTTGCCATCTAACAGACGACCGTAGTCAGCTGGATAAAGCGCATGGGGTTATGTTTCATCTTAGAGACATCAGTGGTGACTTATCATACCTGCGGACACTGTCACGACCACCACTGCAGAAGTGGGTATGGATGAACATGGAGTCTCCAGCTAATTCACCACAGTTGCCTGGTGCAGATCATCTATTCAATCTGACATCAAACTATCGGAGAGACTCAGATGTCTGGGTGCCTTACGGACGACTCGTAGAAGCATCTGCAAAGGACAAGGCTTATCAAATCCCAACAAAAGATAAACTGGTCTGCTGGATTGTCAGTAATTGGAACAACAACTACAGGCGGGTGAGTTACTTTAATGAACTGAGCAAATATGTTAACATAGAGGCCTATGGACGACACTTTGATAGGTACATTAACAACGAAGATTTTTCTAAAGTTATGTCCAGCTGTAAATTCTACTTATCCTTTGAGAACTCCATCTACAAAGACTACATCACAGAAAAGCTGTTTAATCCAATGAGATATGGCACTGTACCTGTAGTTCTTGGTCCACCCAGGGAGAATTATGAGGAATTTGTACCTCGTGATTCCTTCATCCATGTGGACGATTTCAGATCCCCTCAAGAACTGGCAGAACACCTTAAATTACTGGACCAGAACCAGGAGATGTATGAACAGTACTTCACATGGAGAAAATTCTTTACTGTTAAGGGCTGTTCATTTGGTGTGGAGCATGCCTGTCGTATATGTGAGTATTTAAAAAAGAACCATAACTTCAGAGTGTTTAAGAATATTAACAAATGGTATTGGGGTTAATGTGAATTCTGGAGCACAGGTTGTAGGCAAAATGTAAATGCTGGCACATTAAGAAATGTTAATTAAATAACTATGCAAGTCAATTTGGGAGAAAGGATCAATTTCTTAATAAATTTGTTAATTTGGGCCCCTCTGAGGTCCAGGGTTTTTTTTCTGTTTTTTTACAATCACTTATTGCATAAAAGTGTGGTCTGAGGGACTGAGATAAAATGTGACTGATCAATGCTTTTTTTATTACATATCAAGCTTCATGGAGAATCAAAATGTCAAGATTCATGTGTGCAAGCGGGAAAAGATTACAGCAAGTATAAAAACAAACAAACAAAAACTACAGAGCAGTGTTCAGCATGGCCAAAACACATCCACTCATCTATACTATATTATTCTATACTTTCACACTCGGGAACGTACAAAGTAAACATTTACTAATGGACAGTCAACATAGGCAAAAGTCAAAAAACAAAATCATGACTATTTTATAATGAATCAATTACATGAATTTTGCACAGAAGCAGCTTCTAGCTACACGTCGCCTAAAGGTGAACCTAGCTGTTTACGTCCAGTATTATAGTGAGCGATATTGTATAATAACATTCATTTAGCCAAACTTTTATTTTCTTATTCGCCTTCATCAAAGGAATCAAACCCCTCAGGGTTTCAAGCTCCCTTATCTTCATCACCATTATCTACATGACTACTAGCGTTAGCTCGCTAGCAAGATACAGACGTCGTGCCTAAATGTGAACCTAGTTGTGTACGTCCACTACTATACTGAGCGATATTGTAAAATAGCATCATTTAGCCATCAATCGTTTATGCTTCTCCATCAAACACATCAGGATTTCCAGCTACATTCATCGCTGCTATGTACTGTAAATCGCTACGTTACCTATGTAGCTCGCTAGCTCCTGCTAGCTAGTAGAAGGTGTCGCTTCAGCAGCTGTTTGCAAAATATGATCCGCAAAACAATTCAGAAAAAAAATCTCGCTAGCCAATCAGATGTCAAATAAGAACAGAAGGTTCCGCCTTCTTCCGATACAAGATAGATACTAGTGATGTCATGATGATGCATTGGTAATGTAATAAATGACACACAAGCGCCCCAATCACATGAGGGGAGAGGCAGGTGTAAATCTTATTGACACATGAACTTACAAATCAAACGTAGGCATGATTTTAAACCTCTATTCACTGGTTCATAACTCCTACTATGGTCAATATTTAAAGGGCCAGACTTCAGTTTCATGAAACGTTTGAACCACGTTTCTACGACGTCTTTGCGTAGAGATATTAATAAAAACAGATTTTATAACAGATTTGGACGCGGCGCCGCGTCAATGGACCTCAGAGGTCTGAATTGTGACCCCATGGGTTAAGGTCCACATTGTCTAGTTACAAATAAGACAAAGCAAGTTTATTTATATAGCACCTTTCATACACACTGGCAATTCAAAGTGCTTTACATGAGAAACGTTTATTACGATCCGAGGTCTATCACCTTGGGAAGGTTATTGCCCTCAAAACAGAATACATAAAAATTTAAAACAATACTTTAAAGGAATGAAAATTGAAATTAAAATGTATTCAATATTGAAATTAAAATGATCACAATATTTAGATAAAAGATAAAATGATTCAAAGATAAAAAATTAAAGCACTAAAACTGGAAACTGACAGAAAATAAATAAGAAAATAATTATAAGTAAAAGATAAATAAAATAAATAAAACATTTACCCAAACTGCTGAAGCTGCACCATTGTGGTCGTCTTGACAACTCAGGCTGTGGCTGAGGAGTTAGCAGCTGTACTGTGACATAACAGTTACATTTTGAATATATACATTTTATTGCAGCGCTTAGACACTTGTGCGTATTTGGAAAAGCGACATATCATAAACCAAACTGAAAGGAGTCACTATATTTCACAGGGTGCCCTTCACCTTTTAAGGTGTTTGATTGGTTAATAAAGTTTGTTACTGGGTTCTGACTCTTTTTATTTTTAAAGCTGCATAGTTCAGTATTTAAAATGGCATCTGCAATACAACATTTAAACTAATGTTCGATATTCTCTGACCACTGGGACACCAACACTCTTGCCAGGTTTAACTTGTAGAGGCTTCTATTCAGGAATTCACCCCTACAAGTTGTGTGGGAAATTAACCACAGGCAGGTAAAAGCAGGTGAATTTACAAGATTTACAAGCACATTTGTCAGATCCAATTGCCAAAGTAATGGGTATCCAGAACACTACAGGGAAAATAATTTTGGGCATCTGTACAGATCTAGTTTTTAGTTGCTGCAAGCAAATAATGCACAGGGAAGGATACTGAAGCTAATGATGATACTGAAGATCTTAAAGCTGATACTGAAGCTGATACTGAAGATCCTAAAGCTGATACTGATGATATTGAATTGATACTGAAGCTGATACTGATGATACTGAATTATGATACTGAAGCTGGATGGGAACACAAGCAGCAGGGCAGACATGGACCAAAAGGCTGTGATATCTTTAAATTTGATCTTCATTTGTACATGGTAAGATCCAAAGAGATCTGAGGCCTGCAGAAAGAAGGTGGAGATGCATCTGAACCCACCCTGCACCCATCACCCCACCCCGCCCCTGGGCAAGCCCCCCCACACCTGTTCCGCCCTCTGCAGCCCCTGTGAACTCTTGAACCTTCCCACCTGCCTGTGCACCCTCCCCTACACCCACACAGCCAAAAGCTTGGGCAGGATACGGGGGATCTTCTTCCTGATACACTGTCCCCTCCATGCCCAGATGACCCGCTTCCCTTCCGACACGCCAGTCCAGACGACCCTCCGCTTGTCGCGGGGCCACGCCTTGAGTACATCTCCGTACAACACCAGGCCGTTGGTGAGGCGGACGTCGCCCCTCCAGTGCCTGAGCCACCCCTCCAACTCCCCCCAGAGGCCCACGGCCACGGGGCAGGACCAGAAAGCGTGTTCCTCTGTCTCCTCCCTCCTGCACCCCAAGGGACACGGTGGAGTGCCGGACACCTCGTGCCTACACAGTCGCTCCCGTATCCGGCAACGTCTGGGCCGTACCCAGTCAGTGGAGGTCCCAGCAGGCCCCCCAACTATTTTGGCTACAAAGTACGGTGCTCCGTCAGGCACCCGCAAGACCACCCAAAAATGGGCGACGAGCCTGAGTGCCACGTCCTGTCGAATGACCACGGGGTCCTTCCGCCTCACCCTAGCAATGGCCACCGCCAAGTTGGCCCTGGCGTCACCCCCCCTCGGAACTTGACCCCCAGGATAACCAACCCCCCCACTTTCCACCGTAAAACCCCCTGGCACGTCACCCCTCCCCGCCCACGCCCCAAAGAAGCCCAGGGCCGACTTCCCCCGGTTGTTCCTGGCCCTGGTGGCTCCACTAAACTCGCTAAGCACCTTGGCGGCGTCCTGAAGCCCCCGCTCCGTGATCAAGAGGAGCGTGAGGTCGTCGGCGTAAACTGCCACCTTGGCGCAATGCCCCCCGCCCCCCAGGGAGAAGCACCCCAGCGGCTCCAGGTACAGGATATCCAGTACCAACGAGAGGGGGCAGCCCTGCCACACCCACCCTTTCTGAAAGACCGGGCCGACTGCAAAAGCCGTTCACCCCCACCCAGCTATACACCCCATTGTAGAGCGTACACACCAATGCCCTCACGCCCTCCCCAAACCCCACCCGCTCCAACCCCCCAAACAGAAAGCCAGTGGTTGACCCTATCGAACACCATCTCCTAGTGGAAGCCCCAGCTGCTCCGCCCAGGCCACACAATCCCAGATAAGGCCCAGGCTCAGGGCGCTCGGCCTCCCGGGCACCTCACACTTCTGGTCTGGCCTTCCGCCTCCCTGCTACGACCTTGGCCAGGATTTTATTATCCACATTTAGCAGGGTGATCAGCCTCCAGTTAGCCAGGGCAGGGGTGCTACCCAACGGTTTGTTTCATTCATGTAAACTTCTCTGTCCATGAGGTCAAGGAAAAGCTCATCTTCAGTAGACATTCCAAGCTTGTCATCATGCTGTGTTATTGGAAACACCTTCCAGCCCAGACTCTCTACCTTCTCCTCTACGACTAGACTGCTAGACTGACACCAGTTGTTCTGCAAGTTCTCCCCAGACACACAAAGGTCAAAGGTGGCTCCACGTCAGGGGGCGATGCTGTGAATAAGTTTAATTCACTATCTGTTACACTCTGGTAGGACTGGAGACCTGGCTGTTGAGCAGACATCTGTGCTGCAGCATTTTCACCATATAGTTCAGCAGGGTTTTGAGGCAGAAACTTTGCTGAGGTAGGCTCATTCGTTCATAATCTTCAGCAGCTGCCTCTAGTATTTCAGTTTCTGCCTTTTCCATTCTCAATTCATGCAAATTAGCTTGAATTATGGCTTGTTGCTTTAACATCTCTGCTTCTTGTTTAAGGCTAGGCCAGCTCTGCTCGCGTAGCTTCGGCTTTAGCTCGTGCTTTCAAGGCGAGAGAGCTAGATATGGATAATTTGCTAGTTAGTGAACAGCTGGATACTTGCGAGCGCGTTTTGAGGGCCTCAAAATCCACATCCTTTGTTTTGTGACATGGCGGTAGCTTGAGTTCGTTTTCTACTCAGATAAGAGAATCGCGCCTTTTTTACTATTCTGCCCCTGCCATGTGTGGCTACAACCTCGGCAGACAAACAGGCATTCCAAGAAAAGCCAGAAGCCGAATTCTCCTCAAAGCTTTACTCGAGACTCACTGTAAAAAACTGTAATACAGACATACAAACGTATCTTAGTTTACATCAAACATAAACTCGATATAGATTTATGCAGCAACTGAGCATGACGTACTTACAGGCAAATGTTTCCCTGGCCATACAACACAACGCAAAAAAAACGCGACTGTTAGTTTCCTCACAAAGAACAACCGCCTACGGCAGGGTTGCCAGGTCCTACAAAAATATCCAGCCCAAAGTCAGTCTAAAACCCGCCCTTCAGAATCTTAAACTAGCCCAAAATATATGTCTGTCACACATTTGAAGCAAATGGCAAAACAACAATGAGTCTATGACTTAGTATTTTGTTTATGATGGATTTATTAAAGTCATTAATAATATTGTAACATTAGTGTTTTATTAGCTCTTTTATATCAGTTTTATACCCCAGTCAAGAACATTTTAAATAACATAATTAGCAAAAAGAAAATAACTTTTACTTACTCATTTCTGTTCTTGCCCCTCCTGAGCTCTCTTCTTTCCTCTGATCCTATTTTAACATGTTTTTCATCGCCTTGTGGATTGGCTATTAGCTATTGTCACTGAATCACCAGATACAAAAAAAACGTAGCCCAAACAAACGCACCCGCCACCCCTGAATTTTCACCCGCAACTGGATTTTCAAACAAGCCCAATTTGGCGTGAAAACCGCGAACCTGGCAACTCTGACCTACGGAAACACCGAAGGCACAAAGAACACCACTGCGACGAGACGTCACACTGTTTATTAATGTTTGATGTTTATTAATGTTTCATGTTCTTAATCCTCTTGCTGTTTATTCGTTTGTTATATTCATTAATATGTTTGATGTTTATTCATATATGAAGATATTAATTCAGCTTGTTTCCCTCCCTGAATCATTGTTTATTCTTTTTTCTTGACTTGATTTGCAGTTTTATTTTCCCATAAATATGTAGTTAACAGTCTGTGTGCTTCTCAGTTCTGTTTTGTGTTTCATACTTGTGTGCAAATCTCTTGTGTGGGTCACGTGTTGAAATAAAGTGGTTCTGATCCTCTCCATTCTAGGGTCTCATCATGTTAGGGCTGTGATCTACACTGAGGCAGATCAATGTTTAAACAAAATATTCTGTAAATATCTTAAAATTTTTAACAATGCCGGCAGTGTGAGTTGTTATACAGAATCACACCACACACTTCACCTTCCCAGATACCTGTACACTGTTAGAAACTGAGTTTAAATCTTATCTGCTGCCTGTTTTAGCTACTGCATGATCCAGATAATTAGCAAAAACACAACTGTAGCACATCGTTACCAATTATCTTTTTGACCTTATTCTAATCTTCCACATTAAAGAGTGAATTGTAAATGTTTTATTTATAAAATTACATTTGTTTTGATGCAGTCACATTTACACAGAAAATAAAGTAACATTTTTACTTCAGTTTATCACGGAAATATTTTAGCCAGCTTTCATTTGAACACTTGCATCAAAAAAGCAAAAATGAGCAAGCTTTATTTACATATCCACACAGAATGCACATAGTTAAATGAACAGTGATGCCAACGGACTACTTATTCTTAAAAACACTTTTAGCAAGTTTGGCCAGTACCATCCTGGCATTTACTGAGTCCTTCTGCCCCTGGACCAGAACTGGTTCTCTTATCAAAGCAACCCAGTAGCTAATGTCCACTTACTGGAGAGCTTCTTGTCCTATCCTTCATATTCCCACTTCATGCAGTGAACAGCGCCTCCTACTGGTGGCTTGTGCATGCGTCCCTCATACCTTACCAGAAGAGTGAGGAGTAAGAGCCCCTGTTGCCTAGCAACTTCCACAGTGCTTTACTTTTATGTATGAGGACACTGGTGTGACCATCCACAGCACTCACTGAAATAACACGCATGTTTGTCCATCCATCCCTCCCTCCCATTCCGCCAACATCCATCTCTCCCTCCATCTCTCCATCCATCCCCAGACACACCTGCACCCAACTGCTTCACGTATTACTGCAGCCATGCAGTGAGCAGAGCAAACATCCTCGCTGCTGTCATGGTGACAGCAATCACCACAACTAATCCTCCTCCTCTTCCTCGGAGGAAGAGCGTAGGGTTCCTCCACTGTCGTCACGGTAGCGGGACGCGAGGGCGCGCAGCTGCTCCAGGCTCTCGGTGAGGTCGCCCGCCTCCAGGCCCTCACACAGGAAGCTGGGAGCCGAGCGCCGCATCTCCACGGCAACACAGGCCTTCTGTAGCTGCGCCAGCACCTGCCCCATGGCTGAGCTGGACTGCACGCTCGTGAGCACGGGCAGAGCAGACACCGCAGACACCGCCGCTGCTGGAGGGGCGGGGCAACAAACAGGCCAACCAATGACAACTCAAATTAGCTCTAATCATGGCTAATTGATAACTGAGGAACATGGCAGGGGGACAAGGCTAACACATCCAGGAGGGGGACATGGCTAACACATCCAGCAGGGGGACATGGCTAACACATCCAGCAGGGGGACATGGCTAACACATCTAGATGGGGGACATGGCTAACACCATCAGGTTAACATTCTCACACAGACTTGCTTCTGTGGCTTCTAAGACTGTACAAAATAGGTGTTTTCTACAAAGTATTTTTGTCATTTTTTAAGTAGTATGTTGTTCAGTGTCAATAACCAGAGACAGGAAATATAAATATGGATTATGGACACTTGCCAGTAGTGGGGGGGGGGCTCTGAATCTGCCCCTGGGAATCCAGGAGACGGCTGAACATTTGGGGGAAGGGAGGGGTCAGGGTACTGGGGGTGGACACCAGCTGCACTGCCCTGCAGAGTGACACACACACACACACACACACACACACACTCTTACTGGATTGGTCTCAGTAATATTTTGTCTTGTGAAGGTGTCTCTCTAAGATTGTTGATGAATAATGCAACCCAGATGTGTGTGTGTCTCAGTGATGTGGACAGGCATGCGGATCTGATATAGAGGTGTATATCACAATGTGTGTGTGCGTGTGTGTGTGTGTGCATGCGTACACGTGTGTGTGTGTGTGTGTGTGTGTCTCACAGTGGTGTGTGTGGGTAGTGGGATCTCATGTAGGTGTCCAGAACGTCCTCTCCTGTTCGGACACACTGCAAGGGGCTGGATGGCTGTGTACCAGGAGCCAGTGGGCTACAGGGAAAACAGTGTCTAAATGTTACAGTAACATCTGCACAACGTTACAATAACATCTGCACAACGTTACAATAACACTCACAACGTTACAATAACATCTGCACAACATTACAAAATACGTCTAGTTGTCTGGATCTATCCGAAAATACTGTTAATGCAGACAATATTTCATACTTGCGGCATCCAACACTCACTAGAAAATTAAGATCAATATTATTATTCCAGAACAATTCAGCCTGTACATCTTCATTAAAATTCACTTCTGCTTCAAAACATCAGCAGAGTCATGGGAACACCACACCTCACTAAACCCCCACACATGACTTCTCATCTACGAGATCAGTCAGACTGCTAAAACCTCACCTCACTAGTCTCCGCCTTTCTAGGCCTTTGAGCGTCACCGATTGGCCGAAGCAGCGTCCATCGGCGACCTCAGGGCATGCAGATAGTGGTTTCCAAGGCAGCATATCACCACAAGCACACAGAGCATCAGGGAGACAAGTGCCTTGCATTATGGGAAACGGAATTGATCCATAAGCACAAACAACCTGCATTAAGAAAGATGATATTTAAATAAGATTATAATCTGTGCACCAAATAATCTGAATGTAAACAAATGTTTTTTTTTTTTTTTTATGCATGTTACAATAAAGTGGGATGTAATGAAAACAAAACCCCCACAAATATAAAAACATTTACACACAAAAAACGAACAAAAGAACCACACAGCAATATAATCACTCGAGGCTACACCATCTGAAATGAAGTGTGACTTAATGCAGGTGATTTTGACTGAGAAGTGAGAAAAAGTTTCATTTATAGCAGATTTACAGTGGATTGATTGTTTTAAACCCAAGAAATGTATATATAGTACTCTCTAAGGGGGCTCACACTTTATTCAGGTGCATGACTAACCCTAACCCCTAACCCTAACATAACCCTAACTCTAATCCCTAACATAACCCTAACCCCTAACCTTAACCCCAACCCTAACCCAACCCTAACCCCTAACGTAATACAGACATAACCATAACCCCTAACCCTAACATAACCCTAACCCTAACATAACCCTAACATAACCCTAAATCTAATCCCTAACCCTAACATAAACCTAACTCTAACCCCTAACTCTTGGGGAGGGGAGGAAAGGGGAGGAGAAGAGAGGAAGAGGACACTGCAGAAGTCTTCACTCATCACCTTCCTCCCGGAGACAGTCAGCGCATCAGCCATCTGCCACATGGGGGAGCTGTTGTATCTCAGTCTGTAGGACACAGTCATAGAGTCCAGGGCAAGAGCCAGAAGAGCACTGGAATGGTACCACAGTGAGGACTGGGGCAGGGGGCAGGGGGCCAGAGAGAAAATGGTCACACATTATATACACATATGCACACACTGCTCATTTGATAGAGCTGGAGTTTAGAAAGATGAGCATAAAAAAAAGATCAGCAGCACAGAGGGTATAGACAAGGTGCGTGACTTTAAATGCCCTGAAACCTGATATAAAAACATCTGAACAAGCAAAACCTCACATCATAGTTAACCAGAGGAAACACAGTGGACGGACCAGGTCGTCTCCCCAGCCCGCCTCTCAAGGTCAGAGGGCAGAAGAAAGAGCTGTGATTGGCCATGTTGACGGTTCCCAGGGCAAAGTTCATCATGTGATACAGTTCTTTAACTGGATTCTGTTACAGTGACAAGAAAAACAAAGTACACTGTGAGAGGATGATTATATAATGAATGTGTGTAAATTCACAACACAATCAGGCTGCTCACCGAGTCTGAATGATTGACAGGAGCCACACCCCAGGTCAAGATTCCACGCCCTCCATAGGAGTCCTGTAGCAACTCTGTGACCTTTGACCCCAAGCCTGAGAAACCATCAGCCAAGTCACACAGCACTTGGAAGCCCTGAAAGCAGACAGACAGATCAACAAGAGTCAGACAGACAGATAGTCATAGACTCATGTCTGTAGTTCTGCAGACACTCCTAAACCATTCTGACCTTTGGCCTCTAAAAACTGTCCCTACAGGTTTGACCATTTCTACCCACTGTAATTCTGACCTTTGTCCATCAAAGCAGCTCTGTTTAATTTATAAATGTTTCTGAATGTGTTCATGTAAGGAGGGATGGATGAGTCTGGTCAGGGACCAGAGGGACCAGAGGGCCCAGAGGCAGGTGTGAACTGGGTATGGAGGTCCAGGTAGACCCACCCCTTGTTTGGAGTCACCTACTTCCATCACACAGCTGACCACATTAAACAGTTATATCTCTGCTAGGGTTGTCACGAGATCAGATTTTCACTACATGACTGTCATGGCCAGGAGAATTAAACAACATTATTTCAATATCTACATAAAACAAGAGAATGTGTACAAGACGCCACACAGAGAAACCTACTCCAGCGATCACGCCCTGGTCATGGAGCCGTCACAGGAGAGCAGTTTACACAGGAAAGTGTTTAAGTGTTACACGCTTTGGTGTTTGGTGAGCCTTGTCTAGTTAATATATACAAGTTAAATACCACAGTATGTCAATACAGTATGAATGTTTATTAGCCTACGATGCTGATCCGGTATTGAAAGTTCACATTTTGTCTCAGTGTTTGGGTAGTATTTATGTGTGGCATTTATTTAGCATTAATCTTATTAATATTAATGTTATCTCTAATTTTTAGCTTAATTCATATCACTTTGTTTTGTGTAATTTGATTGATTTGTAATGCTTATTGTGTTTAGATTCTGCATCTTGGGCTCTTCGCTCACGTCCCTCTGGGATTAATAAAGTGATAGAGCCATAGAGCCAGCCATCCATCCATCCATCCATCCATCCATCCATCCATCCATCCACCTATCTATCCATCTATCCATCACACTACGCTACTAATACTACACTAAGTTAATGATATTCATAGCTGAAATACTATCCAATGTTAAATTATATAATTATTACAAAAGTATGCTAATTAATTAAAGCCCAACTTCTGCTTTAGTAACATGCTGGATTATTTGTTATTATCATATGTGTATTATACATGATATTATTTCATTATTTAAATATCACGGTTACCAGTATATCACAAGACTGCTGATCTCTGCTGACCTTTGCTCTCATTACAGACACCTTTTCATTGTCATGGTTGCCCACCTGCAGGTAGTCGCACTCCTCCACAAAGAAGTGCAGCCTGTCCTCCAGGTCCTCGAGCACAGAGCCCTGCAACAGCGCCTCCCCCTGGCCGAATGCTTCCAAACGCGCAGCCTCACTGGTAAAGCACAACGGACGCATGCACACACACACACACACACACACAGACAGGTGTCACTGCTGAGCCAGCAACAGATTTTGTGGTAAAACAAGAGTGTTGTCGTGTGCAGTTCCCTGTCCTGACGTGTCACGCTGTGTCCTGATGTGTCCCGTCATGCTGTATTGTGTCCTGACTCGTCACGTCATGCTGTATTGTGTCCTGACTCGCCACGTCATGCTGTATTGTGTCCTGACTCGCCACGTCATGCTGTATTGTGTCCTGACTCGCCACGTCATGCTGTATTGTGTCCTGACTCGCCACGTCATGCTGTATTGTGTCCTGACTCGTCACGTCATGCTGTATTGTGTCCTGACTCGTCACGTCATGCTGTACTGTGTCCTGACTCGTCACGTCATGCTGTACTGTATCCTGACATGTCCCGTCATGCTGTCCTGTGCCCTGACGTGTACACCACTCACCCGTCATGGTTGTACTGATTGATGACGGATACAGTGCGAGGGTGAAGGTGGAGCCTCAGGAAGTCTGACCACACCCCCACACTGCCCTCCAGCCTATAGGAGTTACGCATGTGCTCCAGATTGCTGTTCACTGTGTCCATGGCAACAGTCCCCCCTGTGAAATTGTGAGTTCACATTGAGGCTCTGAACAGATCAAAAGAAGTTTCAGGTGCATTTTATTTTTAATAAACAACACAGCCACTACTAAACATCTACCCAGTAGGAGGAACGGTACAGGAAACTCTGGGTGTTTGGTGAAAGGATTCTTATGTAACTGGTAGAAGGATGAGAGAGAACCAGCTAAGTAGTATTCTGAAGAGACTCAACAAAAAACCCATCTCAAAAATCTCAGAAGAATCTCAACAGAACTGAGGATTACAGTGTTCACAAACACACACACACCTGATCTTACCTGAGGAGTGAGTGGGTGGAACTGAAGGGGTGCTGAAGTCTGGCTCTACTAACAACTCCCCCTTCTATACACACACACACACATGCACGCACGCACACACACACACTACTTATGAACAACTGCATTTAAAACAAATCCAGCAAATCCGATATGTGTATCAGATATCAGGATAAGTACAGATAAAGCTGCTGGGCTGTGGCATTCTGGGAGTGACAGGGTGCGGTACACACATCAAGCTTGTCCAGGTCCTGCAGGAAGGAGTTCTTTAATGGAGGACTTTCTGAGTGAGTCATTATCTGACCTTCCCTGCAAACACAAAGCCCACACGGACGGTTGATCTTCACCACATAACTAGTGCTACACATGCACAAAAGTCACACACAATGACACACACACACACTCATGCCTGAGAACATGCAGTCACAATGACACACATGAAACACACACACACTCACATGCCTGAGAACATGCAGTCACAATGACACACATGAAACACACACACACACACACACACACACACACACACTCATGCCTGAGAACATGCAGTCACAATGACACACATGAAACAAACACACACACACACACACACACACACATCAGTAAGAACCTGAGATCTGCAGAAAGCGCATACACACCATGTTAAAGGGCTGGAGTCCTGTCCTGTGGAGTACAGACTGCCCTCCTGTTTCAGGGTGCGGAGGCTCCCTGGAGAAGAAAACAAACTGAAGTTCAATCAGCAAACACAAAACAATACAGTTAAGAACAGCAAACAAAACACAGTTAAGAACAGCAAACAAAAAAGTTAATGGTGTAAAGTTCTAAACAGAACATTAATCAAGCACCATCCCATCCAATACCACACACATACTGTAACACAGAACAGTATAACATTACAGATCAATCCAACATTATTGTGACCCAACACCATTATTGTGACCCAACACCATTATTAAGACGCAACATCATTATTGTGACCCAACACCATTATTGTGACCCAACACCATTATTATGGCCCAATACCATTATTGTGACCCAACACCATAATTATGACCCAACAACATTACTATGACCCAACAACATTACTATGACCCAGCACCATTACTATAACCCAACACCATTACTATAACCCAACCCAAACTCATCATCAGCTCCATCCCAGAGTGCAACATAGCAGTAGAGACCTGAACTGCAGAGCTGAATAGTACTGGTGCTGTTAGCAAATGAAAACCACTACCAGAACTGCAGTGATACCCAGGAGCACTTAAAACATACATGATAAAAGCATCACAAAAAATTCTATGTACCCCAAGTATATTGGGGTAAGAGCTGGACGCCATGCTCCTTCTGCTTATAAGACACGAGCAGGTTCTCATGGTCATTAGCAGCATGACAGCTGCCCCATTACCTTTAAGGTCCAAGGCGATGAGGCGGGGCGTGTAGGTCACATGACCCCCCAGAGTAAGACCCTCTCGGAAAAGGACGTCACTCTGCAGCTCCCCCGGTGGCAGGTCTGGGTCATAGCATAGGGACGCATCCTTATAATCAGAAGAGACAAAATGATGTCAGTGAGGGTAGTACAGATCAAGGAAGAGAGAGAGAGATGAAGGAAGGAGAAATAGATGGAGAGATGAAGGGGGGGGGTTCTTGTATGTCCATCCAGAGG
Organism: Brachyhypopomus occidentalis; assembly: GCA_020368025.1. NCBI lineage: Eukaryota > Metazoa > Chordata > Actinopteri > Gymnotiformes > Hypopomidae > Brachyhypopomus > Brachyhypopomus occidentalis. The sequence goes on from JAGXOD010000101.1 coordinate 620,792, forward strand.
ATGCATTCATGGTGCAGCAGGCTATATATAGCCTTTACAGCTGGAGTGAGAGACAGATAGAGGCAGAAAGAAATATGGGTGTGTGTGAGAGACAGACAGATTGAGAGAGGGGGGAGTGTGAGACTATAAACCCTATAAACCCTCACTTTGTGAGGATTGAACGTGTTAATAAAGTACGCAAATGATCAATAAAGTAATAAAGCAACTAGCTAGGTATATGGCAAGAAATACTCAGCCTTAAATAACCACTTTCTTCATGGACTAAAACATTCCACTGTTTGTCTGATTTTGACTTTCACATTTTAAATATTTACTTTAGCTAACCCTTGATTTATCTTTAGCTAAGCCTAGCTAGCTCTGCATTAAACAACTCTCTCTCAGAATGTGAATATGTTGTTTAGCTACCAGTTGTTAGCTAGCTAGATAGGGTATCTATCTACCAGCTAATGTTGCGTCGCTACAGAAAAATGGGACAAATTATACCACTTCAGCAGCTTTATGAAACATTCAGATAACGTAGTTTTAAAATTATTTTTATTTAGAGAAATCTAAATATAGCTGGAAATAAACAGAAAGAACGTGGTCGTGTTCTAGGTAGCAGACTAACCTGCAAATTCCACCAGTGAGTCCCAACAAAGTTTGAATAATGACCGAGCTGCAGTGTAACCACCTCACGGCATAAACTCATCACGACTGCGGATTACGCCTCCACAAACACGTGAACCGTAATAAACATGTTTTTGTTAGCGGCGAACATACAGCGTCGTTGAGAATCGAACAGCTTCCGTGTTCAGATGCAAAGTAACGCTACGCGTGACATAAACCGTCGTTCATTGGTCATCGCGTTTGAATCAGTTCGCTGATTGGATAAAAGCGCGTGCGAACAATAAGCGACAGTTTGGTTGCACGGTGCCTCGCGAAGACACGTGCAGCGAGTGGCGCGTGGTGTCAGCTGGATGTGGCTGTAAACAGCCGTTTCGGCTAGAGCGACACGACCTAACGAAACTGTCTAGTTTTACGTTTTCAGAGTAAAAGTCTTCAACAAACGTTATCTTATAAATAAGGAACAAATACATTTTGGTATAAATTAAGATCAAATCGATTAAAGAAATGTTGTCTTCACTCAAAATATTTTATTTACTGATTTTATTATGATTATTGTTTATTTTGAATGACATGCGCGCAATAAGCCCTGAGCAAAACCGACCACACAGCATTCAATTATCAGGAGAAGGAAAGGAAAAAAACCTGTCTCTAACAGCCAGGTGCCACACCTGTCCTTTACTGTCGCTTCTCTCCCCCGCCCGTTCAGTTTCGGGACATTAGCGCGAGGATTGAGCAGGTGAAGACGTACAAACAGCAGATGTGTTATCTTATTTGTTATAAATAAATTGTTATTTCACATAAGACAATCATCGTAATGGAACGAGGGAAAGGACACGGCGAGATTTTACATATTTCCGCCAGAGGTGCAGCTGACAGTAGCTCAGCAGAATAGCTGCAAGTTCTGAGATTACGTCGCAGCTGTTCGCGGTAGGTTGTGATCTTCATAAATATAACTTGGGGTGGGGGATTCAGTGTCTTTTTTAACATTCTGACACCTACTGTTTAATTATCGTATATGTCATATAAATATATTATTGGTATGTTGTAACTCTTAGGCTATATTTTTTTATTTGGTGGTTGGTGACTTCAAGTAAAGGTAGAGAAAGTACATTTTAACCTGATCTTTCTGATTCATGTGACTCAGTGATGTTTTATGTTATATCTTGTTAAATCTTGTTAGTTGGTTATTGAATCTGTTATCCACAGTCAGTGGACTTTGGAAGGTCTAACCACAAATTTGTTTCTTCACCTAACACCCCCGGGCGTGAACGTAATCTAGGAAGGGCAGAGTGGTTGTGGGAGCAGAGGAATTTTGCCATCCTGTTTGTTTGTATGTGTGGATGTGTATGTGTGTGTGTGTGTGTGTGTGTGTGTGCGTAACAGGTACACACACTGTATTTTTGTTGTGTAATGTAAAAAATCTCCCAACTGATTAACTCAATACTTTAAACATTATTTTATACTTTTTATATTTTATTAGTTTAAATGATCATGTTACATATTATTACTTAATATTATTAATATTACAATTATTTTGTTTTTCAGCTATTCATACAGTAAATGGACTTTGTGAAAGATAAACCCCAACCATAGATCTGTTGCTGATGTAAGAAGAGTCGAGTTGTTGTCATCACTCACCTTTTGCTCACTTTCACCTGCCAGAACAGACCGTCTGTGAGACTCTACATGCTTTCAACATTTGTGTGTCTCTGTCAGCGGTGCAGAGATATGGCCTAATCAGAGACAAAACCAGAGAGACAAACCCAGATCAGACCAGAGAGACCAGGATATTGAGTGTGTCAGTTACTGAAGCTGATCTAGTTATTCATAACCACAGCAACAAAAAACTTGCAGCTGTGGAGGGGGAGCTTGTCAGGTCGTCTGCGTCCCACGCTCACATGCACAGATGGCAGAGCTCTTTGTGTTTAACCTGGAGGAGGAGGAGCCTGGTAAATCCCGCCCACCTGTGACAGGTCTCTTCCTGACAGGGGAACTGGAGGGAGGCGGAGTTGTTGAGCAGGTGGGGGTGGAGTCCAGCACGCTGCCCTGGCCTGAGGAGAGAGGAAGGACTGCAGAGACCCAAAGGGAGAGCGACCAGGAGGAAGAGGAGGAGCAAGAGGAAGAGCGAGAGGATGATGAGTGGGCTCAGGGTCCTGAGAGTTGGACAGAGAGCGCCAGACATCTGGGAGGAGACAGGAGCAGCAGAGAGACGGAGGTGCAGAAATGGGGGGACGAGGGCAGGGACGGAGGAGTGCGGGACAGAGGCGATGGCTCCCTGGCTGACGATGAGGAAGAGGAGGAGGATGAAGGCCAGGTCAGCTGGATGCCAGAGAAGGCGAGTTATGCGTTCAACCCGCTGGTGACCATCATGGTGTCGCCCACGGAGCAGGAAGAGGGCATTGGGGAGCGGGTGCAGAACAAGGGGACCGCAGCCCAGCGCCCCAGACCTCCTACAGTCACCACGGTGACGCAGCCACACAGGAACCGTCCACAGGGTCGTCAACCACAGCCTCACCAACCACAAACTCAGCAGCCACAAACTCACCAAGCACAAATTCAGCAGCCACAGTGGATTCAGGCCCTGCAACACCCTAGCCGTGAGTGCTGCTGCTAATGTCCAGCTAGCGCATGCGCTGGTGGCTCAGTCAACAGCTTACTTATGTCATAACACAACATACATACCATTATTTGCTTGTTTTAAACTGCTGGTTAGAGGGTTTGGTCTGTTTCTGTATCAGTCTCTTGTACTGACAGGTTTATGTGGTTTAGGAATCTGTCAATATATGTACTGTTTACATATGCCAAATCAATCAACAAGTAAACAGACTAAACAACCCTTTTAGCACTCACTTACTGAACACTGGCTGGTTTAATATTGGTTAGTTGAATTCTGGCTGGTTTAATACCATCTAGCTGAATATGTGTAACTTGTATGAGTAATACTACTGTTGTACTAAACTCTCTACGTCAAGAAAATAGAAGTAACCCATTAATATTTTAATATTCATCATCTCTCTCTCTGTCTCTCAGGTAGCTGTTGTCACGGCTGCAGTGAGGCTGTGAGGTTGATCGGGTCTCTGTTAGCTGCTGCTGTGATCTTTCCCTTCCTGGTGTGGGCAGGATATGACCTCCTCCCCTTTGACTCGCCCTCCCTCAGCACTGCCGCTTTGAGGGTGGTCTACACCTTGCGCTGTGCGTTCTTTGCCACATTCCCCATTGTGCTGGGTATGTATGGAACTCCTTTGATAAGGAAACAGGAAAACAGCCAGTGTGTGTTCCTGTGGTGTGTGTGTGAGTTCCTGTGGTGTGCTGCTATGGTGTGTGTGTGTGTGTGTGTGTGTTCCTGTGGTGTGCTGCTATGGTATGTGTGTGTGTGTGTGTGTGTTTGTTTGTTCCTCTGGTGTGCTGCTATGGTGTGTGTGTGTGTTCCTCTGGTGTGCTGCTATGGTGTGTGTGTTCTTCTGGTGTGCTGCTATGGTGTGTGTGTGTGTGTGTGTGTGTTCTTCTGGTGTGCTGCTATGGTGTGTGTGTGTGTGTTCCTCTAGTGTGCTGCTATGGTGTGTGTGTGTTCCTCTGGTGTGCTGCTATGGTGTGTGTTTGTTCCTCAGGTGTCCTGGTGGTGTGTGTGTGTTCCTCTGGTGTGCTGCTATGGTGTGTGTGTGTGTGTTCCTCTGGTGTGCTGCTGTGGTGTGTGTGTGTGTGTTCCTCAGCTGTCCTGCTGTGGTGTGTGTTTGTTCCTCAGCTGTGCTGGTGTTCTCTGTGTTCTTCAGGCATGTTGGTGCAGGGTGTGTCCCGGCTGAAGTTTGGGGTGCTCAGACCCCTGTTTTCTGCAAGTCAGATGGGACGGGAGGTGGTCGTCCATGGCAACTATGTCAGAGACTCGTTGCAACTCTACCTCCTGTACTTCATCCAGCTTGCTGTCACGGCAACATACATCAACCAGGACATGCTCAAACTGGTTCCTTTGTTCACCATCATCTTCGTGTTTGGCAGGTGTGTGTGTTTGTGTGTGTGCGTGTTTGACAGCTGCCATCCTGACACACAGACACAGGCAGATGTGTGTGTGTGAGAGAGAGAGACAGCTGTGTGTATGTGAGAGAGAGAGACAGAGACAGCTGTGTGTATGTGAGAGAGAGAGAGAGAGAGAGAGAGAGATACTGTCCTGGTACACACACACAGGCAGGTGCATGTTTGTGTGTGTGCATGTGCTCATGCGCATGACAGGCGCCATAGTGACATTTAACGCATTTGGCAGCCACTCCAGAGCAGGTAGAGGCAGTTGTGTGTTTGTTTGTGTGACAGACAGGTTGGGGCATTAATGGTGTGTGTGTGTGTTTGTTTGTGTGACAGACAGGTTGGGGCATTAATGGTGTGTGTGTGTGTGTGTGTGAGCAGTAGCAGTAATCTCATAAAACTTGATAGCATTCTGAACATGGTGATTTCTCACTTGTTCTATTGTAAATGCCAAGTAGGTGTCAAAACACCAAAGTAAAAAGTCAAACTATAAATCCAAAATGAGAGTGAACATGTTTACTGTCTCCCTCAGAGTACTCCACCTTCAGTGTGTGTGTGTGTGTGTGCAGGCTGATCTACTGGGCGTGTGTGTCTCTGGGCAGCAGTGTTCGTGCCTTGGGGTTCGGCCTGTCCTTCTTCCCCCTGCTGGCCCTGCTCGGCGCCAACCTTTACTTCGTGTGTTCGTCAACGGGGCTGGAGGCGGTGTTTGATACAGCCCCTCCCCCTCCCCCTCTCCAGAACCACAGGTGGTGGGGGTAAAATGACACCACGCTGATGGCACCGAATGGTAGAAAAACACTCAATTTGTTGATAAGACTTCCAGTGCTTCTCCAGTGGTTTGATTCACTTTATGCTTCATAGCCAACGTATATTTCTTTCTGCTTCATAGTTTGACAGTAAATACCTGTAGTGAGAGTGTAAAGGTGAACATGTAGAGCTTTTAACACGACTGTAGGGAAGGTGCACAGACATCCTTGACTGGCTAACAGGAAGAGACAGAAACTAAACTATCCTTCCCATGAGTCACTGTTGCAGGCGTGGACAAGTGCCATGGATATCGTGGTACATGCTGGTGCTTCAGAGATCTGCTTCCTTTTCCTCTTCCTGTTTATACTTCAGTGTATGTGGGGCTAACTAAAATACATTTGCATGTAAATGAGTTTCCTTTGTTATCCACCTAAGATACAGATTACAATATGTAGACAGAAGAATCCAGTCAAGTTGGACTGTCAAACTGCAAAAAATTAAGGCTAGGACAATCATGAAAAAATTAGTAGCTGATATTTTGTTATATTTCTAAATGCTGATAATACTGCCGAGCACTGTTTATATAACTGTTGTTCTTTATAAAGGTGTGTTTTATTATAAAGTCTTCGCCACGTTCCCTGTGTGCGTGTGTTGTATATTAGCCAATACAGGAATCAGCAGTAGACGTTAATCATCAAGTACACGAGCATCTCTAGAAGATTCCAGTTGTTAGTAGATATGTTCTCACCTGTGTTCTGCTGCCACAGGGGTGGGGCCACAGAGGACTGGGGTACAGAGGACAGGGGTACTGGGGTACAGAGGCCTGGGGTTCTGGCTCTAGCTGGACCTACTGCAGAAACGTGGCCTCCTCTAATTCTAACATTAAACTGGACTTGAAAACGATAAAAAAAGAAAAAACTAATAACCATGATTGTGACTGTTATTTTCTAAGTTTAATTAAACAGTGTGTTCACATGTGTGATGTGTAATGGTGTGACTGACACGCAATTCCTAATTTACAGAAAATTCAATAGTTAAACAGTTAAAACATTAAACCTAAAAATCAAACCCAAATGAACATTCATCTCAGATCCTGCCACATGGGTCTCAGTTCTCTGTAGGGCAGAGGTGATGTTCTCTGTAGGGCAGAAATGATCTCTGGAAACCAAACTACTGAATGTGACTCTGGTACTGAATCATATTCAGGACTCTGTGCTACCTCGTTCACTCCAAATTCCAGCCCTTCTGCTCCAGGGAAAGTGCACAATGCTCACATGTCCTCTCAGCTCCCTGAGACACACACTCAGCTCCCTGAGACACACATTCAGCTCCCTGAGACACACACTCAGCTCCCTGAGACACAGACCCAGATCCCTGAGACACAGACCCAGATCCCTGAGACACAGTTAGTGCAAAATTGCAAACCTCCACCTGCAACATCTTCACCTCTCCTGTCCACCACATCAAGGCTGCTCCCACAACCCCAGCTCCTACAGGTGGCACATCAATAACATCACCCACCCACACCCCTCAGAGATCTGCCCCTGCCCCCTGCCCCAATCCCCCCAGAAGCCCCTATGCACCACCCACAGGGTTTGAGCAGTAACAGCTCAGTCTAGCTTTCATCCTCTGTTCTGAAAGGGGAAGTCAAATAGCTCTATCATGTCTGCAGTCACGTCTACAGTCATGGGGAGAAAGTTTGTCATGTTTAAGTGACCCTACATCGAACAGGACAGTGAAATAAAAGCGCAGGTCAGATCAGTGACAGTACGCTAGTCTGGAGGGTCAGATCAGTGACAGTACGCTAGTCTGGAGGGTCAGGAGGAAGAGGACAGCCAGCACCTCTTCACTGCTCTGTGCTCATCCCCAATACAAATAAACAGTTAAAAAGACCCTTCAAAGTTCCCATATTGTAATCTACAATTAACCAGAAAAACACCAACCCATCAGTCAACTGTGATTGGCTGTTTACCTTGAGTGATATGCGCAAACTCAGAATTTAATTCTCATTGGCTGGTGCACATGCATAGTCCTGACATAATGGTTATGGGTCAGTTGATAGACTCATAGGCCACTGAGTCTTGCTTTCTTTTCTGGATGCAGACATAAACCCCTCCCACCAGGATCAGGGTGAGAGGAGTGCCAAGTCCAACAGCCATAATGATGATCACCAACAGGGAGAAGAAATCTGCTGGAGGACTGCCCAGTCCCACCAATACCGTCCTGCAGGGGGCGAGAGAGGGCAACAGAGGGAGGGCTGTAAGGTTAGTTAGGAGGAGAGTGAGAATGAATTTAAGAAGTTCTGAATTCAAAAACATACATCATCTATGTACTGCAACCTCACAGTCAGGTAAAACAATCTAGAAATGAAATCATAACTCCATCATCGACATTTACTGCCGGTCCAGCACCACAGGAGGATGTCAGTCACTCACCAGCTCAGGAAGCTGGTGGAGCTGTAGAACAGGTCTCCTGCCATGCTGAAGCTGATGTTCAGGCCATGGGTGGAGGCCTGCTGGGTGAAGTAGGCCAACACAAGCCCCGAGGGTGGTGCTCGGGGGAGACGCACTGGCTGGGAGTGTCGGCAGGGCGTAGCGTCCTCCAGGACAGGCGTAGGCTTGCGGTAGGCCACTGGCTTCCATTGGATATAGCCTTGGGTGGAGGCAGGGGTGGAGTTGGCAGAGGGGAACATCCACTGGGACACCTGGGAAAGAGAGCCTTGCTGAATCCCACACAGCTCCCTACTACACACATACACCACAACACCACTGCCAACGCTTCCTTGGGTCACCTTCTCTATGGCAGCAGGCAGCTAAAGACTTTACTGTCAACCTTAAGATGTAATTCACCACTGTTCACCATTCAACATCAGACGCCTCAGCGTGCAAGCGAAGATCCTGGTGACACCAGCCCACAGCCAGATCTACTCATCTAGCTTCAGGAACCTTTGACCCTGCTAGCCAAATCTGGGTGCTGTGCAGGAAAACCAGCTAGCATTCTCCGTCTATGTTACTGGTGGTGACCCACACGTAAGTTTCTCTTCTGGAGCATCGGGAGGATTTCACCATTTCTTGAGAAAGTTGGAAACCTTTGGAAGTTTCCGTTGGCCTACTCGGTAACGCTTTCTATCCCTCTACTGTTATTCTTTCAGGTGTAAAGGGTTTGGCATACCTGGAATATTGAGGGTGTGTACTCATCATCGATGGATCTGTGAACATCTACTCTAGTCTGGAATCTCTCTTCATTCACAGCCTGGAGCTCCAGAGCGAAACGTGATTGATTTGTCCGTGGGGTCATATGGTCCAACCACACACGTAGCTGGGAGGAGTTAGCATTGTGGAGGAGGCTTGGCCACGCCTCCTCACGACCTTGTGACTCAAAAGCTGAAAACTGAGAGGACAACAGAAATGCCAATGATAGAAACTGTATGAAACACTTATAGAAACAGTACACTTAACGTAAGCTCACCAGCAGTGATGAAAGCAAGTGGCTAGGAGCTAGCATGGTGTGGTCAGTCATCATACACAAGGAGCTACCATGGTGTGGTCAGTCATCACACACAAGGAGCTAGCATGGTGTGGTCAGTCATCACACACAAGGAGCTAGCATGGTGTGGTCAGTCATCATACACAAGGAGCTAGCATGGTGTGGTCAGTCATCATGGTTGCACCCACATTCAGACAGAAGGAGCCGTTGCTGAAGATGGCACTGCTCTCCCTCCCACAGAGCTGGGCGGTGTGGTGGGTGTAGTCCACAGTCTCGTTCAGGTTGGCCCAGGTGAAGTTCTGCAGCTCGTAGGGCTGGAGGAAGCTGGACTCGGGCAGGTCCTGCGGGTCAGCCGTGTTGTTTACATCATCGTACTCCCACACCTGAGACACAGAGGAGACAGACACTACATCATCATACACCATACATCAGACAAAGTGGACACATAACTGATACTTACTGAGCAATAAATTTGTATTATTGAGATTAAAAATGATGATAATTAATGACAGGATTTTCAAAAATACTTTGGTAAAATGTTTTCATAATAAGTTGTTAATTTAAACATGGATGTGTTTGTCAATAGTGTTATGATATTTGATATTGATATTTTGATATTTTTTATATTTTAAAGGCGAGTTATCATACCAGAGACACCAGCACTCTCTAGTGGACAACGTTTCCTGTCTGTTTATTTTATGCAAATTGGTGAAGAACAGCCAGACTTAAACGTACCCTGGTGAACACTAGTGCACTGCTATACTGCACACTGCTCTTTGGCGCCATCTGGATGCTGCCTGAGTAGTTGTGGCTGAGGAAAGCAGCCCAGTCCACCTGGACCGAGGACTCTGTGGAGTTGGTGTGGACCAGCAGTACTGCTGGAGCTCCCAGACTACACAGGAGGATGTGCAGAGTATCGTTGTCTCCCACTGCACGCACATGCAGCAGGTTGACTCCAGGGGGTGCTGTAGAGGGTGGCTTCAGTCCAGGGTTCAACTCCAGGGATACCTGGGGGAATTCAATAAATATGTGTAGTGGGTACACAGCATATTAAGGACTTTAGGGTAACGCAGCTGGGGACAATGTGCAATCAAGTCAGCTCCTCTTTGGGATGAAAAGAGTGTAATGGTGGGAATTTGGGATGCTAGTGTAATTGTCAACATGAGTGTGTGTTGCCCGTGATGAGCTGTGCTGGTCCGTGGTGGGTAGATGTGCTGCTGGATTATTTGTATGGGTTTGGCAAATGGATTCTGGTGTTTTAAAGTGCTACAGATGGTGAGGTGTGGCAGCTGTAGTGAGCAAAGAGACAGGACATAGAACACGACACATAGAACTACATTCATACAATCAATATTGGTACTGAGTGTTGAGTGATGAATGTAGTTCTATGGTGTACATGTGGTATTTTGTAGGACTGTGTAACTATGGTACTATTTGAACTGTTAGAGACAGACATTTTGTACAAATTAAGGCATGATATGTCTGTTTTTCTGGATTAATCTACGGCAATATATGATGTAATTGATGTTTTGTACGTGGTTGGGGCCGTTTGGTTTATGAGGGTAGATAAGTAAATAAACAAACAACGAGTAATAAGGACACCCAGAGTTTAACTCTAAAAATGAACTGTTCATGTTTGTATTTGACGGTTTTTGATAGAGCTCGACCACGAACGAAACTGAAACTGCATGAATAAAATAAATAAATAAATAAGAAAAACAAGTAAACCTAAAGTAGGTCAGACCGTCAGACGTAGCCTGCGTGCAGAATAACGCGCAGTTCTGCATCAGCACAAAGAATGATTTAATTCATTAAAAACTTTAGCTAAAAATTAAGATACTCCCAAAAAAGGGTGACGAAGAAGAAGGGAAGCGAAAACGGTAAAGAGGAAGACACTCATGCGACTAGCTACTACATCCAGTTCCCTGTACCCGAATGTGCAGTTTAGCAATAGACTTAACGGAATTAATACAATTCAGTACAAACAACTGGGGAAACTCCTACATAAATGTAGTTAAAACAGCTCTATCCCGCTATAGGAGATTTGGACCGCTAAACCTGACGATCGCAACATATATTCAGTGTATTTAGCTATGCGGACATTTGCCACTTTAGCTAACAAAAACCAAACCAAACTTTTAAAACGTAAAACTTTAGTTACTGCTGGTGTTGCTCAGCAGGTCTCGCTGCAAAGCACATCACATGTCGAGGGTCAGTCTGCGTAGCTTTTGTTTATGAATATAATGAATTAAGCATTAAACCTTTCGTCGGAGAGCATCTTCGTTCCACATGAATCCATTCGTACAATCCAATATTAAAAACAACGATACAAAACAACGCGCTGCAGCGGTCGACATCGCCTGCGATAAACAAGAGCCGAACGAAAATGTTATTGAGCGTCCAGGGGCGTCACATGACTTTAGTCAGCTGACCTCGGAAAGCGCACGCGGTTCTGCCAAAATAAATGTCTTTGCTGTTTGAAACAGTTTGAAGTTTGCATATATATTATAGGCTATATATACTGTCAGTGCTGCTTTAAAGTTTGTGAATCACCCAAACATGGTCATTGTTCTTATCAAATGAACGTCCAAATCAAACCCAAATGAACATTCATCTCAGATCTCAAATTTGTAAAGCAGACCTTCCACATAAGGAAATATATATATTTCATTATTTATTTATCAATTTGTCAAACTGAAAATGTGCCAAAGTATATAAGTTCTTTTAGTTAGGAGCATGTGGCACCTCATTTTGTAGCTATTACTTCAACCAAACATCGTCTGTAACCACAAATGAGTGTCTCACATCTGCTTTTGGTGGTTTTTGCCCACTTCTCAGAGAGGTTGGAGGGACATCTGACATGTATCATATGTAATCATATGTATGTAATCAACTTTTCCATTATATTCTAATTTTTTGCAATGGGTCTGTATATATACCTGACGCCACAAACCTTTTTTGTGTAAATATGTTAGGGATACACTGTATGAATTATAATAAAAAGGTCATTCTGGGGGGCGGCTCTGTTTCCTCTGGTTCCCCTGGGCCTGCGCTCCGTGGTTGGAGGGGTGCTGACCGGGGTCTCCCTCTCCCAGCCGCAGGGGCGGCATGTGGGGGTCACTGGGAAGTGCGGCCCTGGGGCTCCACTGCTCCTGGAGGGGCCGCGGGTGGGCGGGATTCCCTGGTCTTTCTACCCTCACTAGTAAGTCCTATGGTGCACTTACATAAACACACACACTCACACATACACACACATCACAGTCATTTGTGCTTTCTGCTCTTCTTTCAGGAGCAGCAGTTGGTGAACCGTTGCAGTGGTCATTTGTGCTGTGTTCTTTCTGCCTTTCTGTCTTTTCCCTTTTTACTTTCTCTCCCACTCTTGTCTGTCCTCCTCTTTTCTCTACTTTCCTGTATGGTCCACCTAACCCCAATTATTATTAATTATTTATCACTATTGTACTGTATTATACAGAATTGTTTTCATTTGATCCTTATATAAAAACACAGTTGTCCTCCAAAGATTGGGGGGGTGGAGGTTGGCCACGAAAAAAAAAAGAAAAGTTTTATGTTTTTTTTTTAATGGTTTTTTAAATGTGTTGATAGTGTCTTATGTATTTGTGTTTTATTGTGAGCTTTTAGGGAAAATATGCATTTTCTTACTTTTTATCTACTTTATTTCTTCTAAAAATTCAGAATGTTTCTTTAGAGCTATAATTTTACACGTCATTTAATGCAGTTCTTTTTGTACTTTTATCCCTCCACGCGCTTATGGATTTTATATGGAAAAGATATTTTATATGTATATGTATGTACCTTTTATATGTATGTGTATGTGCCTTTTATATGTATGTGTAGGTGCCTTTTATATGTATGTGCTGCTTTTCTTTTTATCGACTAAAAAAATAAATCTGTTCAAGACACACTTGCTGTGATGGAAGTAAGAGAGACCAGGCCGGCTAAGATGGTGCAGCTCAGGAACATGGCTGCAGGCTTCGTGGCCCTCACCTTCACAGAACTGGGGGCGTGTGCCTCATTCTATGATAGGAGCAGGAGGCAGCTGGACTCACTGGTGCCGAGGGGCCTGGAGATACGGGCTCTGTACTTGTGGGAGGACGTGAATCTCATGATCCACCTGTACAATCCGATCGTGCGGCTGTCGGACATCTGGGCTTCCTCTACCGTCTGCGGCGGAGAAGCTGCGGAACCATTTCGGCATCAGGAACGGGAAGAGGAAGTCCACGGTCCAGTTCCGGGAGGACTCCTCAAAGCCGGGGACCGCTGACCTGCCACCGGGGACCTTCTCCATCGCCCCAGATCCCCCCCGGGCCTGGTAGGCCCGGATCTGGTCCAAGTCTACAAAGAGAGCAGGAGGGTGAGTGTTCTGCCCCTATTTATGAGGGACGGGTGGCCCTGAAGGGGGAGAGGGAGAGCCTGGCCAGCCTGCTAAACGTGGACTACAAGATCATGTCCAAGGTCCTAACAGGGTGGCTGAAGGTTGTGGAGGTGGTCCACCCAGACCCAACATGCGGGGTGCCCGGGAGGTCAAGTGCCTCTAGCCTGGCCTGGGCAGAACAGCGGGGTCTCTAGCCCTACTGAAGGTAGATGAGGAAAAGGACTTTCACAGGGTTAACCAAGGTTTGCTGTTCAGGGTGTTGGAAAGAATGTAGGCATAAGGGAATGGGTTAAGACGCTCTACAACAGGGCTTATAGCCGGGTCTGGATGAACGTTTTTTTTAGTCAGCCGGTCCCACAGAAGTGGGGGGTAAGACGGGTGTCCCAAATCCCGTCCTGTACATCCTCCACATCGGTCCGTTGCCGGAGGCGGATGGTGGGTTGTAGTGGACTCGTTGGTGGTAATCATAATGTGAGCGCGGACAGCAACTAACACATTTTGGCCTTCTACTCTGGTACGCCTCGTCATCCTCACCTGTGTCTGGCTGGCCAGGCCAAACCATCTCTTCCTCTGGACAGGGTCCATCCATACTGATGTCGCTGAGCGAAAAGGTGCCAGATTCCCCCGAGCTCTGGTGGTAAAGGTATTCCAGAACAAGCAACTGGCTGGTTTTCACAATGGCCGCGGTGCGGAAATTCTCCTCCACGGGTTCACCGAACAGTTCACTGCGACGGGTGTTAAGCCAGGGAATCAGAGGGGCCGAATACATTCAGAACTTCGGTCCGAGTTCCACCAACCAATTCTGCACATCAACTAAACCCGATAAGGGTGTGCTGCACAGTGTGGAAATATGAAAATATGAAGGAACAAATATGCAATCGAAATTGCATTACTCTCCTTCCCAAGTTACAGCAAAAATTAATAACATGGTTAGGAACGATGATCATTCTGATACAATTAATACAGTACAATTAATCACCCACTGTGTTATAAACACTCCATGATATGAAGATAAATGTGGTAAAACCATACATCATAATGAATTTCATGTGTCCATTCATGTTAAAATTGTGAATTGGTTCCCTGTAGCTACACTGGTGCCCTGCGACCTACACCTCTGGTCTCTGGATAAGTGTTCCGCCTATACAAAATGCTACTGATGTTAGAACACAGATACACACAACCTCCATATATATGTACAAAATTATTTTTATGATTTTTAGAGTTGCTGGATCCTTTGCGTTGATGGCCTTGATCAGCAACTCCAAATCTGTTCAATTGAAAGAAAGTACAGCTCCAGGATAACTCATTATTTATGACCAACTCTGAGGGAAAAACACTGGTTTTAAATATGACACTTAACAAAATATGAAATATTAAATACAGATAGAACTATAGTTTAGCTAGATAACTACAACGCAACATTTTTGTCTTGCTTATTTAAATCCAAATACGTTCGACAGTGACTGGGTTTATGTAACACACAAAACATTTTGTTGATTATTTAAAGTTGAATTGTATTTTTTCATTGATACTTACAAAAACAGATGTCAGCCTTTATATTTGAAGTAACGGGTCCGTTATCGATGTTTTACCTGTCAGACCTAAAAACAAAGTGTGCAATTAAGATGAGCGATTGTCCTTCTACATCCATAATCCCTCAGCGACTGGAGACTCTCCGCCAATCAGGAGGCTTGATTGTCTACATTCGCCTCAGCCCGCCCTCCTCGTTGTGATTTGTCTACGTTCGACTCGGGCAACGATTGGTAGTGTCTACAGTGAAACCGCGGGATGCAATTGGTAGTTTACAGTCAGACACCCGGTTGACCATAGACTTTGGGCCAATCGAAAAGCTTAATCGTCTACGTTAACTGTAGGCATTTGCACTTCTGTAGACTGCTAATGTGGGAATCTCGACTGCATATTTTCCCCTGTGGGGTGTTGTGGACATTTCTGAAAATCAATTGAGGACTCAGACGTGGTTAAATGAGTTAAATGAGTAATTTATTAAAAGACATAAAATATGAAATAAATGAAATAAATGATGTGTATCTTGTCTAAATTAACCATCGTTCTATATGGTATTTTCCTAAAATAAACGTTCATTTAACTGCATTAGTGATAACATTAGTGTTACATTATCTAAGAGAATACTGAAAGTTTTCTTTTCTTTTTTTTTTTTAAAAAAAATTAAAATTACATTTTTTTTTTTTTTTTTGTGTTGACCGGCCGCCTGTCGTCCGATAAAAAAAAATTTTTTTTTTTTTTTTTTTTGTTGACCGGCCGCCTGTCCGACAAAAAAAAATTATTTTTTTTTTTTTTTTGGTGACCGGCCGCCTGTCGTCCGACAAAAAAAAAAATTTTTTTTGTTGACCGGCCGCCTGTCGTCCGAAAAAAAAAATTTTTTTTTTTGTTTTTTGTTGATGGGCCGCCTGTCGTCCGACAAAAAAAAATTTTTTTTTGTTGACCGGCCGCCTGTCGTCCGACAAAAAAAAATTTTTTTTTTGTTTTTTGTTGACCGGCCGCCTGTCGTCCGACAAAAAATATATATATATTTTTTTGTTTGTTTTTTGTTGATGGGCCACTTGTCGTCTGAAAAAAATTTTTTTTTTTTTTTTTTTTTTTGTTGACCGGCCGCCTGTCGTCCGACAAAAAAAAAAAATGTTTTTTTTTGTTGACCGGCCGCCTGTCGTCCGACAAAAAAAATTCTTTTTTTGTTGACCGGCCGCCTGTCGTCCGGCACCGGCCGCCTGTCCGACAAAAAAATTTTTTTTTTTTTTTTTTTTGTTGACCGGCCGCCTGTTGTCCGACAAAAAAAAATGTTACATTATCTAAAAGAATACTGAAAGTTAAAAAATAAAAACTTTCTAAGAATAGTCATAGTTGTTAGTGTAGACCTGGAAGAAACACAGCATGAACCTCCACCGAGATGTGAATTTTACATTTTGTATATCAATGCTCGCGACCACAATGTTCTAAATGACCAAAGCTGTATAAACACTGACCAGTGAGGTAGATTTGGGCTTGTAGTTTGTTTGGGGAGGCATTTACTGGGCGAGTCACACAAACGTCCCTGTCACCAACGGTCCCCTCACTGCTGTTGAGTAGTCAGGTCCTGCACTCCCCTGTCTCGCCACCAGAGGTCTACCTCCCCGCTGTTCTTCATTATTGTAATTAACTTTGCCTAGCCCTTCTGTTACCTCTGTACTGCTGGATTATTTGGATTTTGACATCTGCCTGTGGATTTCCACGTAGATTCTTGATTTACCCTCATTTATTAAACCTGCACATGGATCCAGTCCAGCCTCCTGATTCTGCGACGTTACAAGTACTAGGATAAAATCATCAAAGCCGTTGGCAGACCTTACGCTGGTGAAGGCCACCAGAGGGCACCAGAGTTCTTGATATGCTTCGTGTGTTTTTCTCTTGATATTTGATTTTTTAAAGCCACCTTGCTTTTCTCTGGGTGAAGTATTTGCCTAGCTTTGTTGTGTGTAACTCTGAGCTGTGTAATCCTTTGTGTATGTCATAAACTGCATTTGTTGTTACTGTGTCTAAAACCACCAATTTGTAGTTTTATAAAAAGTCAGCTTTTCCTGTGCAGAAAATGTTACAAAGAATGTAATTAGCATAATCATTTCCCCAGAGATCAGCCACTTTGCATGGGCAGCACATGCTTCAGTGCTCTGGGAGTGTTTATAGTCCTGCGAGTTTAACACTTCATGACTGAGAGCTGCCTGCACCAGCAACTTCACCCACAGCAACCATGACTCTGATCCCCATCTTCATCTGCACACTGGTCCTCTGGACTCAAGGTAACACACTGCTGTACCTCTGTGGTGATGTACGTATGTATGTATATGTGAAAGAGCATTAAAACTACACAGCACAGTCAGCCAAACTGCAGTACCAGTAAAACATCTTTAACTAAAGTAAATCATTATTCTCCTACAGTATCCAGAAGTCAGGTGACTGTGACTCAGACTCCTGAAGTGGAATCTTCTGGTCAAGGAGACACAGTCACCATCAACTGTAGAACCAACCCTGCAGTGTATCAGGGCTGGGGTTTCCAACCTCTTGCCTGGTACCTGCAGAAACCTGGAGAAGCTCCTAAACTCCTGATCTACAGGGCTACTAACTTACAGTCAGGAACTCCAGCTCGTTTCAGTGGTAGTGGATCTGGATCTGACTTCACTCTGACCATCAGTGGAGTCCAAACTGAAGATGCAGGAGATTACTACTGTCAGAGTTACCATTATATCAGTAGTAGCTGGGTGTTCACACAGTGTTGGAGAGCCGTACAAAAACCTCCCTCGGTCAGACTGCACTGCTGCAGCTGGGACCTACTGCAGGTGCTGAGGGGGAGGATGTGATACAGCACAATGACACACTCTGCAGGAGAGGAAACACAACACACTCACTCACTACTGTTATAGACTTATATGCCCACAACACACTCACTACTGTTATAGACTCACATACCCACAACACACTCACTCACTACTGTTATAGACTCACATACCCACAACACACTCACTACTGTTATAGACTCACATACCCACAACACACTCACTCACTACTGTTATAGACTCACATACCCACAACACACACACTACTGTTATAGACTCACATACCCACAACACACTCACTACTGTTATAGACTCACATACCCACAACACACACACTCACTACTGTTATAGACTCAAATACCCACAACACACACACTACTGTTATAGACTCACATACCCACAACACACTCACTCACTACTGTTATAGACTCACATACCCACAACACTCACACTCACTACTGTTATAGACTCACATACCCACAACACACACACTCACTACTGTTATAGACTCACATACCCACAACACACTCACTACTGTTATAGACTCATATACCCACAACACACACACTCACTACTGTTATAGAGTCACATACCCACAACACGCTCACTACTGTTAAAGACTCACATACCAACAACACACACACTCACTACTGTTATAGACTCATATACCCACAACACACTCACTACTGTTATAGACTCACATACCCACAACACACTCACTCACTACTGTTATAGACTCACATACCCACAACACACACACTCACTACTGTTATAGAGTCACATACCCACAACACACTCACTACTGTTAAAGACTCACATACCCACAACACACACACTCACTACTGTTATAGAGTCACATACCCACAACACACTCACTACTGTTATAGACTTACATACCCACAACACACTCACTACTGTTATAGACTCACATACCCACAACACACTCACTCACTACTGTTATAGACTCACATACCCACAACACACACACACTCACTACTGTTATAGACTCACATACCCACAACACACTCACTCACTACTGTTATAGACTCACATACCCACAACACACTCACTCACTACTGTTATAGACTCACATACCCACAACACACTCACTCACTGTTATAGACTCACATACCCACTCACATACCCACAACACACTCACTACTGTTATAGACTCGCATACCCACAACACACTCACTACTGTTATAGTCTCACATACCCACAACACACTCACTACTGTTATACACACACAATGCACAATGATTGAACACAGAACCAACACACCTGCTTCCCTTCAGTCACAGTGAGTAATGGAGATGTTCATTCTGTTCAGAGGTGTTCACTCCTCACCCAGTGCTTAAGTACAACTAGTAGTTCACCTCATTTAGACTCTACTGAACACAACATAACACCATAATAAACAACGTCCCATTAATGTCCCAGTAATGTAAACACATGTAAACACATGGAGACCCATCAGTACATGAGACCCACCAGTACGAGACCCATCAGTACATGAGACCCACCAGTACATGAGACCCACCAGTACACGAGATCCACCACATCAGTACATGAGACCCACCAGTACATGAGATCCATCAGTACATGAGAGTATTTACATGTTTATTTTGCATGAAATCAATATTAGAACTTTGGGGAACGTAGATATTTGTATGTGTGTGGTAATAACGTGGAACCTAAGGTACTGATACCTTATACCAGTTGATAGTCAGGACACTAGCTATAGAAAAACACACAAAACACACACCTTAAACTTCAAAGACAAGAGATGGTTAAAAAGTTTAGGGATTCCTGATAAACTCCTAAAGTAATAAAACTTTCTTTGATCTGCTGAACCCACTTAAAGATCACCTATTGTCTGGAATTGGGTGAAGGGGGGGTGGGGCTGTCAGAATGCACCTGGGGGGCAATAAAGGGGGAACTGCATCATAGAGGAGGAGCAGACCAGGGCCATGGTGGTGATCACAGCTGGACTGACGTTTATCTGTGCTGCAGTCATACAGCTGATCTCCGTCTCCTGGACGGCCCGCACGATCATCACAGACTCCTATAATCCACTCCTGGTGAGTGCACAGGTGGAGATGGGTGTGTCCCTCTACCTGGGCTGGATGTCCTCCGCTCTGCTGCTGATGGGGGGGGGGGGGTGATTCTGTGCTGCAGCTGCTCCCCGTGAGGAGAACAGGGACGGTCCAGCGGACAGGACGGTCCACCCCACCACACGTGTGTAGCACCCAGTGGGTACGACAGGACCTCCCTGCCCTCATGTTTTGCCTTCTGTTTTAGTGTCTTTGTCGTCATCTAACCTGAACCCTGAATGTCGTGGTCTGCACTTGTGTCACTGTTTGTCTTCGTACGCGCTCATATGCTTGTCATGAAATGTTTTTTGAATAACACTCTAACAGTAAACACATTCAAAACTTTTTCGATTTGACTGATTACTTCTTAGGACATCAATCCAGCAATTTGTTTCAAAAGCCAACAGAAAACTGGGTTTTACCCCCCCAGATTACTGCTATAAAAGTCAGTACTCCCCCTCAGCACCTGCAGTAGGTCCCAGCTGCAGCAGTGCAGTCTGTGTGCAGTCTGACTGAGGGAGGTTTTTGTACGGCTCTCCAACACTGTGTGAACAGGTCTGTACTACTGATGTAATGGTAATGGTAACCACTTCCTGCTTTCTAGCTGTTCAGAAGCTTCTCTGCTAGCTCTGCTTGTTCTGTACAGTTATTTTTATCTATTTATTTATTTAAGCTTTATCTACAAGTTAAAAAGCAATTTTTACAACTAAAGGGATTTATTACTCGTTACTTTTCTGGGTAAGCTTTTTATTCAGCTTTTTTTTTATTCATCTATAAAGGATCTTAGCAATTTTGACGTTCTGACATTCCGGCTGTTCTTCGGCATTGCGAGTGAGCTGTTTTGTTTCTCAACCTTGTGAGTGAGCTGTTTTGTACACTGTTTCCATCAGCAGCTGTTTTTGTTCATTTAGAAGTTTAATTTGGATATTTGAGCCTTGTGTGCCCGGTGCTTGATTTTGATTATGGCTCACGCTGACAAGTCATCTACTTGCTCTGAGTGTGTCAAACTGTCTCAGAGGGTTGCAGAACTTCAGGAAAGAATCCATACCTTACACTCTATAAGGGAGGATGAGGAATATCTGGACTCAATTCTTGTCACGCAAACTGCTGATAAAACCGTGCCGATGACAAAGAAAGAGAGGTCTCCCTGCATTGTCGCTGGGATGTACTGGGGGCGAAGCCTAAGCTCATCTTAGCCTCAACTCTCAACCCAGGGAACAACAACAATAGTGATAAGGGCTGGACTCTTGTTCGTGGGAAGGAACGCAGCAGAAACCAGCACAACAGCTGTGGCAAGCAGCCATCTCCAGAACAGGACATTCTTTTAGATAACAGATATGAAGCTTTGAACTCAACTCAAGTAGCAGAAGTCGAGCAGTCTAACAACATACTGCCTCCCTCTCCGGGACAATAAGGACATCAAGCACATCCTAATCTCCACCAGGAAAACAACTGCAGTTTTGCTGCTAAACATCAGCATGCAAATAACTCTGGCCACACGCGGACCAACCACCAGGCTGCCAACCGTGCTAGCCGGCGGCATGCTAACAAGCATGCTAACAGTATTAGCCATTGGAATGACAACACCTGTGCCAGACACCATGCTTCCGGCCATTCCAGGCAACATGCTAATAAGCACGTTCAGAGTCTTAGCCATCAGTGTAGCCATACGTGTCCCAACCACCAGCTTGCAAACCATGCCAATCGACAGCGAAGCAATAAGCATGGTGACAGGGTTAGCCGTCAGGACGCTAACCATGTTATCCATCACCATGCGGCTTGTGTTAGCCGCCGCGGCATGACCGGTGAAAGGAGACGAAGACCACCTCCGCAGCCCAAAACTCTGTTGATTGGGGACTCAGTCGTCAGAGATGTTTGGAGCAAGAATATTAAGACCTTTTGCTTTCCTCGTATTACTGTCTGTGAAGTGATACCCATGATTCCACACATACTGCAGGATCATCCAGCTATGGAGCGTCTGATTGTGCATGTCGGCTCTAGCGATGTCTACAAACAACAGTCTGAGATTCTGAAACAGGATTTTAAACATCTGCTTGACATTCTGGAGTTTTCCCAGTCTGAAGTGTTCATTTCCGGGCCGATACCAACTGCACGCCTGGGCAGTGGTCATTTTACCAGACTGCTGGCTCTAAACAGCTGGCTCGCGACAGCCTGTGCACATCGGAAGGTAAACTTCATTGACAATTTCAACATCTTTTGGAGACGTCCTGAACTTTTTAAACCTGATCGGCTTCACCCTAACAAAGCCGGGACTCGAATGCTTGTGGATAATCTACTGTATGGAATCACTCACATGCGGAACTTGCACCCATCCACCAGCAATGATGTCAGTCACAGGAGCTCACCGTCTCCTGTCAGGGAATCTGTTCACTGTCTCAGAGGTAAACTCCAAGAGACTGATGAGGTTCTGCAACACTACAGTCCACGGTCTTGCAGGAACAGCCCACAGTCTTGTAGGAACTCACTTACCTCTCCTGTACACTCAGTGAATCCTCAGGTCTGACACACTGGAATCCATGCTCCTAGTCAGTGTTACATTCCAGTTCTTTTAAATAGCCGGTGGCATGGCTCTCAGAATCAGAACAAAAATTTTATCAGAAGAAAAACAAGACATTGTAACAAACAAAATTTGATCCCAGTAAAATGTACAAGTAATGTAAGCTTTGTTAATCAACCACATCAGGTCTTCAAAGTCTCCCAACTTAATGTCCGCTCACTCACAAACAAGTCTTTTATAATAGCTGAACTAATTGAAGATTATTGTCTGGACTTTCTTTTTCTAACAGAGACTTGGCTTGATAGCAACGGAGCAGTGGTGCTAAATGAAGCTTCTCCCCCAAATTTGAACTATTTTAATGTCTCTAGAGAAAATAAGAGAGGTGGTGGTGTTGCATGTTTTTATAATAAAGCATTCAGCTGTAAGCAGATTTCATTAGGGGAATATCCTACGTTTGAGTATCTGGCAGTACAACTGAACACATACAGTTCTATTAATTGTTATCTATCATCCTCCCAGACTACATACAGACTTTCTTGAAGATTTTGCTGAAATGCTTTGTAGGATCTTAGTTGATTTTGATTATGTTTTAATCACTGGGGATTTTAACATCCACATGGATATACCCACAAATCATATCACCTCTGAGTTCATGAGGATGCTTAACTCTTTTGATCTCATGCAACATGTATCAGGTCCAACTCATAGGCATGGCCACACGTTAGATTTGATTATTTCTAAATGCATAGATGTTAATAATACTATAATTACTGATGTTGCAATCTCGGATCATTTTGGTGTATTTTTCAATGTGTCATTACCTATTAGAACACTCGGTGAAAAGCGCACAATAACCAAGCGTTATCTCAGTGCTGGCAGTGCCGTGGCCTTCACGGACATGATACAGTCCCTCCCTCCCCTCTTAGAAACAGGGAGTGAACTAGTTGAAACATTCACTCACAGAGTTAGGAACTGTATTGATGTTGTGGCACCGCAGGTAATTAAAACTACTTCTGGTAGAATTAAGATGCCCTGGAGAAACACACCATCTATAAAAACTGCAGGCAGGCTGAAAACTTAGGCAAGTACATTTTGATATTTATAAAACAACACTGAATAATTACAACAGTGCAGGTTTGCAATATTCAGCTGTTTTTAGAGACAAGATAACTAGTATAGTTTGGGAGAACATAGCAACAAGCACAAATACACCATCAACCTTGATACCAGTTACGCAACCTAACTGTTATATGTCTGATTTCCAAGAAGTTGACATGATAACACTAATTGATGTGATTTCATCACTAAAATCTTCTACATGTGAACTGGACCCTTTACCAACATACTTTTTCAAACAGGTTCTGAGCTCATTATCTAATGATGTTCTAATGATTGTTAATCAGTCTCTCCAACTGGGACATTTCCCTAATATTCTTAAAACTGCAGTGGTTAAACCACTACTAAAGAATAGAAATCTTGATCCAACAATTCTCAATAATTATCGACCTATATCTAACCTTCCTTTTCTTAGCAGAATCATTGAAAGAGTTGTGTCAACCCAGTTGAATGATTATGTTAAAATAAACCAAATAAATGACACTTTTCAGTCTGGTTTCAGAGCTCTCCACAGCACTGAAACAACACTAGTTAAGGTAGTAAATGACCTGAGATTGAATAAAGATGCAGGTAAACTCTCAGTCCTTTTTCTGCTAGATTTAAGTGCCGCTTTTGATACTGTTGATCATGAAATACTTCTTGATCGACTACAGAGCTGGGTAGGCCTTAGTGGCTTAGTTTTAGAATGGTTTAGATTGTATCTAACTGGGCGCGAGTACTATGTTGCATTAGGTACTTCTTCCTCCACACATCAAAAAAATAACTTGTGGGGTACCCCAAGGATCAATTCTTGGGCCTTTACTGTTCAACCTATATATGCTTCCATTACCACATATCATTAACAAACATGGCATTAGTTATCATCAATATGCGGATGACACTCAACTTTACATTTCTCTAGAACCTAAAGCCCTAAAATCAATCAACCGAAACATCGCTAAGGTCCGAGATATGCTCTCTCCTGCTGATAGTGAAAAACTTGTCCATGCATTTATCACATCAAGGCTTGATTATTGTAACGCTGTCTTATCTGCTCTCCCAAAGAGCTCGATTTCTCAGCTACAGCGAGTTCAGAATGCTGCTGCAAGGGTCCTGACCCGCACAAGAAAGAGGGATCATATTACACCTGCGCTCCACTCACTGCACTGGCTACCTGTCAGCTTTAGAATAGATTTTAAGGTTCTGGTGATGGTTTTTAAATGTCTTCATGGTCTTGCTCCTCTTTACCTCAGTGAAATGATAGTTAGATATGTTCCAGTCAGGTCTCTCAGGTCGTCAAACAGTAATCTACTGGTGATTCCTAAAAGCCGATTAAAGATTGGTGAGGGTGCCTTCAGCCGTTATGGCCCAAAACTCTGGAACTCTCTTCCTGAGGAGCTCAGAGACATTTCATCCCTGCATAGCTTCAAGAGGGGTCTTAAAACCTTCCTGTTTAAATCTGCTTTTAGTTAAGCTATGTCTGTTGTACCAAGTTTCCATTTTATTTTACTTTCTTCATCATTTTATTTAGTTACATTTTATGTTTGTTCTAATTATTTTAATAGTTCTATTTATTATCTTAAGAATTTGTCATTTTATTACCTTTATTTTATTACCTGTTATTACCTGTTTGTTTATTTTGTTTATTTTATTTCATTTCATTTTATTTATTTTTAGCCAATCAATGTGGATATTAAAAAACAGGAGAAAGTTCAGCACTTGAAAGACTTGTGGCCTCTGGCTGATCCACAATGGTTTGCTGTGCCAGTTTCTACTGTTCCAAGAAAAGCTGCATATTATTGCAGAAGACTGAAAAGGTCCTGGACAAACCATTGGTCAACGCCACCGACTCATTCAGTAGGTTTTCGTTTTCGTCAGGCTCGCAGATAACTTGGTGATTGACCCTTTCCTTGGGAATTGGCACCTGACTCAGCCCCTATGTTTTTAGGACCAGCAAGTTTGCTGACTCATCTCTGTTCGGATCCATCGGTGACTTAGTCAGGATGTGCGTCAGCGGCTTGTTGTAAGTCCAAACTGTAAAGGTTTGTCCTTTAAGCCAGTGGCTAAACTTCTGCAGTGAGTTTCCTGTTGGGGTGAAATTACTCAGCTTGTATGTCCTGCCTCTCTTTGTCCATGAATTAAGTTTGAATAGGGGCTTCACTATTACAGAGCAGTTCTCAGTGAACATAACTAGCCCTAAGAAACTACTATGGTGAACACTCCACTACTACAGTGAACACACCACTACAGGAACACTCCACTACTACAGTGAACACACCACATCTATGATGAACACTCCACTACTACAGGGAACACACCACTACAGGAACACTCCACTACTACGGTGAACACACCACATCTATGGTGAACACTCCACTACTACAGTGAACACACCACATCTATGGTGAACACTCCACTACTACAGTGAACACACCACTACAGGAACACTCCACTACTACGATGATACTCCACAACTACGGTGAACACTCCACAACTATAGTGAAAACTCCACTACTACGGTGAACACACCACTACAGGAACACTCCACAACTACAGGGAACACTCCACAACTACAGGGAACACTCCACAACTACAGTGAACACACCACTACAGGAACACTCCACAACTACAGGGACACTCCACTACTACGGTGAACACTCCACTACTACAGGAACACTCCACAACTACAGTGAACACTCCACTACTACAGGAACACTCCACAACTACAGTGAACACTCCACATCTATGATGAACACTCCACTACTACAGGGAACACTCCACTACTACAGTGAACACACCACATCTATGATGAACACTCCACTACTACAGGGAACACACCACTACAGGAACACTCCACTACTACGGTGAACACACCACATCTATGGTGAACACTCCACTACTACAGTGAACACACCACATCTATGGTGAACACTCCACTACTACAGTGAACACACCACTACAGGAACACTCCACAACTACAGTGAACACTCCACAACTATAGTGAACACTCCACAACTACAGTGAACACTCCACTACTACAGTGAACACTCCACTACTACGGTGAACACTCCACTACTACGGTGAACACAGCCCAGTTACGGATCTATATATGTGTAGCTGTGGTGATACAGACAAATGACCAGTTAGTTATAGGTATTAAATTTAGCAGCAAGAGTCCAGTAAAGTGCAAGTGCCACAGACTGAGGTGTGAAATGTTCTGACAGTTATTTAGGAGTGATCAGTTTAACCGCTCGTGGGTAGAAACTGTTCTTACAGTAAGTCTGGTGGTTCTGGCTCGGATGGTCCGGTACCTCTTCCTGTTCCTGTCTGGAACAGGAAGTGTCTGGGGTGTGTGGGGTCAGAGGACATGTTCTTGACTTTCCTCAGACATCTGTTATTATACATGTCCAGTATGGATGTAGCAGTGATGTGCAGGGCAGGTCTCACCACCCTTTGGACCTTGTGTACAGCAGCTGTGGCACTGCTATACCAGGACCCTCTCCACAGTGGACCTGTAGACATTACAGAGAACCTGCTGTGGCACTGCCATACCAGGACCCTCTCCACAGTGGACCTGTAGACGTTACAGAGAACCTGCTGTGGCACTGCCATACCAGGACCCTCTCCACAGTGGACCTGTAGACGTTACAGAGAACCTGCTGTGGCAGGTTGACTCTCCTCAGTCTTCTGAGAAAGTGGAGACATTGTTGCGCCTTCTTTATGACGTGTGATGTGTTGAGTGACCAGGTGAGATCATCAGTTAGATGGACGCCGAGGAACTTGAAGCTGCTCACTGTCTCCCAGAATAGAGCAGCAGATCACTCACAGCACACAGAACTGCACTGAATCTGTAACGGGTTACGGTGAGCAGCGGGAGTCGTAGGTCGTTCAGCAATTTCTTTATTTTCCATGCTTCTCAATAAACAGAAATACTCAGGCGTATAGCAAGGCAAACAAACTCAAAATAGAAAAGGCAGTGGAAGTCTCCTTCGGTCCGGTGCTGGACAACTCCAGGGAAGAATGCACGGTCGTCGTCGCAGGCAGGCTCTCTTGATCCTCTAATGTGCAGCACCGGACGACCGGACCTGTGGGCTTAAATACCATATGTGCATAAACTCAACAGGTGCTTAGAATTCGGGTGATTGTGATCGAAGGAGGGGTTTGGAGTGAGGAGGGGTGTGCCTTAGTGTAGGTGAGGTGCGTCGAAATACACGGGTTCTTGCATGCGCCCTCTGGCGGCCTCCCTGCCCGGCTCCCGTGACAGAATCTACAGCTAAATCCACTATTTCATAACACCGATAATGTAAACTACAAGCAAAATGTAAAATGAACCTTTATTTAATCTTAGCAAAGCCAAAGATCTAGCAATAACACACTGGTGTAAGATTTGAGATGTCACTGCTGAGTGGAGTTTAAGATCCATGATCATCTGAGGTCAAAAGAATGTGTCATGGTAAAGGTCCATGGGCCACTACATGATCATACTGGTGTAACAGCAGTTCTTCTATTCTGCTACACTGATCAGAACCTCCTTCACCTCTGAACCACCCAAGGTCCAGCTCACAAATGCCTCATTACAAGAATTATATAATAAAGATTTATTATTAGTTAAATATTATTTATTGTAATACTTTTGGTGTGTCTATACTGTTCATAATAATTTTATTAATTCAACACAACCGATTCTCATTTTAGAGTTTGGTACTTCCAATGAATGTGTCCCATTGCGTTTAAATCAATTATACTGTCACGGTGAGGGAGCCGGCTGTCCACCAGAGGGCGCGTGCCCAGCCTGGGAGAACCCGGCAGGATCACACACTACGCGCCACCACGCCCTCTACAGCCACGTCACTCCCCAGATCACAATCACCGTCATACTAATCACCTGGTCCTGTTTATTCACTTCCCTTCTTAAGCCCACAGGTTGTGTCATTCAGTGCTGCACATTCTCTGCGCCGATGTCCCAAGTGACTTCCTACCTGTTTCTTCGTCGTTTCGCCTGTGCTGACCTGAACGACACCCTCGCGTCTGAGGAAAACCTTATATTATTTTCGTTTTGCCTCTGAGCCTGAGTCTTTCTGTTTGCATTTTACAATGGAGAATAAAGACTTCAACCAGACACCGTTGCCTTCTGCTGCTGTCCACCCACCGTTACAGAATGTGCAGCCTGGATCAGCAGGAGGCAGTGAACCCACGCCTCTAGAGGTGTTATCCGCTCAAGGTAGGTTGTTGGGACAACAACAACAGGAGATCGGAGAGCTAAAATCATTGATGCAAACCTTGACCGGATGTGTGCAAGCTCTCTCTCTCCAGGCAAAAAATTCGGCTATTTCGCCCCACGACAGAACGAGGTTGCCTCTCGCACCCCCTGAATCATACGACGGGGATCCAGAGAAATGTGAGGGCTTCCTTGTTCAGTGCAAAATATACTTCGCTGATAGACAGTGCGTCAGTGAACGGGCTAAAGTGTCATATATTATTTCAAGACTCACGGGAAGAGCTTTAACGTGGGGAGCCGCTCTGCTATCAGGAGAATCCGCTCTACTGCAGAATTATGCCTCCTTCATAGACGAATTTAAGGAGGTATTTCACCATCCACGCAGGGGAAGGGCCAGCGGACAGAGCCTGCTGAACATGAAGCAGGGTTCGCGGCCCGCTTCGGAGTTTGCGCTGGAGTTCCGCACCATGGCCGCTGGTACCGGGTGGAACGACGCAGCACTGGTGGCCGTCTTTCTTGCGGGATTGAGACCAGAGCTGCGGGCGGAACTAGCTTGACGCCAGGACTCGCGCACTCTGAATGAGGTGGTTCGCTTAGCGATCACCTACGATAGACTCCTGCAGGAGAAAGGCGGTCGAGGGCAC
This sequence comes from Brachyhypopomus occidentalis, assembly GCA_020368025.1. Classification (NCBI taxonomy): domain Eukaryota; kingdom Metazoa; phylum Chordata; class Actinopteri; order Gymnotiformes; family Hypopomidae; genus Brachyhypopomus; species Brachyhypopomus occidentalis. The sequence goes on from JAGXOD010000101.1 coordinate 649,955, forward strand.
AGCGCATCAGGAATGATTCCCCCTGAGACGAAACCTGAGGAAAGGGCAATGGAGCCTATGCAGATAGGAGGGACTAAACCACCGAAGGAGCCCGCTCACCCGAGCGGTGGCAGGGTTCGGGTGAGTAGCTCCTTGGTGGACAGGTTGCTTACCATTTCAGCTACCCTCACTTACCAACGTTTTTCTTTGGGGATTTCTGCCCTAGTGGACTCGGGAGTGTCGGGGAACCTGATGGGGCCAGCCCTGGCCAGAAGGATGAGGATTCCCCTGCGGGAGCTGGAGGAACCGCGCAGAGTGCAGGCACTGGATGGCAGACCTGTGGGCGGGGGCTACATAAGTCACTACACCCCACCCGTGCAACTCACCATCCAGGGTCACTCTGAGCACATTATTTTTCTTATCCTTCCCGAGCTAACTCATGACATCACTCTAGGTCTCCCTTGGTTACGTTTACACAAACCCCTCCTCAGTTGGCACACTTATGGCTTGGCTTCGGCTCCGTCGTTTTTTCAGGCATTCATTAACGAGGTGCTCCAAGAGTATCTGGGTAAATGTGTCGTCGCCTACATAGATGACATCCTCGTTTATTCACGCTCTCGGAGCCAACATATGCATGATGTACGGGCCGTACTGAACACTCTCTTGCGCAATAATTCATCCATCCATCCATTATCCGTACCGCTTATTCCCGCTAGTCGGGGTCACGGGGGGGCTGGAGCCAATCCCAGCATCTCCAGGCGAAGGCAGGGTACACCATGGGCAGTTCGCCAGTCCACCACATGGCCAACACGCACACACACACTGCGCCACCTCCGCCCATCTTGCTGCCGGACGGACCAGCCTATAGGGTGAGTAGGCTCATGGATTCCAGACGTCGCGGCAAGGGCCTACAGTATCTTGTGGACCGGAAGAGAGGTCGTGGGTTCCGGCCTCCCAGATCTTGAATCCCTCCCTTCTCGCCTCCTTCCACCGGGAACACCCGGACAAGCCCGCTCCGCGTCGGCCCGGACGTCCCAGGGTGCGTCGGCTGGAGGGGACCTTGGGGGGGGGGCTCTGTCACGGTGAGGGAGCCGGCTGTCCACCAGAGGGCGCGTGCCCAGCCTGGGAGAACCCGGCAGGATCACACACTACGCACCACCACGCCCTCTACAGCCACGTCACTCCCCAGATCACAACCACCGTCATACTAATCACCTGGTCCTGTTTATTCACTTCCCTTCTTAAGCCCACAGGTTGTGTCATTCAGTGCTGCACATTCTCTGTGCCGATGTCCCAAGTGACTTCAGTATAACAGTAGTGAGTGTGGGTATGTGAGTATTGTGGGTATGTGAGTATAACAGTAGTGAGTGAGTGTGTTGTGTTTCCTCTCCTGCAGAGTGTGTCATTGTGCTGTATCACATCCTCCCCCTCAGCACCTGCAGTAGGTCCCAGCTGCAGCAGTGCAGTCTGTGTGCAGTCTGACTGAGGGAGGTTGTTTTTGTACGGCTCTCCAACACTGTGTGAACACACCACCACTATGGTAACTCTGACAGTAGTAATCTGCTGCATCTTCAGTCTGGACTCCACTGATGGTCAGAGTGAAGTCAGATCCAGATCTACTACCACTGAAACGAGCTGGAGTTCCTGACTGTAATCTAGTAGCCAAATAGATCAGGAGTTTAGGAGCTTCTCCAGGTTTCTGCAGGTACCAGGAAACACAAGGGGGGGAACAATCTGTGGGTGCAGGACTGATTCTACAGCTGATTCTGACAGAGTCTGCAGGAAGAACAGACACTGTAGGAGTCTGAGTCACAGTCACCTGACCTCTGCATTCTGGGGGAGAAACAATTATTATTAATGTCAGATCAATTTATTCCTCAGCAATACGTGCCATTTTATTATTACTGAGCATTTAATAAGGTTTAGAGTTTGGTCCTCATTAGATGGATAAAGAGTAACATATAAAGTCACAAGTTACCTTGAGTCTAGAGGACCAGTGTGCAGATGAAGATGGGGATCAGAGTCATGGTTGCTGTGGGTGAAGTTGCTGGTGCAGGCAGCTCTCAGTCATGAAGTGTTAAACTCACAGGACTATAAACACTCCCAGGGAACTGAAGCATGTGCTGCCCATGCAAAGTGGCTGATCTCTGGGGAAATGCTGCTACCAAATGTCTCATGTCTTAACATGATGATAATACTATTAAAAAATATGATTAAATAAATTAAATATGTTAGTTGTTTGCTTGTCTCTGGTGTTATGACCCTGGACTATGTTGATTTTGGATTTGTGCCTAATAAATCTCCCTCTTCTCACGGCTGTAATGTGCCAGGCGTCAGGGAGCAATAACGCGGACACAAACGTTTAGAAGAATGAGATTTAATAAAGGCCATTCCATACTCAGGGATATAGAGGAAATTTAATTAAGGCCATTCCATACTCAGGGTCATAGAGGAGATTTAATAAAGGCCATTCCATACTCAGGGTCATAGAGAAGATTTAATAAAGGCCATTCCATACTCAGGGTCATAGAGGAGATTTAATAAAGGCCATTCCATACTCAGGGTCATAGAGGAGATTTAGTAAAGGCCATTCCATACTCAGGGTCATAGAGGAGATTTAGTAAAGGCCATTCCATACTCAGGGTCATAGAGGAGATTTAGTAAAGGCCATTCCATACTCAGGGTCATAGAGGAGGTTTAGTAAAGGCCATTCCATACTCAGGGTCATAGAGGAGATTTAATAAAGGCCATTCCATACTCAGGGTCATAGAGGAGGTTTAATAAAGGCCATTCCATACTCAGGGTCATAGAGGAGATTTAATAAAGGCCATTCCATACTCAGGTTCATAGAGGAGATTTAATAAAGGCCATTCCATACTCAGGGTCATAGAGGAGGTTTAATAAAGGCCATTCCATACTCAGGGTCATAGAGGAGATGTAATGAAGGCCATTCCATACTCAGGGTCATAGAGGAGGTTTAATAAAGGCCATTCCATACTCAGCGTCATAGAGGAGATTTAATAAAGGCCATTCCATACTCAGGGTCATAGAGGAGATTTAATAAAGGCCATTCCATACTCAGGGTCATAGAGGAGGTTTAATAAAGGCCATTCCACACTCAGGGTCATAGAGGAGATGTAATGAAGGCCATTCCATACTCAGGGTCATAGAGGAGATTTAATAAAGGCCATGCCATACTCAGGGTCATAGAGGAGATTTAATGAAGGCCATTCCATACTCAGGGTCATAGAGGAGATTTAGTAAAGGCGATTCCATACTCAGGGTCATTTCTCCTCCGGCTTTCACGAGAGGCGGTCAGACTATCTCATGCTCCCTGCTTGTGCTTAGCTTCTGTCTCGTCTCAGTACCCTGACGCTGATCATCGATTTTCAAACAAGAAGTATGGAATCGATTAAGTGGACTCTCTATGCAATCGATACTATTTACTCTTTTTTCATTTCCACGCCCGTGGAAATTGCCCAACATGATTGATGTGATGGGTAGAGTTGTCAGACGCAGACTGTGACTGATAGTAAAAGCGGATTTGATCATGGAGATTGTAGGATGGGTGTGTTCCTATGGGGGGTTGCAGGAACTGGTGCTCCTCCATAAAACCATGGGGGGCAACAAATGTCCCATCTGTGAACGGCGGTGCTGTACACTGAGTCCCCAGAGGAACGTGTTTCGTTGCCGTGACAATGCGCAATAACAAAGTTGAATCTAATATAAACAGACTTTAGTCACATCTGTAAGGGAGTCTGTACATGAAACATATCCAAGACGCAAAGACATACCGAACACAAAAACACAAACCGTAGCACGTTAACAAAGACACGTTAACACTACAGGCTGTACAAATGAACATGCTCACACAATACCAGCACCAATGATCAGCCCCAGACACGACCAAACACACGGTTTAAATAGACCAGACGAAACGAGCAACACACGAATACAATATCGAGGGGGCCGGGTTACAAAACACGATGAGGGACTAGAACACGCACATGGCTACATAAACAAAACATGCATGATTGACAGATACACCAGACAGATACAATAAAGTCACACGTGCACACACACACACACAAGACAGATACGATATAATACACACACACACCAGACAGATACGATATAACACACACACACACACCAGACAGACATGATTAAACACACACACACACACACACACACATGCAGCCCAGTGAGAGGCCACTTTGCATGGGCAGCACATGCTTCAGTGCTCTGGGAGTGTTTATAGTCCTGTGAGTTTAACACTTCATGACTGAGAGCTGCCTGCACCAGCAACTTCACCCACAGCAACCATGACTGCAACCATCTTCATCTGCACACTGGTCCTCTGGACTCAAGGTAAGTCCTATTATCATTCTCCTTTTTGTGAATTTGACCAACAATTTAAATAAATACATATTAAATGTTCTGAGTCTGCTGTACATATAAATAACAATGTGCTGTGATATTATCATAAATGTTATCAAATGATTCTGCTTTAGGATCCAGAGGTCAGGTGACTGTCACTCAGACTCCTGAGGTGACATCTGCTCTTCCAGGAGACAGAGTCACCATCAGCTGTACGACCAACCAGGCAGTGTATGATGACTGTGGTTGTAACGGTGAGCTCCGCCCCCCGCCCCTGTTTTGATTTTCGTCAGTCTTGTCACGCCCTGTTTTTGGTTTCTATGGTTTCCGCATCTGTGTATTCCCCTGGTCTTGATCTCCGTCAGCTGTGTCTCGTTTCGTTTTGTGTATTTATATTGCCTGGTTGTCTCTTGTCCTTTGTGGGTTATTGTTGCTTGTCACGTTGTCGCTTGTCACGTTGTTTCATGTCTTGCTGTTGTGAAGTCTTGGTATCTATGTTTGATTATGAAGATTAATGCTATGGTTGTGGATGTTGCGGTTGCGTATGTCTATGCTTGTTAATGTCTAGGTCCGTGTACCCTCGTGTTTATACTTTATTCTCTTGTGATTTGTGTGTTCTGTCTGTCTACTCCATTCCGTGTTCGTGTCGTGCTCTCCCTGTTACGTGTCTAAGTCTTTTATACATCTGTCATGTCTAGGTTTATCTCCCTGGTCCACCCTGGATTGTGTAGTTTATATAAATAGATTGTTCCAGTCGTCAGCTCGTTTCAGTGGCAGTGAATCTGGACCTGGAACTGACTTCACTCTGACCATCAGTGGAGTCCAGACTGAAGATGCAGCAGATTACTACTGTCAGAGTTACCATGAAATCAGCAGCACACGCCTGTTCACACAATGTTGGAGAGCCGTACAAAAACCTCCCTCAGTCAGACTGCAAAACACAGACTGCACACAGACTGCACCTACTGCAGGTGCTTAGGGGGAGGATGTGATACAGCACAATGACACACTCTGCAGGAGAGGAAACACAACACACACACTCACTACTGTTATAGACTCACATACCCACAACACACTCACTACTGTTATAGACTCACATACCCACAACACACTCACTCACTCACTACTGTTATAGACTCACATACCCACAACACACACTCACTACTGTTATAGACTCACATACCCACAACACACTCACTCACTGCTGTTATAGACTCACATACTACCACAACATTCACTACACTCACATACCCACAACACACTACTGTTATAGTCTCACATACCCACAACACACACTCACTACTGTTATAGACTCACATACCCCACAACACACTCATTCACTACTGTTATAGACTCATACCCACTCACTACTGTTATAGTCTCACATACCCACAACACACTCACTCACTACTGTTATAGACTCACATACCCACAACACACTCACTCACTACTGTTATAGACTCACATACCCACAACACACTCACTCACTACTGTTATAGACTCACATACCCACAACACACTCACTACTGTTATAGACTCACATACCCACAACACACTCACTACTGTTATAGACTCACATACCCACAACACACTCACTCACTACTGTTATAGACTCACATACCCACAACACACTCACTACTGTTACACACACACAATGCACAATGATTGAACACAGAACCAACACACCTGCTTCCCTTCAGTCACAGTGAGTAATGGAGATGTTCTTTCTGTTCAGAGGTGTTCACTCCTCACCCAGTGCTAAAGTACAACTAGTAGATCACCTCATTTAGACTCTACTGCACACAGCTTCACACCATAATAAACAACCTCCCATTCAGAGTGATGTAAACACATGTAAACACATGGAGACCCACCAGTACATGAGACCCACCAGTACATGAGACCCACCACTACGTGAGACCCACCAGTACATGTAGACCCACCAGTACATGAGACCCACCAGTACATGACACCCACCAGTACATGACACCCACCACCTGAACCAGAAGTCCAATGAGAGTGCAGCCCAGCTGGTCCAGTATGTCGTGTGTGTGTGAGTCACATGTCCATGTGCAGGGGGCCTCCACACTCCCAGCACAGAGCAGCACTGTGTGCAGGTGTTCAGTGTCCCCAGGGCAGCAGAGTGATCTTACTGCAGCATCACTTACATTCAGCATCAGCATGGACAACCATCCTGTCTCACAGCAGCATTATGGCACTCAGCTACAGAGGGACTGGAGACAGTAGGAACACAAGAGTGAACTCACACTCACACTTAGTGCTAACGCTGCTCGCACACATTTCACAGATGGAGTGCACCTGTTTCACTCCGTCAGTTCTCACTCTTTCAAATGATTTTGCTCATTACATTTCAACTGGACTGGAAAAGCTCTTAGAATGATGAAATGCTGTTGATGTCAGGCTTTGTGTGTCATCTGCTTTGTGCTTTATAACTTGTTCTGGGAGTTGAAATGTGCTAAACTGTTTTATTGATGTTAAAATCAGGACGCAGTTTTAAGGTAGTGTGTTACATGTGTTTGTGAGAAAATGTCTTTCTTTTATAACATAAATTCATTGTTTTTTCAATAATGATTTACTCATCTTAATGTAAACATTTAAAATTGTTTTCTTCCATTTGTTCTACTTATGTTACAATATAGAACCATTTCAAGTGGCCAGAAATGAATGTAAAGAGAGAAATGTGAGATTTCAGGGATTTTATTGAAATGACAAAGTATAAGAACATTTGATGGAGCCCAAATATGTGTGTTTAAAGTCCCAGTGAAGCAGAAGGGAGTGTGTGGAGTGAATCAGAGGACTGTGTGAGTTCACTCCTCAGGACACTGCTCTCTGCTCAGTGTCTGTGTGACAGGAGACTGGGAGTCCTTGGTGGCCTCACAGGTCACTGTCTTCTTTAGCCACTCCTCCTTCTGGAGGCTCAGGGTGCTGCTCCAGCTGTAGAAGCCGTCCTTCTGCAGAAGAACGGGGCTCTGGCTCACCCCCGAGTTCCAGCTGCTACCACCCACCTTCCAGTTCAGCTTCCAGTCTGAGGGGAAGCCCCTGTTGGCCAGACACACCAGTGTCACCTTCTCCTGCTGCAGCTGCGCACTGGAGGGGGGCAGGACCGTCAGGGTGGGTGGGGCGTCACCTAGGAGACACAGTCTACAGCTCAGATAGGCAGGGACACCTGTCAATCATTCCAGACACTGAGGAGTCAAAAGGGGGTGTGTGTTCTCAGTTTCATTTCTCTTATTTCTTATAGAACTGTGTCATAAAACATGTTTAACTTCTTTTTAAAACCTGCTGGAGTATTTTACATAGAAATATAAAACGGCGAATTAATTTTCAGAAATATTTGAATTGTAGGCCTACTTACTTTACAGTAATAATTGTTCATTATTTTATCTAAAATGACACTATTAAAACGGACATTATATCCCAATAATAAAAACATATAAGCCAATAACTGCAGGAGAGATCTATATACAAACATATAAACAATAAGGATATACCGCTAATAATAGCCTATATCCTACACTGCGTCTAACAGTTGTGTGAAGGTCCAGTAATGTGACTAAAAGCATAATTGCGGTTCTCTTTAACTTTCTGCGTGTCCCATCTTTTAAATGAATTAATAATTACTGACAACGTTTTAATACTTCTATCGGTAGAATCTTTCGGAAAATGTTTCTCTTTAGGGAAAAAACATTTGCATTGTTTATGGTCATAAAAAAACCCACAAAGTATCTTTAATGTAGACTATGAAATTAATAAAATTAATATTTTATATTTTCAATAAGAACGTGAAATTACCTGTAGCATAAATACTGTCTTTATTTGTATTTTTCTATGTTTAAGGTGAAAAGTCCATTCAGAAACAGCGCTACAGCCTGATGCTCCATAGTTACAGAAGTTCGACCAAGACTTTCAGTTTATTCAAAGTGATTATTCATGATTATTTGTGGTAATTGTTAACACGGTTATTTCGGTTTTAAGCGCAGATTCCTGATGCATAATTTCCATTTGATATTTTAAGATAAAAAAGGCGCTTCAGAAACAGCCGCTCGTGCTAATTCCTAAGGCTCCACACACTGAAGACGGAATTAAAAGTGAAGTAAACTACATGATTATTTATAATGAAGTTCAATTACACATAATTACTGAACAATTTCCAGAAACATTTAAATCAAATTACGTTCAAGTAAAAAGGTACTTACGTCCAACTGAGAGTTTCGTCCCGCCACCAAAAGTCCACCACAGTGATACAAACTCGTTCAGTGGTCGTACAAAAACCTCATGCTCTAAACACGCCGCTCTCAGCGTCTCACACCGCGCTGCTTATAAACAACAGTTGAAAATCGATGGATTCACAAATTAACTGATGAACCTCCAAACTTTACTACCTCCGCGTGTATTTTTATGTATTTATGCTTTAAGCACTAACATTTCTATACCTGTGAAATCGGTTTGGGTATTTTAGCCATATTGTTTTAAAATAATTTGATCGAGTATTTACATGTTTATTTTGCATGAAATCAATATTAGAACTTTGGGGAACGTAGATATTTGTATGTGTGTGGTAATAACGTGGAACCTAAGGTACTGATACCTTATACCAGTTGATAGTCAGGACGTATTTCCACGGATGCAGTAAGCTTCAACGAACGTATTGTGTGAAAGTTTTTGGTTGGGGAGGTGTGTGACACCAACACTAGCTATAGAAAAACACACAAAACACACACCTTAGGGACACCTGATAAACTCCTAAAGTAATGAAAGTTTCTTTGATCTGCTGAACCCACGTAAAGAACACCTATTGTCTGGAAGAGTGTGAAGGGGGGGCTCTCAGAATGCACCTGGGGGGGGCAATAAGGGGGGAACTGCATCATAGAGGAGGAGCAGACCAGGGCCATGGTGGTGATCACAGCTGGACTGACGTTTATCTGTGCTGCATTCATACAGCTGATCTCCGTCTCCTGGACGGCCTACACGATCATCACAGACTCCTATAATCCGCTCCTGGTGAGTGCACAGGTGGAGATGGGTATGTCCCTCTACCTGGGCTGGACGTCCTCCACTCTGCTGCTGATCGGGGGGGGGTGATTCTGTGCTGCAGCTGTTCCCCGTGAAGAGAACAGGGACGGTCCATCGGACAGGACGGTCCACCCCACCACACGTGTGTAGCACCCAGTGGATACGACAGGACCTCCCTGCCCTCAGTACCTGGACCACATGATAACCAAACCATCATGTTGTGTGCTCGCTGCAGTCAGAACCTTTAACGTCAGAATCACACCCCCCCCCCCTCTGTTACTCTCCTGTTTCTCTGTTATCTGTGATTATTGATTATTTCTGTTCATAATATATATATATATATATATGTTTTGCCTTCTGTGTAACGTGAGCTGTCCGGGGAGGACCGCTCACGTGGGGATTGGGGAAATTGAGGATGCAAGTGCCACAACGTAAATAACCACAAACTAAGACCTCCGTAAGCAGCACGGGAAACGAGACAAAATAAATAAGATAACAAACCCAAAATAAAGCGTACAATACTATGACGTGAAAAGCCAGGGAAAAAGGGTAAACAAAAATCACACGGAGTAAAACTCAACGTGTCGCGAAGTACACATAAGTGTATACGAGGCAGGGAGAAAATGCTGGCTTATTAATAAGGGGCATAAACAAAACCAAAAACCCAAAAGGGGAAAGCTCGCCGTAGAAAGAAACCAGATCTGACCCACACTAAGACAGGCGACCAAAATAACAAAAGATAGGAATAACAAAGAACAAAGAAAACTTGAGGTAGGCCAGATAAGGGCGCAGGAGCAAAGGACTCGAATAGCAAAAGGAGAAGAGGCTGGTGACGAAGCACCAGAATCGCAACAACGTTACTGAAGGAAAGGCTGGTAGTACGTAGAGCAACCGAACAACTCAGCAATGAGAGCCAGCAGCCCTCCACCTTAAGTAAGGGGGTGGACAGCTGCCGGTCGTCATTGCTGATTGCTAATCACGCCTTCTGCTGGCTCGCGTTCCCCCTCTGGTGGTGGTAGGTGGAACGGCCCTGGAGCCAGCCCTTACATTCTGTTTTAGTGTCTTTGTCGTCGTCTAACCTGAACCCTGTATGTCGTGGTCTGCACTTGTGTCACTGTTTGTCTTCGTACGCGCTCATATGCTTGTCATGAAATGTTTTTTGAATAACACTCTAACAGTAAACACATTCAAAACTTATTCGATTTGACTGATTACTTCTTAGGACATCAAAAGCCAACAGAAAACTGGGTTTTACCCCCCAAGATTACTGCTATAAAAGTCAGTACTACCCATCAGCACCTGCAGTAGGTCCCAGCTGCAGCAGTGCAGTCTGTGTGCAGTCTGACTGAGGGAGGTTTTTGTACGGCTCTCCAACACTGTGTGAACAGGTCTGTACTACTGATGTAATGGTAACTCTGACAGTAGTAATCTGCTGCATCTTCAGTCTGGACTCCACTGATGGTCAGAGTGAAGTCAGATCCAGATCCACTACCACTGAAACGAGCTGGAGTTCCTGTGTTTAATCTAATCGTTCCCCATATCAGGAGTTGAGGGGCTTCTCAAGGTTTCTGCAGGTACCAGGATAAACATGCATTTCCACTAGTTGTGCAGGTCACAGCAGGGCTGGTTCTACAGCTGATGGTGACCTTCTCTCCTGGAGAAGCAGACTTCACTGAATCCTGAGTCACAGTCACGTGACCTCTGGATCCTGGAGAAAGAATAATGAAAATGTAAAAGAAAAAAGACTGTCATCACCTTTAATTAGATAAATGTGGTCTGTAAAATGTGTTTTTGAATAGACATATGTCTAACTTAAAGACAGAAGTAACAGTGTGTTACCTTGAGTCCAGAGGACCAGTGTGCAGATGAAGATGGGGATCAGAGTCATGGTTGCTGTGGGTGAAGTTGCTGGTGCAGGCAGCTCTCAGTCATGAAGTGTTAAACTCACTGGACTATAAATACTCCCAGAGCACTGAAGCATGAGCTGCCCATGCAAAGTGGCTGATCTCAGGGGAAGTAACTCTAATAACTCTTCTCTTAGCTGACATGTCAACATGTGAGTGTTGAACGGTGCTCTACCAGCTCCAAAATAGAATATAACATGGACTTCCACACAGAGACATCGGTAATGGAGTTTTACTTCTACACAATGCTGCATTTTTGTCTCTGTTCTATTCAGTCCTGTTTTGCTCTACTGACGCAAACACAGTGTGTGTGTAACTATAACCAGGGGTGCCAATAATTATGGAGGGTGTTGTATATATATATATATATATATATATATATATATATATATATAATTATGGAGGGTGCTGTGTGTGTGTATATATATATATAGCACCCTCCATAATTATTGGCACCCCTAGTTAACATGAGTTAAAAGCCTTAAAATAAATAAATGTTCTTTGCAGAAGCATAATCTCACTCTGAAATTTTTTTTTAAAAAAACAACTTTCAACTCAAGTTAAAAAAATTAAGTAAAAATCCTCACCTAAACTGACCTGTTCCACAATTGTTTGCAACCTTAACAATTTCTTGGAAATAGATGTATTTGAACCATTTATGTAATTTCTACTGCAGTTTATAAATTGGATCAAAGTACCTAGGAACCTGTAATTAGTAATTCATCACTTCCTGTAACGGGTGGCGAGAGGATGAGGATGCGGAGTCGAGCTTCGTTTGTTATTACTTTTATTTTGACACGCTATTCACACACCACTCACATACAGCGACTCAAACAAAGACGAGCACGGGACACTGCGCTAGCGCACATTAAATAGACGAACAACACTAACCCCTTGTGATGACGAGACGAACTACAGGTGCGACTGATGAACAAACATACCGACACATCCACGGAACTACACATAAGGACGTAGACAACATAAACACACGCCCAGAGGGAGGGGTCCGGGAGCATCACCGTGACACTTCCTCCCTGGAAGAGGACACAAGTGTATCTGCCACCACGCACAGTGAGGAGGATGGTAAGAGAAGTTAAAAGTTCTCCAAAGCTCACTGTAAGAGAATTGAATCAAATGGTGGCATCTTGGGGTTACGAGGTCTCCAAAACAACCATCAGGCGTGGAGAAAAGCCTTTTCTTATAAGGAGTTTGCCCAGCGGTACTGGGATTTTACCTGGGACCGTGTGCTTTGGTCAGATGACACCAGGATGGAGCTTTTTGGCAACAAACAGTCTAAGTGGGTCTGGTGTAACACCAAGGATGAGTACGCAGGAAAACACCTCATGCCCCCTGTTAAGTATGGGGGAGGATCGGTGATGCTGTGGGCCTGTTTATCCTCCAAAGGACCTGGGAACCTTGTAAGGATACATGAGATCATGAACTCTTTGAAATATCAAGACATTTTGAATCAGAATCTGGTGGCCTCTGCCCAAAAGCTGAAGATGGGTCGTCACTGGGTCTTTCAACAAGATAATGACCCTAAACATTTGGCCAAATCTACTCAAAAATGGTTCACGAGGCACAAAATCAAGCGCCTCTCATGGCATCTCAGTCCCCAGACCTCAACCCAATAGAAAACCTGTGGGGTGAGCTGAAGAGGAGAGAGCATAGGAGACCCAGGACTCTGGACAATTTAGAGAGGTTGTGCAAAGAGGAATGGTGGAAGATCCCTCCTTCTGTATTCTCCCCTCTTGTGAAGAGTTATAGGAGAAAGTTAAGTGCTGCCTTGTGGCAAAAGGTGGTTGTACAAATTAACACCAGGGGTGCCAATAAGTGGGGCACACATGATTTCATTCAAAAGATTTATTTCTTAATGTGTGATTTTTTTTCCCATTGGCATTGTTGCCCTATATATAAATATATTTTAAAAGAATTTATTAGAATTTATATATATATATATCTATATATATATATATATATATATATATATTGATAGATATATATATATATATATAGTGAGTTTGTTTGTCTGTAGAAAGTTGAACATCTGTTGAAAGTGCTGCTCTATTCTGGGAGAAAGAGAATCACTCAGTCCTGTTAATGCAAATCTGAGTTTCACCCCACTGCTCTCCCTCCCTCCCTCCCTCCCTCCTGCTCTCTCCCTCCCTCCCTCTCACTCTCACTCACTCTTATTCTCTTTCTCTCTTTGTCACACACTCTCTCTCTGACTTATTTGTTTGAACTACATGCACACATCTGTGTAATGATGAAGTTTATTTATAAATGCCAAGATACCCAAGATTGTTGTATATACAAAAAGATGAAAAATTACAATTTGAGAAAAATAAATAAAATACAAATAATAACAGGAATAAACAATAAGACAAGAATGTTGTAACATAGATTTTGGAATATACTAATTTATCACTGGAAATTGTCAGAGATTCCGGCTACACCCAGGACCGCCAGAGGGCGCCAACACCGGAAATCCTGATCAGCGCACCTGAACTCCGTAAGTGATTAACCACCTTACTTACAGTGGCGGAGCCAAAGGTGTGGCAATTGCCACCCCCAACAGAGCCTTTGCCACCCCTACTGCCGCCCCACTGGAATGGTCATTTTAAAATATAATACTTAGTAGATCGGCAAAGATCTGCGAGGAAAATTGTAATTTCCGAATGTCCCTGAACGCACCCCGACGCAGTAGCAGCACCACTGACGCTGTCCATTGGTTAAGCTGACAAGAGGCACGGCTTTATACATATATATATATATATATATATATATATATATATATATATATATATATATATATAGGGCACGGCTTTATCTCCCAGCTATTGCTTGAAATGTGTGTGGTAAGTATATGTGAAAAACCATTGTTAGTTTTTTAATGACTGAAATGTAAGTAGGCTATGTCATATGAACGTTATGTCATATGAACGTTTTTAATTAATTAATTCTTCTTTTTAAATTTAGTATTATGTTAGTTAGCTACAGAAAACTAAAAATAGTTAAATAATAGTTAAAATGGTGTTTTCTCTGCCAAACAGTCATGGAGTCTTATTTTGTGTAGAACCCAAATGAAGAGAAAAGGGAATATCTCCAAGAAGCAAAAACCAGGACCAGACTGAACCCTGCAACAGTGACCAACCAGCAGGTTAGAGGCTTTGACAGAGTTATTAAGTAGTAAAATCCAATAAGCCTAATTCTAAAGGTTATCCCAGTCAGTACTGTGTCCTGTGAGCGAAGTTTTTCTGCTCTAAAACCGATCCAAAACCACTTTAGAACAACTATGGCTGATGACAGGTTAAGTCACCTTGACATTTTCAGTGTTGAGTCAAGGAGGGCACATACCCTCAACATGGATGACTTTGTAAAACATTTTGCTTCTTCCTACCAAGATCGGAGAATTATGCTCTCTTGAGTGTATACTTGCTTTGAGTTTGCAGTATGTTGTTCCCATTCAAAGCTTATTTGACCACAGCAGTGTTGCTCAAACCTTTGTAAACACCACCAGGGTAACGCTGGTCAGCTCTGGTGGTGCTGTCTTGCAGTTCACTGTTTAGAGCCAGTTGTATTTATTTATACAAGATCGCTTTTGTCATGTCACTGCTTACGGGAGTAGCCCTTAAAAGGGCTACGGCAGTTAGCGGCACTGCCACCACGGGCCAGACGTTTCAGGAGTTCGAGCTGACATTCTGAGAGGTTTTGGATCCCTTGGAGATGGGCAGAGACCCAGGGGAGCGACTCCTTCGACTCCGGCAGGGAGGATCATCCACCACCAAGCTCTCCCTGCAGTTCCGCACCCTCGCCGCCGCCGAGAAAGCGTTGCTCACATTATATCATCAAAGCCTGAACGACACACTCCACAATGAGCTGGCAACCTCTCACTGGACGAGTTCATCCCTATGAGGCTGGATAATCTGATCCGGTCACGGAGGGGTTCAACCACAGTCACCATGGCCCCAGCCTCCTCCCCACCGCAGCCTGGACCTATGGAAGTGGGACGCGCTCGCCTATCACAGCCCGAATGTCAGTGTCGCCTCCAAGGGAAGCTCTGTCTGTACTGCGGCGGGTCCGGTGGTTTTAAGGTGACTGCCCTGCACTGAGGAGTGAAGACGAGTCCCACATCCACCGTGCCGTATGATGCCCAAACACTGTCTCTGCCTGTGAGACTAGCGTGGATCTCCACCCGCATCGTTGCAGCCCTGCTAGATTCTGGAGCAGCGGGATATTTTATGGATCACCAGTTTGCGGCTCAACTAGCCATTGCGCTAATCTCATGCTAATCTAATCTCATGATAATCTCATGCAGTACTCTTCTCCACGTTAAGGGGATCGTCGGCCAGCCCTTCGGCTCTGGGGTAATCCCAGAACACACTGTTCCTGTCCCTATACGAGTGGGGGCATTACATGCAGAAACAGTTTCACTCCACGTTATACACACTCCACAACATCCCATAGTTTTGGGATTTCCGTGGTTGACTCAGCACAATCCTACGGACCTAACGAAGTGGAGCCACTATTGTTATGAGCTTAGTATAACATAACAGGACGACTAACATAGAAAACCCAGACACACACGAGACCGTGAGCCTCCCTCCTGAACACACAGCCTGTACAGACGTTTTCAGTCAATGCTGCAAAGCTTCCTCCTCACCACCTCACCTCACCGCCTCACCACACCGCCCCTCCTCACCGCCCCTCTGACTGTGCGATTGAACTATTGCCTGGAGCTGTCGTCCCCCCGAGTCTGTCCTTTATCGATCCCTGAAACAAAGGGCTATGGAGGAACATGTAGGGGAAGCACTGAAATGAGGTCATATTCCCCCTCAGTGTCTCCTGCAGCAGCTGGTTTCTATTTTGTTGAACAGAAGGACGATGGGCTACGCAGCTGTATTATCATTAATACAGTATTAATACTGTATTATTATTACCTGTATTGTATTAACACCTGTATTATCATTAGTACAGTATTAATACTGTATTATTATTACCTGTATTGTATTAACACCTGTATTATCATTAGTACAGTATTAATACTGTATTATTATTACCTGTATTGTATTAGCACATGTATTATCATTAATACAGTATTAATACTGTATTATTACTTGTATTGTATTAACACCTGTATTATCATTAGTACAGTATTAATACTGTATTATTATTACCTGTATTGTATTAACACTTGTATTATCATTAATACAGTATTAATAATGTATTATTATTACCTGTATTGTATTAGCACCTGTATTATCATTAATACAGTATTAATATTGTATTATTACCTGTATTGTATTAGCACCTGTATTATCATTAATACAGTATTAATACTGTATTATTATTACCTGTATTGTATTAGCACCTGCATGGATTATCACGGTTTAAATGCCGAGACCGTCAAAAATCCATATCCTCACCCATTAGCACATTCAGCAGCAGAGCAGTTATGCCAGGCCACTATATCTGCGCAGTGCATATAATCTAGTGCGTATAAAGGAGGGGGATGAATGGAAGAGCTTTTATCACTGCAAATGGACACTACGAGTATTTGGTTATGCCCGTACAGTTTGGCCAACGCACCCTCTGTCACCCTCTGTTGAATCGCTGTGTGATTGTCTACACTGATGACACTTTGATTTACTCAGAGACGCCAGAGGAACACGTAGTATATATGAAGAAGGTTCTTCAGCTCCTGAGGGAAAACCAATTATATGCTAAACTGGAAAAGTATGCCTTCCGTACACAGGAGGTACATTTCCTGGGCTATCCCATAAGTCACCAGGGTGTGGCTATGGATGCTGGGAAGGTGGGGGCAGTCTGAAATCGAACTCCCTCCCTCCTCCACGGGTCTAATGCTCGGTGTGTTTTAGAGTTTCAGCCTCCCATGTTCCCGTGGTCTGGGTAGCCCTCTGATCTTCCAGCAGTGACTGACTGGTTTCGTCGCAGTAAACAGAACTGGGAGGCGGCACACGTGAGGCGGCACACGTGACGCTTCAGCAAGCTGTTCGGCAGCAAAAAATGCAAGCAGATCGGCGCCGACGGGCAGCCACGCCGTACTCGCTAGGTCAGATGGTGTGGCGATCCACACTGGACCCACGTGTCAAGACCCCGTGTCGAAAGTCCCACTCCGTGGGTCCTTTCAGGATCCTGCGTCAGGTCAACCTAGTCAGGTTGCAGCTTCCACCGCATTATCGCACATCACCTCCTTGTCATGGCTCCTTGATAAACCTGCACAACCCTCCAGTCTGCCTCACGACATGGAGCTGACCCCGCTGGACGTGTCCTGTGAATCTAAAGCACAATACAGCATTCATCTTAGTGTGCTATTGTCAGGCACAAGGAGACCTTTAGTAATGAGTGAGTGTGTTGTGGGTATGTGAGTCTATAACAGTAGTGAGTGTGTTGTGGGTATGCGAGTCTATAACAGTAGTGAGTGTGTTGTGGGTATGTGAGTCTATAACAGTAGTGAGTGTGTTGTGGGTATGTGAGTCTATAACAGTAGTGAGTGTGTTGTGGGTATGTGAGTCTATAACAGTAGTGAGTGAGTGTGTTGTGGGTATGTGAGTCTATAACAGTAGTGAGTGTGTTGTGGGTATGTGAGTCTATAACAGTAGTGAGTGTGTTGTGGGTATGTGAGTCTATAACAGTAGTGAGTGTGTGTGCTGTGGGTATGTGAGTCTATAACAGTAGTGAGTGTGTGTGTTGTGTTTCCTCTCCTGCAGAGTGTGTCATTGTGCTGTATCATATCCTCCCCCTAAGCACCTGCAGTAGGTGCAGTCTGTGTGCAGTCTGACTGAGGGAGGTTTTTGTACGGCTCTACAACACTGTGTGAACACCCAGCTACTACTGAGCTCATGTAAACTCTGACAGTAATAATCTCCTGCATCTTCAGTCCGGACTCCACTGATGGTCAGAGTGAAGTCAGATCCAGATCCACTACCACTGAAACGAGCTGGAGTTCCTGTGTGCAGATGACTTACATAACGGATGAGGAGTTTGGAGTTTGTTTTTCTGATGGGTTTCTGCAGGTACCACTCTAGACAGTCATATGACACACCTGGTGGACCACAGTCATCATACACTGCCTGGTTGAAAATATACAGCTGATGGTGACTCTGTCTCCTGGAAGAGCAGATGTGACCTCAGGAGTCTGAGTGACAGTCACCTGACCTCTGGATCCTAAAGCAGAATGCTGGTGTTGCTGGTGCAGGCAGCTCTCAGTCATGAAGTGTTAAACTCACAGGACTATAAACACTCACAGAGCACTGAAGCATGTGCTGCCCATGCAAAGTGGCCTCTCACTTGGCTGCATGTGTGTGTGTGTGTGTGTGTGTGTGTGTTTAATCATGTCTGTCTGGTGTGTGTGTGTATTATATCGTATCTGTCTGGTGTGTGTGTGTGTGTGTGTGTGCACGTGTGACTTTATTGTATCTGCATGGTGTTTGTCTGTGGAAACTCTCCACAGGTGGTGCTGGTGAGCTGGACACTAGATGGCTCAGAGGTGAAGGAGGGGATTCTGACCAGTGTAGAAGAAAAGAAATACAGCTGTTACAGCTCCCTGACCCTCAGCAAAGCACTCTGGGAAAAGGGGAGGAGTTTGGCTGTACAGTCTCCCTGTAACGCTCATCCAGCGGGCGTGAGTTTAGCAGAACGGACACAAGCGCTGAGATGAGCGAGATTTATTGTGAGACATAGTAGTACACGAAACATATCCTACACTCAGTGACATAATTAAACAGAGAAACACTAGATGACTTGAACACGAAGGAGGACTAGAAACATACACGAAGCTGAAACAAAATGCACAATTAGGGACTAAACGCTAAGACAGAAGCACTACAGAGAATTTAGACAAGAACTATGACAGCGGTACGACAGGGGCTGAAGACAAAACAACCAGCAACATGAAAGACCAAACAGAGGGTATAAATAGAACAGAACTAACATGAAACACCTGAAAGACTAGACGAGGGGCAGGGAATACAAAACACGGGTGTGTGTGTGGTTTTTGGGGCTAAGACGCACATGGCTACAAAAAACAAACGGGCATGAGAATGACAGGAGGGGGCGGGGCAGGCCGTGACACTCCCATGACGACAGTCATCCAGTCACATCCCGAAAGAGGCACTGAGATCTAGCAGAATGGATCATCGATCTGCTTATACATCTAAAATAGAGTTTAAGTTCTACAAAAAGCTTAGCTTAGCTTAACTCTACTGTGTCCTGTTGATGTTCCTTTGTTGACCTGAATAAAGCTCAGTTGTGGACATTATTGTTAACTACATTCTCTGGGTTTTTGGAGTTTCTTAAGTTGTAGATTCAGTAGTTCTGTTGTTTTTGGCTGTAGGAAGTTGAACACCTGCTGCTCTATTCTGGGAGACAGAGAACCACTCAGCCCTGTTCATGCAAATCTGAGTTTCACCCACCACTCTCCTCTCTGTGACTGGGTTACTGGTTCAGACTGGGTTACTGGTTCAGACTGGTTTACTGGTTCAGACTGGTTTACTGGTTCAGACTGGTAATTTATGTAGTTGGCTGAGGAAGCTGGTTTCACTTCTTGTGGTCAGAATTCACTCAGTAATAAGGTCCAGAAATACTATCAACTGTAGTTATATAATAAAAAAACAATTAAATCATATAAGTATTACATATTTTACAGTTTTTATATAATAAAAAACAATTAAATATTACATATTTTACAGTTACAAGGTAAGTGATACACATTAAAAAATAAATTATATATATTGTCTTCTATATTTCATCACTTCTATATTGCACACTGCCTATTCATTCTTTCTAATTCTATTATAATTCAGAGGAAAACACATCAGATTCTAATATGATTGTCATGTGTGAAACACGGAGCTTCTGGAGGCAGAACCATGTGGCTGTCATGTTTAGCCGCGCCCCTACCTGTCAATCATGCATGTTTTGTTTATGTAGCCATGTGCGTGTTCTAGTCCCTCCTCGTGTTTTGTAACCCGGCCCCCTCGATATTGTATTCGTGTGTTGCTCGTTTCGTCTGGTCTATTTAAACCGTGTGTTTGGTCGTGTCTGGGGCTGATCATTGGTGCTGGTATTGTGTGAGCATGTTCATTTGTACAGCCTGTAGTGTTAACGTGTCTTTGTTAACGTGCTACGGTTTGTGTTTTTGTGTTCGGTATGTCTTTGCGTGTTGGATATGTTTCATGTACAGACTCCCTTACGGATGTGACTAATGTCTGTTTATATTAGATTCAACTTTGTTATTGCGCATTGTCACGGCAACGAAACACGTTCCTCTGGGGACTCAGTGTACAGCACCGCGATCCCAGAGCGGCCGCTGCGTCAGAAACGTGCCGCCGTTCACAGATGGGACATTTGTTGCCCCCCATGGTTTTATGGAGGAACACCAGATCCTGCAA
Organism: Brachyhypopomus occidentalis; assembly: GCA_020368025.1. Classification (NCBI taxonomy): domain Eukaryota; kingdom Metazoa; phylum Chordata; class Actinopteri; order Gymnotiformes; family Hypopomidae; genus Brachyhypopomus; species Brachyhypopomus occidentalis. The sequence continues at coordinate 670,665 of JAGXOD010000101.1, forward strand.
CCCCCCACAGGAACACACCCATCCTACACTCTCCATGATCGAATCCGCTTTTACTATCAGTCACAGTCTGCGTCTGACAACTCTACCCATCACATCAATCATGTTGGGCAATTTCCACGGGCGTTCGATAAATAGTATCGATTGCATAGAGAGTCCTCTTAATCGATTCCATACTTCTTGTTTGAAATTCGAAGATCAGCGTCAGGGTACTGAGACGAGACAGAAGCTAAGCACAAGCAGGGAGCATGAGATAGTGTGACCGCCTCTCGTGAAAGCCGGTGGAGAAATGACCCTGAGTATGGAATGGCCTTTATTAAATCTCCTCTATGACCCTGAGTATGGAATGGCCTTTATTAAATCTTCCTCTATAACCCTGAGTATGGAATGGCCTTTATTAAATCTCCTCTATGACCCTGAATATGGAATGGCCTTTATTAAATCTCCTCTATGACCCTGAGTATGGAATGGCCTTTATTAAATCTCCTCCATGACACTGAGAATGGAATGGCCTTTATTAAATCTCGCTCTTCTCAGGGTTTGTGTCCGCCTTATCGCTCCCTGACGCCTGGCACATTACAGCCATGAGAAAAGGGAGATTTATTAGGCACAAATCCAAAATCATCATCATTTACACAGTCCAGGGTCATAATGCCAGAGACAAGCAAACAACTAACATATTTCATTTTAATCATATTTTATTTATTTAATCATATTTTTAAATAGTATTATCATCATGTCAAGACATGAGACATTTGGTAGCAGAATTTCCCCAGAGATCAGCCACTTTGCATGGACAGCTCATGCTTCAGTGCTCTGGGAGTGTTTATAGTCCTGTGAGTTTAACACTTCATGACTGAGAGCTGCCTGCACCAGCAACTTCACCCACAGCAACCATGACTCTGATCCCCATCTTCATCTGCACACTGGTCCTCTGGACTCAAGGTAACACACTGTTACTTCTGTCTTTAAGTTAGACATATGTCTATTCAAAAACACATTTTACAGACCACATTTATCTAATTAAAGGTGATGACAGTCTTTTTTTCTTTTACATTTTCATTATTCTTTCTCCAGGATCCAGAGGTCACGTGACTGTGACTCAGGATTCAGTGAAGTCTGCTTCTCCAGGAGAGAAGGTCACCATCAGCTGTAGAACCAGCCCTGCTGTGACCTGCACAACTAGTGGAAATGCATGTTTATCCTGGTACCTGCAGAAACCTGGAGAAGCCCCTCAACTCCTGATATGGGGAACGATTAGATTAAACACAGGAACTCCAGCTCGTTTCAGTGGTAGTGGATCTGGATCTGACTTCACTCTGACCATCAGTGGAGTCCAGACTGAAGATGCAGCAGATTACTACTGTCAGAGTTACCATAGTGGTGGTGTGTTCACACAGTGTTGGAGAGCCGTACAAAAACCTCCCTCAGTCAGACTGCACACAGACTGCACTGCTGCAGCTGGGACCTACTGCAGGTGCTGATGGGTGGTACTGACTTTTATAGCAGTAATCTGGGGGGGTAAAACCCAGTTTTCTGTTGGCTTTTGAAATAAATTGCTGGATTGATGTCCTAAGAAGTAATCAGTCAAATCGAATAAGTTTTGAATGTGTTTACTGTTAGAGTGTCATTCAAAAAACATTTCATGACAAGCATATGAGCGCGTACGAAGACAAACAGTGACACAAGTGCAGACCACGACATCCAGGGTTCAGGTTAGACGACGACAAAGACCCTAAAACAGAAGGCAAAACGTGAGGGTTGTTCGGGAAAAATTCAAATTTTGTCTTTATGTACTCAGATTCATTAATATACAGATAGGTATTGATCACACCTAGTATTGAGTAGAATGGAAATCACTTTATTAAGATATATTAAACATATGTTAGTCCTAGGAGACATTGATCTGTGAGGCCTGGGCCGTGGGTGGTATTGAAGGATCCATATGCAGGTCGAGTGAATACTTTACTTTAATGAGAAAATAAGACAGGCACGCAATACAACTCCAACAGGAGGGGGAGGGGGATGAGGGCAACGGCCCAGGAAGGGCGGGGCAGGCTAGAGAGAGGTCGTGGTACAGGCAGGGTTCATGCACAAAAATGTCAGAGAAGGTTTTCCAGGCAAAAGTACAAAAGGGCAAAAATCCAACAGGCAGACACAGAGGCAGGCAAAGGTTCGATACACGTAGAAGGAATAAGCATACAATGATAGCAATGATAAGGCTTGGTAGAGTCACATATAACATGGAGCAATACTTCGCACTGGCATGATGTGTTCCTGGTCCTTAAGTACATCTCGTCATTACGATAAACACAGTTCAGGTGATCAGTACTCAGGCGAGGGTGCCCTCTGGCGTTGCTGGGAGGTATTATTCGTTGGCGCCCTCTGGCGGTCCTGGCTGCCAACCGCATCCCTGACATGATCACTGTATGCTTTGTGGGCCTGTAGTCTCTCTCTCTCTCCCTCTCTGCTCTTTCTAGTAGTCAATTGTGTGACACTCCTTGTGAGTTGAGGGCCTACAACTCCGAAGGTCTCGGGCCTGTAGATAAGGATGAGCTGCGTCAGAAGAGTAGCATGTCTGGCGGGCCTGGCGCCTTGCGGACCGGAGGAACAAGGAGGCCTTGGCCCGAGGACCCTGGCAGGGGAGGGGTGATGGGGTGATACCTCACCATCACCTCACCTCACGTGGGCCACCAATTAGACCAAACATGCTTAACTCATGTCACGGAAGTATTATGTAATCATGTAGCAAAATAGTATAAGAACTATGATCTGTGAGAGGGGGGCAGGTCTCTCTTGCAGACGCCTTTGATTGTGTGTAACGGAGATCTCTGGATCCATCCATCTATTTTTCTTTTGTCTTTAATAAACTTTAAAGTTTGTACTTTACTTTGATACCATACGCAAATGTTGTTGCACACACACCCACCCACCCACACACCCACCCCACACACACACACACACACCTTTACTACACCTCCCACCTCCCTTTCTCCCTTGTTTGGTGCAACTCAAATGTGCTCATTCCTGTTCCACTAAGTTTGTAAACTTGATTCTGAAGTCCAGAAGCTTCTGTGATGTGGATTTTGCACTTTTCACAAATGTGAAACTGAATTTCAATTTGCAAATGTGCTAATATAAAGCACTTTTTGTGTGTGTGTGTGTGTGTACATGTGTACATGAAGAGTGCAACAGCTTTACTTTTGTTTTACTGGCGTTTAGCAGATACACAGAATCATCCAATCATCACACAGTAGTGAGTGAGTGTGTTGTGGGTATGTGAGTCTATAACAGTAGTGAGTGTGTTGTGGGTATGTGAGACTATAACAGTAGTGAGTGTGTTGTGGGTATGTGAGTCTATAACAGTAGTGAGTGTGTTGTGGGTATGTGAGTCTATAACAGTAGTGAGTGAGTGTGTTGTGGGTATGTGAGTCTATAACAGTAGTGAGTGAGTGTGTTGTGTTTCCTCTCCTGCAGAGTGTGTCATTGTGCTGTATCACATCCTCCCCCTCAGCACCTGCAGTAGGTCCCAGCTGCACCGGTGCAGTCTGTGTACAGTCTGACTGAGGGAGGTTTTTGTACGGCTCTCCAACACTGTGTGAACACCCAGCTACTACTGATATAATCTACACACTGACAGTAATAATCTCCTGCATCTTCAGCCTGGACTGTGGTGATTTCTAGATCTGTCCTGGTGTAACAGACTGAAATGCTGGAGTCTGAGTCAGGATTATTTCCCCAAATGACTCTGGAATGAGAAGTACAAGAGAAAACAGTAACAATATTCTCCATCACACTAAATAAATACAAACACAAGACAAAGTATAAAGAAAGTGAGTAAATACCGACAACAAATACTCTTTCTCACCAGGGACAAACAGTCCAAGTGTCCCCAGCAGTAGAACCAGTGACCTCATCATTGTGCTGTGTGTCAGTGTGTGTGTAAGGACTGAACACTCTCTGATCAGCAGTACAGCTCTTAAAGTGTGTGGAGCACTGAAGCAGCTCACATATGCAAATAACTCAAGTGCCCTTATGCCCCACAGAACTACTGTGAGGGTTTGGTGTATTTGAGGTGGTTAGGTGATGGTTTGGTGTATTTGAGCTGGTTAGGTGGGTTTTCTGTTTTGTTAATCAGATTATATGACCCGCACCCTTCAAGCACTTTAGCATAATTTTTGTTACTGTTTTAGCTAATATCCCGTTCATCTCATTTATAATCAAGCGTATTTGAATCGTTCCTTTAATGACCAGCAGAGGGCGATGCATTAAGTGTTTCAAACAGACTATCATGCCAGGTTTTCTACAAGCAACTAATGCAGACCAATCTGACTCTGTCTGGGTTACAGGACTATTTAATGAAGCAATCAGGATGCTGACAGCAAGAATGAAAAGAATTAAAAAATAAAATTAACAGAAAATAAACTAAAAATATTAGCCTTCTTCATTAAATGTATTTATAATTTTATTTGGTCCAGTTCCATCCTTTTTTCTCAGCATCTCTTTCCAAGATACCACTATCAGTACCTTAGTTACCAAGTTATTAATAAATACGTTACATAGTTCTAATATTAATTTTATGCAAAACAAGCATGACTCAGTCATATGTGTGAAAATATTCGATCAAAATATTTAAAATCAAAGTGACTAAAATACCCAAGTATTTCATAGGTATAGAAATGTTAGTGCTTAAAGGATAACGATTAAAAAATATATACACGGAGGTAATAAAGTTTGGAGGGTCATATGATCAGTTAATCTGTGAATCCATCGATTTTCCACTGTTGTTTATAAGCAGCGCGGTGTGAGACGCTGAGAGCGGCGTGTTTAGAGCAGGAGGTTTTTGTACGACCACTGAACGAGTTTGTATCACTGTGGTGGACTTTTGGTGGCGGGACGAAACTCTCAGTTGGACGTAAGTAGTACCTTTTTACTTGAACGTAATTTGATTAAAATGTTTCTGGAAATTGTTCAGTAATTATGTGTAATTGAGCTTCATTATAAATAATAATGTAGTTTACTTCACTTTTAATTCCGTCTTCAGTGTGTGGAGCCTTAGGAATTAGCACGAGCGGCTGTTTCTGAAGCGACTTTTTATCTTAAAATATCAAATGCATCCTAAACATGGCAGCGTACAGTGTTCTCCACATTTAGAGATATTACATCACTCAGCTGCAGGACTAGATAACAGAAAAAGTTATTTTACCTCTTAATTCTAAAGTTATTTAGAAAATGCTTCTGGAAATTGTGCATCAGAAATCTGCGTTTAAAACCGAAATAACCGTGTTAACAATTACCACAAATAATCATGAATAATCAATTTGAATCAATTGAAAGTCTTGGTCGAACTTCTGTAACTATGGAGCATCAGGCTGTAGCGCTGTTTCTGAATGGACTTTTCACCTTAAACATAGAAAAAATACAAAGATATGTATGTTTATGTAAATGGTCGAATGTGTCCTAAACTTTAGTCGCAGATATAATGTGAGAATATTGAACAGTGTTATCCACAATTCCATCACACGGTTGAATATCTGAAAGAGAGTTTTTGGGGTTTTGTACGGACATAAACAATTGTTCCGTTTTTTACCCTAAAGATGAACATTTTCCGAAAGATTCTACCGAAAGAAGTATTAAAACATTGTCAGTAATTATTAATTCATTTAAAAGATGGGACACGCAGAAAGATAAAGAGAACCGAAGTTATGCTTTTAGTCACATTACTGGACCTTCACACAACTGTTAGACGCAGTGTAGGATATAGGCTATTATTAGCGGTATATCCTTATTGTTTATATGTTTGTATATAGATCTCTCCTGCAGTTATTGGCTTATATGTTTTTATTATTGGGATATAATGTCCGTTTTAATAGTGTCATTTTAGATAAAATAATGAACAATTATTACTGTAAAATAAGTAGGCCTACAATTCAAATATTTCTGAAAAGTAATTAGCCGTTTTATGTTTCTATGTAAAATACTCCAGCAGGTTTTAAATAGAAGTGAAACATGTTTTATGAGTCACTGAACACAGTTCTGTTCTATAAGAAATAAGAGAAATGAAACTGAGAACACACACCCCCTTTTGACTCCTCAGTGTCTGGAATGATTGACAGGTGTCCCTGCCTATCTGAGCTGTAGACTTTGTCTCCTAGGTGACGCCCCGCCCACCTTGACGGTCCTGCCCCCCTCCAGTGCGCAACTGCAGCAGGAGAAGGTCACACTGGTGTGTCTGGCCAACAAGGGCTTCCCCTCAGACTGGAAGCTGAACTGGAAGGTGGGTGGTAGCAGCTGGAGCTCGGGGGTGAGCCAGAGCCCCGTTCTTCTGCAGAAGGACAGCTTCTACAGCTGGAGCAGCACCCTGAGCCTCCAGAAGGAGGAGTGGCTAAAGAAGACAGTGACCTGTGAGGCCACCAAGGACTCCCAGTCTCCTGTCACACAGACACTGAGCAGAGAGCAGTGTCCTGAGGAGTGAACTCAGACAGTCCTCTGGTTCACTCCACACACTCCCTTATGCTTCACTGGGACTTTAAACACACATATTTGGGCTCCATCAAATGTTCTTATACTTTGTCATTTCAATAAAATCCCTGAAATCTCACATTTCTCTCTTTCCATTTATTTCTGGCCACTTGAAATGGTTCTGTATTGTAACTTTAGTAAAACAAATGGAAGAAAACAATTTTAAATGTTTACATTAAAATGAGTAAATCATTGAAAAAACAATGAATTTATGTAATAAAAGAAAGACATTTTCTCACAAACACATGTAACACACTACCTTATAACTGCGTCCTGATTTTAACATCAATAAAACAGTTTAGCACATTTCAACTCCCAGAACAAGTTATAAAGCACAAAGCAGATGACACACAAATCCTAACATCAACAGCATTTCATCATTCTAAGAGCTTTTCCAGTCCGGTTGAAATGTAATGAGCAAAATCATTTGAAAGAGTGAGAACTGATGGAGTGAAACAGGTGCACTCCATCTGTGAAACGTGTGCCAGCAACATTAGCACTAAGTGTGAGTGTGAGTTCACTCTTGTGTTCCTACTGTCTCCAGTCCCTCTGTAGCTGAGTGCCATAATGCTGCTGTGAGACAGGATGGTTGTCCATGCTGGTGCTGAATGTAAGTGATGCTGCTGTAAGATCAGTCTGGTGCCCTGGGGACACTGAACACCTGCACACAGAGCTGCTCTGTGCTGGGAGTGTGGAGGCCGCCTGCACATGGACATGTGACTCACACACACCCGACAGACTGGACTAGCTGGGCTGCACTCTCATTGGACTTCTGGTTCAGGTGGTGGGTCTCATGTAGTGGTGGGTCTCACGTAGTGGTGGGTATACATGTACTGGTGGGTCCTCATGTACTGGTGGGTCCTCATGTACTGGTGGGTCCTCATGTACTGGTGGGTCTACATGTACTGGTGGGTCTCGGGATCAGGCCCAATACTTAGACTTATTGTAGACAAACACACCTTAAAGTAAAAGTTGTATTAAAATGCTACTCTGAAGCCTGATTGGGGGGCTGGACCTGCAGTACTGTGGTTTTAAGATGTGGTTCATAGATGTGTGTGTGTTCACAGGTACATACTCCATAGTGTGTGTTCATACGTACATACTCCATAGTGTGTGTTCATACGTACATACTCCATAGATTTTATTCAGTAGCAGTAGTAAAACAGTGGTGAGAGTGTGTTGTGGGTATGTGAGTCTATAACAGTAGTGAGTGTGTGTGTTGTGGGTATGTGAGTCTATAACAGTAGTGAGTGTGTGTGTTGTGGGTATGTGAGTCTATAACAGTAGTGAGTGTGTGTATTGTGTTGTGTTTCCTCTCCTGCAGAGTGTGTCATTGTGCATTGTGTATCACATCCTCCCCCTCAGCACCTGCAGTAGGTCCCAGCTGCAGCAGTGCAGTCTGTGTGCAGTCTGACTGAGGGAGGTTTTTGTATGGCTCTCCAACACTGTGTGAACACACCACCACTATGGTAACTCTGACAGTAATAATCTGCTGCATCTTCAGTCTGGACTCCACTGATGGTCAGAGTGAAGTCAGATCCAGATCCACTACCACTGAAACGAGCTGGAGTTCCTGTGTGCAGATGACTTACATAACGGATGAGGAGTTTAGGAGCTTCTCCGGGTTTCTGCAGGTACCACGCTAGACAGTCATATGACACACCTGGTGGACCACAGTCATCATACACTGCCTGGTTGGTCGTACAGCTGATGGTGACTCTGTCTCCTGGAAGAGCAGATGTCACCTCAGGAGTCTGAGTGACAGTCACCTGACCTCTGGATCCTAAAGCAGAATCATTTGATAACATTTATGATAATATCACAGCACATTGTTATTTATATGTACAGCAGACTCAGAGCATTTAATATGTATTTATTTAAATTGTTGGTCAAATTCACAAAAAGGAGACTTACCTTGAGTCCAGAGGACCAGTGTGCAGATGAAGATGGGGATCAGAGTCATGGTTGCTGTGGGTGAAGTTGCTGGAGCAGGCAGCTCTCAGTCATGAAGTGTTAAACTCACAGGACTATAAACACTCCCAGAGCACTGAAGCATGTGCTGCCTATGCAAAGTGACTGATCTCTGGGGAAATGATGCTACCAAATGTCTCATGTCTTCACTAACATGATGATAATACTATTAAAAACAGAGCTGAATACCTAGAACAACGTAACCCAAAAGCAGAGTGAAAAAACAGTCCAAAGTCTAAACCCCAACCAGGGCAACCAAATCCGAAGGGCAAATCCAAAATGAGAAAACAGACAGGCACGGTCAGAAATATCACAAGACAATATGTAGAGATGATCCATAAACCGCTTGACAGGCTTACTGCATTCAGCAATACTTCACAAAGCTCATGTGCACCAGTTCAGGTACATATGTTGTACAGTAATTGGGAACAGGTGTAGGTTCAGTAATGAGGGGAGGAGGATCTGAGGAGTTGAGTAGTGGGATTCTGGGTAGTGGAGTTCCCAGACCCTGGATGCATGACAGCCACATATCACAACCTGCTGAGCACCAGTGCATTAGTCAGATGGTCTATGTGATCCGAATCGTATGCTGGGAAAGGGGGGTTTCATGTATTTTCATTTTTTGTTGTAGTTCCTGTTCAAACAGGAACAGGGACCTTTAAGTTGAATTGAGGTGGCAGCCATTTTGAATGGGGAGAACAAAAGCCTGGGGGAAGGATTTTCTGGTGGGTCCTTCTTGTGCCGCCCTAGAGGAGCATTAGTAATTAGTGATATTAGTTCAGTCCTTTACAGATTGACACTGTAGTTTATTATTGGATTTAGATTAGATTGATGTCAGTAGGTGTTCCCTAGATGTCTCCTCTGTTGGGGCTAGTGATCAGATTGAAATGGGTCCTAGTACAAAAAGTAGTGGTGGTCTTCAGTCTCATCCCTGGACCTGGTGCTACTTATAAAAATCCCAGTGAAAGTGATGGAGAGGGACAAGCAACCCAAGATATTCATTGAAGCATCATTGACCATCAGTGTACAGTGGAGAGACAGGAATGTAGATACCAGCAATATGTAGTGGAGACCGGAATGTAGATACCAACAGTGTACAGTGGAGAGACAGTAATGTCGATACCAGCAGTGTAACGCAGTGAGTCACAGAGAACGAGACCACCGGGTGATAACTCGGGGAATGTGTGGACCCAAGTGCCAGCTCGCACAACAGAATAAAAAATAGCTCACCAACAAGCAAGACAACCCAAAAAAATCCACGACAGAATGAAGAGAAAAAACAGCGAACAGAAGTAAATGCGAAAAAACGTCGCGTAACTGAAAACAAACTCGACCACAGACGTACGGGAGCAGACAAAGAAATAAACTGAAAAGACGCCGAAAACTCAACACGTAAAAAATAAGCAAATCAAAAGACGCCAGGGGAAGTATCTGGCTCGCTGGCAAACGCCGCAACAAACTGAAAACCCTTCCCAAAACAAAAGCTAACTGGAAAGGAAGAAGACAGCGGGAGGAAAACTTGAGGGAGGCCAGGAAGCGGCGCAGGAGGTAAGTACTAGTGATGGGACATCTGAGGCTTCGAGGCGTGTACAGAGTAAAAAGGGGGCGTGTCCGATGAAGCCCCGCTTCGGCGCTTGTGTCATATTGAGCAAAATCACGTGATCAGCAACAAACGGGGCCTCGCATTACATCTGCCACGTCATTGCTTAATTTTGCGTATCGTTTTTCAAAATAAAAGCGCTATGAACCCTGTTGCTTCGTGGGTTGTAGTAGGTGGTTTGGTAGTGCGTCAGCAGAGCAGTTTTCATCAGCAGTGGTTGAAATGGAGCCGTCAAAAAAGAGAAAAACGTCTCATATCTGGGAGTATTTTTAGATGACAGATCACAATAAGGTTTGTATAATGTGTGCACAAGATCTGACTACATTTGCATCATTAATAGCAACTTTGTGTGAACTTCGCCATCCTTTTATTTCAGGTGAAATGTTTGCTGTGTGACAGGGTGTTGGTCTACAACAACAACACATCATCAATGATTAGGCATTACAGGGCCCTACATGTAAATAAGCACACTTCAAACACAGGAGACACAAGCCAGAGTATGACATTGTTTTATGTGTTCAAAATTATTTCATTCATATCATATATCTATCAGTATATTATTGTGTCATTTCAATTGTTTTATATTTATGCGTCTTACAGATTCCAGGAAGCAGGTGCTAGATGAGGCTGTGGTAAACTTGATTGTAAAGGATACCCAACCCTTTTCAGTAGTGGAGGATGAGGGGTTCAGAGCGCTCATTCATTTGCTGGATCCAACCTATGTTCTTCCTACCAGAAAGGTTTATATGTGTCAAACATAGCAGCTAAGTGGTAAATGGATATCATTTCAGTATTTCAATGAATAATTTTGTTTTTCATTTCAGGCATTAAAAAAAGATGGTGGAAGAGAAGAAAAGAAAAAGCCAAAGAAGACATCCAAAAGGTGTCTGCTGTCAGCCTGACCGCAGATATGTGGATGTCCATGAATATGGAGGCTTACCTGGCCATAACTTGCCACTTCATTGATCCCAGTGACAAACTGGGCATTGTATTAATTGGAGTGGAGCATTTCCCGTCCATTCACACATCTGACAATCTGGCCAGGGTGGTGCATAATCACATGGTGGAGTGGGGAATTACTGATAAGGTAAACTGGTGACTGATGCCGCAGCTAAAATGATTGCATGTGCTAAGGCATTAAAGATCAGGCATTTGCATTGCTCATGGACTCAGTTTATTAGTCCGAAAATCATTTGACCAGATCCCTGCCCTCTGTGACATCCGCGCAAAGGCTAAAAGAATTGTGGCATATTTTCACTCAAGCACCACAGGTAATGAAAAGCTAGAAGGGATGCAAATACAGATGGGAAGACAATCACAGAAGCTCATAATCTATGTGGACACACGCTGGAACAGCACTTACCTTATGTTGGAACGTCTGTTTCAACAAAAAGAACCTGTGGCCGCAGCCCTCACAACACTCAAAACTGATATAATCCCTCTGACTTCTCAGGATTATGAGATAAATGAGGAGTCGTTACTGGTGTTCCCATTCTTCCAAGCAACGTCAGAGCTCTCTGAAGAGAAAAGGGTGTCAATATCCAAGGTCATACCTTTAATGAACATGCTGCACCATGCGGTGTTTACAAAGATGGCAAATATGAAAAATGATGGTGCAAGACTTCTGTCTGAAAACCTATTGAGGCGTGTCAAAGAACAAATTGCAAATATTGAATCATTAAGTGTCATGACAATGGCCACATTGCTGGACCCTAGGTTCAAAACTCTTGTTTTTGTCAGTCAAAGCAAGCAAGGCACAAGAGGCAGTACGGCGGCTGAAAGCAGAATGTTCTGCACTGATTGCAAGCAATGAAGGTAACCAGCTGCAGGATTCAGCAGATGCAGGAGAAGGCACCAGTAAATCTTGTGAGTTTTTTTTTTGTTTTTTTTTTTGTGACATTTGTACTACTGTATTTCAGATGTTGGTGTTGTGTATTATCTGTAATGATTTTTTTTGTTATTTATAGGTGAACTGTGGTCTCTGTTAGATTCTACAGTGGACCAGAAGAGGCGTTGCTCCAATGCCACTGCAGATGCCATTGTTGAAGTGGAGGTATCGCTGAAATGAACCTAAGGAGACATGAAGATCCATTGGAGTATTGGCATACACAGAAACATGTGCATCCCCATTTGTACTGTATGGCACTGAAGTTCCTCTGCATCATCAGTGCCTTGTGAACGAGTTTCTTCCAAGGCGGGGGAGGTCATCTGCCGACGAAGAAACCGTCTAAAACCTGAAACAGTGAAAAAAGTCCTGTTCCTAAATAAAAACAATTCAATTTAAAATCTGGAACGTTCTAAATTCTTTTTTGTTTGATCAGGATGTACATCAGATTCACACATCAAAAACAGACTAAAAACCATTGGAAGAGGCAAACCTTATTTGTAATGTTAAAAACCAGATCTAGAACCCCCAAGAAGCGATTATTTTAAACACATTCTGTTTTTCAGGAAACAAGTTTCTAACTCAAAATATTCAGTCTGCTTAAACAATCACTCAATTCCCAATATAGTAAAGTACAACATATCTTCACTGTCAAATAAGTCCATGACATACAAGAAAACCCAACACTATGGAAGTTATTCAGTGTCAACATTAAAATGAAAATGTAATACGCATTTGCAATTACATGTTCCACTCCTACAAGCAACTTTGAGCTCAAAATTCAAATTCAAATGCAATAATTCCATTTGCATTTGCAATGTGATAGACGTATATTCATATTTCATTTACACATATATTTTGATGCTTTATTTGTGCCTTTATTGAAATTAAAATGTATTTCCGGATTTGAATTATCAAGTTCATGTGATCATGCAAAGGTTGTATCAAAATTATAATTAAAATGCTAGTTGCTTAATATGCTTTGTATTTTGTGTTAACGCGTTTGAAATGTAATTTTCAATAACACCACCACGCTCAAAAAAAGATGTCAATATTAAACTGTTAATGGAGAAATAGCGCCACCCCTGTTTGCAATAACATTATGATACCAACAGCGCTCAAACTGTCACATCACATCATTATAGTTTGGTGTGTTGTGTTTCCTCTCCTGCAGAGTGTGTCATTGTGCTGTATCACATCCCCCCCCTCAGCACCTGCAGTAGGTCCCAGCTGCAGCAGTGCAGTCTGTGTGCAGTCTGACTGAGGGAGGTTTTTGTACGGCTCCGGGACACTGTGTGAACACCCAGCTACCACTGATCTTATGTGCACTCTGACAGTAGTAATCTCCTGCATCTTCAGTCTGGATGCCATTGATGGTCAGAGTGCAGTCATTACCTGATCCACTACCACTGAAACGAGCTGGAGTTCCTGACTGTAAGGTACTAGTAAATGTGATGATGAGTGTATGAGCTACTCCAGGTCTCTGATGATACCAGTGTAGATGAAAATCTCCTGGATCAATACTGCATGTTATTCTGACTCTGTCTCCTGGAAGAGCAGATTTCATTCCAGGAGTTTGAGTCACAGTCACTGAAGTCGCAGAGCAGAAAAAACTTCTGGATTCTGAAATAAATAAATACATTAATTATTAATTGATCATTTTAGTAAATACTATTGTTATAACTTGTGCTACCTTGAGTCCAAAGGACCAGTGTGCAGATGAAGATGGGGATCAGAGTCATGGTTGCTGTGGGTGAAGTTGCTGGTGCAGGCAGCTCTCAGTCATGAAGTGTTAAACTCACAGGACTATAAACACTCCCAGAGCACTGAAGCATGTGCTGCCCATGCAAAGTGGCCTCCTACTGGGCTGCATGTGTGTGTGTGTATTATATCGTATCTGTCTTGTGTGTGTGTGTGTGCACGTGTGACTTTATTGTATCTGTCTGGTGTGTGTATTATATCGTATCTGTCTGGTGTGTGTGTGTGTGTGTATTATATCGTATCTGTCTTGTGTGTGTGTGTGTGTGTATTATATCGTATCTGTCTTGTGTGTGTATGTGTGTGTGTATGTGTGCATGTGTGACTTTATTATATCTGCATGGTGTTTGTCTGTGGCAACTCTCCACAGGTGGCGCTGGTGAGCTGGACACTAGATGGCTCAGAGGTGAAGGAGGGGATTCTGACCAGTGTAGAAGAAGAGAAATACAGCTGTTACAGCTCCCTGACCCTCAGCAAAGCACTCTGGGAAAAGGGGAGGAGTTTGGCTGTACAGCCTCCCATGATGACTCTCATCCAGCCAATGTGAGATCTAGCAGAATGGATCATCGATCTGCTTATACATCTAAAATAGAGTTTAAATTCTACAAAAAGCTTAGCTTAGCTTTACTCTGCTGTGTCCTGTTGATGTTCCTTTGTTGACCTGAATAAAGCTCAATTGTGGACATTATTGTTAACTGCATTCTCTGGGTTTTTGGAGTTTCTTAAGTTGTAGATTCAGTAGTTCTGTTGTGTTTGGCTGTAGGAAGTTGAACACCTGCTGCTCTATTCTGGGAGACAGAGAACCACTCAGCCCTGTTCATGCAAATCTGAGTTTCACCCACCACTCTACTCTCTGTGACTGGGTTACTGGTTCAGACTGGGTTACTGGATGAGACTGGTAATTTACGGCTCGTTTGCGGTCGAGTTTGCTTTTGTTATGCGACGTGTCTTCCGCGTTTATTTCAGTTTGCTGTTTTTTCCCCTTCTTCTGTTGTGGGTTTTTTTTCGTTTTCTCGTTGCTGTTTAGATCTGTCGTGCTTGCCGGCACTTGGGTTCACTCATTCCCCGAGGTATCACACGGTAGTCACGTTCTCCGTGACTCACCGCGTCACAGAGTGACATGGATAACGCATGGTAAAACTGAATTACCTTGAGTCCAGAGGACCAGTGTGCAGATGAAGATGGGGATCAGAGTCATGGTTGCTGTGGGTGAAGTTGCTGGTGCAGGCAGCTCTCAGTCATGAAGTGTTAAACTCACAGGACTATAAACACTCCCAGAGCACTGAAGCATGTGCTGCCCATGCAAAGTGGCCTCTCACTGGGGAAATGCTGCTACCAAATGTCTCATGTCTTAACATGATGATAATACTATTTACTATTTGTTTGCTTGTCTCTGGCGTTATGACCCTGGACTATGTTGATTTTGGATTTGTGCCTAATAAATCTCCCTCTTCTCACGGCTGTAATGTGCCAGGCGTCAGGGAGCGATAAGGCGGACACAAACGCTGAGAAGAGCGAGATTTAATAAAGGCCATTACATACTCAGGGTCATAGAGGAGATTTAATAAAGGCCATTACATACTCAGGGTCATAGAGGAGATTTAATAAAGGCCATTACATACTCAGGGTCATAGAGGAGATTTAATAAAGGCCATTCCATATTCAGGGTCATAGAGGAGATTTAATAAAGGCCATTCCATACTCAGGGTCATAGAGGAGAGTTAATAAAGGCCATTCCATACTCAGGGTCATAGAGGAAGATTTAATAAAGGCCATTCCATACTCAGGGTCATAGAGGAGATGTAATACAGGCCATTCCATAATCATGGTCATTTATCCTCCGGCTTTCACGAGAGGAGGTCGCACTGAATCAGTCATGATTGTCAGGTAGGGGTGGGGCTAAACATGACAGCCACATGATTCTGCCTCCAGAACCTCCGTGTTTCACACATGACAATCATATTAGAATCTGATTTGTTTTCCTCTGAATTACAATAGAATTAGAAAATTTAATAGGCAGTGTGCAATATAGAAGTTCTTTTTGTATTTTATGAAGCTCATAAAATAAAATGTATCATAATTTATTTTTTAATGTGTATCACTTACCTTGTAACTGTAAAATATGTAATACTTAGGATTTAATTGTTTTTTTATTATATAACTAATCCTACTGAAAAAGTATTCCATATATGCACACGAGGACATAAATACTAATACAAACACTAAATACATTTTTACAAAGAATGACGGACAACAGACCTCTTAACTACAGATTAGTATTCTTGTATGGAACCGCTACTACCACGTGCACCTCACCATTGCTATGGGACGATTCTAACTTAGAGACCGCCCCAAGTCGTCGAGCGCACACGCAGCAGCCAATCACAGTATAGTTCACTATGCTCCACTGACCTGCAAGTGGAATTAACCACCGACCCATCACATACGTGTCAGTCAGGCACAGAGGGTTAACACACACACCTCCATTACAATTAAATCTCTACATTTTTAAAATAAATATAGATAAGATAAAAATAAAACTAGCAACAGAAGAAGAAAATGAATAAGATAAATAATAAGTGTTAATAACCCTGCAGCGTTAATTCAGCAGTGCATCTTTAGTTCTAGATTTCCACCTGCTGGTTTCCAGTTCCCTCCTCTGGTGTGTCATGATGGACAGACTGGTGAGAGACTCAGGGATCCAACTACATATAGAGGACTGTTGTGTTTACCCATTGTATGTGAACTTTGTACTACAGATGTGTAAAATAACAGTGATTTCGGGTACTACGTCTAGGAGCGGTCAGTGAGCTCCCCCTAGTGGTACATACTCCATAGTGTGTGTTCATACATACATACTCTATAGATGTTATTCAGTAGAAGTAGTATAACAGTAGTGAGTGTGTGTGTTGTGGGTATGTGAGTCTATAACAGTAGTGAGTGAGTGTATTGTGGGTATGTGAGTCTATAACAGTAGTGAGTGAGTGTGTTGTGGGTATGTGAGCCTATAACAGT
This sequence comes from Brachyhypopomus occidentalis, assembly GCA_020368025.1. Lineage (NCBI taxonomy): Eukaryota > Metazoa > Chordata > Actinopteri > Gymnotiformes > Hypopomidae > Brachyhypopomus > Brachyhypopomus occidentalis. The sequence goes on from JAGXOD010000101.1 coordinate 687,413, forward strand.
AGTGAGTGTGTTGTGGGTATGTGAGTATATAACAGTAGTGAGTGAGTGTGTTGTGGGTATGTGAGTCTATAACAGTAGTGAGTGTGTTGTGTTTCCTCTCCTGCAGAGTGTATAATTGTGCTGTATCACATCCTCCCCTCAGCACCTGCAGTAGGTCCCAGCTGCAGCAGTGCAGTCTGTGTGCAGTCTGACTGAGGGAGGTTTTTGTACGGCTCTCCAACACTGTGTGAACACCCAGCTACTACTGATATAATGTGCACTCTGACAGTAGTAATCTGCTGCATCTTCAGTCTGGACTCCACTGATGGTCAGAGTGAAGTCAGATCCAGATCCACTACCACTGAAACGAGCTGGAGTTCCTGACTGTAACTTTTTCACATATCTAATCAGGAGTTTAGGAGCTTCACCAGGTTTCTGCTGGTACCAGAATAACCCTTCATCTCCATCACTCCAGCGGTACACTGCAGTGCTGGTTCTACAGGAGATGCTGACTGTGCCATCAGGGTGAACAGATTTCACTGAATCCTGAGTGACAGTCACCTGACCTCTGGATCCTGGAAGAAAAAAAGCTTAAAAGAATACAATTCTTCTCAACACCTACATGTGTAACTATAGGCCTGTCAACAGAGCCTTTTAAATAAATGCTGTTCATCTACACACAGGTACAGCAGTGTGTTACCTTGAGTCCAGAGGACCAGTGTGCAGATGAAGATGGGGATCAGAGTCATGGTTGCTGTGGGTGAAGTTGCTGGTGCAGTCAGCTCTCAGTCATGAAGTGTTAAACTCACTGGACTATAAACACTCCCAGAGCACTGAAGCATGTGCTGCCCATGCAAAGTGGCTTATCTCTGGAGAAATAACTCTAATGCTGACATGATAATACATGTGTTTATTATTAGTGTGTGTGTGAGGGGATGCCTCAGAGGTGATGGAGGAGGTGATGGAAGGGGGTTGGAGGAGGTGATGGAGGGGGGTTGCAGGAGGTGAAGGAGGCGGTTGGAGGAGGTGATGGAGGGGGTTCTGACCAGTGGAGTAGAGAAGAACGGCTATTACAGCCGCAGCAGCACCCTGAGCCTCAACAAAGCATTCTGGGAAAAGGGGAGGAGTTTGGCTGTACAGTCTCCCATGACGATGTCATCCAGTCACATTCCAAAAAAGTGTCACTGTGAAATCTAGCAGCTCCAAGACAGAATTTAACACAATTTTAAATTCTACAAAAACGCTTTGCTTAGTTTTACTCTACTGTGTCCTGTTGATATAACTTTTTGTTATATTGAAAGAAAACTAAATTTTGGACATTGTTTTATTATTGTTAATTGCCATTATTAGTGTTATGAGCGTTTCTTAAGTTGTAGATTCAGTAGTTCTGTTGTGTTCGGCTGTAGGAAGTTCGGCTGTAGGAAGAAACACCTGCTGCTCTATTCTGGGAGACAGAGAACCACTCAGCCCTGTTCATGCAAATCTGAGTTTCACCCACCACTCTCCTCTCTGTGACTGGGTTACTGGTTCAGACTGGGTTACTGGATCAGACTGGATTACTGGTTCAGACTGGGTTACTGGTTCAGACTGCTGGTTGGCATACACCTGGGCGTGGACCAAGGTTTCACATCTTGTTTTAATCTATTTCCAGAATTTGCATGATAATAAAGGACATATATTGTAGCAGTTGCATTAAATAATTAGAGTAATGATGAAATTGTATGTTCATCTGTCTATGGTTAATTGCACTTTTTGGTATAAGTTTTAATTCCTGTTTGAGCCTATGTTTATTTGGAATAATGGCATTGATTCCTGTAGTTTAGCAGTAGTCTGGTTCAAGGGTATCTTGAATTCTGACCTATCTGTGCTACTATCTAGGATGAATTTTGTGAACAGATGCAAAGCACTTTGTAAGTCGTTCTGGATAAGAGCGTCTGCTAAATGCCCTAAATATAAATGTAAATGATATTATGAGAAACCATATTAAAATGATAATGTACATAATCTGGAACTGTTTGTCCACTATGAATCAGACTTCAGACTGCTGGCACCACTTGCAGCTCTATGACTGTGTCTTATTTTACATATCTAAGGTTTGAGTGTATGATCACTGTCTAGTCTCACTGTTATTTTACACATCCGTAGTACAAAGATCACATACAATGGGTAAACACAACAGTCCTCTATATGTAGTTGGATCCCTGAGTCTCTCACCAGTCTGTCCATCATGACACACCAGAGGAGGGAACTGGAATCCAGCAGGTGGAAATCTAGAACTAAAGATGCACTGCTAAATTAACGCTGCAGGGTAATCCCGTTCAACGTTATGAGAAACTGTATAACACAACTGGTGTTCATGGCTAAAAACCTACAGAGTCGCTGCGTAAAATAATTCGTCCAGAAACACTTCCGTTGTGTTGTGGGCCACTTCCGTTGTGTTGTGGCTGGATTTGCAGCGTTTCTGAATTTGCAGCGCGTTGTGATTTTGATGCATTTGCTTTGCGTATTTGCAGCGCATTTTTCGCTTGCATCGCGTTGGGCTTACAGAGCCACCGTACATGTATAGCTCTTTGTTAAGCAGAGCCTGTGGTCTCCACGTGCCAACGCACTACTTCACATGACAACACACGTCCTGTGCATTGCAGTAGCAGTGTGAAAATCAACCACCATGTAGCCTACAGAGTTGTACCTGTGTATGATGTGCATCATAAGGCTTCCACAGGTGATGAGGTTTCGTCTTGTGTTAAAGTACGTGTAGTATAAGTAGTCTGGAAGATGTGGAATTCAGTTCAGTCTACGAGAGCATTTAATACTTTGCCACTCTGTACTGCTGCTGTATCATCCAATACTACTTACCTATTTCCAAGACACCAATTTCTGTGAGCTAAACAGTTCCTGTAAGGGTTGGCCACAGCACCATACCTCCACCGGCCACCAGAGGGAGCCGACGGGCTAATCAAGCCAAATGAGCTACACCTGCTTGACTGCCCTTTATAAGCAGCTCCCTCTGAGATGCCAGTTGCTGAATTGTTGGTCAGTGTTCTGGCGTACAAGACAGCTGGTATCTTTGGGTGGAGGTTTCTGGTAGTGATGGGTTGATGAAGCCTCTTGAAGCCTTGACGCTTTCCATCAAATTGGTTCGAGAAAAGGTTCATTTCTCGAGGCTTCATTTGCATCTGCTGGTCAAAACTATTATTGTAATTTCAACTGATGTGATGACCCCTGCCTCCCATGCAAGTGTTAACAGGGGAATAATCACTGCCAAAAATAGAAATAAAAACATCTTAATATGATTTTGTGTGGTTAATTCATCTATCCATTCATTCATGATTTCATATATGATTTTTGTGAAGTGGGTAAAAGTAATACATGTCTATTCATGTTTAAATTTTAGTGGTGTTTTTATAGGATTGTGCTTGTGAATACTGGTGTGATAGTATTGGACTTTATTCATTTTTATTTAGAAAGAGTATTTTTTCCACTGTGCTTGGACTCAGGCGGTTTCTCTTTTTGGATAGGACCTCTCCAGCTTTTGAAAAAACCCTTTCACATGGTACTGAGGATGCAGGGGTGCACAAATATCCCACAGCAAGCCTATAAAGGTGTGGATATATGCCCCTCTGCCTCTCCCAGTACTCGAGAGGATTCTCTGCTCTGCTGATGTTCCGTTCTGACAGGTACCCCTGCACTTCAACTGTGGCATCAGCAGTGACATTATGAGTTGTTCTGGACTCCATCAACAATGCATCACAATGACACCACAGCTTGTTACCTGAGAAGCAAAAATGAACTATATCAATAATGTCATAACTGCAAAATTTGTTCTTAATCCAAAATACATACTTACCAGGTCTTTCAGATGCAGTATCATGTGAAGTTGAAGCTGCAGCTGGAGATGACAGTGGTTGTGCAGACCCTATTATATTTGCACATTCAGAAGTAAGTCGTTTAACTGCTTCTTCTGCCTTGGTTGGGCTAAAGAAGGCGAGTGTCTTATACCTAGGGTCTAACAGTGTTGCCAGTGAAAAAATGCTCATGCTTTGACATTTGTAGACCTTTTCCCTAAGTAGCCTGGTGAGATGCTCGCCCAGTTCCTTAGCTACTGGGCCTGTTGTCTTTGCTGCCTCTTTCTGGAGCATGTTCTCAATCATTTTTAACAAAGGCACCACTTTGGAGCCAGATACCCGTTTTTCTTCTGACAACTCCAAAGTGGCCTCATGAAAAGGAGACAGTATAGACAGACATTCAGAGACATGACTGTACTCCTCAGAGGTCAGTGCAGTATTATCCAAAGCTGCCCCCACAGGCTCCCTGAGTTCTTCCAATCGCTCCAACATTTGAAAAGTGCTGTTCCACCTGGTTTCTACTTCTTGAATAAGTTTCTTCTTTTGTTTTCCCATGTGCTCTTGAACAAGATCCAGCTTCTCTTTTAAAGATACAAAACAACATTACATATGTAGCAATTCAAATCAATGTGTAACAAATTAGAACAAAGATTATGTTACTAACTTTAGCAGTTGTGCTGCTTCTAAAATAGCCCACCAGCTTCCTTGCTTTTGAACGGATGGTGGCCAGCACTAGGGTTTGTTCAAGAGCCTTTTTAACAATCAGATTTAGGGTGTGAGCAATGCACACAGCATGACGCAGCTTCAGCTCTTTTCCACAGGCAATCATATTAGATGCACCATCAGTAACTAGACATGTAATTTTAGATTTTATTCCCCACTGTTCAATAAGGGATGATTTTACACATGCCAAATTTTCAGCTGTGTGTGCCTGTGGGAATTTTACTACGCTAAGTAGTGTAGACTTCAGACGTGTGTTATCATCTATAAAATGACATGTTACAGCTAAGTAGGCATCCATATTTATTGATGTCCACATGTCCGCTGTCAAACTGACTGCAGGAACTTTCTGGACTTCAGCTTTGGCCTTCTCTTTCTCTTGCTTGTATCTGGCCTCAACCATAACCTTTACAGCCTAAATGAAGAAAGTAAGAAAAAAAGTTATTTAAAGGTTTATTTAATTGCTACACCCATACTTTATCTATGTGCTCACATGTACCTTTCTACTAGGAAGGACATAAGTTGAATCCAATTTTGCAACAAAGTCCCTGAAACCTTTATCCTCGACTATGCTGAATGGCTGTGTGTCTCTAACAATCATGGAGACCAAAGCCTCATCCAGCACCTCCTTTCTGTTCACTGCATGGTAGATTAGATTAGAATGATCTCATTGTCTTAGAAAAAAGTAATCACCAATAAAATAGTGGTATACCTGTATATATGTAATTTCCCAAATTTATAAAGTTATTTATAAAAACATAATTACATAATCATGTGCAATAGTCATGTCTAATAAATATTGTATCAGCAATGTCATTGTATTTATTATCATGGTTGTGTAGAATAAATAGGAAATGGAAAGGCACACCCACCTTGACTGGGTCCAACTGTATTTCCTTCATCATTTTTCATGACAAGCACGAACATGTCGCAGCATAGATGATGTGTTGTTGTTGTACGCCAGTTCCTTGGCACACAGCAAACACTTTACCTTGGAATAGAAAAAAATAATACTTGTGAATATTACAGCAGTAACAGCTTTCTATATTAACATGTATTCTTAAATACCTTGATTGGAGAAATCTGGTCAAAGTGTTGCCACACAGGGGAAATCCTTCTCTTCTTAGCAGGCTCCATGAAAAAAAAAATCTGTCACAGATCAATTTGCAAAACTTCAGAACTAACACCCACATTTTCCTGGGACTCATGGCGCTTTAAATATGCTCAGAAATCGCGCCAGTACTCTAACCACTTCCTGAACCGGCGAAGCTTCACACGTCATCCGTGACGTCACTTGTTCTTAAAGAAGCAAGCCTCGATACGCGCTTCACGAAAGGCTTCCTGGTTTTCTCGGCACACGCTCCGAAGCCTCGGCACAGTACGACCCATCACTAGTTTCTGGACTTGCTCTTGAGCTTCTATTCCTCTGCTTCTTGAGTCTTCCTCCCTCTCTCTCTCTCCTCCCTCCCTCCCTCCCTCCCTCCCTTGGGTCCTTTTTCCTTTCTCAACCAAAAGTTGTAGTTTTGAAATCTAAAGACAAGTTTGTTCTCTCCTCTCCTGGTTTCCTTTGGCTTCTTTTGTTGGGGAGTTTATTTCTATTTTTGCTTCACTGAATGAGAGAGCCAGTTCTTAAGTTATTCGGTCTCAATATTAAAATTAAAATGTAATATAAAAAATGGCAATGTAGTTCTGTTTGCATTTACATGTTCCACTCATACAAGCAACTTTGAGCTAATAATTACAGGGCGGCATGGTGGTGTGGAGGTTAGCACTGTCGCCTCACAGCAAGGCGGTCTGGGTTCGATTCTCGGTCTGGGCTGCTCTGTGTGGAGTTTGCATGTTCTCCCTATGCCTGCGTGGGTTACTCCGGTTTCCTCCCACAAGACATGCATCTTAGGTTGATTGGTCACTCTAGATTGCCCGTAGGTGTGACTGTGTGTGTGCGCGTGTTTGTGGTGGACTGGCGAACTGCCCATGGTGTACCCTGCCTTTGCCCGGAGATGCTGGGATTAGCTCCAGCGGGCCCCCGTGACCCCGACTAGCGGGAATAAGCGGTACGGATAATGAATGAATGAATGCAATAATTACATTTGCAATTTGTAGATGTCTATTCATATTTCATTTAAACATACATTTTGATGCTTTATTTGTGCCTTTATTTAAATGAAAATGTATTTCCTGATTTGAATGATCAAGTATCATTTGATCATGCAAAGGTTGTATCAAAATTATAATTAAAATGCTATTCACTTAATATGCATTTGCATTCTGTGATAATGCATTTGAAATGTAATTTTCAACATCACCACCAAGCTAAAAAGATTTCAAAATTCAAATGTTAAAAGGGAAATAGCGCCTCTCCTGTTTGCAATAACATTATGATACCAACAGCGCTCAATCTGTGTAAAAATGCATTTCCATTTTCATGGTCTTCCACTACAGTCAGCCAATCAGAATCACAGCCCTCCACTTTAATCAGCCAATCAGGTTCCACAGCTTTCCACCTCAGGCAGCCAATCAGGACGGGACTATATCACGCTAAGCAGTACAGGCTAGTTTTTTTTTAAAACATGACAACAGGGCAAAATTTTATTATTTGGCCACAATCACAGGTGCTATGTTTGGAGAAAAGTCAACACTGCATATAAAGAAAAGAATCTCCTCCCAACAGTGAAGCATGGTGGTGGAAATGTGGAGGTCTGGGTCTGCTTTTCTGCCTCTGGAAAGCCCACATTATACAACAAAACAACAACCCAAATCATTCCAGCAAAATTACCCAAGGAAAGACTCAAGAGAAAGATTTGCACTCTAGATTGGCCCAGTCAAAGTCTGGACCTCAGTCCCACTGAACTGCTCTGGCAAGATCCAAAGCGGGTGGTACATGTCAGATCACTACAGACATCCAAACTTCATGTGGCCTTCAGATTAGCTCAAGAACAGTGCGCAGAGAGCTTCATGGAATGGGTTTCCATGGTCGAGCAGCTGCATCCAAGCCATACATCACCAAATGCAATGCAAAGCGTCAGATGCAGTGGTGTAAAGCACGCCGCCACTGGACTAGAGCTGGGATGTCACTTAAGCTCATATGTGTGTCAAGGAAGGTGAGCGAATACTTTTGGCAATATAGTGTATTTTTAAAAGGTCTGAGTTATTTATATACACACACGTAAAGATTATTGCCACTCCTGTTGGTAGTATGATGTAATAGTTGCTGAAATTCAACAATATATAGAATTGTAGTCATTCCACCTGGTTCTAAGGGGACATGCTATCATGATGGTATGTCCATAAAGCATGTAGGAGAGTGGACAGATTCCCAGCTTATTATATTGGTAGCTACACATCAACAGATACAGTCATTAAGGAGGAGGGTTAGTACTATAGTTCATCTCACAGTAGTTGGATTAGAGGATGCAGGATATATATGGTAAGCACTCAAGTGGCCTATTCAACATAGGATAGATGGTTTTTACTACCACTACAAATGTAGAATGTACCATAGATGTACATTGGGTGAACAATGGAGGTACATGGGTGATGGATGTTGGATGTTTTTCTCTACAAATACAGAATAAGGAAGAAATGAATACAACCAATATAATTAAATACTTAAAAGAGGACTCACAATCCAACAACAACATGCACAGAAAAATGAATTTATGAATAAACAGTCCTGGAAGCCAAACTCAGGCTCCTCTTACTCTTACTTAATCCTTCACCTTCCAGTTCAGTACCTGTCACCATAAGAATAATGAATACATGCTGCGTACATACATGCTGCGTACATACATGCTGTGTACATACATACATACACACACACACACACACACACACACACACTGACAATTCGACTTCTTGAGTTTTTGTCCACCATCTATGTCACACATATGACATGTATGATAGATTACGAAGACAATGGGGAAGGATGTCATTAGTACTTAGTACTACAAGTACTTATACCTATTTAAAATGTTTGAAATTAAGTAATACAGTGAATATTTAGACGATAATATTTCAAAGTTGGGGGGGTTGCGCACGGGTGATAGGTGTTGTGTGTTGTTATTATAATAATTATTAATTTGACTAATATTATTAAACAATGAAGTTATGATTATGTGGACTTTGCTTGTTTTCATATTTATTAAATGTCTTTTTGTAAAAAAAAAAAAAAAAAGCATGCACGCGAGCGACCCCCTGGACAGACGGCGCCCCTAGCATTTGCCTATATTGCCGGTGACAGCAGCACCAGCGGGTAAAACCCATCGGTAAAATCGGTCCGTAGCAGGACGGGGGGTCCTAAGAGGATCCACGACCATTTTGCCGGCCTTAGTATTTCCTGTATTTTATTTTATGCTTAATTGTTACATTTATTATTGATGTGTGTGTGTGACAGAGATGAGTATTGGACAATACAGAACAAATCGCGTCCCAATATGGCAGAGGTGGACAATTAATTTTTACAAGGGACCACATGAGAAACCTGAATTGTGTCAGAGGGCCACACCAACGATAACTTGAACTTAATTTATTCATCTCCACAAACAATGAAAAACAACAAACAGCTGAACAAGTTTATAGGAATACAGCAATACAACAAACAAGAACTTGTAATGTTTTCCAACTCATTTTACCTCTTCAATGAGAAGCAGTCAGTCCATGTCTTGTTGAAAACGTGGCATTCCTTATCAACTTTTCTTTTCTTAGCGTGAGCTGACATCTTGGGTAATCTGGCTAGCATCACTTGTTGCTGTTCACCTACACACAGCTCACGCACAGCTCACGCACAGCTCACGCACAGCTCACGCACAGCTCACGCGCACACGGAAGTAACACAAACGTAGCGCTTTCAAAATAAAAGCGCCACAGTTGTATTGCACGCGCGACACACGGGGCTTTTAGGAGCTCTACGCCGATTACTACTGGACCTTGCCCGAATTATTTTCCCTGCTTTCTTTCTTTGTAAGTAACGTCCTCAAATAAGCTTTGAACGGAGCCTAGGTGTACATGAGTAAAACGAATAGAACACAACCTGCGGGACTTCCGTGTTCTCGCCTCTCCACGTGCTTCACGATTCACCGGCAAAAACTCTCCTGGTTCGGAATGGAGATTTAATGCGAACTCTCTCCCAAAGTGTTACAAACACCTTTGAAAGTGTGGACGAACAGGAGGAGATGCCGTCGCATTCTGTTTCTTACGTGTAAGTATCGTACGCTCGAAACAACAAGTAGTCCATGTTATGTCTTAATACTTAATGTATTTCTTCGAATATAAAGGGTCCCTTCGTGTTTAGTACTATGTCGTAACGAGATCACCGTACGTATGTGTGTTTGTTTCTGTATATTTAGTGTTCTATTGAGATTTTAATATAATTATATTGAGATTTTTATACTTTTCCCCCCTAGACTCAACTCCATTCTTCTTGTTTTGCTGTGCACTGTAATTGCAGGTAAGTATTTGCAATGTCTCACATTATTGACAATGAAAGCTGAAGTGCATGTTTGTGGGGTGGTAAACAGTGCCTTCACATCTTCATCAGATGCTTTTAAACTCCTCAGCAGGTCTTTGCCATCATCATCCTACTGAACAAGTTCGAGTATCCGTCGGTGGACGTGCAGTCCTGAAATTTCCTCCGGTCTCAAACCCCCAGGAGGTGCCACTCATTCAGCTGCACAACAATAGAAAGATAATTTTTGAATGCAGCAGAGATCCCTGTTGGTCTCGGGTCTACGAGGGGCGTATGAACGTCACTAAAGACTACGACTCGATAACCTTGGAAAATGTCACGATGCCTGACAGCGGACAGTACAGACTTTACGAAGTGAAAGATGGTGTCAGGAAATGCATCAGGATGTTTAATGTCTCAGTTGACAGTAAGGGAATTTGATTTTTACAATGTCTGTAGAAGATCTGCATGTGGTGTGTGTGTGGGAAGTCATAAAACGGAATACTTAGGAAAATATTTATTTAAGCTGACAGGGATCTGTCTCATGTTAATGTATTTCCTCATGTTAATGGGGCAGTCATGGTCTGGTGGTTAGGGAACCAGTCTTGTGACCGGAGGGTCGTGGGTTCGATTCCCAGGCCTGAGGCCATGACTGAGGTGCCCTTGAGCAAGGCACCTAACCCCAACTGCTCCCCGGGCGCCGGGCTAGGGCTGCCACCGCTCTGGGCACGTGTGCACCACAGCCCCCTAGTTATCACTAGTGTGTGTGTGTTCTGACTGCACAGATGGGTAAATGCGGAGGACAAATTTCGATTGGGGTGAAAATCACAATTGACAATGTGGCTGACTTATGTGGCTTGACTTAATGTAATTCTGAAATGGGTTAACATTCTGTTTTGTGTGTCCAGACACAAGTCTTCTTGCAGGAAACCAGCAGCAGATGTCCCCACAGAGCAGTGCTCCACCTATTCAGAACACAACCATCTGTAAGTGTCCTGCAGGTTGAAAATTCACCTTGTTCCGCTGTGTCCCGCACAGACTGTTACTAGACTTCATGCTGATGATAAAGCATAGTGAATAAGCAAGACATAATTTATTTGTAATTATATACATGTATTGATTTTAAAGTTGTTTAAAATGCCAGCTAAGTGCACCACAGATGCTATGTTTGCTTTGAGAGTGCTAATGGAGAAGTATAGGGAAGGACAGAAGGAGTTACATTGTGTGTTTGTTGACTTAGAAAGCTTATGATAGAGTACCGAGACAGGAGCTGTGGTATTGTTTGAGGAAGTCAGGAGTAGCGGAAAGGTATGTGAGGGTGGTGCAGGATATGTGCGAGAACAGTGTGACAGCAGTGAGATGTGCGGTAGGAATGACAGACAGGTTTAAAGTGGGGGTAGGACTACACCAGGGATCAGCCCTGAGTCCCTTCCTGTTCGCAATTGTCATGGACAGACTGACGGACGAGGTTAGGCAGGAGTCCCCTTGGACTATGATGTTTGCTGATGACATTGTGATCTGTAGTGAGAGTAGGGAGCAGGTGGAGGCGAGCTTGGAGAGATGGAGGTATGCTTTGGAAAGCAGGGGAATGAAAGTGAGCAGGAGTAAAACAGAGTACATGTGTGTGAATGAGAGGGCAGACGGTGGACAGGTCCAGTTACAAGGAGTTGATTTGGTGAAGGTCGGCAATTTACCTACTTAGGGTCGAAGGTACAGAGTAATGGAGGAAGTGAAAGAGAGGTAAAGAAGAGAGTGCAGGCAGGGTGGTGTGGATGGCACAAAGTATCAGGGGTGATACTATATAATGAAAGGTAAGATCTATAGGACAGTAGTGAGACCTGCTATGTTGTATGGACTAGAGACAGTAGCACTGACAAAGAGACAGGTGAGGGAGATGGAGGTGTCTGAGATGAAGATGTTGAGATTCTCACTTGGAGTGACGAGGAAGGATAGGATCAGAAATGAGTTTATTAGAGGATCAGCTCATGTAGCTTGTTTTGGAGATAAGGTTAGAGAAGCTAGATTGAGATGGTTTGGACATGTACAGAGGAGAGAGGAGACGTATATTGGCAGGAGGGTCTTGAGGATGGAACTTCCTGGCAAGAGGAGAGGTAGACCTAAGAGGAGGTTTATGGATGCAGTGGTAGAGGATATGAGAGTGGCGGGTGTGTCAGTGGAAGACACTCAGGACAGGGCTAGATGGAGGAGTTTGATCCGCTGTGGTGACCCCTAAACGGGAATTGCCGAAAGAAGAAGAAGAAGAAGATTGATTTTAAAGTTGTTTAAAGTTAATGTAGTTAGTTTGATCTCAAAACTACCAGCCATGTATTTACATTTATAGTCTTGGGGAGTTTGTCTAAGAATTATGTTCTCAGTGTTTTTGTCCTATTCCACTGTCATTAATACCTTTATCTGTAAATGTAACAGAAGACACATTGAGTTTAGCTAACGTCGCAGTTATCAACACAACCAAAAATGTACATGTAAACTAATTGTGTCAGTAGTTTACAAAAACAACAGTGTAATTGAATTTTTCGTTAGCAGCAGGTGAGAATAACGGGACTGTGCTCACTGCGGTGCTCCTGCCACTCCTCCTCCTCCTGGCTGTGCTCCTTGGAGTCGGTAGGTTGGACTGATGGCTGATGCTCCTCATGCCCTGGGTGGGGCCATTCACTGCAGATTAAAGGAGATTTAGTCATGTCATATGCAAATGAAAACAAATGACAATGTTTCCATGGACACTCCGCAGGAGTTTATTATTGTAAACGTCGTTCAACATCTCAACAATTTCCAGATCAAAGTAAGCACTGAAAATAATTGTTTCCATTCAATTTCAGCTCAGATATATGGAATACACCACCCAGTGGCTATGTGTGTAGAGAACCTCACACTCTTTATTCTCTTTATTACAGTACTATAGTGGCCTCACTGAGAGGGATGCAGATAAGGAATATTGGCTCTGAGTATACTGCCTGTGAGCGTACCGCTTTTTGAGTAGCAATGAAATTCAACAAAAAGCTCCACACAACCTCCTTTCACAACCCTGAAATACAGTGAGACGCTCTGGAGTCCTTCAAGTTCCTGGGAACAATGATCACCAGGAGTCTGAGGGGGTCATCAACACCAGGTCCACCACAAAGAAAACCCATCAGAACATGTTCTTTCTGTACCAGCTGAAGTTAAACCTACCTCAAAAGCTGCTGGTTCAGTTCTACACAGCCATCATCGAGTGCAGCTCTGAACCCAACATGACCTTCCCAGAACTCCTCCAGAACCAGCAACGCCTCAATCTGGGTTCATGCAACAGCTGTGAAATGAACACTGTAAGAACAGAACGTGCCAGTCAGCCAGAGCAGAACCACAGGGCTCAGCCTGTGGACACAGCAGTCACCCTCTGATATGTTGCAGTGTTCTGAGCCAGGCAGAACTCTCAGATCATTAGGCACAAGGTAGGCTTATCTAGGGTCAAGGGCTCAGATTGGATTGTATTCTACTGGTCTCAGGTTAGTGATGCACTTTTAGCTTTGAAGCATTACAGTTTTAATTTATTTCAATTCTTAACGCTATCTCTAATCTTTCATTTTACTTAAGTTCATTTTAGATTCAGTGAATAAGAATATAAGCACTTTGTAAGTCTGGATACAAGATAAATGCCCTAAATGTAGTGTAATGTAAATTTAAGTCACAGCTTGGCTGTCACAGGTACAACTCCCTGTACTTTCAAACTGCTACTTCAGGAAGTGCCTTGACCATGTGGAGATCACAGGATCTGCACATACCAACAGTAATAAGAGAACACAAGACATACACTAGTAAGGAAAGGAAACAATCAAAGAGACAGATACCAACCATAGTGAAACAGCACCATATGTGTAAAATGTTCTATATAGTTTTATTTATTTTTTTTGTTGTTGTTGTTAAGTCCCAATCACTCTATACTGATCCCAAACCATCTGCTTATATAATGTCACTTGAATTTATGAATACTATGGCATTGCTTGTGTTTGGATTCCAAACCATTCCATAATTTCGCTCCACATATAGACACAAAAATTTTTCTTGGTAGTTCTAACTTTTAATAATGTAAATTTAGCAAAAGATTATGGGCATACTCTTTAACTATAAAGAACTTCTGTAGGTTACTTGGTAGCAAATTATTAAACGCCTTAAATAGAATCTGTACTGTGTAATATTTTACGATGTCATGAATTTTAAGTAATTTTGATTGTATGAAAAGTTTATTGCTGTGTTTTAAAAATACAGCTTTGTGTATGATTCTTATTGCTCATTTTTGTAATTTAAATAGAGGTTGTATTGAACATTCATAATTGTTACCCTATACTTCCACACAATGTGATAAGTATGGGAGAACTAGGGAACAATATAATGTACAAAGTGCATTATGATTAAGAAATTGCTTTACTTTATTCATAATATAGAGGCTTTTTGAAATTTTTGTTTTTATGTGTCTGATATGGGCTTTCCATGTTCATTTACTGTCTATTATTACTCCTAAAAATGTATTTTCAGATACAATTTCAATTTGCGCACCATCTATGCTTATTTGTAATTTAGAATTAATCTTCACATTACCAAATATCATTGCTTTTGTTTTACTTAAATTTTATGATAACTTATTTATGTCCTTCCATTTTACTTAATTCATCATTTATGGTATTTATGAGTTCATTATAATTGTCACTCCTATAAAAAATATTAGTATCATCAGCAAATAATATTAGCTTCAGTGATTTTGATACATTAAAAATATCATTGATATACATATTAAACAATTTTGGGCCCAGCAGCGCCCCCTGGGGGACGCCACAAGCAATGCCCAGATATTCAGATTTATAGTTGCCATTTTCACATATTGAACCCTTTCTGTGAGATAACATTTTATCCAATTTCCTGCGACTCCTCTGATACCATATTTCTCTAATTTGCTTAATAATATTGAATGGTTAATAGTATCAAAGGCCTTTTTGAGGTCAATGAATATTCCAACTGCATAACTCTTCCTGTCCAAAGCATTTGTAACATCTTCTATTGCCTCAATAATAGCCATTGATGTAGTTCTGTTGGTACTGAAGCCATACTGACCTTCATTTAGTAACTCGCACTTTTCAATATATTTTTCTAAATGAGAATCAAACAGTTTTTCTAAAATTTTTGAAAATTGCGGAAGTAAAGAGATAGGTCTATAATTAGTAAAAATATATTTATTATCGTTTTTGTAAAGTGGTATTACTTTTGCAATTTTCATTTTTCTCGGGACAAATACAGTTTGGAAAGACAAATTACAAATATAGGACAGAGGTTTTAAAATATTTATAACTTTTTTGACTAATGCCATATCTATATCATGACAGTCTGTAGAAAGTTTACTTTTACATTTCTGAACAATATTTTTTATTTCATATTCATTTGTTGCAGAAAGGAAGATTGAGTTCATGTTTCCTTTTATAGTTTCATTGGACTGCTGATTTCGTAGATTTGGGATTTCAGCAGCCAAGTCAAGGCCAACATTTACAAAAGATTTATTGAAACCATTTACTATATTACTTCATATTGAAGTCATGGACGTTATTATCAATAAAGTAATCTGGATACTTAGTTTTAGAGACTCCTGGTTTGATTAAATTATTCAAAATATTCCAAGTTTCTTTAATGTTATTTTTATTTTTTTGTAAAATTTCATTATAAAATAATTTTTTGCTTGTTCGGATGACTTCTGTTAGTTTATTTTTGTATACTTTGTATCTTTTCTCAGCTACTTTCGTTTTTAACTTTATGAATTTTTTATATAAGTTGTTTTTCTTTTTACAAGCATTTAATATTCCTTTAGTTAGCCAAGGACATTTATTATTTTTATGATATTCTTTAAGTGGACAATGTTTATTATATAAAGTACAGAAAATCTCCAGGAAATTGTTATATGCATTATTTACATCTGTCTCTCTATGGACTGAATTCCAATCTTGCATGCCTAAACTACTATTAAAGGATTTTATTGATTCTTCTGTTCGTGTTCGTTTGTAAGCTATTTCTCTATCTTGTATAGTTTTTTTATAGTCACAGTCAAAAACAGTAAGTGATCAGTTATGTCACATATAAACAAGCCACTAATGACTTGGTTTTCAATGACATTCATAAATATATTATCGATTATTGTAACACTTTGAGAAGTAATTCTGCTTGGTTTTGTAATTGTTGGATAACGGGACATACTGTACATTGTGTCGGAAAATGCATCTATTGATTTCTGTTTTGCAGGATTCAAAAGATCTATATTGAAATCCCCACAGACAAATATATTTTTTGTACTTCTTCCAGAAAACATGTTTCCCATTTGTTCATTAAAAATATCTATACTTGATCCAGGTGAGCGATACACACAACTTACAATGATGTTTTTCCCCTTTTGGTTATTTATTTCCACTGTCAGACATTCCAGTACTCCATCTGTTGTTAGTGACATACTTTCCAGGACAGTGAAGTTTATTGTTTTATGAATATATAAAGCAACACCACATCCAATTTTGTTTTTCCTGTTTACATACTGCAACTCATACTCATCTAAATAAAAATCAATACCTTTTCCTTTTTGTAACCAGGATTCTGATATAGCAATAATACTGTTATATATAAATTGTGATATAAATTGCTCCAGATATTTGTGTACAGACTCCGGCTGTTGAAATGTATAATTGACAGTTTGTCTTCTGTAGACCTAATGTTTCTATACTGGTCTTGAATGTAATAATCACAATTTGTATTTATTGAAACAGGAAGGTTGTTGTCTGGGTCGATTTCATTTTCCCAATCTTGTGTGTTATACTCAGTATATGCAAATGTTTCCAGATCCTTTAGTTTGAATTGTAAGATTCTTTGTAACAAATCTGTGTCATTGTTGTTCCTCAGTGTAGATGTATTTGATGTTGTAATCATGGTGGTGTTTAGAGTTTCATGTTGTTACCTTTATCCTTCAGTTAAATTTGTCCATCTCTTCTATAGTTCTTACCACCAAAACGTTTGCTCTCTCTGAAGTACCATTTAGTTTTACAAAGATCTTACAATTTGTTACCCAAGTATCCTGGATTCTTTGCTGTTTCTTCAGGTATCTTGCTTTCTTGGCTATATCCACATTCTTTTTGGTTAAGTGCTCGTTTATGAAAACCTTGGTTCCTTTCAGTTTGCTCCTCTGCTTCATGGGTGCCCTTTTATTCCTCCTGTTGGCAAATCTCATTATGATAGTTGGTCTTTCACTGTCTTGTCTCAGTGGGTGACACGCCTCAATGTGCTCCAGTTCCAGCTCAATCCCTCTGCTCTGGAGGTAGGATGCGACCTGTTGCTCCACAGAGCGCGTCTCCTGCTCACTGGGCTCCTCGCCATCACCGACAACCGCGCGCGCGTATGAGCGCGGCTTAATTCGTATCCCCGAAATAATCACATCGTTCATGCGAGAGTATTGCTCCAGATCAACCACTCTCCGCTCCAGTTCTGTTATGCGCCGGATTTTCTCCTCGTTCTGGAGGCACAGCTGCTTTACCTCCTTCTGGAAGAAGTTCCAGAAGTTGTGTGTTGCGTTTTGACAGCAGACACGTCCTCTGCCAAGGAGTCGATTGACTCTTTCAAGTGGCCGTAATTTTGCTTGGGCGGCATGATATCTACAGCCTCGTAGTGACAACAGCAGCTTGTACTGACGCGCCGGCTCAGCTTACTTGTTGTTAGCGTGTCGCTAAACAAGCGGCTAGCCCCCAGTTTTCCAACCCGATCACTCACATACGAGGCAAAGGAGGGTAAACCATCAAGTCAAACCCCCAGGAACGATGGATTTTCTGAGGAAAAAATTTAGTGTTTAATTTAAAAGTATTCCGAAAATTATTCTACGGTAGGAGCTCCGTCAACGATGCACCCATCTGTGTTAGGATCCATTAGGATTTTCACCGTGATCTCAGTGGCCTACAGCATCCAGGCTACAGATACTGTATAAACCAGTTAGACATGGAACTGGTTCTGATACTTTGTATGACATATGGACATGTGTGTGTTTTTCAAACCTTTTATATTTTTATGCGTGTAAAGAAGCCTGTCTCTCTTCTCCCTGCAGAGGAGACTGTGGTTTCCCATTAAGGGTGCAAAAATATAAAAATATTAATTTATATGACATTCTCAAACACATACAGACAACAGTTGCTGGGAGAACATCCCCATCACCTTTGGGCAGTCTTATCTACACCTACATTTGAAGCACCATTGCAAGGACAGATGGGGGACATGTAAAGTCAAATTGCAAACACTAAATCAAATAATGTATTAACAGAAATCACATAATAGAAAACACGACCCTGTACACTGCAAGCAGGAGTGAAACCTGCACAGGGACCCAGTTCAGATTTAACACCTTAACCTCTCAGCCACCGCAGCTCATTGGGAGTGTGACATCAAACTCAGTTATGAGCCCCACAGTGTCATTGGTTCAAAGTTGCAATGGACCTGAGCACTAGGGGACTTTGGCACTAGACTGGAGCCTCAACTGGAGATTTACCCATGATCCCCTGGGCTCCTGATCCCATGATCCTCTGGGCTCCTCTGCTGAACATTCAGCCTCTTGCTGCTCAGTTAGTTTGGAAGGATTCCAAAGCCAAAGGGATCATGGGATCATTTTTACCTTTTCAATTGGATCAGCAGGACACTGATGGACTTTTAATTTATATTTGTCACAAAAGACTGGAGCTTAATTTCCATTTATGCACATTAATATGAAAATAAAAACAGGATGTGCATTTTTTTATTATTATAATCTGCAGTTGTTTTCATGTTGACCGTCATCAACAGGACATTCCCACATTCCTTAAGCCTTCACATCCCTTCTTTGTAACTGGTCATACTGGTGGATTACGCAGGAATTTGTGTGCTTATTATCTGTAAGTTTGCATCTGTATTTCTACAAATCAAAATGCTACTCACTAAATAAAAAATTAAAGTTAAAACTAAAACTTTACAATGCAGTTTAGTTTTGTCTTTTCAATAGGCCCATTAAAATGAAAAAATAAAGCCATCGAAGTTCCACCTTGTTTAAGAATACATTTCCCATGATTCCTCTCCCAGTGCTGTGAGGTTCTGGTCCCCACCTCCAGCTGCCCCTGCACAGACTAAACCCCCTGTAGACCTGTGCAGACTAAACCCCCTGTAGACCTGTGCAGGACGCTACGTGTGTGATGTTCGAGGCATCTGCCGAACATCTCAACACTTAACAGTCACATGTAGCTCTAATGTGTTGATTGTCTACTGCTAGAAAACAGAGTTCTGGTCTAGAGTTTCGATAAAGTGGCCCTGAAGATCAGTGATTAGTACTGCTGAACGCTTAGCTACACCACCCAGCCCGCATGGTACCAGAAAACACAACACAATCTCCCACATCTGCAGCTGGGCAATAAAAGCTGTAACGCAAGAGGACGACCCTTTCACACACAGAGCCAGTGAGGCGAGTCCTACAAAGCAGTCTGAAGCTAGTGGTCATTATTATACGCATCACAGTCACCATCCCAACAGATTACCAAGTAAATCACAGTAAAAACAACATCTTTTAATTCTACATCGTTTTCATATGACATTTATGTTGAGGAGCTCGGTCGTGTGACGGCGTAACCGTTATGAATGTGTGCGTCTTGTCCTGCAGCAGAACTTGGCCGTCAGACCTGGGGCGTCAGACCTCGGGTCCCTGCAGCTGCCTTGCGGCTGAACGCGGACGTTCTCCGAGGTCTCGGTCTTTGGATCGTTTAGTGCAGTTCAGTTCCCTTTCCTGTCTTCTCTCATTCATCCACTCATTCACAGCTCAATTCAAACACATTAATGTAGGAATCTTCTACATGCTTTTATGTCCCCGTGTCTCAAAAAAAAAATAAAAAATCAGAAACTCCAACCACCATTACCATTCCAGTACACACACACACACACACACACACACACACACACACTCTCTCTCTCTCTAACCCCATCTCCACCTCCTTCACACACTCCCCTCCCCCACCATCATGTATTCTTTAACTCCTTCACTCAATCTCGGCGATGAGTACCATCATGGCCACACCGAACAGCAGAGCCAAGATCTCCATCAGCGACTGGCCTGCACTGGAGCGGCCGGCCAGCAGTTCCGGAAGCACTGTTACCGTGGCAATGTAAATGAAGCCCCCTGCTGTGAAGGGGAGGATCCAGGTCGTGGCAGCCACGCCCACACCCTCAGCCAATAGAGAGCAGGCAGTGCCAGCCAATGCACCAATGGCGGTGAGGAGCTGAAGACACATGGCCTAAAATGGCAGGAAACGAGAGGATGAGAGAAACATAAGAAAATGCACCAAACTGTCCACACTAACCTACACTAAACCTACTACAAACCTACTCACTGTGTATAACTATTACCAGAGAAGCACTACACACTGTGTGTAGTGCACATTATAGAAAAAGAACCAATCATCACACTCGGAAGGGCCCTACCTTCCTCTTGGTGCATCCTGATTGGACAAGGATGGCAAAGTCTCCAATCTCATGTGGCACCTCATGCAAGAGGATGGTGATGGTGGTTACCACGCCAACCGTGGGCCCTACCAGGAAGGAGGCTCCAATAGCCAGACCGTCCGTGAAATTGTGCGTGAAATCAGCAGCCAGATTCAGATAACCAGACACCTTAATGTCTACAGAGAGAGAGAGAGAGAGAGTGTGTGTGTGTGTGTGTGTGAGAGAGACAAAGAGTGTGTGTGTGAGTGAGAGTGTGTGAGAGAGAAAGTGTGTGAGAGTGTGTGTGTGAGAGAGTGTGTGTGTGTGTGTGTGAGTGAGTGAGTGAGAGAGAGAGTGAGAGACAGAGTGTGTGTGTGAGTGAGAGAAAGAGAGAGAGAGTGTGAGTGAGAGACAGAGTGTGTGTGTGAGTGAGAGAGAGAAAAAGAAAGACAGTGTGTGTGTGAGAGAGAGAAAAAGAAAGACAGTGTGTGTTCAGTAAGATCATCTCCTCACATTTCCTTCATGTTTGTAGTCCTCTGACCTGAGTGTGTGTGTGTGTGTGTGTGTGCGCGCGTGTCCTCTCACCTGAGTTTGTGTGTGTATGTGTGTGTGTGTGTCCTCTCACCTGAGCACTGCTGCTTGCCTTTCTTGGTCTTCTTCTCTTTCTTCTCCTTCTTCTTCACCTCTTCCTTCTCCTCCTCTCCACTACTGCTCTTCACCTTCGGTGCTGCTGGGAGACCAAAACCATTCAAACATTTAAAGTGGAAATACAGAGTGCCACAGCACAGCGCAGCTACAAAACTCTCAACCACAGCACAGAGCAGCTACAAAACTCTCAACCGCAGCACAGCGCTGTAGTAAAATACAAATAAATATTGTTATTGCCATCATGATTAAAACAAAGCAACGTTGATACGGAGTTAGAAAACCCAACGCCCCCAGGCGACTCCTACCGTGGGAGTGGGCGTGTCCGTGGGCGTGTCCTCCCTTTAACAGACGCACCAGCTTCTCCACCACCAGAAACGCCACGATGCCTCCCAGAACCCACAGACCCACACACATCATGTGACCATGGGCTGCACCTGAAGAAGGTGAAGGTGCACACGCACACACATACACACGCGCACAGAAACACGCACGCACGCACACACTTCATCTGTTATGCCAACATCACATCATTATGCCAACATCATCTGTTGCTCACACAGTGTAACCAATCACGTACCATGAGAGTGGCCATGTGACTGCTCACTGTCATGTGACTGGCTGTGGCCGTCATTATCATGGTGCGAGTGGGGTTCTGTTAGGGAGTGAAAACACACACTGTCAGACCCAACAGAACATTTACTGCACTCAAGATGAATGTGTGTGTGTGTGTACTAACCCAGAGCGTGAGGGATCAGGTGCTGTGTGTGTGTGTGTACTAACCCAGAGCGTGAGGGATCAGGTGCTGTGTGTGTGTGTGTGTGTGTGTGTGTACTAACCCAGAGCGTGAGGGACCCAGAGCGTGAGGGATCAGGTGCTGTGTGTGTGTGCGTGTGTACTAACCCAGAGCGTGACGGATCAGGTGCTGTGTGTGTGTGTGTGTGTGTGTGTGTACTAACCCAGAGTGTAACCCAGAGCGTGTGTGTGTGTGTGTACTAACCCAGAGCGTGTGTGTGTGTGTGTGTACTAACCCAGAGCGTGTGTGTGTGCGTGAGTGTGTGTGTGTGCGTGTGTGTGTGTGTGTGTACTAACCCAGAGCGTGAGGGATCAGGTGCTGTGTGTGTGTGTGTGTGTGTGTGTACTAACCCAGAGCGTGTGGGATCAGGTGCTAGGTGTGTGTGTGTGTGTGTGTGTGTGTGTGTGTGTGTACTAACCCAGAGTGTGTGTGTGTGTACTAACCCAGAGCGTGAGGGATCAGGTGCTGTGTGTGTGTGTGTGTGTGTGTACTAACCCAGAGCGTGTGTGTGTGTGTGTGTGCTGTGTGTGTGTGTGTGTGTGTGTGTACCAACCCAGTGTGTGTGTGTGTACTAACCCAGAGCGTGTGTGTGTGTGTGTACTAACCCAGAGCGTGAGGGATCAGGTGCAGGAAGGCGTCCCCAAGCAGCCCTCCGGAGGCAAAGCTGAGCAGAACCTTCAGCAGGTTCTGGTGCTGGTCAGTGTTTGACTGCACTGGGATGAGGAAGAGGATGAGGAAGGGTGCAGCGCTGATCAGCAGAGTGGCCCCTACAGCCTGGAACCAGTTACAACCAGAACACACTGCTCAGAGCAGATGTTGTGAAGAAACTGGTGAAGTAAAAATGTAACGTTGATTTCAAAGTTTTAGATGGATAGATCGGTTTAGATGGATGGATACATCTAAGGTACGTTTAACCTGCAACAAAAATATCTCAGTATGATCAATGTTTTAAACGTTCATGATGACACTCCAATCATTTCAAAACTAATCAGCAATTCTGATACACTGCGGATCTGTATCACTAGTGACATCTGGTGGTGGATCGCCGCTATTGCTCTATAAGCCATTTTCATCCATTGTCTTCTGCATTGTGAAGGAGCTGGCCATGCTGCACAGAACAGGGAACGTAAACAGAGGATCAGACCCTGTCGATGGGAACACAGCGTTACACTCTATGTTCAGGAAGAGTTTCTGTACAACTGGAAGCACCAACAAGTCAAACTAAAGGGTTACAGTTGAAAACGTATGCAGAGATGAGCAGGATCAACTACTGACCGTTAGACACGCTCAGGTCCCCATAGAGAAAAGCTCTACATGATCACGCCAGATGAAGCCAGACTTGGAGAGAAACACTGATCTACGTCTGTGTGACAGACGGCAGCTGCTACACTTCAAACTAGAGAGTAAGATGATACGTGCTGAGAGGCGTTTCCAGGAGCTTCTGAGCAGGAATGGGAGCAAAATGCAAAGAGATCCTGCATGTGTGTTTACCAATGTGCGTGTTCTCCCTGATGTCACGCTATGGCGCCATGGCATCACACTAGACCGCCCCTAGATGGCAGTGTTAAACAGTCTTATTTTTGTTTGGCCAGGAAAAGTGAAAAAAAAAAAAACTCAAGTGTTTGTGGGCAAAATGGCTGCCAGCTTCAGGCCATAAGACAAGAGTGGAGCTCCTACCTCAATGTTCAGGACACCTCAGTCTGGACAAACTTCCTTTGGGTTTAGTAGAGCTACTTTCATCTCATTTCTACCCAAAGAGCCTTAAAGTAATAATTCCAGCCACTATAAGATCTATGAGAACTAATGAAACAAGACTTGGTTTCCATTGAAAAATGGAGATTTCATATTTGACACAACATGATGTTTATATCAGGAAGTACATCATACCAAATTAAGCACATCATTAATAAGTGAACCACTGTTCTCTGAAAACTCACAGCAACAGAGCCGCACGTGATGTGGTTAGTTCCAAACACAGGCCCTGTTCAATGCACACACCACTCACCAAATCAGCACATTTGGCCCTTGTGGGTGCGGCAGACAGGTGGTGTTATACAGATCACACCTTAACCAGAGGCCTGATGGATGAATGTGTCTCATGGTGGTGTGTGATGTGACTGTGGGCTGGCCGAGTCAGTATTACTGTGATTGTTTTACCTGCATCCACAGCTCCAGTGTGCTCTGTCTCTCCACCCTCACCCCATCACCACGACTGGGGGAGTGCTTGTGGGCATGGCCATGCCCATGGGCGTGCCCGTGGCCATGGGTGTGACCATGTTCGTGGCTATGGGCGTGGCCATGGTCATGGGCGTGGCCGTGGTCATGGGCGTGGCCGTGGTGACTCTCCTGCTCAGAAGGCTCGTTTGCTTCTGCACTCCACTTGCTTGCACCATGAAACATCTTCACACCACCATGGGAGTGTCCATGGAAACCATCGTCACCGTGAGAATGGCCGTGCTGGTGTTCGTGATGATCGTGCGCGTGCCCGTGTGAGTGAGCGAGGGCTAGCCATAAAGCTAACAGCACCATAGACAGGGGAAGCGCCCTCATTTCACCTGGACGTGAGAGAAAATGAGCCCATTAGCGCCAATTAGTGAAACAAAGCAAAGTACAGAACTCCACAACAGTCACCGGGGGCCGGACACCCATGAGCAGTGACTGGAAAGGACAAATGTCTACATCTCTCGCGAACAAATACATTATTAATTTCAGCAATAAATACAATTCTAACCACTTTTAAAAACCAATAAACCCCAATGGTTTGCGCATCCTGGGGTATAATGGAACAGGGGGCCGATTGCCAGGCGCTACTCGGTTTCTCAGTAAAGTCATATTGGAGATGAACGAAACCAAAAGCAGCGTACAGGTATCTAGCTTCATCCCCACACAGCTTCATAACCGCACACAGGTGAGTTATAGATGACTAGGTCCTGTAATTCTCGTGATTAAGGCTCTTTTCAGCAGTCTCGTTGCTTCATAACGTGGAGAGCCGTTTTCTGTCCGCTTCATTCTAACAGTTCTGCTACGGTGGCTAGCTACGTTAGCTCGCCAGGGGCTTAAAGTATTAGTATCGTCCAGGGTGCGACTACAGGGATTACAGCTAGCGCTGGCCATCTGCGTTCCGCCTACCCCCGCGGAGCAGGTGAGCGCACTGACCGGGAACATCTGCCGCGCACACGGGGAAACTGATTCTGCCCATCCGGCTAAGTTAAAGCTAGCTCGCTAGCTAGGCATCCTATCTAGTTGGCTAAATAAGCATTGCTATTGGCCGAGAGAATCAACAAACTGCTTCTTTACAACGAAGTGTGATATACTCACCCGTTTGCTCGATTGCGTAAATGCTATACTTATAGATTATCGCAAAACCGTCCTGTGAAGTTGCTGATCATATGATGCTCCTGCCTCTCAAACCTACGTGGCATGTAGTCAAGGGAGAGAAATCTCGCGAGAATGCACGCATAGAGTCTCAGTAAGCGCGTGCGTGTAGATAAACGGATCGTCTCCAATGCGCGTGGAGATCTTAGAAACTGTGCTGTGTACACATGATGTGAAATTCACAGTGTGAATTCTTCTTGCAAGCACAATTTGAAAAAAATGCGAATGACACTCATGCGATTGTTGAATATTAGACACAAACGTACTGTTAAACGCTTGTAACCGTTATGGACAATTGAACTGATATCAAGGCTACATTTGGAGTTTTTGTTAATATATTTACCAAATTACTGCTCCCTTATAATCTTCGCTTTTTTGTTCACGTGAACAGCGAGACAAAGTGTAGTGAACTGAGTCAGCTTGATCGCTGGGCATACAAGATGTTTGAGTTTTACAAATGCACTGGATTCATTCAGTTGTACCCAGTAACAGTTACATCCAAGAAAACACCTGACAGACAGCAGACATTAAAATACAGTTATAATGTAGGCTAGACACAATATCCTTAAAACAGTACAGCGACAGAGGCGTAAACGCCCACAGCACACGGAGCCACATGTTTGCTCAAAACTGTCTGTTTCTCCGCGAGATGCAACGACGGTAAACATCGAGACTGGTCCGCGCTGCTGTCACGAGCGCCTCCTGGCGGTCGGAATAGCTGAGGTCCTTGTGATATTTGGTGTATTAAACTAAAGACGTTTTCATTCATGTATTTTTAAAACCTAACTTACATTTCTTCTCTCTCTTTGTTAGAAACATTTACTTTGCACATATACTCACTGGCCCATTTTTCAAGTTGCATCAGTCTGATCATCCTAAAAAATAATTTTTATGTTTAATGTTCACTGTATAAACAGCAGGGTGACTGTAACGGGGCCTTTCTGCTCTTATATACACGGCCTGGCAAAAAAAGTCGCAACCTGGATTAAACTAAACAAATAGTTACGAGGCTCCTATTGGATAATTACTGCATAGGCGATTATCTTTCAGATGGCAACAAGTAATGTAACCCCTACTGGTGCAACGGTTTGCATTTCTTAAACAACCATATCGAAAGACACATCCAGTCATCGTGGAAAATATGTCAGTCTGTTTGAGAAGAGTCAAATCGTTGTCATGCATCAAGCAGAGAAAATATCTAAGGAGATTGCAGAAACTATTAAAATTGGGTTAAGAACTGTCCAACGTTTTATTAAAAACTGGAAGGATAGTGGGGACCCATCGTCTTCGAGGAAGAAATGTGGGCGGAAAAAAGTCCTTAATGATCGTGATCGGCGATCACTTAAACGTTTGGTGAAATCAAATCGAAGAAAACCAACAGTAGAACTCAGTGCTATGTTTAATAGTGAAAGTAAGAGCATTTCCACACGCACAATGCGAAGGGAACTCCAGGGATTGGGACTGAACAGCTGTGTAGCCTTAAGAAAACCACTAATCAGTTAGGCTAACCGGAAAAAAGGCTTGAATTTGCTACGGAGCATAAAGATTGGACTCTGGAGCAATGGAAGGTCATGTGGTCTGATGTGTCTAGATATACCCTGTTCCAGAGTGATGGGCGCATCAGGGTAAGAAGAGAGGCAGGTGAAGTGGTGCACCCATCATGCCTAATGCCTGCTGTTCAAGTCTGGGGGGGGGGGTCTGATCTGTGGGTGCTGCGGTTGGTCAGGTCTGGTTCAGCAGTATGTGCTCAAAGAATGAGGTTAGCTGACTACCTGAATATACTGAATGACCAAGTTATTCCATCTGTGGGTTTTTCCTTCCCTGATGGCACAGGCATATTCCATGATGACAATGCCAGGATTCATCGGACATGAATTATGAGAGAGAGGTCCAGGGAGCAGGAGGCATCATCTTCACACATGGATTGGCCACCACAGAGTCCAGACCTGAACCCCATTGAGACTCTTTGGGATGTGCTGGTGAAGACTTGGCACAGTGGTCATACTCGACCATCATCTTGGTGAAAAATTAATGCAACACTGGATTGAAATAAATCTTGTGACATTGCAGAAGCTTATTGAAACAGCCACAGCGAATGCGTATTCAAATCTACAGGCGCCCAGCAAAATATTAGTGTGACCGTTTTTGGCCAAGCAGTGAATTCTAGCTGTACGTTTAACCAGGGCCATTTATAACTTTGATGTTCTGTATTGAAGTAATTGTTCAAGTAATGTTTACTATATTATATTACTTTTTTATTATTGTATTTTTTATTTTTTTGCATTTGTAGTGATTGTCATAGTTCCCCCCTGTGGCATCGTGGTTCCCATGGTGCTGGTTGCCATGTGCTTCTATTTGTTCGGTTTTCGTTCCCACCCTGGTTCAGTACTCCTGTTGCTTGTCCTGGTCTTCTTGTGCATATGTCACCTCTCTTCTTTTCTGGTTATACTGTGTTTTGCGTCCTGTTTTGTGCCTTGATGTCCTGCTCTGTGTCCTGTTTCGTGCCTTGATGTCCTGCTCTGTGTTCATCTTTGCTTTTGTGTCCGTTGTGTTTTCCAGTGTTGGTGCTGTCTGGCTGCTCTGGTTTTCAGCTCTGGGCCGTTGTAAGACTAACAGTTGCCTTAAATAAACGTTGCTCAACTCAATGTTTGCATGTCGCCTCTTGTAGTTGCATGTAAGATTCCATAATGACCAATCACCAGACACACTGACTGAGTGGGGTGTTGGCATGTGGTTGACAGGTACACGTGTGCGTGAGGAGGAGGGGACAGGGACACGTGTGTGAGGAGGAGGGGACAGGGACACGTGTGTGTGTGTGTGTGTGTGTGTGTGAGGAGGGGACAGGGACACGTGTGTGTGAGGAGGGGACAGGGAAACGTGTGTGCGTGAGGAGGAGGTTATTTGCCCCGCCCCCCTCAGCTCCCGCTAACATCACCTCACTTCTCCTCCTCCTCCCTTTTTTGCCCCGCCCCCCCAGCTCCCACTAATATCACCTCACTTCTCCTCCTCCCTTATTTGCCCCGCCCCCCAGCCCAGCAAGTCCAGGTCTTGTTAAGTGTCCTTTGCAGGGCGATTCAGGACTTTTCAGGATAGAGTTATACTGGATTGAAGAGTTTGTGATGGCAGAAGAAGTTACACAGGTAGTCCAAGTCCACCAGAAGTTACTGACACTCTTTCAGAAATCTTATTTTACATTTCAACAAAATAATTCCTGCCTGCAGGTAAGAACTGAACCATGTTAGGTCTGTTCCTGAGAGACCTACCCACTTCTCTGGTCTATAAGAATGTTCTGGTCTACAGTATCAACGGCTGCACTACGGACACACAGGACTAGAACAGACAGCTTCCCTGAATCCTCCTATCCACACTCCTGTCTCTGTCCCTCTTTACCTCCACACTCCTGTCTCTGTCCCTCTTCACCTTCACACTCCTGTCTCTGTCCCTCTTCACCTCCACACTCCTGTCTCTGTCCCTCTTCACCTCCACAATCCTGTCTCTGTCTCTCTTCACCTCCACACTCCTGTCTCTGTCCTCTTCACCTCCACACTCCTGTCTCTGTCCCTCTTCACCTCCACACTCCTGTCTCTGTCTCTCTTCACCTCCACACTCCTGTCTCTGTCCCTCTTCACCTCCACACTCCTGTCTCTGTCCCTCTTCACCTCCACCTACATTAGTTTGCTTTAGACTTCAGTCCAGTGGTGTATTAACATGCCAGAATAAGTGTTAGTTGTAAACGCTACAACTACACAAAATATCCAGTATAGCTACGATTGTTTTACAAGCAGAGAAAGCAGGACAGTCCCTGAAATCAGTGACAAATGACATTTATCCACCATCTGCAGTGCATGTATGTTTACACTACAACAAACCCTCGTACTGACCCTGATCTGCTCAGGCCATGATGTCCATGTTGCCTGCTGCTTACCACTCTCTCCCTTAATGTCTCTTCTTCAAGTTCATCTGGACCCCCCAACACACACACACACACACACCTCCCATGACCTCTAAGCCACAGGCGGGAATAGTGGCTTTTGTTCTGATGCAAATCATGAGTCCAATTCAGTATCACTTGATTCCATTACAGACATCTGCATATTGAGCATCTGCTCCTAAAACGTACCCCCCCCCCCAAACAACACAGCCGTCTGCCCTTAACCCCTCCCCCCCAGACAGACCCTGTGACCCCATTGTGACCCTTGACCTGGGCAGCCCATCCTCCCACCGTGGACCCCTGGTGCCCCGTCACAGCCAGGCTGGACAAGGAGGGTTGGGTTCAAGGTAAAGGGCTTCCTGCCCCTGTGCCGCCCCTCCCTAATCATATGCACCACCATTTAACCATCTCTCATCACTTCTGTTCACAGCCTGACACACGCACACACACACGTAAAAGACAGATGGGTTAAGGGGACACTGGGCTTCCAGAATGGGGTCAGACAGTCTCAACGTTCTTTTCTTTTGTTCAAGAGATCCTGAATGTTTTGCCGCGTTCATGGAAGTCAGAAACACTCCGTGTGTCAGCAGGTGAAAGGAACATCGAGCAGACGCCGGACGTGAAGTCAGACCCTCAAGGAAACACACATCATTAGTACGTCTCCCTGGGCCTCCATAGCCACCATAGTCACTAGGCGATCATTCAGGAAGTATTTATGATGATACTTGCACTACTAATGTGAGCAGCCCTAGAAATCTTCTGTGTTTAAATGCGGTTCGAGGAGAAGCAGATGACGTGTGGTGTATACGTCTGGGCTATGAACAGTGAAACTTTCTTTTAGTCTGAGGAATAATATGGTTACAGAAAACCACCATCTTGAGTTAACTGGGATGAATTAAAGTCCCAGCACATGATGTTTTTGTGATTCAATTTAAAGATCTTGATAAATCACATTCGTAGATAAAATTAAAATGATTTAAAAATCAGATCATGATGGTAATGCCCAGATCACTGAAACAAAGTGGAACATGTTTTTGCATATTGATATGCCAGAAGGAAATTGATATACTGATAAACTGCAACAGGATGATTTTAACAGGCTCTGCTTTATCATCGATCGAGCTTTTCACACGTAGAACGGAACGTTGTGGAGAGCAGACTCAGCGAGGTTCTACAACCCCGAGGCTGGACGCTGACACCCCTGTGTCTGAAACATTCCTACAGGAGCTTCATTAGATTCATTGTTTGTAACTTTTGTTTTTAGCAGTGGAATAGTTTTGGGGCAAATTTCAAATTGGTTCTTTAATCTTTTACATGGGACTTGATTTTATGCAACCAGTATTTTCTTTGCCCGAGGAAATAAAATTGTTCCCTGGAGCCAAATGGGTGTCAGACTCCAGCCTCAGGTTGTAGAACCTCATAGCACAGTGAGTCTGTTTTGTACCATCCCTGTTCAGTGCGTGAAAAGCTTGATCATTCGGTTGTATAACAGGGCTCACGGGCTCAGGAACAGGATCTGAACTGGTCTAAGGTCACTAAGTTTGTCATAGTGGGAACAATATAATTTAATAAATTCTGGAGAGATTTTACTTATGGTTTTACTTATGTACTGGTTTTAACAAAAGACAAAAAGCAGTTTAACAGGAAGCAGCTCCAGGTCCCTAAGGAGCCGAACTTCACTGGAAGGATCACCACAGTGACGCCAAGAGGAGACCATCACCCTGCTGGGGACAGGACACCTGCTGGGGACAGGACACCTGCTGGGGACAGGACAGTCACACTTGTTTTGTATTGTACTGGAACAACTGGAGTTTCCTGAACTTCATATCTTACCCAAAGAAGTCGATTGAGTCACCACGTCAGGTCTGCTCTGGTCGTGTGCTGAAAGCCGGTGTAAAGCGTGTTAGTAGATGAGCCATGACGACAGGAGGCTTTTATCTGCAGAGCAGCAGATCCCAGTCTGGCTCCTGTAGATCCACAAAGGTGTCAAAGGGGCGTGAGCACTATGGCTGCAGTGCTGCCTTTAATCCCATTACAGCACCAGTACCATACAGACCCTCCGCTGCTTATCACACAGCCTGCTGGGATAGCCCCGTGTGTGCTGGGTCACGGACAGGCTGTCTGTACGATCTCCAAATGGACAGCTAGATGACATCAGACACCAGCAACAAACAGTTCACATTAAGAGGGAAGCCAAATGTAGCTTTAATGTGCCAGTATAAACTACAGTATAACCCTTCTGTGTTGGTGACACTAGATTCACCAAACACTCATATTCAGTGGCATCCTGTGTATTTCTCAAGTCCATAAACACCTTCACTGGTTTGACTCTAAATGGCCTCTACATGCTGCTCTGCTCCATTTTACTTTTAGTCATTGAATCAGACACTTGTAAGTCATTTTAATGGTAGAAATTGCACCATCCTTGTGGCTGATTCATTCATCTCTTCCACAGAGACTGGTGTTCTGATCCAGACTGAGCACACATGCTGCCTACTGCCTACTGCATACTGCATACTGCATACTGCATCTATCACCTTAGGAAGTTATTCAACATTATTATTCAATGGGAAATAAAAAAAGAGATGTTTGCTGATAGCTGATAGTCCTGGCCCAGTGTCAGTTGTCCATCTAAAACAGCTCACACACACACACACACACGATTCTCACTCAATAAGCATATTTGCGTAGACAATGACTGGAGTCAATTGGTTGTCAAATGCTACGTGTGTTTAGGCAGTGGCGACCACGGTGCGGCCAACACACGGATCCTCCCGGGGGGAGATGGTCTCTCCTGCCTCACACACCTCTTATCGCCCCACACAGTTCAATGTTAGCGTCCAGCATGTCCAGCCTAGCATGCCCCTCCCCCTTTTCTCACCCTCGTCTGCTCTTGTGCTGTCCAGCTGGCTGTAACCCCTGACCTCCTGACCTCCTGACCCTCACTCCTGACCCCTGCACTCGTTCCCACGCCACGCCCTTTTGTGTGGATCTCACCATGGCAACACCTCGGCCACTGCTGCCGTGGTAACAGATGGACAGAGCCCTGGAAATAACTTCATTCAATCAAGCCACGCACATTCTGCCCCAGACCTACGCACACACACACACACACACACTCTCGTGGAGGCCCTGCTCATTGGTCATGCTATGTGATAAAGTCATTAGCGCTAGCTTGAGTTCACCTCGGCATACACAGCCAGGCACAGCAGACAGAGTTAGCGACTCTTACGATCACACTGGTTCTCTGGGAAAGGCCTCCAGCGACCAATGAAGAGGGTGATCTCTACTCCCCTTTACTCCACCTCCGCACCGCCCCTACTCCAACTCTAGCTCTGCACTAACCCCTTATTTGTTGTTCATGTTTACATCACAGTGGCTTGGTGGTTAGCATGTATGGTGGTTAGCATGTTTGGTGGTTAGCATGTATGGTGGTTAGCATGTTTGGTGGTTAGCATGTTTGGTGGTTAGCATGTATGGTGGTTAGCATGTATGGTGGTTAGCATGTTTGGTGGTTAGCATGTTTGGTGGTTAGCATTTTGGCTCTCAGCACTGGGGTCTTGGGTTCAATGTTTCAATGTTCTCCCTGTGTCAATCCAAAAACATGGAGGTTAAGTAAATTGGCTTTTATGATGAAAATTATCTCTGAGTTTGTGACTGTATGTCTCCAATAAAAAACAGTTGTTTGAATGTCTGTGCATGTGTGTGTGTTTGTGTGCCCAGTGGTGGATGGTCCTATGTCACTAGGGTCTGTTCTGTCTCCCCTTCCTGCACCCGGTTCAGTCCCCAGGGGGCATGTGGGGTCCAATACAGAGGATGCTGTGCGTGATTGGCTGCCGCTTCTCACCGGTGTGATTGGTCGTGTAAGACTTGTACCTGTGTTAAAGTTGTAAAGCGACCTTGGGTATCTTGAAAGGTGCTATATGAATGGAAATTCATTGTTTGTTTTTTAAACTGATATGCATCATTGGCTTGTCAAGGATTTTAAGCTGATCATGTTCTCAGTTTTAGCAAAGCAAACATACTTCAAAATCATTATGTGTAAAAACATCAATAAAATGTGACATATGACGTCCAGGAGGCTTTAACAAAGTTCTTATTAAAACGAGACAGAGTGATGCTGTAATTCTGTAGAGCAAACAAACTCGACAACCTCGACAAACTCAGCTAATTGCTTCTTTATTGCAGACACTCAGACTCTGCGACGGTGAAGGGGTGATGTGGGAAGACTCGTGCTCTCCAAACACGCTTCCTCATTACACAAAGGGCCTGCCTGAACTTTGACCCTTACAGTGAATACACCAGTAAACAGAGCCCTGTTGAAGCAGCTGTGTGCAGTCAGAGGCGTGTTGCCCACTACTGTCTGCTGAGACGGCACGACCAAGCTCACCTACACACATGCGAAAGAAGTGAGCAACTCTCTGAAGAACTGACAGAGATCACGTTCCTGAAGCTCTGGAATGTTCTTCTAATGCACTAGGAGAAGATTCTGGACAAAATGGAAAATTCTAGCACCTGTTCTAGCATTTGCTAAAGATAATTAACATGAGATTCAGAACAGCGTATACTTGTAAAAAGTGATTCTAGATTCCTGGTTAAAAGTGGTCTGGCACTGACGCTGATGTGCAAATTGTGTGTGTGTGTGTGTGTGTGTGTGTATGTGTTTATAGTTCACAGCGGTCTGCATTTCCCTCTGAAAACCTGCCCATTGTGTGCTAATCATTCAAACACTGATAACTCAAACACTGATCACTCAAACACTGATAACTCAAACACTGCTGTACGATCCTCAGTGCCTCAGTTAGACATCTGCATCTCCCCCTGCCTGCCTCTATCTCCCTCTCCCTCTCATTCTCTCTCCCTCTCCCTCTCATTCTCTCTCCCTCTCTCTTTCTCCCTCTCTCTCCCTCCCTCTAACTCTCCATCTTTCTCTCTCTCTGTCCCTCTCTCCCTCCCTCTCTCTCCATGTCTCTCTATCCCTCCCTCTCTCACTCCCTCTCCCTCTACATCTATCTCCCCAACTCCCCCTTCTCATCTCTGCTCCCCGCTCTCTCTCCATCTCCCCCCCCCTCTCTCCCTTTTCACTTTATCCTTCTCTCTCTCACTCCCCCTCATCTCTCCGTCTCTGGCCCAGTGCATTGTGGCCAAGGAGATTTTCTCCATTGAGTTTCTGTCTCTTAGGAAACCCCAGTCCTGCATGAAATAAGGGAGCGAGAGACACGTAGAGAGAGAGAGAAAGAGAAAGAGAGAGAGAGAGAGAGAGAAAGGGGGAGCGAGGTGGGTGGGTGGGGTGGTCAGCAGTGAAAGGACAGCTCAGGAAAGTCGGGGTACGCGGGGAGAGAGTGTCAGTAGAGGCTGAGAACGGCCGACGAGCAGAAGCTGGACAGAACCGCAGAGCAGAGTCAGACACTCGGAGCCCAGACCAACTCCAGGCCTTCACACCACACCAAAGTGGAAGAGGAGGAAGAGGACGATGAGGAAGAGGACGCAGTAAGAACACGTGCTTTGTGATAAGGAATTAAACATCATGTTTTTAACTTCCGCTTTTATCTCAACAGGACTTCAACATTTTCTTCATTTTTAAATATTTTTTAAACCCAGAGCAGGGCCCAGTGTTGGGGGCCCAGTGTGTGGGGCTGTTTGTAGGGGGCCCAGTGTGTAGGGCTGTGTGTGGGGGACCCAGTGTGTGGGGCTGTGTGGGGGGCCCAGTGTGTGGGGCTGTGTGTGGGGGGCCGTGTGTGGAGCTGTGTGTGGGGCTGTGTGTGTGGCTGTGTGTGGGGGGGTCCAGTGTGTGGGGCTGTGTGTGTGGGGTTCTGTGTGGGGGCCCAGTGTGGGGTTCTGTGTGTGGGGCTGTGTGTGTAGGGTTCTGTGTGTGGGGCTGTGTGTGGGGGACAGTCCTGCTCCTCCGATGGGCTGTTTTGTGTGAAGGCAGCTGGGATGGCAGCGGTGAGGTTTGGAGTTCAGTGGCAGCAGGAAGCTCTCCGATTGGCTGGACGGCAGCTGTGCTAGAGCAGTGAGCAGATGTGTGTTAGTGGGGAGGGGAGCAGACACACACCTGCGCTCACCATCACCTCATCCACGCTACAGATCCACAGCTCAGTCTGTTAGCCCAAGCTTAAGTACCTGGATCCCTGGCCAGAGAGCAGCAGGTGGGGTGAGTTACTGTCTTTGCACTCATAGCTGTCAGATGCTCACGCACGTTTGCCTGACACTGTTGCCATGTTCTGTTGGAACTCAGAGTTCAGTGGAGAGTTCAGTGGAGCATGTGTTGGGGAGATGATCAGAGTTCAGTGGAGAGTTCAGTGGAGCATGTGTTGGGGAGATGATCAGAGTTCAGTGGAGAGTTCAGTGGAGCATGTGTTGGGGAGATGATCAGAGTTCCGTGGAGCATGTGTTGGGGAGATGATCAGAGTTCAGTGGAGCATGTGTTGGGGAGATGATCAGAGTTCAGTGGAGCATGTGTTGGGGAGATGATCAGAGTTCAGTGGAGAGTTCAGTGGAGCATGTGTTGGGGAGATGATCAGAGTTCAGTGGAGCATGTGTTGGGGAGATGATCAGAGTTCAGTGGAGAGTTCAGTGGAGCATGTGTTGGGGAGATGATCTTCTTGAGTTCTTCCATTGTAACTCACTGCTCGGTTTCCTGAACCTTCATGGATCGGCTGTTATCTGTTCTGCCTCAAGCTGCACACACTTTTGACATGTTTTCTGTTGAATCAGCATTCAGCTCCTCTGAGCCTCAGCGAGTGTTACAGACAGGAGGGTTAAAGCCTAGACAGACAGAAGGTGTCCAGCTGGGTTGAGCCGAGGAACCCTGTGCTGAATGTGAGGAGTGTGGGGCTCAAATATGTGTTTAAAATTTGGGGCTAAAATATGGGGCTAAAATATGTGTCCGTGACGGCACCATCATCTCTGCGCTTTGATCTTTCAAGCCATGAGGATCCTGTAGGGCGTGTGGGGGTCTGGGGCGTGTGGGGGTCTGTGGGTGTGGGGGGGTCTGCGGCGTGTGGGGGTCTGGGGCGTGTGGGGGGGTCTGGGGCGTGTGGGGGTCTGTGGGTGTGGGGGGGTCTGGGGCGTGTGGGGGTTTGGGGCGTGTTGGGGGGTCTGGGGCGTGTGGGGGGTTCTGTGGGCGTGTGGGGGTCTGTGGGTGTGGGGGGGTCTGGGGTGTGGGGGGGTCTGGGCCCTGTGCACTGACCCACATGCTGCTGCCCATTGTGTCAGTGTTCCAGAGAGGGTCAGACTCAGACCCCTCTCCTCCCCTCTCCTCCCCTCCCCTCTCCTCGCCTCTCCTCCCCCCACCTCCCCTCCCCTCTCCTCCCCTCCCCTCTCCTCCCCTCTCCCCTCTCCTCCCCTCTCCTCTCCTCTCCTCTCCTCCCCTCTCCTCCCCTCCCCTCCCCTCCCCTCTCTTCCCCTCCCCTCTCCTCTGGTTGAGTATACCATATGAACCCTGTGTCTGATGGCCCGGAACTGATTGTCCAAACGCAATTCTTGTGCTCGTTGAAAAGCAGGAGTTGTGGATGGACATCATGCTCCTGTCTGTCCCAGCACTGCCGTGTGTCCCAGCACTGCCGTCTGTCCCAGCACTGCCGTCTGTCCCTGGACTTCTGTCTGCTGGCCCGACTGCTTCTCAACTCTGTCCTGCACCTGCACATTGGACTTCAGGATCCATCACTGGGTTTCTCTCTGGTTTCCAGATTGATATGATCACATCTGCTTCTTCAGCCACGCTGGACAGAGCGTTCAGAGAGACTCGTGGGAAAAAGAGGGGAAGAGATTGAGGGAGAGGGAGAGGAAGAGAGAGATGGAGAGATCAGGGGAGAGAGGGTGAGAAAAATCAGGGGAGAGAGGGAGAGAGGTCAGCGGAGAGAGAGATGGAGAGATCAGGGGAGACAGAGAGAGAGAAATCGGAAGAGAGGAAGAGAGAGGGGGAAAAGGGAGAGAGGTCAGGGGAGAGAGAGAGATCAGGGCAGAAAATGAACTGTAGAGAGAAAAAGACGATAACACATCTAGGGTGTCTATATTTCAGCCATATTTGCTTTCAAGGCCTTTTCTCCTTCTCTTTCTCTCCTTCTCTCTCTCTCCTTCTCTTTCTCTCCTTCTCTTTCTCTCTCTCTTTCTAAAGACAACAAGATAGAGGGACAGAACAAATGAATGAATGAGATGTGTGTGTGTGTGTGTGTGTGAGTGTGTGTTTAGTGAGGCTAGAGGGTCAGACAAACAGATGAATAGGCGGGAGAAAGACAGCAGATGAGGAGAGAAGGAGAGAGAAGGATGGACAGATCTTTTATGAGACAAAAACTATATTTGAACTACAACTAGAACACAGCAGGATAGAAAAGCTACAAGAAAGAGAAGTGAGAAGGAGAGAAGAAGACAGAAAAAGAGGGAGAGGAAGAGAGAAAGAGAAGGAGAGAGAAACAGAGGGTGAGTGAGAGGGATAGAGAAACAGAGGGTGAGAGAGAGGGAGAGACAGAGAGGGAGAGAGAGGGAGAGAGAAACAGAGGGAGAGAGAGGGAGAGAGACAGAGGGAGATCAAGAGGGAGAGGAGCATTAATATGCTAATGTTCTAGGCAAATGCACAACAGGCTCACTGACCAGACTAATCACTACAGGACACACACTAAGGTTAATCCTACACACACACACACACACGAGCTAATCCTTCACACCCCTCTCTTACTCACACCCATTCACACATACTGAGATGCACGTGTCTGTACGCGTGTACACACACACACACACACACCCACACACAGAAAAGATCACATATTCACGCATATTCATATATGCACGCACATGCACAGAGACACTCAACAGAACACATATGTACACACACACTGTATGTCAGATTTATCTGAAGACCTTTACAGTACTATACAAATTAGAAAAAAATGTGAAATATTCATGTGCACAACACACACACACACACACACACACACTGATGTTTGAGAGATCGGCCCCCAGCTGCAGGTCTCACTACTCCAGGGTCCGCAGGCCAATACCACCTCACACCACGGGAGTTTCACGCTTTCACCTCGACACTACCTACTTGTAGCAAATCACAACTGTTAATAAATATTTTTTACAGCTTGAATTGGTCAAATTTGTCATTTATTCTCCTACTGTTACGTCTTTCCCTTTGCAGTTAACGTCACAATTCTCGGGCACAGATTTCGCTGTAACGTGTAGCGTTCGTTGGCACTGAGAGTGTTATGATTAGTGAATGTTTAATCTTCATATTGCCTTTCTCGTCATGCCTGAATGGTCCTCTCTGTTCACTCTCTCTGTTTTATTTATCACATGGAACAACCTTTTGCTTTCCACTTAACTAAGATGTTTGGGTGCATCTCAATAAATTAGAATATCAGTAAAATGTTAATTTATTTCAGTAATTCAATACAAAAAGTGAAATAAATATTATATAGATTCATGACTAACAGAGTGATCTATTTCAAGTGTTCATTTATGTTAATGTTAATGATTATGGCTTACAGCCAATGAAAACCCAAAATCATTATCTCAGAAAATTATAAGCACATATAAGCTATTATTATATATTATATTAGACCAACTGAAAAAAATAATTTTTATTTATTTATATATTTTTATTGCGAAATGTCGGCCTGCTGAAGTGTGTACAGTAAACGCCCTCAGTACTTGGTCAGGGCTCCTTCTGCACTAATTACTGCATCAGTGCGGCGTGGAGGCCACCAGCCTGTGGCGCTGCTGAGGGGTTATGGGAGCCCTTCAGCTCGTCTGCAGTGTTGGGTCTGCTGTCTCTCATCTTCCTCTTGACAATCCCCCATGAATTCTACACCAGCAGGTGACGGGGCTCCCCAAACCATCACTGATTGTGGAAGCTTCACACTGGACCTGCAGCAGCTGGTCTGTGTCTCCACTCCTCCTCCAGACGCCGGGACCCTGGTTTCCAAACGGCACACAACCCAAGCTGGTGTATTCCCACTGCATTATCATGACCAAAGTCAGGACAGGCATCTACCCACTTCATGCTTCCCTCTGCCATCAAGCTTTTTGGAAATGGAAATGTAATTTTCCGGCAGGACTTGGCACCTGTCCACACTGCCAACAGTACCAGTAC
Organism: Brachyhypopomus occidentalis; assembly: GCA_020368025.1. Classification (NCBI taxonomy): domain Eukaryota; kingdom Metazoa; phylum Chordata; class Actinopteri; order Gymnotiformes; family Hypopomidae; genus Brachyhypopomus; species Brachyhypopomus occidentalis. Next base: position 726,743 of record JAGXOD010000101.1, read on the forward strand.
CTGGTTTAATAACCACAGTATCACTGTCCTTGATTGGCCAGCAAACTCGCCTGACCTAAACACCATAGATAATCTATGGGGGATTGTCAAGAGGAAGGTGAGACACCAGACTCAACACTGCAGCTGCTATCAAAGCAACCTGGGCTTCCATGACACCTCAACAGTGCCACAGGCTGATCTCAATTTTTGAGATAATGATTTTGGGTTTTCATTGGCTGTAAGCCATAATCAACCTTAAAAAAAACACTTGAAATAGATCACTCTGTTTGTCATGAATCTATATTTGCGTTTCATTTTGTATTGAATTACTGAAATAAATTAACTTTTTAATGATATTCTTATTTATTGACATGAACCTGATGATTAAGAAGAATTATTATCATGTTAAATGTAAAATGTTAAATAGGCTGTGTTGTCCGCGTTCGGGCGTATCCGAATATATTTGTAGTATATTCGCTTGACCACTAGAGGTCGCTTGTGCTCTTGGTGTCACGGAGCTTTGAAGGAAGTCGCTGCAAGTCTGAGGGAGGTAACATCCGGTATAGAGGTAATTTACATTAGAATGTCTGCAGATGTTATTTTTTATGTTTATGAACAGCTCTGATGTTACGAACCGCTCAGAGATGAAAACATGTGTGAAATATGCCAGCGGTATCCTCACAGAAGAATGAATCGTTGTTCTGAGAGTCCCGTGTGGATCTGCCTTGCTGTCGCAGACTCGCCCGTCAGTGTTTAGTCCGCTGCTCTCCGTCTGATTTATGGTGAGTGTCTGAAGTTACAAAACCCGAACTTGCCCGATAACTTTAGTATCTAACTGGGTAGCTAAGTAATTATTCGGATTGGGTGAAAATTAGCTTCAAGACAAACAGAAACATCCACTTAGCCAGCAGAAGAGAACGAGCATTTGTAAGTTTTTGTTTCACGGTTCATTTTTCATAGCATAACTGAGGCTTGATAAAGAAACAACGGTGGTGGACAGAAATCAAGTCGCCTGTTATTAACGATTGTTTTGTTTACAAAAATAAACGTGACCTGCGCATTATATACGCCCATGAAACATTAATACAAAAAAGTAAGCAAATCTGCAGTGTGGCATCTGCGCATAACCAGACCAGTAGGTAAAATGATGTTTATATTGTGCACAAGAGTGAGACCCCGTGGGGCAGCCCAGTCTGGCGTGTGCTGTGTCCGCAGGGCTCCGAGGCGGCGATGGCCCATCCGGTCCGTGTGCAGGTGTCCAGTAAGACGTGGGAGCTCAGTCGCTACGAGCTGCACAGGACGCCGCAGGTAATGTTTCCCCGCTAACAATGTCATGAAAATAGCTCGTGTGAGGTTCATACAAAACCCCAATAAATACCTGCCTCAGTCAGCGTGTCCTGCGCATGCGCTGCCCCTAACAGTAAACAATCGCATCTCCTACACAAACCCGTCCTGCACATGTAATCTACCTCTCCCATCACTTGACCTTGTATGTAGCCCAGTGTATTTATTCATGCCTGTGATCCCCACAGAGCATCTGTACTGTCACACAGTCTGTCAGCTGTTGTCTTGAGAGAAGTTGTGTCTGCTGTTTTGCTCGGGTGCTGAAGGAGGCGATCATGGATGGTACTGAGATCGCTGTGTCTCCCAGAAGCCTCCACAGCGAGCTGATGTGTCCAATCTGCTTGGACATGCTGAAGAACACTATGACAACCAAGGAGTGTCTGCATCGCTTCTGCTCAGAGTGCATCGTCACCGCACTCCGATCAGGGTAAGCTGTGTGTGTGGTGTGTGTGGTGTGTGGCAAACAGTCATGGGTTTGGTGTCCAGGGAATACACACTTGATACTGAAAAAACTATTTGTGAGTGGCGCTGCATAAGGGTGTAAGGGTGTAAGGGTATAAGGGTGTAAGGGCATAAGGGTGATTCCAAGTCACTGTAGCTGTGTTGCAGTTTCACAGCTACAGAATCATCATGACGTACTGTGCTTAGTGTGTTTGGTAGTGTTGGGTGCTGTTGATGTCTGAACACTGCACCAACAGTACTGCCTCTGTGGTGTCCTCCCCTCCCCAGGAATAAGGAGTGCCCCACATGCAGGAAGAAGCTGGTGTCCAAACGTTCCCTGCGGCGAGACCCCAACTTCGACGCGCTCATCTCCAAGATCTACCCGAGCCGTGACGAGTACGAGGAGCAGCAGCACCGGGTGTTGGAGCAGCTGGGGCGTTTGCACAACAAAGCAGCGCTCAGCTGCAGCATCGAGGAGGGTCTGCGCATACAGGCCTTGCACAAGTACTGTGTGTGTGTGTGCGTGTGTGTATACAGGCCCTGCACAAGTACTGTGTGTGTATACAGGCCCTGCACCTGTGTGTGTATACAGGCCCTGCACATGTACTGTGTGTGTGTGTGTATACAGGCCCTGCACATGTACTGTGTGTGTGTGTGTATACAGGCCCTGCACAAGTTCTGTGTGTGTGTGTGTATACAGGCCCTGCACAAGTACTGTGTGTGTGTGTGTGTGTCTGCGCATACAGGCCCTGCACAAGTACTGTGTGTGTGTGTCTGCGCATACAGGCCCTGCACAAGTACTGTGTGTGTGTGTCTGCGCATACAGGCCCTGCACAAGTATTGTGTGTGTGTGTATACAGGCCCTGCACAAGTACTGTGTGTGTGTGTGTGTGTGTGTGTGTCTGCTCATACAAGCCCTGCACAAGTACTGTGTGTGTGTGTGTGTCTGCACATACAGGCCCTGCACAAGTACTGTGTGTGTGTGTATCTGCGTGTCTGCGCATACAGGCCCTGCACAAGTACTGTGTGTGTGTGTGTGTGTACAGGCCCTGCACAAGTACTGTGTGTGTGTGTGTGTGTGTGTGTTCAGGCCCTGCACAAGTACTGTGTGTGTGTGTGTGTTCAGGCCCTGTCCTACCTGTTTGTAAAGTGATCTCAAGATAAATATGGCCATATTGTCATGACTCCTTCTGTACTCATGTTTAATGGATTAGATTAGATAATGCATTCCTGTAGATCTTTAAGATCACAGTTCAGGATTCAAGTGCTCACTGGAAGTTTCAGGTGCTCTAACAACTCTCTCTGCTGGTATATGTTAAGATTCAGGTGTTCAGGTGTGTTCAGGTATGTTTGGTGTTCAGGTGTGTTTGGTGTTCAGGTGTGTTTGGTGCCTCCAGGCCGCAGCGAGTTCGGAAGCCTCAGCAGGAGAGCGACAACACGACTGTCAGCGGCGGAGAGGACAACGGCGATACACGCTCGCATGTTTCCCATGACTCCGCCCCTTCACACCTTACCTCCGCCCCCACTGGCCACACCCCTGAGCCCGGGCCCAGCCGTGGCAAGAGGCTTCGGGCGTCTGACGAATCGGGTCCAGAGGCTGACGCAGACAGCCGGAGACCTCCACGGCAACGGCCACTCTCCGAGATAGAGCTGGTGTTTCGCCCACACCCCCTGCTGGTCAACTCACAGCAGTGCAGCCAGACCAGGTCAGACACAGAATGGTGTGTGAATGGAGCATGACTTACTTTATGATGGATGTGTGACAATATATTTGAGTTCTGGTCAAAAGATCCTTTGGTACATTGATAATTTATAATTAAGCATTTGATCATTTATTTAAGCATTTATAACCAAACTAGCTTGCACAGAGGAACAGCCTTTTATTATTATTATTTTATAGAATATGATAGGACAAGAGACCACTCGATACAGACATCCAGAAATGTAAAATCCAGTAAAGCGTACTGGTGTTCAGAGCCATTCACCTTCACGCTGAGCATGTGTTCCAGCTCTGAGCAAGAAGCCCCACCTGTGTCCGCAGGTACGTGAAGACCACAGGCAACGCCACAGTGGACCACCTGTCCAAGTACCTGGCCCTGCGCATCGCCCTGGAAGAGCAGGGAGGGGCTCACACCAACGGGGCCCCCAACACAGACACCCCCGCCAGGGACGAGGAACATGGCACAGGCCTGCAGAACGTCAGCGAGAAACAGTACACCATCTACATCACCACGGCGGGGGGGCAGTTCTCTGTGAGTGTGTGCACCCTCAGTTCTGCAGCTGTTCCATTACAGTAACGAAGCCTCATGATGCATTAGAGCAGTCACGTGACCTCATGTTGTGTTAGAACAGTAACGAAGCCCCACGATGTGCTAGAACAGTCACGTGACCCCATGATGTGTTCCACTGTAAGGCTCGTCCTTGCTGTCCCTGTTGTGACGTGTTTTCTCTCCCCCAGACGCTGAACGGCTCCCTCACACTGGAGCTCGTGAGTGAGAAGTACTGGAAGGTGAGCAAACCTCTGGAGCTCTACTACACTCCCACCACAGCCCCACCCACTGGCCCCACCCAGCCACCACACCCCTCCCCCACTGGCCCCACCCAGCCACTACACCCCTCCCCCACGCAAGGTTGATCCGACTCACGACTTCCTCCGACGGTTGGATGTGCTTACAGATTGTGGATTTGATTCAGTTGTTTCAGGAAAATCTCACATGTAAATATGAAGAAACATGAAAATGTGCGATTACCACAGAAAGTCCAAAGTAGGTGGTGGTGTTGGGGGGGCAGCCCTCATATCTACAGGCTGAGCTTCAGACTCCAGGATCGATGCAGACGACCACTTCACACCCCCATTACACCCCCCCATGAACCTGTGTACAGAACACTCGCCTCCTTCCAGCTGCCTGTCTGCACTAGAGGGGAGACTCGCTGGAGGCTCCGCCCCCCCTGCTGCAGACTCGCTAGAGGCTCCACCCCCCTGCTGCAGCACACCAGTTCAGATCTGTACTGTTCTGCACTCTTAATGACAATACGCAACATTGCTTTGGTGTTTGGATTCACATACACGCCAGCAACAAGAACATTAAAACCTCACAAATTACTCTGTAGCCGCTCTGGGTATTAAAGACCTGCCATGTCTATGTGCACGACTCATGCAGCAGTCACTTAGAAATCAGATCACACATATTTAGGGTAGATCTGGAGGATTTTTACACCAGGTGGCCTCTATCAATTCTCTCTGTAAAGAACTGATTGTTGAAGCAGCCTACGCCCCCACGATTGCCCCCCCCCCCCCTGGCCTACGCCCCATCGTCCAGCCCCAGGATGCCACATGCGAAGCTGCAGATTGTCATCTTGAAGAAAGAGGCGGAGCACCAGGTGGTTATGAACAATGTGGCTTTATTGAAGGGAGAAATTACTTCTTCTTGGACACACCCACAGTGCGGCCACGGCGACCAGTGGTCTTGGTGTGCTGCCCACGCACACGCAGACTGGAAGAGAGAGAGAGAGACAGGGAATCAGCACAGACCGAGACCAGTCACACACAAACCACGCCAGTCGCACACACTCCTCTCCCCAACTTTGGTCAAATTCGCCACCTCTACTCTGTCTGCACCAGGGCACAGTACCACCACCACACACTAAAGCACACCAATCGATGTTCATCTGCAGCATTTCAATATTCAGCCATCGCTGGACTCATCTCACACAGTTGCAGCTGACTGACATGGCCATAATCTGGGAGCTCTGCCCTCCTAATCCAGATTAATCATCCACTTCAGCAACCTGCTCTTACCCCCCTGTACGTCTGAGCTGTGGCAGAGCAGAGCTGCCCAGATCCCCTCACACGATGGAGGGATGAAGGGCCAGTGATGGGGATAAAGATGTGAAAGGGCCACTCGGACCTGCTGGCCTAACAAGGCAGGAGCCTCACGCGAGTGTCTCCTCCTCCCTGATCTAACAGATCAGCCAGTATCTATTACACCAGCAAAGTCCTGAACTAGATCATGGCAAGAGAAGCCCATCTTCAGCAGCTCACCCCCAGAAGTGCCGGAGACCACGGTGAGCCCTGATCTTCTTCAGCCTCTCCAGGTCTTCTCGCAGTTTGTTATCCAGACCGTTGGCCAGGACCTAAACACAGAATGGGACCAAAACAGCTAATGAACCGTCTCACCCCCAATCACACAGGCCAGACACCGGGTACGTTTTAACCACATTCTGCCATTAGGTCAGTGATCACGTGAACATTCACGCAGCAAAATCAAGCACTAAAGGCTGCAGCAAAAGTGCAGGATTTACAAATATCAACACCAAAAGCCTGTTAGCTGTTCTGCCAACCCCACGGCACAGGAGTGCTGCACATTACTGAATATTAGTGCAGGCTTGTCCTATAAGACCAGAGCTCATACGTACTGAATACCCAGATTGGCTGGTCTGTGGAGGGGCGGGACAATGTTACCTGGCTGTATTTGCCATCCTTAATGTCCTTCTGCCTGTTCAGGAACCAATCAGGGATTTTGTACTGGCGAGGATTCTGCATGATGGTCACTACCCTCTCGACCTGAGAGAGGAGAACAATTACACTGGGGTTCTCACACACAGTACTAATGCCACTGGTATTAATATATATACACATACATGAAAATATATACACTGAAATACTAATGTTTAAAGAAAAGCAATAAACTGGAAACATGTTTTCATGGACACATGAAGCCATTCTGTATGTGACAGTAACCAGTGATAACCATCACCAGCCAGCATCCAAACAGGGTCAGTAAATAACGTGACCATTCTAATAAAGCCAGAACAGCCCAGCGTCCCAATCCAACTCTGGTCGACAGCATAATTCCTACACCAGCCTCCCTCAACGAGGCATAAATGAGGTTGTCCTACCTCATCCTCAGTGAGCTCGCCAGCCCTCTTGCTCAGGTCGATGTCTGCCTTCCTCAGGACCACATGTGCATATCGCCGTCCAACACCCTGCAACACACACACACAAGCTCAGTCAAAACCAAGCAGTTAGCCAGGTCCCCTTCAGATGATGGTCAGAGCCTGGAGTCACACAGCCGCGCTTGGGCAAAGCCTCGACCTGGCGAGGTACTCGTGGGTACTGCTTCAGCTCACCTTGATGGCAGTGATGGCGAAGGCGATCTTCCGCCTACCGTCAATGTTCGTGTTGAGAACACGCAGGATGTGCTGGAACTTCTCCGGAATTACTAGAGACTGAACACAAAGCGAATACATCTTAAGCTCACCAGAAATGAACCTGCATCACACCAACCAGCGGTGGCGCGTTAGGCATTTTAAAGTAGCTTAACGTGAACCAGTTATCCTCGCATAGCCAGAGGAAACGTACGGATAGTCGTTACTGCGGTTTACTGCTGGACTGTGTCAACCATCTTACAACTTTTTAAATTCAGCTCGGCGACCAGCAACACGCACGACGAGCACATATTAGCCAGCTCGACCAGTCGAGTTAACGTTGGGTTAGCTAACCCTCAACTCGACGTCAAGGAGTTAAGTCTGTGGAACTAATATGCGTTTGAATAAATAGCAAAACACCAACCCAACAAAATATGCGTTATTTTTCTCAGCGACTTCACTGAATAGCAAACTGCAGTTGCCGAACGGTAGAAAACACTCGAGTCGCAGTTCACTGTACAATTGTGTCTTGTTGAGCGTTTAACCGCTCAAAATACATTAAAGTACTGCATAAATATATAATTTCCATAACAATTATGCATTCCAAATGAACATATAAAGTGTATCAAAGACGATGTTAAGGGATTTTTATAAACATTTCTAGAGATCTTTTTCACACTCACCATCTTGGGAGCAGTTCAGCGCAAAGAGGAAGTAGAGGAATTCTCGCGAGCCCTTCAGCGCGAGGGTACCGGAAGTAGTTCCCTCGCACTATTATTGTTCTCTTCAAAGCCGTTACAAAGCCCTCGATAGCGGAGGATTTTTTATTAGACCAAGGTATAATTGCGCATTTAAAAAAGATATTTCTTCAGTATGGTTAGTTTAAAACGAGTATATAATTTTGTCTAATTTTTATATAAAAAAAACAGTAAAATAATAAAGTAAAAAATTATATTTTTAATAATATAATTATATATAGTTTAAAATAGAGGCGATCATCTGGATTTCTTCCGGACAACAAACTGCAACGGACCTGTTTTTCATGACGTAAGACGCAATGGCGGACGACCTCGTCAGCGGAGCGGCTCCTGGTGTAAACACAGCTGTCTGCTCCACGGATACCGCTATGGCTTATTTGCAAGACGAGGTGTGAGCAATTTTTTAATCACAATGAAGATTCGAGAGTTTTTTTTAACTAAACATTAGGGTATATACAGCTTTGTGTAGTGACAGCTAGCTAGTTGCCTTCACACGTAATTACAGCCGGTTAGCTGGTAGCAAGGTAACTATCAGTGTTACCGCAGGATTTTATTTGGTGTCCTGGCTGGTAAAATTAATTTACCGATGTGTTTACCGATGATTCCCGACACATTTATTTGAACACTTCCAGCTTTTAAAACCGGTTACGCTAACGTGCCTCTGTTTCCAAATGAAACGTAACGACTTCCTAGCTAGCTAGTTAGCTAAATCATTGGGAACAGACCATTGACAAGGGACTGTCGTTCTGTACACGCTGTCAACATTCCACGGCTACGAATTAGTTTTACGTATGTATGATTATTTAGCATTTATGAAGTTTACACTAGCTCACAAACTGACAGTTAGTTAGTTATGCTAGCTTGTTATCACTGACGTCATTCATGCTCGCTCAACCCTGGTCATGCTCGTGCTTTAGACATTTCTCTATATTCATCCACAGAAGAGTGACACTGACATCGTGCCTGCCCTGAATCTGGGGGATTTAGATCTAACCACTGACGAGTTCATTTTGGACGAGGTGGACAGTAAGTTCTCAAATACCTTGCAGTGCTTTGAATGTAGTGTGATAACTAGCTATACAAAAATGAAAATGCACTGGTTGTTGTCTGATTGTCTGTCATTAGTTCACATTCAAGCCAACCTGGAGGATGAGCTCGTTAAGGAAGCTCTTAAAACGGTGAGATTATGGCCCTGCAGTAAACACTTAAATGATCAAATCATTGGGCTGGTTACTGAAGGTCTTTATTTCCTCGTCTAGGGTGTCGATCTGAGACAGTACTCAACACAAGTGGAAGCTGAACTGCAGCGCATTGAACAGGCATCAATCAAAGACTGTATCTAAATCAAAGACTGTAGCTAAATCAAAGACTTTATCCAAACCCTCAAACACAGACTGAATTCAACAGTCTTCCATCTGGGTGGGATCACACAGGCTATTCAGTCCTGTTCAGCGCCGGGTTTATATCAGTGATCAAATCTCTGCTGACTTTCTTAAAGTTTACATATTTTACATCTTTGAAGGAGATTGAAACCAGCCATGACCAACTGTCATTTTAGTAACTCTATTAACAGCGACAACTGTATGAACATGGGAGTAACTATGTTAACCTTGAAGCTGCAGAGCTCCTGACCCAGCCGACTTGGGCTGCTGTCGGGGGGTCTGTGGGGCAGTGTTGGTGACAGCAGCTGATACTAGAACAGTGTACAGCGCAAAATGAAAGACTCCTTCCCTGTCAGACTCCTTGACAGTAAACAGACATCAAAGAGAGTCAGAACATCGCGTCTCTGCACAACCAGATAACGGCCTGTGATGCCATCCTGGAGGTGAGCAAAGACACTCCACACTCAACACAGCTCAACACAGCTCAACACCTTACAGTACCCACTTCTACATTATTGTCTGTATCAAGTAGCATTAACTCATTTTCCTTAGTTGGATGTCTTGTGATTCCATAATGATATATAAATAATCTGAGAAAAAGAGATTTTAACATCAATAATCACAAATTTGGTAGGCACTGTCTGTCTGGATGTAAAGTGTGTTTAAGTGTGTTGTGCATTTCTAAAAATGTTAAATGGGTGCCAGTATATGTGTATATCATTATATACATGAATGCCTAAAGATCGTCAAAACGGAACAGCCCTTTATTCAGTTGTTAATAAAATAATGCTACATGTAATTTTCCTCATATATACACACACACATATACAGACATGATGGATGCCTCACTTTGAAGACATTTGAATTTTGTTTTTATAGATTTTTATGGTTACTCCAATGTGAACTTGTAATTCTGGGTTCGGTCAGTGGAGGGCAGTGTTAGGTCGTGTTAACTGACGGACTTATTGAAATGTAAAAAGACCATGATGGAACATTTGATTCTGTATTTTTTATAAAATATTTCAGCAATTTCAACATTTGTATTTTATTCTGGTCACAGTTATAATACTGTATAACATTTTATACATACTGTTTATATAATTATGTTTTTATTGGTTTGCATCCAATTTTTCCACACATGGTCAGTGAATGGGTGACATTGACCTCAGTCTCACTGTTATGTGTGGCTCTGTCTCTCTCTCTATCTCTGTTTCTCTGTGTACTTCTGTCTCTCTCTCTCCATCTCCGTCTGTTTCTCTGTGTCCTTCTGTCTGTCTGTCTGTGTCTCCACTCCTCCATCTCTAGCGTATGGAGGGCATGCTGAGTGGTTTCCAGGGTGACCTGTCCTCCATCAGCAGTGAGATCCAGACGCTGCAGCAACAGTCTGTCAGCATGAGTCTGCGGCTGAAGAACCGGCAGGCAGTGCGTAGCCAGCTCAGCCAGCTGGTGGACGAGCTGGTGGTGCCCAGCACCATGATCTCGTAAGTGTGTGTGGGTATGTGTGTGTGTGTGTGTGTGTGCGCGCGCTCACGTGCAGCTGGTGGTGCCCAGCACCATGATCTCGTAAGTGTGTGAGTGTGTGTGTGTGTGTGTGTGGGTGTGTGTGCCCACGCCCACGTGCAGCTGGTGGTGCCCAGCACCATGATCGCATGTGTGTGAGTGTGTGTGTGAGTGTGTGTGTGTCCATGTGCAGCTGGTAGTACCCATCACCATGATCTCGTAAGAGTGTGTGTGTGTGTGTGCCCACGTGCAGCTGGTAGTACCCATCACCATGATCTCATAAGAGTGTGTGTGTGAGAATGTGAGTGTGTGTGTGTGCCCATGTGTGTCTGGTAGTACCCATCACCATGATCTCGTAAGAGTGTGTGTGAGTGTGTGTCCACGTGCGTCTGGTAGTACCCACCACCATGATCTCGTAAGAGTGTGTGTGTGTGTGTGTGTGTGTAGTGTGATTCTCGACAGTCCCGTGACTGAGCAGGACTTCCTGGAACAGCTGCATGAGCTGAACAACAAGATCAACTTTGCTAAGGAGCTGAGCTTCAGGGAGACGCTGGCCTGCGCAGACATCCAGGACATAGTGGACCGTCTCCGCGTCAAGGTGACAGACCCCAGCCTGCAGAACGGCCAGACACGCACGCACGCACACACACACACACGCGCGGACTCGCACGCACACACACACGTGCACGTACACACAAGTACACACACACGCGCGCGGACTCACACGCACGCACACACACGTGCACATACACACAAGTACACACACGTATACACACGTGCGCACACACGCACGCACACACACACACACACACACACACACACACACACGCTCGTACATGTGCACACACGATAAGTCATTTAGTAATGTTATTACACAGTTAATTTAAATAACAGCAGAGTCAGGACAGTGTTCAGGACAGTGTTCAGGGACAGTGTTCTCGTTCTTGTCATTTATATGCTACCATAACTAAGAAGAACTAAGAACTGTTGTCCATAAGTTTGAGTATTTGCTGCGTGTCTGATTCACAGGCTGTGAGTAAGATCCGTGAGTTTATCCTGCAGAAGATCTACTCATTCAGGAAGCCCATGACCAACTACCAAATCCCTCAGAACACACTGCTGAAATACAGGTGTCCAACACACACACACACACACACACACATGCACAAACCACCAGGGTCATTTGACCCTCACTGGGACATTTTGTCTGGATTTGTCATTTATTGCCTGATTACAACAGAAAAAGTTGAATTAAAGTTCTATTAAATGATTAGTATTTGTCACATCTATATAGCACCTTTCTCAAACACAAGGACCCTTTACAGACAGAAATCAGCTTTTACAATCAAATCACACTCAATCATTCACACACACCAAAGATAAGTAACAGAAGGCACAGGGAAGGGGACACACACGAGCACACACACACACACACACACACTTTATGGAAAGGTCAGTGTGATTTTGGACCTTCTTGGCTGAAGCTGACAGGTTTCCACTCTGTTCCCTGCAGGTTCTTCTACCAGTTCCTGTTGGCCAATGAGAGGAGTGTAGCCAAAGAGATACGGGACGAGTATGTGGACACCATGAGTAAGATCTACTACAGCTACTTCAAATCATACAGCGGCCGCCTGCTCAAAGTGCAGGTGAGAGATCACACACGCCACACGCGCCACGCCACACGCGCCACACGCCACAGGCCACACGCCACACGCCTGTCTGTGTGTCTGTTCTGGGCCACTTCTGTTCTTGTCTGTGGTCTGTCTGTGGGGTACCAGGAGACACTGTCTGTGGTCTGTCTGTGGGGTACCAGGAGACACTGTCTGTGGTCTGTCTGTGGGGTACCAGGAGACACTGTCTGTGGTCTGTCTGTGGGGTACCAGGAGACACTGTCTGTTGCTGAGACTAATCTGTGTCCCTGTTGGTTTGGTCTGGTTCTCAGTATGAAGATGTAGCTGATAAAGATGACCTGATGGGTGTGGAAGACACAGCCAAGAAAGATATCCTTTACCACCAGTGACCTGTAGGGGGAGACCTCCGTCTGTCCTTTACCACCAGTGACCTTTAGGGGGAGACCTCCGTCTGTCCTTTACCACCAGTGACCTTTAGGGGGAGACCTCCGTCTGTCCTTTACCACCAGTGACCTGTGGGGGAGACCTCCGTCTGTCCTTTACCACCAGTGACCTGTAGGGGGAGACCTCCGTCTGTCCTTTACCACCAGTGACCTGTAGGGGGAGACCTCCGTCTGTCCTTTACCACCAGTGACCTGTAGGGGGAGACCTCCGTCTGTCCTTTACCACCAGTGACCTGTAGGGGGAGACCTCCGTCTGTCCTTTACCACCAGTGACCTGTAGGGGGAGACCTCCGTCTGCGTGACTGTGATGTGTGTGTGTGTGTGTGTGCGTGTGCGTGCGCGTGTGCGTGCGTGTGCATACACTGTGAGTGACCTCTAGGGAGAGACCGCTGTCTGCAGGATAATGACGTGTGTGTGAGGCGTGAGTGCATGTGAGAGAGAGAGAGTGTGTGTGTGTGTATGTGTGTGTGTGTGTGTGTGTGTGAGCATACAGCATGTACCTCCATAGCTGGAGATGTCCCCATGTCCACACGAACGTATGGTACTGAGTCACGGCTGCACTAGACTGTTTGGGTTTAGAAGAGTAACCAGCACTGATGACTGGATCAGTGGTGCTTGTGTGTCGGGTCGGGTTTATGGCTTTGATTGGCGGGGCACAGTGCTGTGATTTGCACATTTTCATGCAGTAAAAAGGAAAAATCATAGCAAAAATAACTTGCCCTTTCTCATCACACAGTAGGAAGTACAAAAGGCTTCCAGAGAAGCAGGACATATTGAACGTTAAAGCACTCTGGAGTCATATGACCTCTGGAGTCATGTGACCTCTGGAGTCATGTGACTAGAGGCTAAGAGATGAACTGTTCACGCTTCACTGCACGTCCTGCTTCAGCTGAAGGAAACGCTGATATAGCAGACAAGCTGTAAAGCTTTAGCTTCAGCTTTAACCTGCTTTACATTACAGTGGGCTAGACAAGCAGTGATGTCACCGCTGTGCAGAACTCTTAGGCACCACATAAATGTGTTTTTAAAGGCCAAAACAGGTTTTTACACAAGTTTTTATCTGTATGAGGACAGTTGATTCTGCTTTAGCTATGGGGACAGGGGTCGCTAAGACTTTAATTCTGCTTCAGCTGTGAGGAGGGCATAAGACATTAATGCTACTGCTAATGTTAATGCTACTGCTAGGTTCCCTGTTCAGTCCGTTCTTTTGTACAGCTGCTACTCCTTAACCACAGAGCAGGGTTCTTCTCCAAGCCTTCTCTGAAGAGCAGGAACACCATTTTCACTCTTGGCCAGCGGGGGGCGGTGCTGAGCCCTGCGGAGCTGGAGGGCCCCATTCTCATCCCACATGCTGCTCAGCGTGGCGACTGCAGGGTGAGTGTCTCGAGGCCGTCCACGACAGGGTGAGTGTCTCGAGGCGTCCACGCCCGGGTGAGTCTCTCGAGGCAGTCCTCAGGGGTACCATTGCCCCAGGACGTCAGGGTTGTGTGAAGGGTCTAATCACATGATTAGTAATGACATGAAAATTACTCACCGATAGCAACAGCAGATAGTGGTCAGAAACATGCTCCACTGCGCTTCCCATTTTGTGCTTCTGATGCTGAAAAACAGCTATATGATGATTGTCATGATATGATCATTCTCTTGTCTCTACAAGTCCCCCCCCCCTCTCTCTCTCTAACCCTAACCCCAGTACCCGTATGAGACGTTGTTTCGTAGCCAGCACTACGCTCTTCTGGATAATGGATGCCGAGAGTTTCTCTTCCTGGCGGATTTCTTCATGGTGACGGGAAACTCTGCGCTGGACCTGTTCAACAGCGTCATGGGCAAAACCCTCAGCATGTTCCTGGTGTGTAGCCGCTTGGTTTTACACTCTAGTCATAAAGGCAACAGGACATTTTACCAAAAATAAATGTCATCATCACCTGGAAGTGGCTCACTTGATGACTGAATGTTCCACCATGCATACATATATATATATATATATATATATAAAAATAAAAGCTCTTTTTTCAGATATTAAACATTAAATATATCTCTCTCTCTTCCTCTGTCTGTCTCTCCCCCACACAGAAAAACATGTCGACCTACGTGTGTGACTGCTACGACAGTATTGCTGTGTTCCTGTGTATCCACATTATCCTGCGCTTCAAAGCCATTACAGCTAAGAGGAACATCCCTGCTCTAGACAAGTGAGAGACACACACACACACACACACACATTGTGCTTGTGGTGAACACACACCAAGTGAACACATGTCAAGATTTTTGATGTGACTGTTATCCCACATGATCTTAAACACGCCTGACAATCAGACCAATTCTGAAACCATCTGAAGAGACACTGGATTGAGCACGATGTGGAGGAAACTTTAACTTAACAAAATATTATGTTTTGTGAATTTAGTGAAAGGTCTGCTCCAGAAAGCCCTAGGTTAGTTCATTTCTGTGTTTCTTCGATTTCCTAACAGAGTCATTTCATAGAACTGGCCTTGTGTTGTTGAATACTACTCTAACCTCTGGAATCACAGTGGTCTCAGACCACAGAATCTTCACCATTATCTTCATTGTGTTCTCTCTATATGTTTCACATCTTTTTGTGTGTGTGAACATGTGTGTAGGTACTGGGAAGCCGTGT
Source organism: Brachyhypopomus occidentalis (assembly GCA_020368025.1). NCBI lineage: Eukaryota > Metazoa > Chordata > Actinopteri > Gymnotiformes > Hypopomidae > Brachyhypopomus > Brachyhypopomus occidentalis. The sequence goes on from JAGXOD010000101.1 coordinate 742,007, forward strand.
TGGAGATGTTGTGGCCAAGGTTTGAGCTCATTCTAGAAATGAATATCCAAAGCATCCGCAACACAGACCCTCAAAGGCTGGGAGTGTTGGATACAAGACCACACTATGTACGAACACACACACACAGGGAATGTTGGACACAACACCACACTATGTATGAACAGACACACATGTAAATAAACACAAACCCATGAAAACTAGGACTGTTGGACATGACAACACAAAGTATATAAATAAATACACACTCCACACACACACACTCACACTCCACACAGACTCACCCACCCACACCGCAAACCACTTGCGCAATGACTGTATCACCTAATAATCTGTAAGTGTAACTAACATTGGTTTTGTAGATTACACGTCGCTATGCTGAGTTCTCCTCCGCTATAGTCAGTATAAATCAGACGTTCCCCAACGAGAGGACCAACACACTGCTGGGGCAGCTACAGGTACGTGGAGATGTTCCCCTGACAGGGGGGTTAGTAGAACTCAGGGGGGGTAGCAGACCTGAGGGGGGTTAGTAGAACTGAGGCGGGTTAGTAGAACAGTGTGTTTTGTGTACGGGGAGTCTCTGTGTGTTAACTGTGTGTGTGTGTGTGTGTGCACGTATGTGTGTACAGATTGAAGTGGAGAACTTTGTGCTGAGGATGGCTGCTGAATTTCCCTCCAGACGTGATCAACTCATCTTCCTCATCAACAACTATGACATGATGCTGGGTGTTCTTATGGTGGGTTGGACACACACACACACACACTCATACACACACTCACCTTGTCCACCACAATCCATCCTCATGTACATTCTCACATTCTGTTGCTGAACGGGCCACTCTGTGTACGTCAGTTTGTGAACCCAATACCTGTATTCTACGTCTGTGTGTGTGTGTGTGTGTGTGTGTGTGTGTGAAGTTATTTGTGTAACGTTGCGTTATTTGTGTATCGTTGCGTAGGAAAGAGCAGCTGATGACAGTAAAGAGGTGGAAGGATTCCAGCAGCTTCTCCTCGCCAGAACACAGGTAAGCGCATGCAGAGAATTATGGGAAATGGAGTTCAAAGGACATCATCAACAATTGTAATTGTAGACCAGGACTAGGTGCTTTTAGTGTAGAAAAACTGGCTACAGTCTGGGCACCTCTGGGACCTGCTGGGCGTTGGTGCCATAGCCGCCTCACTACAACGTGTTCGTTCTCCACACAAGTACACGAGGTTCCTCAACACTCCTACAAGGGTTACCGTAGGAACAGTCTTCAGCTTGGTTCCTATAAGGGTTACTATAGGAACAGTCTTCAGCTTGTCCTGGTTACCGTGGAAATGTCCCATACGTGCTGAATGCTGTATCAGGGGAGGCTGGTCAGGTGACCTCTGAGCTGGTCAAGGCTGAAGAATGAGGACATGGATGCGTTTAGCTTTTAGCTGGACCTGAAACCTCTAAATGTGGCTGTATTTGAGTTAGTGGACGGCAGAACACTGAATGTAGATCTGGATTCCTGTAGCACCTCTAGTGTTTATTTTTAAAGGTGATTTGTAAATTCTGTTGAATGGAGCTTTCTGTAAACCCATGTCATGGAAATATTTTAATCTCTTTAAACAACATTACAAACGAACAACTCTGTACTCTGGTCTGGCGAATAGCAACTTTATACAGCACCTTTCATATACACTGGTAATTCAAAGTGCTTCACACAAGAAAAGAAGAAGCTCATTACGACCCTGAGGTCCATCACCTTGGGAAGGTCACTGCCCTCAAAATATAACACATACAAACCTTATTGCACACATCACAAAAGCATCTGCAGCATTATTATACCCATTATACCCATTATACCCTCTCTACAGTCATCTTATACCCCTTCCAATACACCCTGGTACCCTCTACACCCCCCTGGCTGCTGCCTGTGGGCATTTCCTGACACCCCTGACCCCAACCATCTTTCCTGTCCTCTCTGACCTTTTCACACCTCTTCGGTCATCATGTTATTTTGGTCATACTTCTGTTAATATTTATTCCCTTAAGAGATTCTTATTAAATTGCAAGAACATTATTTCACTTCAGTACTCACAAATACCATCATCAACTAACATTTATTTTTCACCTTTTGACCTCAGTAAATGTTTAGCACAAGCAGATTACGTTCACAAGTTTGTTTTCAGTGGCGTATGAAACTTTCTTCCACACCTCTGATCGCTGATGTTTGCCCTGTGATGATATCTGCTTCACAGGATCAGGTGCTTTGACAGCAGTGGCTCTCTGGGGTTTACCTAAGAAATACCTGTGCATGTCTGTCTGTTTGTCTGTCTCAGGAGTTCATAGAGGAGATCCTGGCCCCTCCATTCGGAGGGATGATCTCGTTTGTGAAGGAGAGCGAGGCGCTGATGGAGAAGGGGCAGCTCGACAAGCTGAAGAATGATGAGGGTAAGCGAGATGGTGAGATTGGGGGTTAGGGTAAGGGAGATGGTGAGATTAGGGGTTAGGATTAGGGTAAGGGAGATGGTGAGATTAGGGGTTAGGATTAGGGTGATGGTTCTGCAAGGACTTCCCTCAGTCCTTCAGACCAGCTCCAAACACCACATGTCGTGTTTGTGCTATGGTGGTGGTGGTGGTGGTGGTGGTTGCTTTGGGCAGATTATTTGGTTGGGTTTTTATTGTCAGCAAAACCTCCTAAAGAGTTTTACAAGTCCTGTAACTAAACTGGATTTCACCATGAAGCACATTTGTCCTTTTTATTCATATTTCATGCCAAATCATTTTATTTATTGGACTGACTTAACAAGTTAGGACTTGTAAGATTGTGTTTGGAATGGCTATTATGAAGTGTGTTCATAGGGTTTGTTATGAAGCGCGTTCATAGGGTTGGTTATGTGTTCATAAGCGCGTGCTCTCTGCTCCAGTGCGGATCACCCAGCTGGTACGAGGCTTCTCCAGTACGTGGAAGCAGTCTGTGGAGGCTCTGAGCCAGGACGTCATGCGCTCATTCACCAACTTCAAAAACGGCACCAGCATCATTCAGGTTGGCTCAGCCGCCTCCCTTTTCTCTCTCCCTCACCTGCTTATGTTCTCTCACTCGCTCTTGTTGGAGCTCATTCTCTTTCTTTTCTCTCCTCCTCTCTGTAATTCCGTGTCCACCTCTCTCGCCCTTTCCTCATAGAGCTCCTTTGTGCTTAATGATTCTTTGTAAGAACATGTTCAAGCGGGATGTTTATGTGATGTTTGGTCAATAACATCACTCGCTAATGTCAGAACATTTGTCCCTGGTGTGTATTTGCATGTGTGTGAGCGTGTGTACCCTTGTCTGTGTGCATGTGCACATTGGTGCATGCATGTTTGTATGTGCACATGAATGTATGTTGTCATTCTTCGTCTGTATCCACCAGGGGGCGCTGACGCAGCTCATTCAGTACTACCATGGCTTCCATAAAATCCTTTCCCAGCCGACCTTCCGCAGCCTGGCTGTGCGGTCGGAGCTCATCAACCTGCACCACCTCATGGTGGAGGTGAAGAAGCATAAGCCCAACTTCTAGGAGCCCTGCAGAACGAGCACGTTCCTCAAACGCCTGTGGGGCAGCGTGGGGCAGAAGGGCAGGACCTCCACAGGGTCTCCAGGAGCTCAACGTTCTACGGGTCTCCTTGTGATCGACCTTTCCGTTCTACTCCAAAAAATAAGCCCTGTAATTGACCGTGTGGTGTAGAGCAGGAGACTCTGACCATAAATCATCAACACTGCACAGGCAGGAAAGGAAAAATTAAAAAACGGGACCATGATGCGAATATTCACGTCCTCTTGCGAATATTCACGTCCTCTCGTGTGCTTAATGCTTATCGTACAGTCTTTGGTGTTTGCCCTGCTGTCTGGGTGGAGAGGAAGTTGCTAAGATTAAATCATGAAGACCAAACTGCTTTAATAGTCCAAGCAGGAACCCTCAGGCTGGAATGCAGCACAGGGTTCACATGTAGAGAAGTGTGTGTGATACTGAAGTGAGTTTATTACTGATTATTTGGAGATGAAGGAAAGTTGTGTGTATCCATCATGTGCGCCGGCGTCCATGACAGGGTGCTCCGTCACATTCACGCCTGCAGCCAAACACTAGCTGCTGTGTACGTGAGCACAGGGGCCAGAAGATGCAGCATGTCCAGGCAAACCTGGACAAAAAAGCTCCATCTGAGTCACGATACAGAAACGTCATGTAGTCTGATGCTGTCGCAGGAAGTCTGATGTGATCCGGTGATGTCTGAAGATGTTTGTTAAACATTTGCTGTGTTGTTACTGTGTGCTACTCACAATTAAATAACTACATTAATGTAATGTTGTTTAATGTGTTCTTCTATACACGAACCAGTCCAGCAGTAATGCCAGTTAGAATGCGCTAAACCTTAAAGTAAAGTACAACGGCACTGTAATGGGTAAAGTACATTCAGCACGACTACCGAATACAGCACGGCCAGCAGCGCGAGGCACCCTAGGAAGTCCCGAAATAAACGATAACTCGAGCTCTCAGAAATCACGTGATTTTATTGAACGCCCTTCAAATGGGAGTGACATTCAGTCTTGTTTGCTAGAGCAATACAATTTAATTAAGTCTAAATTAAGTGAAAGTGAAGCTGCCATTATTCCATTAAGATATATAAGACGCACGGTTGTCAGTAACGACGAAGAACAAACTTAGGTATAGCAAGTGTGTTACTGTTCTCGCAATGCTTAGTTTGATTCTCCTGAGTGCTACGGTAACAACCAATCTGGTACATTACATTTTATTTTAAATATTTAACACCCCTGAGCCAGTGTGTCTTTATTCGGATATAGATAATGCTGCACCGTTTAATAATAATTAAAAATTAGCCCTTATTTATGCATAGAAACAACGGAAATCGCGATTCTCATCTGTAGCGTCTATATGCGAGGGGAGTAGGATTCCGCCGGGGAGTCGGAATACTGAACGCAAACTGAAAGTGAAAATGAGTATATACTGTATATATATATATATATATGTGTCCTCCAACTCCAGCGCTTCATATCTGGATTCTCAGATGCGCGCAAACTCAAAGACCATCTTTGTTTTCAAACTTTCATTTGGGCTGTCAAGCTTAGAAGCTACAATCGCTGTCCAAGGTAAGACACACTGGCGAGTGAATGCAGTTATTAACAAAGGTGTCAAAAGTATTCATTACTTTGGTAGAACTAAGTATAGATACTAGGGTTTAAAAATACTTCTGTATAAGTTGAAGTATCGACTCAATCTTTTTACTGAAGTTAAAAGTTACTCAAGTGATACAGACACTTGTAAATGTCATGTAGTCTGATGATGTTTGTTAAACTTTTGCTGTGTTGTTACTGTGTGCTACTCACAATTAAATAACTGTTTAATGTGTTCTTCTATACACAAACCAGTCCAGCAGTCATGCCAGTTAGAATGAGCTAAACCTTACTGGGAAAAGGGAATTTACCAACCAGACAGAGTAGTGATGGAGTGATGCAATTTATAGAGTTAGATCACTCCTGTGATGTGTTTGTTGGACATGAGGGCAGCTCTGACACACACGCACACATGCGTGCAGTCTGAGATGATTCGCGCTTTGTGACATGGCGCGTTATCCTGCTGGGAGTAGCCATCAGGAGATGGGTACACTGTGGTCATAAAGCGATGGACATGGTCAGCAACAGTGTAGAATATTGTAGTATATGCTAGTGGACTAGTATATGTAAACTGAGCTGGAACTGTTCTTTCTAAACATTATTTGAGTTATTTATGTAAGGATGGTGTTAGGTTGATTGGTCCTTACTAGAAATTCAGGTTCCTGATTGGTTGTACCAAAATAACAGTTAATAATACTGTTTTTACCCTGATGTCTTTTGTCATAGAATCCCATCATCTTCTACTGCTGACCATGAACACGTTACTTCAGATGTGGCTTATCTGGTGTGTAGGTGAGTTCTTCTACATACATACTGTATATACATTATCAGATTTCATAAGTTACCAATAATCTAAGTGGTCATCTAGTATTTATTTAAATTAAATAACTGGATTTAAAGAAATCAGATTTAAACACATGATTGTTCTCAGACATTGATGCTCAAAGGACACGAACACACACTTAAATAGACAGACGTTAACAACATACGCAGTGTCGGACAGTGACACTTCACAGAAGTGTTTATCATCCATCTCTGATGTGACATCATCATGGAGTGAAGTGTGAGTAGAAGATGAGATTGTCTTTACTGAGGCTCAAATCTCAAAGGCGAATCCCATTCCCCTTCTTTCAGCACTTCTTTAAGCACTTGTGAAAGTCACTCTGGGCAAGAGCTTGTAATTGTAATTGGTGTAACTGTAAATGTCATGTCGGTGAGTTTATCGTCATGTAATGATTTCCATTCCCAGTGTCCCGTGAGGATGTAGGTTCTCATGAGGGTATTGATTCCTTTCCAGGCTCTGTCTCTGCACAGTCACACACCTTCCTGTCTGCCCGAGAGGGTTCCACAGTTCTCCTGCCCTGTGAGTGGAAACATGTTCCAGGCGTACCTTTATCTACCCCAACTCCCCACATAGAGTGGCGCACCATTTCTGAGACCGTGTTTGAGCGAAAAGGTGAGGAGTCATACCAGGGTGAGGGGTACGAAGACCGTGTGGACGTTCCTCTGGACATACTGCTCAGGGGGAACTGTTCCTTGGCGTTGATGGATGTCAGACCTGAAGATGCAGGGCTCTATGAGAGCTACCTGCTGGTGAAACAGCCAAAGAAAACGCTGCGCTCGGAGAGAGTTTTCATACAAACAGTTGAATTCTCAATTGATGGTAAGATGATGAGTCACTGAAATGAATAGATTATGCAAAAATAATTTGATCTTTATTTGAACTATTATTTATTCATTTATTATTTATTATCTACCTGCTTTATTTGGAATTGATTTCAACTTGATATTCCTGTACTTTTTGATAAGCTATTTTTATTACTTCAAATTTTGCTGATGATTTTCTGTGATTTACATCACCGTGTGCAGCAGTACCTTAGGTTACTGCTGGTAATAAAGAATAATATTTAAATTACTTTCTCCTTATTCCCCCAAAGGAACACCTGAAGAGAAGCACAGTCATATAGTTGCCATAAGTAAGTGAGTAGGTGATAAACCTCAAATACTTCTTCCCTTACACAGAAACAAGTCAGCGCTAAAACCGAGATTGAGAGATATAATACAACAAAATGCTACAAAATACGAGAAACGTTGAGTGATATAGAATACAAAACATTTAGAGTGCTAGATTTGACTAGATACGACAGATCAAGTAAAATCTTCTTACAGGTGTGTATGAACAGTAGGAGAATGCATGGGAGATATTTAATCACCAAAAGAGCAAATGTAGAGAAAAAATAGATGAAGACCCAAAACTGAGCCTTGTGGGACTCCTCTGTGTCAATTGATAAGAGAATCCAGTTTAGTTGATGTGAGCATCTCTGTCACTGCAGGCAGGGCAGTTCAATGTCAATCAAGCTCTCACTTCTAATTCTCTGTCTGTACAGATGCTGCAGAAATTCATCATCCATTACAGATCATGACATTTTGTCTCCTTGCAAATTTACTCTACCACTTCTTCCTGATTCCTCCTTGCTGATGATGGGACCTCAGCATATGCATCCAACTCCAGAACACTGCATGTATCAGTACGCAATGTCTTATTGTAACTGACCATCTGGTCCGTAACGTCGGTGATGTTGTGGGTGTGAAGCTGGACTCGCTGACCTCAGTGTCGGAGAGGAGGATGCTGTCTAAATCCATTATGGACAATGTCTCATTTACATTTACATTTACATTTACGGCATTTCGCAGACGCTCTTATCCAGAGCGACTTACAAAATGTGTTCAGTCAGAATATGCATCTCTATCTAGTATAAACAGGTTTAAGTCCAAACTACTTGAGGTCAAGCACTGCCATAAACCGTTGCTAGTGCTGATGCCTAGAAAGAAGACAACAAAATATAAGATTATGTCTCCCACCTGCTGTACTACACACTGGCAAGACACAGGAGCACGTTCAGCCAAAGACTCGTTCTACACAAAAGCACCACAGAGCACCACAGGAGGTCATACAGTTACTTCACGTGTAATTAAAATGTGTATGTGCAATAGCAAATTATATATAGTATTATATATAGTGTATAGATATATGTGCAATACTAAAATGTGCAATAACACAGATCACAGATTTATATCATAAATTGTGCAATATGTCACCACTGCATTTGCCACTTTATTTTTTTACTTTATAGTGTCTTTATTCTTTGCCACTTTCCTATTTGTACTTAATTCTTATTATATGTACATGTGTATATATAGATATATTTAACATATATATTATTGTAGGTATGCAATCGGGCAACTGTAACATCTGCAATTTCCCCACGGGGATCAATAAAGTGTTCTGATTCTGATTCTTATAAATAAGGAATTGTAACACAGTTAAAACAGAATTAAAAGAGAAAACACCTATCTGTGTGAATTCTGTAAAAATAATTATTACATGTAAAAAGTTGTTGATTTTCATTTAAAAATACGGGATTTAACTATAATTCCCTGGATTCATGTGCAACTACTGCAGAATTTTTGGTTTTGTTGTCCTGTGGCGTTCACGCGCTCCCTACCTTAAAGCTAGGTTTAAAGCTAAGGCTCTGTTCGAAATAGCCTACTACATACTACTGGCGTACTGCTTGGGCCCCCAAATCAGTATGCAGTATGCGAAAAAAAGATTTTTTTCTAGTACGCGAAACATCCCCGGATGACATACTACTTCCGCAAAATATTCCAGTACGGGAACAGAGCTATCTTCGTGGTGTACTGCATCCCATCATGCAACGCGGCCACTTTCATACCCTTCATAAAATAAATAAAACATGGCGGACTATGCAGAGCGAGAGTGCGCACATAAATGTAAGTATATTTTTCATAAATATCTGCTAGAGAATAAATTTTCTACTGCTCACTGTTTTAAAATGAGAAAATAACACTAAACAACAGGAAGGTAATAATCAATCCTTATTTACCTAGTTAGTTAATGTTATTTTAGCAGCCTCTAAATAAAGCTTTGAAACCTGTTAGCTAAATTCCCTACCAGACGCTATTGTAAAATTATCTGTATTCATATCTGTAATCATTTTACATTTTATTTTACGATACGGTCTGACATATTGAGACAGCGCTAATCTCTGGTGGCTATACGTTCACGTACCCCCGTAGTATGTTTTACTTTTGTCGCATACTGGAAACTGTACTGGATACTACTACGAGGACCAGTATGCAGTATCCAGTATATACTGAGTGCCGTATGCAGTATGCCGTATGCAGTAGGCTATTTCGAACAGAGCCTAAGTTTATACATGACGCGTCGCGGCTGGCACGAGGGTCCGCGCGTCAAAAATGACGCAATCGTCGTGGCTCTGGTCAAATGGTCAAAAATCCCCATTAACACACTCCTAAGCCTTGTGGACAGCCTTCCCAGAAGAGTTTAAGATGTTCTAGCTGCAAAGGGTGGACCAACGTCATATTGAATAAGCAGTATAAGGATTAGGAATGGGATGCCACTAATCCTTGGGAGGTCATATGTGAGTCAAGAAAGGTGAGTGAATACTTTTGGCAATGTAGTTGTCACGGTTGTACTAACGGGAGGTGTGACGCAGGTGCAGGAGGGCGGGGATAGAACAGAGGAACGGGCGAAACAGAACTAAAAGTGACGAACTAAACGTAACGAGACTTTAACCGGGAAGACAAAGGTTTATTTATAGAAACAGGAGAACAGACATGAACTGACCAAACGAACTGAAAGCATAAAACTAAACGTGACAAGACTTAAACGGGGGGGATCATAAGACAACTAAACAATCGCGTAAAAACAGACGCACGAGAATACATAACCTATAAACTAATAGACATGCACAAGGACGCAGGGAATAAACAAAGCTACATGAACTAACGATGTTGAAACACGTAAAGGGAAGACTGGCAAAACACAGACAAGCAACATAACGTGAACCACAGTAAAACATACGAACAGGGGAACACCGAATAACATGAACTAACGCACACAAGGGAACGAAACAGTTTAAACACAGTTACAGAAACACGGAGCAATCGCAACGCGAAGGTAAGTAACAAAACATGAAATAACCATACCAAACGGAAAACCATGAAACTCACAAAAACAGAAGCGGAACTTACAACCAGAGAAACCACCAGTGACAATATAACAATAACCCGCAAGGGACAAGAGACAAACAGGGAATATAAATACAAACCAAAACGGGAGACAGCTGGGAAGGATCAGGGCAGGGCGTGACAAACAGCAGGGTAGCCATGGAAACAGGGCGGGGAAAAAGGGACGACACATAACCAGGGGCGGGGGGCGGAGCCAACTGTTACAGTAGTGTATCTACAAAAATGGAAGTTGTTTTCCTGTTATTTCATCAAGTAAAATATTAGGGTAATAAATGAATGTATAAGGTTATACAGGACTGTGTGTGTTTCAGGTGAAACAACGTATTTGGCACCCAAAGTAAAAGCATAAGATTATGGTGCAGCAGACGGATCTGAAACCAGAAGAGGGTTGAACAAACGTTTCCCACTTTTACACTTGTGAGAAAATGGCAGCTCTAATGTTAACTTTGGTTCTACATCTGCTGTTTGGGAAGTGCACATGGCTGAGATGAAAATGAACAATGAATGAACTTCATTGCTGTGTGTGGGGGTTTCACCAGTATTGTAGGTGTCTCTGTTTAGAGGTCCACAGTACTGTAATTTTCAGGAAGTTAATACACTGTGGGTCATGTGCACCTATACTGACTATGGTGGGAACTTTTTCAGTGTACATACGCAGTATATGTGCTGGTTAGTTGCTTGATCTGTCAGGGCTGGCTCGGATGCGGCTCCTCCGCTTACCACAGAAGTGGGCTCATGAGTCGGCACAAGGCGGAGTAAGCCAATCAGCAGTGATTCGTCACACCTGCTTTCCTTCCTACTTAAGGAAGCTTGTTGTAACGGATCACTGCTGAATCGTTTTGGTACTATGCCCTTGCACTTTCAGCCCTTCTCGTTTCTCTTGGTTGGTACGTTGCGTTACAAGGTGTCTCACCACCTTCCTCTCTCACTCTCTTGTTCCTCTGCTACTTATTCGAGCCTCTATCTCCTGCGCCGCTCCCTGGCCCATCTCAAGTTTTCCTCCCCCTGTTATTTTCCTATTCGTTATACTTTTATTTTGGAAAGGGTTTTTGTTTTGGGAAGGGTTGTTTGTTGTTGTGCCGTTGGCCTGCTAGCCAGTCACTTCCCCTGCCGTCTTTTGAGTTTCCTTTATTATTACCTCCCGTCTCTCTACGGTTGAGTTTCGTTTTGTTACGCGTTGAGTCTTCCACGTTATTTTGTGTTCGCTTTTCTTTTCTCCCGTATTCTCACGGTTGAGTTTCTATTGTATTGCGCGTTGATTTGTTTCCGCGTATTTTGTGTTTGGTGTTTTTTACCGCTGGTGTCTGCTTGCTTTACTCTCTCGCTGACTAGTAAACCCTGTCATTGGTTTTGTCAGCTCGTGCCAGCACTTGGGTCCACCTCTCTCTGTTTTCACGCGGTGTGTACGTTCGCGTACTCGCCGCGTTACATTATCACTGTTCTCTTTCAGGGACCTTCAGACTGTGTTGTCTTCAGACCATCTCAACTGATATGACATGGAAAAAGGCAGCCTTAGTGACATTGCATATATGTGTGTCAAATGAAAGATCCGAATCAATAGTGACACCTAAGCTTTTTGCGGTAGACTTAGGTGTTACTGAAAACCCATCTAGGGTAAGGGGAATATCAGCCCAGCTGCTTCTAGCAGCTTTAGGCCCAAGAATCAGCACCTCAGTCTTATCAGAATTTAGTTGAAGAAAATTAGATGCCATCCAGTTTTTAATGTCCTGGGACGCAGCTCTCAATCTTGAGAGTAGTGGTGATATCATCCGGATTGGAAGATATATACAACTGAGTATCATCTGCGTAGCAATGGAAGCTAATACCATGCCTACAGATGATGGTGCCCAGTGGAAGCATATATAATGAAAATAATATGGGGCCCAGTACAGATCCTTGTGGGACACCATATTTTACCTTAGAACGCTCTGAGCATTCGTTGTTTACTAGTACAAATTGGTAACGATCTGTCAGGTAGGACCTGAACCAGGAGAGTGCTTGACCTCTTATACCAATGAGTGTCTCCAGCCTATTAAGTAGAATATTATGATCAATGGTGTCAAAAGCCGCACTGAGGTCTAGCAGTATGAGAAAAGAAATGTGTCCTTTATCAGAGGATATCAAGAGATCATTTACTACTTTAGTCAGCTCTAGAATTTTGGATATGAATGACAAATTAGAGATAGGCCTATAGTTGGACATTTCCTGGGGGTTAAGACCAGGTTTTTTAATTAGCGGCTTGATAACTGCAAGTTTAAATGAACTGGGAATATAGCCCAGGCTCAGAGAGCAGTTTATTATAGTGAGCAAGGGTTCTATATTGCTATGCAGTAATTCTTTAAGTAAATGGGTTGGTACTGCATCTAGTATGCATGTGGAGGGCTTGGCAGATTCCACCAATGAAATAAGCTCCTCACGACCAATTGGGGAGAAGGACTCTAACAGGGCATCAGAGCTGACCAGACAGCTGTCAAGGTGCATAGGCATGTTGACAGGCTCTGAGATAGCACAACCAATTTTTTCCCTAATTTTATCAATCTTATCATTAAAGAATTTCATAAAATGATTACTGCTACACTCTAGTGGGATGAGTGGATTAATTTGATCATGGCTCCTTGTTAGGCTGGAAACAGTTTTAAATAGGAGTGCAGAATTGTTTTTATGTTTTTCTATTAAAGCTGATAAGTATGAGGATTTTGCCATATGGAGGGCATGCTTATATTCACTAAGGCTGCTTTTCCATGATAGTCTAAACACTTCTAACTTTGAATTTCGCCATTTACGCTCCAGGATCCTCGCGGCTCGTTTGAGACTACGCGTGTGCTCGTTATACCATGGCGCTATTCTTCTCTCAGAGGCTCTCTTATAGCGTAATGGTGCAACCTTGTCTAATGCTGTACGAAGAGAAGTCTCAACGTGCTCGGTAAAATGCTCTAGCATTTTAAGTCAAGCATAACTCGTCCGTTATGAGGCTTTGGTCAGAAACGGCCTCGCTCTGAGGTAAAATTGCTAAGCTGGATATGTTAATACCAAATGATAAAACCAGGTCTAAAGTATGACTACTATTATGCATAGGACCCACCACATTCTGAGTGATACCCATTGAATCAAGAATTTCTTGAAAATTTTTGCTGAAAGCGTCACAAAGATTCTCAAAATGGATGTTAAAATCACCAACTATAATCACCTTATCGGCTGATAGCACTACATGAGACAGGAAGTCTGAAAACTCCTGCAAGAACTCAGAGTAAGAACCAGGGGGCGGTAAATAGTAATTAACATAAACGACTGCGACGCTTTGTTGGTTGTCAGAATTGATACATTTGAAACAGTGAGGATGAGATGTTCAAAAGAATTAACTTTAAAGCCGAATTTTTGAGAAATGTCTATATCAGAGTCATATATTGTGGCGACACCACCTCCTCGACCATTTGGACGGGGGTTATGAACATATCTATCGCCAGAGGGAGAAGCTTCGTTTAGGGCCATATAATCATCTGGCCGGGTCCAGGTTTCTGTCAAGCAGAGCAAGCATAGATTATGATCGGTAATCATTTCATTAACAAGCAATGCTTTAGATGACAGGGATCTAATATTTAGCAGTCCTAGTTTCAGATTTAAACTACTCTCCAAGGGAGCATAATCAAATTTAACATTGATAAAATTTTGTCTACTAACTTTGCGAGAGTTATTTTTTGGTACTCTAGGAACTGACATAGTCTCAATCCAGTGTGACCTAGGTGACGTCTCTTTGCAGCTAGCAGACAGTCGGTTTAGCCTTTGTGTCTGCTGCCCGACCTCGGCTCTGGTTTGTCAATCCCCATTAACAAGTCCTATACTACCACTAGTAAGCCTAGCAGATATGCTACGGGAAATGAGAGCAGCACCCTCCCAAGAAGGGTGAATGCTGTCTCGCTTCAAAAGGCCAGGCCTGCCCTCAAAACGCGTCCAATTATCTATATAACCCACGTTGTTTTCTGAGCACCATTTAGACATCCAGCAGTGTAGCGCCAATAACCTGCTGTAGGTTCGAATTGGAATGGGACCAGAGCATATTACGGAATCTGACATAGTCCCCGCTAACTCACACACCTCTTTAACGTTATCCTTAGTGATCTCGGACTGTCTCAACCCCACATCATTGGTGCCGACGTGTACCACTATCTTTGAATATTTACGATTAGCCAGCACCTTTAGATTAGCCCTGATGTTAGGCGCTCTAGCCCCCGGGATACACTTAACTATGGCCGCTGGTGTCTCTAAGGGGGTCGCTATATTCACTTGTCGGAGCTGGGAATCTCCTGTGACCAGAGCTCTTTTAACAGGTCGCTCAGTCGGTGTATTACTGAGTGGGGCAAACCTGTTCGATACAGCTGACAGCAACGGTTCAGTCAGTCTAGTGATTATTAACGTGACGGAGAATGATCAGGGGCTATATCACTGTGGAGGCCGAGACGACAGATCACTCCTGCGGTTTGGGAGAACCATCAGGTTGACCATTACAGGTTAGCAGAGGTGTCAAGTAACGAAGTACAAATACTTCCTTACCTTATTACAGTTTTTTACGACTGCTAACATCCTTTTGTCCAATCTGTAGTCACATTTGCAAAACTCTAAACACAGTAAACACAACTTCAGTCTTTAGTGGCTATACAGTTAATACAATTCATGTTGTTTTTGCACAAAATGCAGGCATTTAACATGTTTATACAATGCTTACATTTTCTATACACACAAGGTTACCCAATAACAAAATTATGGATCATTTTGGCCTTTTTTACAAATGCTTGCACACAGCATGTCAAAAATGAAAACATATGGTTCAAAACCTTAAATATTGTATAAAATGCAAAATTATGCAAAAAAAGCAGGTGAAAAGCTATTACTGTAATACACATTTTTTGCACATACAATACAGTAATAGACCAACCACAGCTGATTCAAATCCCACTTGGAGATACAAACAGGTGCTGTCAGTGACATGGACTCATAAAAACAGGGGCTTGTTTGGACTGAGTTTGGTCAATGTGGGCACAGGAACAGAGAGAGTAACAGAGGAAAGAAAAATCATGTCTGCACAAGGAAGAGGATCAGCTGGGCCAGGGCGAGGTAGAGGGAGAGGAGGAAGAATGCGTGGTGGTGTTCAGCGAAGATCAAGAACTACTGTCACTGATGAAATTAGAGCCACCATCATAGACCATGTGATAAACCATGGTCTATCACTGAGAGAGGCTGGTGAAAGGGTGCAGCCTAATCTCAGACGGTCAACTGTGGCTTCCATTATCCGGACCTTTAAACAAACTACTGTAACAGGTAAACAATACATTTCACAAGTATATTCCTACTGATGCTATATCTTACAGTATAGTACCTGCAGGCCAGGTCCTACTGCTAATACATATATTGTGTTTTTGTTCTTTTACAATAAAGGATGCAGCGTCTGCCTCCCTCTGGGGGAGGGGAAAACTCTTGAGTGAAGACCAGGAGCATGGCAAGAGACAACATCAGATGTGACGTTGATGAAAACATGTGGCCAAATGCTGAAGACCGTTTAGATCACACCTAATACTGTAAGACTGTTCAGTTTTGTGTTCTGTTTATTCTCCCTTCTGCATTTTTTTTATATGTGTATTTTTACACATATGGGACCATGGCTAATTACAGTATGTTTGCATGTAAAATTATTGTAAATCTTTTTTGAGTTAAGCTACAATTTCATGTCCCTAATACAGTAAAATATAACCTTTACTGAAAGACTGTCACAGACTCCTTTTTTGTCTAATCTACATTCCAAACAGTACGTTACAGTAAATATCACTCAAGACCAAGGTGGTATGACAGTATGTTGCCAAAAATGCACACATTTGAGTAAAAAGTCCAAATGAAGCAGATTACATTATGTAAAAATGAACGGACATAAGAAAACAACAGAACTGTATAATGTCTGTTGTTTGCTGGGAGAGAGTAAAATATTACATGTAATACTGTTTCTGTAATGCCATCAACTGTTAGTTTTTTGACAGTTGTTGTGCAGTGATTGACCTCATGTTCCTCTTGAATAGAGAATCTGTGCTAGTGTTTGAAAGAATGATTGGATACTGAACTAGGTTTGTTGTGTTTTAACAAAGTTGGTGTATGTAGAGAAAACTTTGTTTGCATTTTGAAATGCAGAGTTGGTATTTAGTTAAGTGAATGTGCTTTTGAACAGGATACTAACTATTTGGCTATTTGTATGAGGTAAATGTGTTGCTGTGTTTAGAGTTTTGAAAAAGTATCTTAAGTATTGGGAAACGCTTGTTAGCAGTCGTAAAAAACTGTAAGTAGGAATTTGGGTATCTATACTTTTCTGGAGTAATTATTTATAATCATCCGACCTTTTACTTTCTACTCCTTACATTTTAGAAACAGTCTCGTTCTATTTCATTTTGTCTTGTTCTCAGTCTGGCTTGTCATCGTTAAAAAAAGTATCCAGATAAATCGACATCCAGATAGTAGATTTGATCGTGGTGGGATCAGCAGTATAAACATACACCACACCCTCCTGCTTTGTGCACAATCCATCCCACATGTCCAGTCTCACTCCAGCAATGACACAGCAGACGCGTGTAGCTTAGTATGAAGATGTTCATGGCAGAGACTCGAGAACTCGAGCGAAATGTCCCAACTAAGCACCAGCAAGGAGGCTGGTATCCAGTAAGACCAGCTAACCCGTGTACTGTATATCAAAAGCGCTCCGTTGTAGGTTTTTGAATTATTTGTCTTGTCACTTCTGTATTTGTCATCATTGTAATAAGCGTTGTGTGTGGTGCACCTCTGCCTCACTGCCCCTCCCCCACCACCGTCACTATATGGTTTTAATAAAGTTGCATTGTACTAAAATGCATTAGTTTCTTCATTTTTACGTAAGATATGCAAACGTAAGAGATGTCATTTTAAAATCCGGTTTATGTTTAAACATGGATATGTGTGGTTTTATTAAAGTCATCTACTTTGTTAAGGTACTCTAACTAAAATGCAGCTAAGAGAGAAAGTAAACTATGATTTCCCAGAAACCCCCTGTTTACACTCGGGTGTGAAAAAACAGCATGTAATGTAACTCGGAAAGTCACAGAAACATGCAATAAGGCGTTAGTTCTGACAGTGTTGCTGTGCTTCAGATGACAGGTGTCACAAACATGACACAAATCATCCCTCTTGTGACGATTCAGATGTTCCACTTTGTGCATATCTCTGCTGGATTACAGTTTTAACCCCAGTGTGTGTGTGTGTGTGTGTGTATTCTTGGTCTATTTCCTGCTGAGTCGGTGCTATGTGAGATTTTGCAGGGTGCAAGGTGTGAACTACTTACACAGCTAACATCTCTACTTTGGTATTCTGTGAAAACTGTAAACGTTACTCTCTACCCACTGCATTACAAACATCTACTTTGTATTAATATACAAGGACATGGCATACATATTCAAATCTATAAACCCTCCTACAGGACACTAGGACATGGCAAATGACAAACAAAGGAGTCTCTGTCTGTACACCTACAAGGACGTGTGTGAGTCTGTTAAAGTGGACAACGGGTTTGTTCTTTCAGTCTGTCAATATTTATATCAATGTATATATCAATTACCTTTGTTTGTGTGGAATCCACAGAGTGGGATTAAATCCACTTCCCTTTCAGGAGAGTCTGTGTTATCTCCACTTTCCAGCTGCTGATCTCTCTCCAGGGAGCCGAGGAGGAGGTAGAAACACGCTGGGATCACATTTGCAAATGGTTAAAGATGTCTTCTCTTATCTAATAAGAGTAATGTATAATACAGTTTCTGCCATTCCAATGAGTGAAATTAAACTAAAGTACAAGTGTGGTTCCCAAATGTGAATTCTTAAGAGAACTAAAACTGGACATTTGAAAGTTGCATCACTGGAGTTGGACAATTGGACACTACTGGATCTTACAGGATACTACTGACTTCTGGATTGTACTGGACACTATTGGATCCTGTTGTCCATTTTTTAGGTACTACAATGCCTTCCTTAAAAACATGTTTCTGTTCATGTGGGCCAATGTTTGCTATGAAGAGCAAACTCCAGAAAAAACGTACTTTTCTCAGAAGCACAGAAGTATGTGTCGAAGTGTGTCAAAGTCAAATGTATTTATATAGAGCTTTTTTCATGCCTACTTCCTCATTTAATCCTTCCATGTGCATTTGTTTGCTTTCAGTGGACACACCCCTGCACCACGCCCCTGCTCCACACCCCTGCTCCACGCCTCTGCTCCACACCCCTGCTCCACACCCCTGCTCCACACATCTGCTCCACGCCCCTGCTCCACACCCCTGCTCCACACCTCTGCTCCACAACCCTGCTCCACACTTCTGCTCCACGCCCCTGCTCCACACCCCACACCCCTGCTCCACGCCCCTGCTTCACACATCTGCTCCACACCTCTGCTCCACACCTCTGCTCCACACCCCTGCTCCACACATCTGCTCCACACCCCTGCTCCACACCCCACACCCCTCGCCCCTGCTCCACACCCCACACCCCTCACTCCTGCTCCACACCCCACACCCCTGCTCCACGCCCCTGCTCCACGCCCCTGCTCCACACCCCTGCTCCACACATCTGCTCCACGCCCCTGCTCCACGCCCCTGCTCCACACCCCTGCTCCTCGCCCCTGCTCCACGCCCCTGCTCCACACATCTGCTCCACACCCCTGCTCCACACCTCTGCTCCACACCCCTGCTCCACACCTCTGCTCCACACATCTGCTCCACACCCCTGCTCCACACTTCTGCTCCACACCCCACACCCCTCACCCCTGCTCCACACCCCTGCTCCACACATCTGCTCCACGCCCCGGCTCCACACCCCAGACCCCTGCTCCACACCCCTGCTCCACACCCCACACCCCTGCTCCACTCCCCTGCTCCACACCCCAGCTCCACACCCCTGCTCCATGCCCCTGCTCCACACCCCAGCCCCACACCTCTGCTCCACACCCCACACCCCTGCTCCTTGCCCCTGCTCCACACATCTGCTCCACGCCCCTGCTCCACACCTCTGCTCCACGCCCCTGCTCCACCCCACACCCCTGCTCCACACCCCTGCTCCACACCCCAGCTCCACACCCCACACCCCTGCTCCACACCCCACACCCCTGCTCCACACCCCTGCTCCACACCCATGCTCCACACATCTGCTCCATGCCCCTGCTCCACACCTCTGCCTCACACCCCACACCCCTGCTCCTCGCCCCTGCTCCACGCCCCACACCCCTGCTCCACACCCCTGCTCCACGCCCCTGCTCCACCCATGGGTGTTGCCTTTCCCTTCACCTTCGTTGTCTGTGTATTTATTCTCTGGTTTTTGTCTCAGTATTTGCTGGTTGTTGTTCCTCATTGCTGTGTGTGTGTGCTGTGTGTGTGCTGTGTGTGTGCGCTCTGTGTGTGCGCTGTGCTGTCTGCGTCTCCCTCCTAGAGTTCTCCTGGTTTGTATCTGCCACTGTATTGCTAATGTGTTCCTATGTGTCCTGTCCTGGTTTTGTTTAGGTTATTTTGTTTGGATATCTGTTTTCTAGTAGATTTAATTAACCTCGTTTCCCCCTTTAATTACATTTAGTTTTATGTCTCAGCTGTCTTAAAATGCTCTTCTGTCTTTTCCCCTGTAAGTATTGGTCCTCTTTAGCTGTATCTGTTACCCCTGTGTACAGACATGCCCCGT
Organism: Brachyhypopomus occidentalis; assembly: GCA_020368025.1. Taxonomy (NCBI): domain Eukaryota; kingdom Metazoa; phylum Chordata; class Actinopteri; order Gymnotiformes; family Hypopomidae; genus Brachyhypopomus; species Brachyhypopomus occidentalis. Next base: position 761,929 of record JAGXOD010000101.1, read on the forward strand.
CGATCCTGCCACCCCTGTGTGTCGAGACCTAATGTGCAGATGGGTTGTTTGTCTGTCTCGTCTTGCCCTGCATGTGTTTCTCCCAACATTGTGAATAAATCCTGATCCTCCTCGCAATTGTGTCTGGCTCCTCGGCCACCAATCCTTACACCTCCATCCCTACACCACCATCCTAACACCTCCATCCCTACACCTCCATTGTTGTGACACCTCCATCCCTACACCTCCATTGGTGTTACACCTCCATCCTTACACCTCCATTGGTGTAACACCTCCATCCCTACACCTCCATTGGTGTTACACCTCCATTGGTGTTACACCTCCATTGGTGTTACACCTCCATCCTTACACCTCCATTGGTGTAACACCTCCATCCCTACACCTCCATTGGTGTTACACCTCCATCCTTACACCTCCATTGGTGTTACACCTCCATCCCTACAACTCCATTGGTGTAACACCCCCATCCTTACACCTCCATTGGTGTAACACCTCCATCCCTACACCTCCATCCCTACACCTCCATTGGTGTTACACCTCCATCCCTACACCTCCATTAGGCGGCCCAGCTAGTGAAAGCCCATATTTAAAGTTCTAGTTGTAAGCTGAGCAGTCACAGTCCCTCCAACGTAGATGTTTAGCCTCAGGTAGGAGCTGCATTGGTACATCCATTCCTGGCACCGCTAAATCCATCCATGCTGGGGGGGGGTCTCTACCCATGGGGCCTGGCTGAGCCCAGCCTGAAGGAGACACACGCGTCCACTCTCCCATGGGCCCCCCACCTGTGGGAGAGGAGACACACGCGTCCACTCTCCCATGGGCCCCCCCACCTGTGGGAGAGGAGACACACGCGTCCACTCTCCCATGGGCCCCCCACCTGTGGGAGAGGAGACACACGCGCCCACTCTCCCATGGGCCCCACCTGTGGAGGAGGAGACACATGCGTCCACTCTCCCATGGGCCCCACCTGTGGGAGAGGAGACACACGCGTCCACTCTCCCATGGGCCCCACCTGTGGGAGAGGGAGTACCAGGGGTTCGGTGCATTGGGCCCTTGGCTCTCTGATCCTCGGTTACTGAAGCTGCTGGCCGATTTCTATTAGTAGTTAAATTGTTCATGTGACATGGTGAAATAAAATTATTCTGTCAAAAGGGATGTTTTCCTATATGAATATCTGTCATTATTTTGGTGTGAAGCCCACCTTGAAGCCTTACTTCCTGGTGTATATATTTTCTATGAAAAACATTTAGAATGACTAAATGTTTCAGCTTGTCTATATATGGTACTACCTCAGACACCACACATGTAGACTTTAAATTTCCATCCAAAGGCCATAACCCCCGCAGAGAGACTGTTGCTTCTTGCTGGCTTGTGAACAGGATGTGGGGGCATGTGGCCCAGTGAGTTGCACTTCTGCTGACATCTAGCATATTTAACCATCAACATCTGACCATTATCTTTGAATCCGTCACCCCATAAGCACACATTCAGGAGGACATGGCTATGCTCCAGTCGCTGCATGTGCTACAGCTTTTGTTTGGTAAGTACACACACACACACACACACACACACACAGACCCCAGAGTTCTACATAAAACGAAAGCAGGGAATAGCTGTTACTGATCACTCCAGCCATAAGATGTTCTTCACAAGTTCTTTACTGGCATTTGCACACGAGATACATGCATTCAGTACGCTAACTGTGGAAACAAAACAACAAAGGGAAAGGAGTTTTTATAAATCACAGCAAACACTGGAATTTATGACAATAAATGAATAAAAAACCCAGCAATACTTTAAATGGAACCTAATGAAACTTTTGACATTTTCGTTACAGTATTCATAGCAGTAGCAGTTTAGTCTAAACATGTTAGTCATTTCCATAAGGATTTACTTTACCACATATTTAACATTCAGACAACTGAATACTAACATGGAACGCTGAGTTTTTATTCTTTTACCTGCCAAAGAACAGAACCAACGGTGGCCAATATTATATATATATATGTATTATATATTATATATATATATATACATCCAGAGTCAAAGCTCAAGAGTCAAACAAGTTTACTGAGCATAAACCTATAAAATTAAAACTAGTGAATGTTTTTGTATTTATGTTGATCTATTAGCTGATTTGTTTTTCATGACACAGAGCCACACGCCCTTTACTGAAGGTAGTGAGATGTTTACTTGTCTGAATGTGGCTGTGAGCACTAGAGTGAAGCTGTGTGTTGTGGTTGGTTTGGCCATTCTGAGATGAACCTGCTTCTTTACTGTGGTGGCCCTGAGACTGAGAGGGGCTTCAGGTTGTGCTGATTGCTTTGGGCTGAAGACACTGTGCTTTCTCCACTCTGCCCCTCTCTCTCTGTCAGGTCTCTTACTGACCCCTTCTGCTCACCGTACATCCACCCAGCCTGGACACAACGTCACCCTGCACTGTGACGTCACCGCTGCTTACGGAATATCTTGGTATCATCAGAGCTCAGAAGACCTGAAGATGCTGTTAAATATTGAAAAAGACAAACTGTGTGGAGAGTTCTTCCTCAGTTACATACTGGAACAGGATCACTATGATATAAGTGAAAACAACAGCTCAGTCAGTCTAGTGATTACTGGGGTAAGAGACACAGACTTGGGGATGTATTACTGTGGTGGTCGAAACAACCTGACATACATTCAGTTTGGCAAGGCCATCGCACTGATCTTTGCAGGTTAGTATTGTTATTTTATTGCACTTGTGTTTCTGTGTAGGGGCTTGTGTAGGGGCTTGTGTTTCTGTGTAGGTGTAACGCGGGTAGTCCAGAGAGGACTACTCGCGTGGGTATTGGTAGATAACGGACTCAAATGCCACAACGCAAAATGAACAACTGAGGCCTCCGTAACTGAGACGGGAAACGAGACGAAAGTAAAGGGATAAAACACTAAGGGAACACACAATAATACCGGGCGTATATAACCGGGGAAAAAGAGTAACAAAAAGCATACACACACGGAGGAAAACTTGACGTGTGGGGAAAACAAACCAAAACCTTGATAAAGGGAGAAACCAAAAATACACGGAAATACCACGTGTCAAACTCCTGAGGGGAATACCTGCTCAAGGGAGAAAAAGGGAACCAGAAAATAATAAACGATAGGAAGGAATACAGGGGAGGAAAACTTGAGGAAGGCCAGAATAGGGCGCAGGAATAAAGGATTCGAATAAACAGAAAAAATAAGAAAAGGAGAAGAAAACTCCCCAGAAACGCCAAACGTTGCCAACACGGGAAAGAGTACAGAGAAATAGACTCGCCAAACGTTGCCAACACTGAGAAGGAGTTGAGAGGACAACAACTACTCAGCAATGAGTTCCTGCAGCCATCCACCTTAAGTAGGGAGGTGGACGGCTGCAGGTCGTCACCGCTGATTGCATGAAATAGGGAATTAGATAATTAATTAAGAGTTGGCTCACGCTTCCCCTCTAGTGGTGGCAGGAGGAGCGGCACGGGAGCCAGCTCTGCCAGGAGCCCGCGTACCCCCTCTAGTGGTGGCAGGAGGAGCGGCACGGGAGCCAGCTCTGCCAGGAGCCCGCGTACCCCCTCTAGTGATGACAGGGGGAGCGGTCCTGGAGCCAACCCTGACAGAGCCCCCCCCTCTAGGCCCGAGACCCCGCGGGCCCAGGGCAGTAGCCCTGTCCCAAAAAAAGTCAGAAATGAGGGAGGGATCCAGGATACGCGACTTAGGGACCCAACTTCTCTCCTCTGGGCCATACCCCTCCCAGTCCACCAGGAACTGCTCACTACCCCGAACGCGTCGAACGTCAAGGAGGCGGCGGACAGTGTAGGCCGGAGACCCATCGATAATACGCGGGGCAGGAGGGGCAGGACCCCCAGGAGAACCGCACAGGAACAGCCGCAACCGGGAGACGTGGAAGACCGGATGAACCCGCATAGACGGCGGTAGCAGCAAACGGTAAGCCACCGGATTAATGCGCCGCTCGACCTTGAACGGCCCCAGATATCGAGGCGCCAACTTCTTAGTTCCCCCCCGGACAGGTAAGTCGCCGCCGACAACCAAACCCGCTGACCGGACGAAACGATAAGGCCGGGAGACGGCCCTTATCAGCGCTACGCCGGGAGGAACCGGAGGCTTTGAGCAGAGCCCTCCGAGCGCGGGCCCAGGCATTACGACAGCGTTGGACCTGCGCAGCAACCCCGGGAACCGCCACAGAAATTTCTTGGTCGGTGAACAGAGGTGGTGAGAAGCCGAAAAGGCACTCGAACGGTGACATTCCCAGGGAAGAGTGCCACAGAGTGTTGTGGGCGTACTCCGCCCAAACCAGGTGCTCAGACCAGGATGCTGGATTAGCGGAGGCCAAGCATCGTAGGGTCTGTTCAAGGTCCTGGTTAACACATTCGGTTTGCCCATTAGACTGGGGATGAAACCCGAAGAGACTGGCCTTAGCGCCTATGAGCTCCAAAAAGGCCTCCCAGAACCGGCTAGAAAATTGGGGACCACGATCAGACACAACGTCACGAGGGAAACCGTAGTGACGCACAATGTGCTGCAGTAACAATGAGGCGGTTTTACAGGCCGACGGGAGTTTAGGCAGGGCGGCAATTTACTGAACTTAGAGAATCTATCCACTATAACCAGGATGACCGAGAGACCCTTAGAGGCCGGGAGGGCAGTGATAAAGTCCAGAGAAATATGAGACCACGGACGGGAAGGGACCGGCAGCGGGTGGAGTAAGCCGCGGGGTTTACTACGCGGAACCTTGCCCCGGTTGCAAATGTCACACTTGGCCACAAAGTCACGCACCTCCTGCTCCATACCAGACCACCAGAACCTACGCCGGATGAATGCATAAGTCCGCCGCGCCCCTGGATGAGCCACAAAACGAGAGGAGTGCCCCCACTCTAACACCCTCTTAGACGCCTACAGGAACAAAAAGGCAGTCAGCGGGACCCCCACCGGGGCCGGGATCAGCTATCAAAGCCTGCCTGACAGCCTGTTCGATCTCCCACTGAATGGGGGCAACTATCATCTCAGGGGGAATGATAGTACTAGCGGCACTGGATGGACTGTCCGGGTCCCACTGCCTCGACAGGGCATCAGGCGTTGTGTTCTTTGAGCCTGGCAGATAGGAAATAGTGAATTGAACCTCCCAAAAACAATGACCACCTGGCCTGTCGCGAATTCAGGCGTTTAGCCTGCTGGAGGTATGAGAGGTTCTTGTGGTCGGTCCACACAACGAACGGGTGGCGCGCTCCCTCGAGCCACTGGCGCCACTCCTCCAGAGCTAATTTAATCGCCAATAATTCCTTGTCGCCAACATCATACCGACTCTCGGTAGGAGTAAATCGATGAGAGTAGAAAGCGCACGGGTGCAAGCGCGGCGGTTGACCCACCCGTTGGGATAATACAGCCCCAGCGCCTAGGTCAGAAGCGTCGGTTTCCACTATAAAGGGGAGATCAGGGTCCGGTATGCGTAGGACAGGGGCAGACACGAACAGAGATTTGAGTTTCTCAAAGGAAGCCTGAGCTTCGGGGGTCCACAAAAACTTCCCAGACGCTTTACTAGTCAGGGCAGACAGAGGGGCAGCGAGAGTGCTAAAACCCTTAATAAACCGACGGTAAAAGTTAGCAAACCCCAAAAATCGCTGGACCAGACGCACAGAAGTGGGCGTAGGCCACTGGGCCACAGCTCGGGTCTTAGCAGGGTCCATGGCCAACTGATCCGGCGTGATAACAAACCCCCAGAAAAGTCACTTCGGGGACGTGGAACTGACATTTTTCCACCTTAACATAAAGGTGGTGTTCTAATAGAAGCTGCAAAACCCTGCGGACATGACGGACGTGATCCTCCAGAGAACGGCTGTAGATGAGGACATCGTCAAGGTAGACGAACGCATAATTGTCTAGGGTTTCTCTAAGCACCTCATTAACGTAACGCTGAAATGCTGCAGGCGCATTCATAAGCCCAAAGGGCATGACCAGATACTCATAATGGCCTGAGGGAGTTATGAAGGCGGTCTTCCATTCATCCCCTCCCTGACCCATAGCAAGTTATAGGCACTCCATAAATCTAATTTGGAAAAGATAGTGGAGTGTTGCAACGCCTCAAAGGCCGAGGACATGAGAGGAAGGGGATGCCGATCTTTCACCGTTATTTTATTAAGACCTCGATAGTCAATGCACGGTCGTAGCCCCCCTCCCTTCTTCCCCACAAAAAAACCCCGCTCCAGCCAGAGAGCTGGAAGGACGGATAAATCCGCGGCCAAGGCCTCCTGTATGTATTCCTCCATAGTCTTACGTTCAGGCAACGCCAGAGAGAATAACCGCCCTCTAGGAGGGGAAGTACCGGGAAGAAACTCGATGGCGATGTCGTGAGCTCGGTGAGGGGGTAAAACGCTAGCTTTCTTAGCGCTAAACACTTCGCGAAGGTCGTGATACTCGGGAGGAACGCCTTTGAGATCAATCTCCTCGGGTACCTCCTTAGTAACCTTGCTAGCGAGCGAATTTAAGCAAGATCCTTCGCATACTTTGCCCCAGCATCTGATCGACAGGTTCAGCCAATCAATTTCCGGGTTATGGCGCTGTAGCCATGGGAAACCGAGAATAAGCTGGAGTTTGGGGGCGGCAATGACGTATAGGGTTAACGTCTCTACGTGACTCCCTATCTGTAAACGGAGAGGGGTCGTCTGGGAGGTGTGATGAAGCACAGGTCTCCGGCTGGTTCTCCCACACCGGCGTAGCCCAACGTAACGCCTTGCCTGTGAGCAAAGTCATAACATACGCAACCTTGGCACGGTCTGAAGGGAAACGAGAGGGTTGCTGCTCAAATATGAGGGAGCACTGAAGGAGAAAACCTCTACACTCCTCAGGGGAACTGCTGTAACGCATAGGAGCAGGCAAACTAGGCTCTAACCGGACTACCGGTGAGCTCGCCGCTGCTACCGGTGGGATGTGACTTCCGGATGCAGCACTTAGCTGACCGGTCGCCTGAGTAGAAGTAACGATGGCCTGCAATTGCCCTACCATTTGCTGGAGAGCCTGCTCATGCCGGTCAATGGCCTGCCCTTGTAAGGCAAGAGCATCCTTGAGCTCACCAATGGCTTGCGGTACGGCTGAGTCCATATTTTCAGGCTGAGTAGTTCTGTAACGCGGGTAGTCCAGAGAGGACTACTCGCGTGGGTATTGATAGATAACGGACTCAAATGCCACAACGCAAAATGAACAACTGAGGTCTCCGTAACTGAGACGGGAAACGAGACGAAAGTAAAGGGATAAAACACTAAGGGAACACACAATAATACCGGGCGTATATAACCGGGGAAAAAGAGTAACAAAAAGCATACACACACACGGAGAAAAACTCGACATGTGGGGAAAACAAACCAAAACTTTGATAAAGGGAGAAACCAAAAATACACAGAAATACCACGTGTCAAACTCCTGAGGGGAATACCTGCTCAAGGGAGAAAAAGGGAACCAGAAAATAATAAACGATAGGAAGGAATACAGGGGAGGAAAACTTGAGGAAGGCCAGAATAGGGCGCACAGAGAAATAGACTCGCCAAACGTTGCCAACACTGAGAAGGAGTTGAGAGGACAACAACTACTCAGCAATGAGTTCCTGCAGCCATCCACCTTAAGTAGGGAGGTGGACGGCTGCAGGTCGTCACCGCTGATTGCATGAAATAGGGAATTAGATAATTAATTAAGAGCTGGCTCACGCTCCCCCTCTAGTGGTGGCAGGAGGAGCGGCACAGGAGCCAGCTCTGCCAGGAGCCCGCGTACCCCCTCTAGTGGTGGCAGGAGGAGCGGCACGGGAGCCAGCTCTTCCAGGAGCCCGCGTATCCCCTCTAGTGGTGACAGGGGGAGCGGTCCTGGAGCCAACCCTGACAGTAGGTGTTTGTGTTTCTGTGTAGGTGTTTGTGTAGGTGTTTGTGTTTCTGTGTAGGTGTTTGTGTTTCTGTGTAGGAGTTTCTGTTCAGGTGTTCGTCATAGTCAGTCAAGTTTATTTGTCATACACACATTGTACAAGTACAAGGCGATGACACGTGCTCCTCTGGGACCTCAGTGTAAAGCACCAGGATCTCGGAGCGGCGGCTGCGTCAGGGGACGCGCTGCCGTTACACAGATTAGGGAGGAAACATAGAGAGATAAACATTAGGAGGAGACAAAATCCCCATAGCACAAGCATCAGGTGACACAGACATTTCAAGCAGTGAGAGGCGTGTTCATCTAGTCTGGGCAGGGCGGAGCCAGAGTCCCGGCCTTAGTGTGTGAGCAAGAGAAGTGTGTTTGTGATCTGTGTAGGTGTTTGTGTTCATAAACTCAGTTCATTGCATGATTCCTCATCAGCTTGTGGCAGAGACGTGCTGGAGGACGGTGATGAAGGCCTGAGGAAGAGTAGGCGGAGCTGCCTAATACACAGCAGGCCACTTTGATACCTGTTTGTTACCACAGACGTTTAATGAAAACACAGCTGTAGATTTGTCTGTTACTCTTGTGCATTTTTGGAGAAACAGGGTGTGGATGTGTGTGTGTGGACAGATGTTTTAGATATGCTCTCTGCAACCACAGGACGCAGATGATTCTGAACTTTGTGTCTAGCACAGTGACGTTCCCACACTCAGATCCCTTGCAGTTTCATGTTGACAGATGATGTGAAATGATTCCAAAACAGCTCATGACGTTATGACATTGTGCCTGAAGAAGCGTGTAGTCACGCACATCCCTGCTGCTTTGGGAAGTAACCCTTAAGGAATTTTTGTAGTTTCTCCATAGAAGGCCACTGTCTCCACCCTCTCCACTGTCTCCATGTGAGGTTCCATTTATCTCTTCACTCCCATATTTCTCATCTTGAATCACGGCAGGTTGCCAGGCGAGGGTGTTTCAGTCACTTCCCTCCCTGACTAACTTCAGTTAGTCACCTCTGCTTTCTTTTCTTTTATGAGTGTATGTAGCTCAAAGGGGGCTACACCCGAACTTCTTCCTGCTTTACATAATTTCCTGTATTTAATTTCAAGTTTCACTTTGTTCTTGAAACCTAGTGCAGGGGGGGGGGATTCAGGCAGCCGAGTGTAACCTAGTCCAGGGGGGGGTTTCAGGCAGCCGAGTGTTACAAGAACTTCTTTCTTCATCTCTTTCCTGTTTCTTTGAAAGTCAGTCTCCAGCATTTCTGTGAACTGTCCGGTAATTCAGCACATTATTTGATAACAGCAGTTGATACGCCAGCTTCTCAATACTTGTGTGTGTCTGGACTCTGTATATTCTGCCTTTTTGTTAGTTTATCTTTCTCTTTGTTTCAAGTTCAGTACCTGTTTCCTTTTTGTTTGTATGAATATCCATGTTGGCTTTATGACCCTGGACTGTGACCCCGACCCGTGTGTAGATGCGGCCTGAAGAGACCTCGCTCTCCTCGCCGCCTGCAGCACGATGCTCCAGGTGTCACATGGTCATTCTAAGCCGACACTCAGGGTGCTGTATGTTTGAGCAGCTGCAGAGATGCTGAATGTGAGAGTAAATATCGCAGCTTCTGTTGCGGAGGTGTCACTCCTTCGTCATCTGTCTTCCAGAGAGCAGGACTCCTACAGCAGGGAGCTTAGCACAGCCCTCGTGTCCTCCAGCTTCTGCAGGACCCTGCGGGATCACAGTTATTACCCTGACATGTGCTTGTTTGGCATCTGTCCTGATGAGCATCCCATGTGTGTGGGCGCTGTGTTGCAGGATGCAAGGTAAGAGCTTCCTGTTTAAATAACCACACCCCCCCCCCAGTTCAGAATCACCCCCTAGTTATTGGTTCTCCAGCACTCCTGGTTCAGACTCTCAGCCCCTGGCATAGGGGGGATTTGTAGTTCATTCATAAAAAGGCATAACCTGATGTGATTAATTATAGTGATTCATTAATCTGAAGAAAAAAAAAATAAATGAATTAAGTAAAACTATTTTCTTTTCTGATTTTCACACCATGTCCATGTTGTTTCTCGGGGCCTGCAGGGCCCTCACAAACACACAGCTCCACGAGTGGGAAGGTTATTCAGAAGGTACTGAATTATAATTAATTATAATATATATACTATACATATGTGTATATAAATATAAATACAGTACATTATGTATATAATATATAAAGACATTAGTTAACTGGAGTCAGTGTATCAAATTCATGGTGAAATACCATGACTGATGAAGCAGCAAGAATGTGATCATGTGATCATTTGTCATGGTGATGTGGAGTCATGGTAACATTTCCCCCATCTGTCTTCAGGAAGACGTTCTGACCTCTAACCCAGGACATGACATGGTTAAAGGGAACAGAGCATCCGCTTTGGACAGCGTTACTTATGCAAAGGTCACAAAAGGTCATGCCAAGGGTTCCCATGTTCAGATTAATTTGAATGAAAGCATCAGGAGCAGTGCTGTGTTCTCCTGAGGTGAACAGCCACACATGGACACCACTACTGAAAAGAAAAAGTTAAAACTACAGCAACTACTTTTCAGTTATATAAAAAGTATGTTTATATAAATGTACTGCCCTCGTTGCATGCAGCAATGCATATAGACAGATAAACTCTTCCTGAATATGTCCACAGGTTTATCTACACCAAGTAAGTGTAAAACTAAACACACACAAAGGATCCATCACTGATCCAGTGTATACATGTGATTAATGTAAACAAATGAAACGATGCTGCACATGAATTAGCATGTTGTTCTTAACTCTTACTGCTTTCACACAATTTTTGTGAAAACCGCCGCGAGGTTTTAATCTGAACCCAAGAGCCAAAAGCGGAACCACAAAGAACAGACAGCTGAGAGCTCCGCCAAAACGATACGGGAAAGATACAAACCAAAACTCTGTACACGGTACGGGAAAAAACAGAGAAATAACGTAAAGATCGTGGAAACCTCGACGCGAGAAACAAAGCCCAAAAAAATTAACAAAAGCGGCCAGGGGACGTAGCTCTCTGAGGAGAAAAGCTCAAGCAAACCCTCCCCAACTAACCAAAAACTAGACAGGGAACAAACAGCAAAGGAAAACTTGAAAGGCCAGGGAGAGTGGAGCAGGAGTGAGTACGCTCGACTGAACAGCCAGAGACGTGGGGACTGAGAGAGTGGAGCAGGAGTGAGTACGCTCAACTGAACAGCCAGAGACGTAGGAACTGAACGGACCACGTCCAAAACGGACCATGATACCGAGAGAAAAGGCTGACTGCATGCGCACAACGTGGGGCTACAAAATCTGTCTTCCTCATATAGGGGGAAAGACAGGTGCAGGTCATCACTGCCGATTGCGCTGATGGGAGCTGGCTCGTGGGTTCCCCCAAGTGGCGGTAGAAGGAACAACCCTGGAGCCAGCCCAACTTAAACCGATATAATAATTTCTAGTGTATATATAATCATGAACTAACTTATTTATTACAGTAGCTTGGTCTGATAATGAATTAACAGTAATACTATAGCCTTGCATTGGAACGGTCAGAAATAATGAACTGTGTTAATCAAAAACATTTTTATTTACTGATATTTGGTCATCAATATATTTTATGAATTCATTTTGGAGAAAGAAAAAGTGCAAACAGTGCGACAGTCACAGCCTGTTCATTCATGCATCTGTTGTGTGTACATGTGCCTTAACGTGGTGTCTGAACTACAGGCCATGGAGTTATAAGAGGAGCAGAATAAGAGTCTTTAGCAGAATAAGAGTCCTTAGCTGGGAGCTCACCCAGCACCTACACACAGTGACACATTGGCATGTTCACTAAGAAGTAACCATGGAAACCCCAAAACAACAAAGTGTACGTGTGTAGGTGGATGTGCGACGCTCGTGCAAGCATGTGTGCTTGAGGAGGCGGGATTTGTAATCTCGGTTCTGCCATGGTGAACAAAGCTACTAAAATGGAGCCGAGTTTAAACAGTGACTGAATCAATCTATAATTAGGAGGGAAGGTCCACCACCTTGTTGATAAATCGATTTAAACACCTGAATTCCAATGTTATAGACACACCCTCTTTCTTGCATTGAAGCAAGTTTTTCTATGTGTTGCTGTGATCAGACAGAAGACAGGGTCACGACCTGTGACCACACCCGCACACTTCTGCTACACACCACAACAGGTGAAGACACCGTGCCGGCGACCTCTGACCCTGCGACTGGAGGCGTCACCCTTCCATCCTGCTCCACTGACACAGTCACTGGGGTTGAAGGTCTCCACCTAAGACCTTCACCAGTAGTACCAGAGCATTTCCACCCACTGCTTCTTTTGGGTGGAGCAGCTTTGGCAGTTGTCTCAAAGATCAGCTCCACCTCAGAGCAGATGGAGCAGAGCATGAGATGAGAAGAACAGGACAAGAGTGAGGCAGACTGCAGGAGCGTCCACTCCGCCGGAGTCTGGAAGGGACAGAGAATTACACATCAGAAATAAACCAGAAATAAGTCTCTGGTCCCATCAGATATACAGTTCCACATATCCTGTGTATTTAAAATGGTAGCTAAGATTTTAAATGCCTTTTCTGACACTTTCAGTCTGGCCTTTCAGTGTCTTCTTACTTTTAGTCTTACACATTAAATCACTCAACAGACTAAACCATTCAACAGCCAGAACCACCAGTGCTGGCATTGACCAGAATTCCTACAGACTCTATATGTTCACACATCTCTCTCTTAATACTTACCTAAGGAGATCTGCTTCTTCTTGACCTCTGATTCTTTTGAAGTAAAAAGAAGAAAGAAATATGAACATTCCACATCTTCTTTCTCAATTCAATCTAAGTAATCACTCTCCAAAAAAGTAACCATTAAAATGTGCTATAATACATTGGTAAGAATATGAAATATATTTAATGAAATATATTCAGTATGCCTGAAGCATACTTACATAGTATTCCCTTTTTTAATATGACTGAGCAACTGATATATTCACACTGCAAAAACATCACATTGCAGTGTATTTGAATGTTGTTCTAAAGTAATATAGAAGTGTGGATGCTGAAGACACTCTCACATCTAACATGCACCACAGAGAGGAAGACTAAACACATTACTAAACTGTGTGTACTTTGGAGAGGAACGCAGATTATAGTCAAATAATCTGACAAAGTATTAGAGAGCAGAGAATGTTCTGTGGTGTGATGTGATTTACCCGTGATGGAGACCTTCACGGTGCTCAGCGTCAGTCCGTCCGCGTCCACCAACCTGTACGTGCCGCTGTCGTTGGCTGCCAGCGTCGGTACCACCAGCACCTCGGCCTTCTGCTCCACCACACGCACCCCTGCCCTGTCCTGTCCCTGCTGCCACAGCACGCTCCACTTGGGGCAGCTCTCACTCTGGAACTCCAACACCTTGGCCTGGTTCCTGTACAGGTCCAGGACCAGATCCTTCCCCATCTCCACCAACTGCATGTGCTTATGATCTGTGTGCACAGAGCCGCAGGGCTAAAGAGGAAACTGATTCCCTTAAATTCAAGTTTTTAATTAATGTAAATGCAAACTAAAACATGCATCATCTAGATTTGAATACTCAAACTAAAACATGTGTTATATATATATGCAAATTATACAAACAGACTGAAGCATGTAAAGTAACCTTTGGGTATCCAAATCTTTGTACAGCTAACGGGCATAATGCAACACTGCAAACCAGTATAATGAATATAACTGAAACACAAATGAAGCAACCTCACCTACTACTGCGAGCCGGACGCTCTGGACTAAGACTCGGTTCCTGATTGTCGACTGGCCGACCACCAAAAAGCTCTGGTAGATCCCCGCGTCCCGGAAACGGACATCTGACAAAATCAAGGAGCAGTTTCCCTTCGCCAGCATCTCCATGGGGACATCCGCACGATTCTCATAAGTCTCGCCCTGATACCAGTCCTCTCCCATCCGCTCGAACACCGTGTGGGAGGCGCTCTGCCATTGGATATACGGAGACTGTGGCAACGTCGCCACATACGAGCTGCACATGCAGGACAGGACTGCCTGGCGTCCCACTTCCGCCGTGTAGCCGGTCGAGGGCAAGAGGGGCGAAGAATCTGAGGGGAGGATTCGAGTTAAAGACGTTTACGGACCAAGCCGACGACTCCAGTGAAATTTTGTAAAATGTTTTTTAGAGTCTACTCACCGACAGAAAGGACAAGCCACACGATGGTGTTGGCTGAGAACCTGGGAAATAATTTCAGGACAAATTAACGAACGTTTGTTCATGTCAAGTCTATCAAAACAGCATAAACTACATAGACAGACGAGCGGTAGCTCACATCCGGCTTTGGAACACTTAAAATATCCAATATATGTAACTTCTGGATACTGTATGCCAGCTTATCGAGTTTCACACCACGTAGCGTTTTTCCACTTACATCAGGGGTGTAAAAATGTCAAGTTTCGGATTCCAATAAAAGCCACGCCTACCGCCAGCTACAGGAATAGCGCTCAGCTTAACTAGACACGTAAATAAGTACAGCTACTGAAGGTTTTACTCGTACTTTCAGTAAAGGTTATAATCACTTTATAGATAATAATAACACAATTATCTAAAATAACCATAATAATACATAACAAGAGGTTATATAATATTAGTCGCGCGCAATCTCTTTTTACCAGTCTTGCAAATAAATTAACATTTAGATACAATTCAATAGAATGGACATGTCTGTGCAAAACGTGCCTAAATATATCAGTTTTGCGTCTATTTCTTAGATTTGGTATGCTAAACGTTTTTGCTAAAGTGACGCTCACCAGTTCACGCTCAGCTCCATCGCCGTCTGAGTCGCCGTCAACTGTTCTGTGTCGCGGCGCGAGCTGCTTATAGACCGAATTTCTCGAAAACGAAACTTAACGATAATGGTTGCTGACGGTCAGGGACGACGTGCCTGTAGTTTCGGTCTGTGTCATGCACCGGATCATATGTCCACTCTGTGGCTAAATATGATTTGCCACTATGTGTCTGCAGAATTTTTTTTCCATTCTTAAAGCAAAGTTAAAAGACCCGCTACCCCTGTCTCTCGCAAACAAACAAACTTAAGCTTCAGCAGATATATACCTGCTCTGCCATGCATAGACCCGTTTACGTCACGGTGCTGTTACTCCGTGAGTATATTTACATATTTACACACCAGTACATACATCATATGTATATGTGTGTGTGTATACTGTATATACACATATATACACACGTCTTTGCATTATTATATTAGCAAATAATTTATTCATTGATATTCAACAGCTGATCGATAGAGCCATTGTCAGTTACTCAGTTGACTTCTGACATTATGACTTTCAGTAGGCTCGTGTGTGCTAACTTAAGATCCACAATAAAATCTACATTTTAAAGAAAAAAAAAACTTATGCCAAAGGTACTGTTTCAAATTGTAGCCATGACTCTTCACTAATCCCACCATACTACACCATTGGGAAGATGCCACCATACTGAGATTGGGAATATACCCACCCTCACGCATGGAGTCGGTCCATTTCTACACTACTATTACAGTTTTTCTCAGTCGATTTGGTTCATTTCTCAGATCAGAATTGAAATTCTCAAAACTATTCATTCAATCTCCACATCTCCTTGTCACTTGTGCACATCATAATCATATTTCTCATTGTGTTTCACATTTTGCAAACGCTTTTGTACATTTTGCAAATGGTCATGGACAATTGTCTGTTGTTTTTTGCATTATCAATTGCTTATGTCATGTTTATCAAAATGTGTTCTACGGATTGTCTGTTGAATTGTCTTACCAACATTTAGTCTTTAGGTCATCGCCTAGGTCATTAGATCCAAAAGTGCTGAACATGTTGTCATAATCTCTAAGGCATCATTTTACTTTTTTTTTTTTTGGTTACATTTTGGTAATTTATCCGAACTTGGTTAAATTGTTCGCAGGTGAACATTCAGTTACAGTAAGAAAGGGAATTTGTGAAGGTTTAGATCAACCAACGGTCCTAACCTAACCACTGTAATTGGCAAACATTTATAGATGCTACAGTTTTTCTCAGTCGATTTGGTTCATTTCTCAGATCAGAATTGAAATTCTCAAAACTATTCATTCAATCTCCACATCTCCTTGTCACTTGTGCACATCATAATCATATTTCTCATTGTGTTTCACATTTTGCAAACGCTTTTGTACATTTTGCAAATGGTCATGGACAATTGTCTGTTGTTTTTTGCATTATCAATTGCTTATGTCATGTTTATCAAAATGTGTTCTACGGATTGTCTGTTGAATTGTCTTACGCTCCAAAACATTTAGTCTTTAGGTCATCGCCTAGGTCATTAGATCCAAAAGTGCTGAACATGTTGTCATAATCTCTAAGGCATCATTTTACTTTTTTTTTTTTTTTTGGTTACATTTTGGTAATTTATCCGAACTTGGTTAAATTGTTTGCAGGTGAACATTCAGTTACAGTAAGAAAGGGAATTTGTGAAGGTTTAGATCAACCAACGGTCCTAACCTAACCACTGTAATTGGCAAACATTTATAGATGCTACAGTTTTTCTCAGTCGATTTGGTTCATTTCTCAGATCAGAATTGAAATTCTCAAAACTATTCATTCAATCTCCACATCTCCTTGTCACTTGTGCACATCATAATTGTATTTCTCATTGTGTTTCACATTTTGCAAATGCTTTTGTACATTTTGCAAATGTCATGGACAATTGTCTGTTGTTTTTTGCATTATCAATTGCTTATGTCATGTTTATCAAAATGTGTTCTACAGATTGTCTGTTGAATTGTCTTACGCTCCAAACATTTAGTCTTTAGGTCATCGCCTAGGTCATTAGATGCAAAAGTGCTGAACATGTTGTCATAATGTCTAAGGCATCATTTTACTTTTTTTTTTTTTTGGTTACATTTTGGTAATTTATCCGAACTTAGTTAAATTGTTTGCAGGTGAACATTCAGTTACAGTAAGACAGGGAATTTGTGAAGGTTTAGATCAACCATAGGTCAGAGGTGCGTCTCATGAACCTTTACTGTAATTGGCAAACATATATAGACGCTAAACACTGCAGTATCACAAAATCTCATAATGGAAAGACGAAGCCATGTACAGGGTGAACAGCCAAGAAAAAGGGGTAAGACTGTGTGGTGTAAGACTGAGAGGATAAAACAGTGAAATACTGTAAGGGCAACAATTGTGGACCATGTTTTACATGTAAGTCATGGTCTTACAATGGCTGAAACTGGTCACTGGGTGCAGCCAAATATTGGAAGAACAACTGTGTCTTCAATATTTCATAGAGAAAACATGTATGTAAATTCAGAAATGTGCTCTCTGCTGTAATGCTGCACATTTACAAAAATTCTGACATTATTAAATTTTTTGTTTAGCATTTTTGCATTATTATACTATATAGGATATCAAGACCAGCTCATAGGGGTGGCAGAGGTTCCATTTCACACCTCAACAACAGGAGGCTGTATGTGCTCAGGTTGTTTTGAATGTGTAGATTAAGTTTCTAATTTTGCAGTTTTTCCAGTCAGTTGTCTGTCTTTTATGAATTTCAATTAGATATGTTTTTGTCAACAAATTGCAGTGGGAACAATAGAGTCAAACAATATTGCTGCAAAAATTTGATTCCAGTCCATTTTCTTGCTATCAGTCTCCCACATACAGTCATGTGTAACTTTGTGTTCTGTGTAAGTTTATTTTTTTGTGTGACATGTATTGTTTCATTTGATGTGAAGCATTCTTGAAATCAAAAGCTTAGCTAGTTTCCATCAGAATATACTTACAGTCTGCACTGACTGTGACTTATAGTTGCACTGACAACATGACTAAGTATTTTGACTGCATTGTTCATAGGCAATGGCACACAGAGTAGATATTCTGATGGCACTGACAAATTGATTGAGCTAAATATTTGCTTTTGAGGCAAAAACTAAACATTTTGAGTGAAGTATGTGCTTTTGCAGGTATTTCATTGAGTTTTGCTGTTTGCACTAACTGTTTTGAGAAATGCACTTGTTGTGATGTCAATGTAAACCATGATGTGAGAAATGTACCAGATCGACTGAGAAAAACTGTAATAACATTTATCGTTTGGATTGATTGGTGCAGGGTCACTATAATTACATAATTACTGCAATGTCCCTGATCATCTAAAGTGTTTCCACAGGCTTTTGTGCGCCGTGCTCGTGGTCTCCTTTTGCAGAAACTATAAATGCCCCAGAGGGGGAAAATGCCACCCTGGTGTGCAACATCCATGACTTCGATCACATGTCCTGGTACCGGCAGAGCGGAGCGGAGCTGACGCTGCTCATGTCCGCCAGCAGAGGGAGACTGAGAGTCCCTATCATCGTCAATTACAACCAGGACCCTGCTCGCTTTGTGCTGTCAACGGAGAACATGAGTCTGAGTATCACAGCTGTTGGGCGGGCCGACGTTGGGCTATACTACTGCGGGAGGAATGATGGCGTAGCGTCTGTGCACTTTGGGAAGGCCATCCATCTGACGCTGACAGGTGAGACAGGTTCCTAGACAGACAGACAGACAGATAGAGAGACAGACAGACAGACAGTTAGTTAGTTAGTTAATTTATTGATCCCCGAGGGAAATTAAGGGCATCCAGTAGCATAACACTTGCTAGTGCTGATGTAGGCAGTGCTGGAGTTATATTGTTAGTCCTAGTGTAGGGACCCAGCACTGTTCCAATACAACCTTCAAAACTCACAAAAGCTGTGTGTCGTTTTCAGAACATGGCGACCACGAAAAGATTATTCAGGAATATGATGACATATGTTTAATGATTTCCGAAAAACTCATGTACACATTTCCAGAGGGTCTGTTGTTTGTCTACCAAATCATCGTATAAACATCGGGACTGGACCTCAGAACAGATCGTGTGTAAAACATGACAGAAAAGGTGGTGCTGCAGTTTAAAGCTTCGTGTGCTCCTGGAACTCTTGCTCATCAGTCCGTTGCAGTCCGTTTTGAATATTAATATTTACCTAATTTGAATATATTTCAATAGTCTTTACTTTTAGATGAATGTAATTTTTAATCTAATCTTCATATAATGATTTCTATAGAGAAAAGCTGAAATTATGTCAATGCTTGAGAAATGCTGCACAAATCTTCTTAAAGAGTGCAGAGTGCAGTATTTGTGCAAGAGTTAGCAGTGTTTCAGACAAACAGACAAATGCAATAGGAGTTTGGAAGCACTGACAGATATGATTTGTGCAGGATCCTGCCTGTTTCAGATGTACAGCAAGACACTCAAATTTAGTTTGACAGTGTAACTGAGTTCACATGTGTAGATAAAATTCAGAAACAGCAGAAGCTATAAGTGCTTTTTTAATATAAGTGTTTATAATCCACAAACGAATACAAGAGTTCCTCATTTAAATTCCTTAAATGGAAAAGCTCTTGGCATATCTCATAATTAACATCTAAAAATACATTTCAGAATGCTTCCAAAATCCTCACTGACAAAAACCTTGGCATGAATTTCTTGATTCATTCATGCAGCGTGTGTACAAGTTTAAATAACAGAATCTAGAATTTATTGCAGAAAAGGTAGTCTGTATAACGGTAATCTGTGTAAAGGTAGTCTGTGAAAAGGTAGTCTGTGTAATGGTAATCTGTATAAAGGTAGTCTGTGAAACAGTAGTCTGTGTAAAGGTAGTCTGAATAACGGTAATCTGTATAACGGTAATCTGTGTCAAGGTATTCTGTGTAAAGGTAGTCTGTATAATGGTAATCTGTATAACGGTAATCTGTGTCAAGGTAGTCTGTGTAAAGGTAGTCTGTATAATGGTAATCTGTGTAAAGGTAGTCTGTATAATGGTAATAGGTGTAAAGGCAGTCTGTATAACGATATTCTGTGTAAAGGCAGTCTGTATAACGGTAGTCTGTGTAAAGGCAGTCTGTATAATGGTTCTGTGTAACCCAAATTATTAGACATATCACATGATGCTTAGTGATTCTGCATGTTGCACGCTGGACGGCGTGAATTTGAGTCTGAACCAAAATCTACTGTGTAGTCAGTAAAACAGGCGAGTGCCCAGCTGCAGACTAACCTCGTTGCCATAGTGCCAAATCTAGAAACCCACAGCAGTCAGACTCGATGTGGTCTGGTGGCGTCAGCATGCTTTTTATGGTAGAGCCTTTGCATTTCTCTGAACAACTCATCTACGTAAACAGTTTCCAGTCAGAAGAATCACATCTCCACATGCCCACACACGCAGCCCCTCACACTGTGGTCTGTGTGGTTTCTCCGTTTCAGGCGCGGTGGATGGTGTAGTGGAGGACCTTCCGCTCTGTTGGAGGCTTCTGCTCTCATCCGCTGCTCTCTTCACTCTCGCAGTCTTGGTTTGTCTCAGCATGGTCGGCTGCAAACAAGGTGTGGTGTGAAGGTCACACAAAGTAGCTCACTAGAGGCTCCAGTGCACCTTGTTGCCGCTTGTGTGTTTTAGTGTGTTTAAGTGGAAGGTTCATGTATGTTTCTCTTGGAGTGTTTGTGTGTGTTTCTGTGGGAATGTTGATGTATTTCCAAAGAAGTGTTTGTGTGTATTAGTGGGAGTGTTTATGTGTGTGTCCTAGTGGGAGAGAGTGCATCTCAGATGGGGTTGTCGTTCACATTGTGAAGAGGTTCTGTGTTATTAATCCTTTGCCAGATGGAGTGCTGATCAAAAATGGACTTTCTTTGTCTGTAAAAAATACCTAATTAGTTATAGCAGGTGTAATGTTGGAACACTGAGATCTCTGGAATATGTGGGTTTTCAGCACTGGCAATGAAATGAAAGCTTGTGTGAGATCCTCATAGAGCTTAAATGTGTCTAACACTTTGGTCTGCTGTGCCAACATGCACATTGGTCTGCCCACAAAGGTTTAGCAGGAATAAGGTTTATATTGCACGTATGTAAAATGACAACAGAGCTCATTACATGATGTGACTGGACTGTAACGTTGTGTTTGTTGTGTTTAATACTTCAGGGTTTGGGTTCTGCCTCAGTGAGAAGGACGACTCTGGTCTAAAGGTATGGTGCCACCTTTCAGAACGTCTTTGCAGTATTTCCTGAAGCAGTTGTTTACAGTCTGCAAAGGACTGTGGGAATTATGGAATGGAAGGGTATCGATATCAGTGATGAACGTACTGAACCCCTCAGTGTTTGGTAATGTCACCATACAACCAGCGTACACTATATCTGAAATAAATGTGACATGATCACCTATACTAGTGGTTACTGTTCAAATTAGCCTGTATATCTAAGTGAACTTTAATAGTAGGTCATTTATCTCCACTGTGGCTTTTTACAAAGATGGTAATCTTACAACTGAATTTTAATTATGAAAAATTAAAATGGTATGATTGCCACATAAAATCATATGTTGTCTTTTATAATTACTAATTGTTGCTAGGATACGTCACTTAGAAACAATCATGAAAGTAATATGGAGGAAAAGCTGAACAATGATTATGCAAATGAAATCATGCTGTACCCCATGTTGCCCAGTCAGTGTACCCCATGTTGCCCAGTCAGCGTCCCCATGTTGCCCAGTCAGCGTCCCCATGTTGCCCAGTAAGCGTACCCCATGTTGCTCAGTCAGCGTACCCATGTTGTCCAGTCAGCGTACCCCATGTTGCCCAGTCAGCGTACCCCATGTTGCCCAGTCAGCGTACCCCATGTTGCCCAGTCAGCGTACCCCATGTCGCTTGCTGTAAGACCTGCTGCTATTGGGGCCTGTTTGCCAAAACAACCCTGACAGATAAACCTTATTCCAATGTGTCACTTATTCCTGTGATGGAGTTTGGCTGCCTCCACTGCCTCGTGTGTTGTTTAATGGTGTTTGTTGCTGGCTGCTTTGTTGATAGGTGATGGATCTACAGTACGCGACTCTCCGGCTCCCACAGAGGACTCAGGGGGATGAGCACGCACCTGCACCCGCACCCGCACACGCCTGCACCAGCGTGACGTACGACACTGTGGCCAAGAACTTCACAGCCAGCCCCAGAGTCTAAGCTAATCGCTAAAATAATCGCTTCTGTGTTTCTTCACAAACAAGGAGCAATGCAGGAAGATGACGTCCACAGACAATACCAGTGGTGGAGTGTGTGTGTGTGTGTGTGTGAGAGTATGAGTGTGTGTGTGTGAATGTGTAAGACACATATAAGCAGATAAAAGACACAGATAAAGTAAAAAACCATATGTGGCCAAACCTGACATATTAAAGTTTTTTAAAGATATTGTAAATCATAGGAAAGTTCATGGCCAGTATCTGAATTTATTACATTTCAGTATCAGGACATTCTCAGAGTTCGTTATGTTTTTTCTTAAACATGTTTGCCATAGAACAGTTATTCTTCTTTCTCAGTTGTTTCTCTTACTAGCTGTAGCTTTTCCTTGTTGATCTAAATATTGTGTAATGTGTTGATCTAAATGTAATATTGTGTAATGTGTTGATCTAAATGTAACGTTGTGTAATGTGTTAACCAAGTCTAAAGGGAACTAAACAAATAAGTGACAAAGTTTAAGTAAATCAAAATAACATACAAAGTGTTTCATAATCAGCTATTGTGTTCTTTCAAAGAGCTACACCCAGTACATCATTATGTACCATGGTGTGAAGAGTCATGGTGTAGTATGGTTGGATTAGTGGAGAGTCATGGTGTAGTATGATGGGATTAGTGAAGAGTCATGGTGTAGTATGGTTGGATTAGTGCAGAGTCATCGTGTAGTATGATGGGATTAGTGAAGAGTCATCGTGTAGTATGGTGGGCTAAGATTATATGTTTGTGTGAATAAAAATTCTATAGTTGTTTCATTTTTATTGCTCATTGAATATCTGGACCTACAGTCTCAGATTACCTGAAGTATATGGTAGAAGGTGCCTACAGTGTCACAGTCTCAGATGTGTGAGGTAGATGTGTGAGGTAGAGGGTTTGCTGGTTTGAGCAGCAGAGTGGAGTAAATGACCTGCTGCCCAGTGTCCTGGGACCAGCCTCGAGGCCTCCAGTTCTGTCGACCCAGTGAAGCGTACTGGATCTCACCGTGGTCTGTCAGAGACTTGGACTGGAAAGACACACACATGCACACACACACTTTGCTTGATGAGCAGAACAGGAGCTGAAAGGTGAAGGGTGTTTGGATCTAGGGCTCATAATGACGACGCCCGAAGGAGAGTGTGCTGATGTAGAAGTTGCCTATAAGGGCTTCTGACAGAGAGGGCAGTGTTAGCTGTGATGAGTCCCTGTGCTTCTGAGGGATGAGTCAGGATTAGTGCTGCAGCAGGTCGTACTCACACGCTCCTCACCAGACCAGCACCTGGGTGGATCTGCAGGGTCGAAAAACACATACAAACATGAACACACACACACACACAAACACACACACCCTACCCCACGTGTTTATGAGCACACACACACACACAAACACACACACCCTACCCCATGTGTTTATGAGCACACACACCCACACACACAAACACACACACTCCCCAGAGGTGTCTTGGTCCCTACAACTTTCACACTGAAATGAAAACAAGGTTGAGGAAAAATTTTTGAAAGATAAACCAGCTTTGATATGATCAGTAAAAACAAGAGAAAAACCTGTGAGAAAAACCTGCTTGCTGTGTGTGAGACTGTGTGTATGTATGTGTCTGTGTGTGAGACTGTGTGTATGTATGTGTCTGTGTGTGAGACTGTGTGTATGTATGTGTCTGTGTGTGAGACTGTGGATGTATGTGTGTCTGTGTGTGTGAGACTGTGTGTGTGTGTCTGTGTTTGTGTGTTACTGTGTGTGTGTGTGTGTGTGTGTGTGTGTGTGAGACTGTGTGTGTGTGTGTGTGTGACTGTGTGTGTGTGTGTGTCTGTGTGTGTGTATGTGTGAGTGTGTGTGTGTGTGTGTGTGCGTGTTCTTTATTAAGTCCCTTATCACAGTCCCTCAGCGGAGCTCCAGAATCTGTAGATTGAGGAGCTATGAGGAAGACTTCAGGTCTCCTCTTCCTCCTAACGCTAACACTGGTTTGTACTGACATAGGTTGCCAGCACAGCCACACCCCAACCCGCCCTGTGTGTCCTCACCGTGACCTGGCGTCTTCCACAGATCAGTTGTTTGCTCTTCTACTGGTGCTGTAACACGAAAACAGCAAATACGTTTAAAACCATCATGTCCACCAGGTGGCGCTAATGACCACTGGGTTCTGAATCTCCGGGTCACACTCGTGATCTTGGTTTGCATGTGTTTAGTGCGGTTGTGGGAACTGTGGAAACCACACGTTCAGCTGTGAGTTTATTCACCTGTGATTTTCCTTCTGTTTCTGATCTTCAACCCGACAGTGACAGAGAGCAGTATAAACACAACTGCCACCACAAACACAGCCAGGACAGCCACCAGCATTACAGCTACTGTACACACACACACACACACACACACACACACATACGCACACACACACACACACACACACATTTACATAATCAATAATACAAAAGTAGGTTTGCAGATTAACAAGGAGAATTCCATAACAAAACATAACATAAATCAGACCCACTGTACCTACTGACATAAATCCTAAATCAGACCCACTGTACCTACTGACATAAATCCTAAATCAGACTCACTGTACCTACTGACATAAATCCTAAATCACACCCACTGTACCTACTGACATAAATCCTAAATCAGACCTACTGTACCTACTGACATAAATCGTAAATCAGACCCACTTTACCATTTCGGGGCTTTTGAGGGATGTTATTTCTGGTTTCTGTAGATTCTGAAAAGAATAAGCAGACACAATCTCCATCATTCCCATACATCACTGCCTATATTACTACAAAACTTTAAACTTCTATCTGGATATATTGTTATTTAACCCTGAGTATGTTACAGTTTTTCTCAGTCGATCTGGTACATTTCTCAGATCAGAATTGAAATTCTCAAAACTATTCATTCAATCTCCACATCTCCTTGTCACTTGTGCACTTCATAATCGTATTTCTCATTGTGTTTCACATTTTGCAAATGCTTTTGTACATTTTGCAAATGTCATGGACAATTGTCTGTTGTTTTTTGCATTATCAATTGCTTATGTCATGTTTATCAAAATATGTTGTACTGATTGTCTGTTGAATTGTCTTACGCTCCAAAACATTTTGGCCTTATGTCATCGCCTAGGTCATTATATGCAAAAGTGCTGAACATGTTGTCATAATCTCTCAGGTATAATTTGTACATTTATTTTACAATTTTTAAAAACTTTTATGTTAAATTTTGGTAATTTATCCTAAATTGATTAAATTGTTCTCAGGTGAATCTTGGCTTTCTGTTAAGAAAATTTAGAACATTTAGATCATCCAATGATCTCAAACATAGGTCAGAGGTGTATCTCATGAACCTGTAATTGGCAAACATATATATATATAGACACAAAACATTGCAGTGTAAATGAAGCCTCACAATGGAAAGACAAGGCCGTGAACAGCCAAGAGGAGGGATAAGACTGCGTGGTGGAAGGCTGAGGGGACAAAACAGAGGAAGAGGTAGGAGGGTACATGCAAATAGGTTTGTCCCAGATGAAATAAGGGCAACAATTGTGGACCATCTTTACAGTAAACCATGGTCTCACAATGGCTGAAGCTGGTCGCCGGGTGCAGCCGAATGTTGGAAGAACAACGGTGTCTTCAATTGTTCAAACATTTCGTAGAGAAAACAGGTATGTAGTTCAGAAATGTGCACTCTGCTGTAATGCTGCACAATGACAAAGTCTGAAGTGTTATTCATTCTTATATTTTGCTTTTTTACATTGTTACTGTATACCATATAGGACTGCAAGACTCGCTCATAGGGGTGGCAGAGGTCCCCTTTTCACCCCTCAACAAGAGGAGGCCATATGTGCTATGGTCATAGCAAATAATTCCATAAGGCTGAGGGAGATCCAGCAAGCCATCATACAAGACAACAGTGTTTTTCCAAACATTACATCTGTAAGCATCTCCACTATTGACCGGGTTTTGAAACGACAGCAGATGACCATGAAACAGCTGTACAAAGTTCCATTTCAAAGAAATGGTGACAGGGTGAAAGAGCTACGGTACCAGTATGTACAGGTAAAACCTTTATGCATACTGACACACTTGGCTATGGCTGAAATGTATGTAACTGTTTGTTGTCCAGAATGAACATTATATGTACTTCATTATTCCTTTTTTTGTTGTAGCGTATCATGGAGCTGGAATCAAGAGAACCACTCCACACTTTTATATACCTGGATGAGGCTGGCTTCAACCTTGCAAAATGCAGAAGGCGTGGTCGAAACATCATTGGCCAAAGGGCTACCATTGATGTGCCAGGCCAACGAGGAGGAAACATCACAATGTGTGCGGCTATGTCAGAGAATGGCGTGCTTACACATATTCCCATTATAGGGCCATATAACACACAACATCTCATCACATTCTTGGACACCCTCTATAGGGATCTCATCCCTGATAATGAGAGAGGTGTGGTCCAAGAGGATTTGCCCAAATATGTGATCATTTGGGATAATGTGAGTTTTCACCACGCTAACACCATCAAGCAATGGTTTGCCACTCATCACAGAATGCTGATGGAGTTCCTCCCACCCTATTCCCCATTCCTGAACCCTATTGAGGAGTTCTTCTCAGCCTGGAGATGGAAGGTATACGATCACCAGCCACACATCCAGATGAACCTTTTGACTGCCATGGATGCAGCTTGTGAGGATATCACAGCAGATGCCTGCAAAGGTTGGATTAGACACTCTAGAAGATTCTTTCCACGCTGCATTGCAAGGGAAGACATCCAGTGTGATGTGGATGAAAACATGTGGCCCAACAGAGAGGACCGTCAGGAGGAATAAAAAAGAAAGCACTACAGTACTGTAATTCCTTACGTAAAGTTGTTTTGAGTATTCAGAGTAAGTTTCTAATTTTATAGTTTTTCCTTTGTTCCATATAGTGCAGGCAAACAGTTGTCATTCCTGAACTTCAATCTGTAATTGTCAACAGATTGCAGTGCTGTTAGAAAACAATACATTAAAGAATATTACTCTAAATTTGATTCCAGTCCAATTTCTTGCTGTCCATCTCCCACATACAGTCATGTGTAACTTTTGTGTTCTGTAAGTTTGTATTTGTGTGTGTGTCACGGGAGCCAGGCAGGGAGGCCAGCAGAGGGCGTACACTCGCGCACGCGTATTCACACGCTCTACACCGGCACGCCAGCACACCCCGTCTCACACTAAACCCCTCCCACGCTCACAATCACCGGAATACTAAGCACCTGTTGTATATCACTGTCACAGGTATTTAAGTCCACAGGTCCGGTCGTTCGGTGCTGCACATTGAGGATCAAGAGAGAGGACCTGCGCATCCTTGCCTACGAAGAAGATCAGCACCGAACTAGAGGACTCCTTTATCTAACTATTATAGCCTTTTCATTTGAGTTATTCATTGCTACAAGCCTGAGTATTTTAGTTGTATTAGAATGGAAAATAAAGGATTGTCTGAACAGCCTACGACTCCCGCTGTGATCCGTACCCCGTTACAGTGTGTGTAACATGGACCATTTCAATTGATATGCCACAGAATGTGCAGCGTTCTTGTAAACAAAAGATTAGTTAGTTTCCATCAGAATATGCTTACAATCTTCACTGTTGCACTGACAACATGACAAAGTAGTTTGACTGCCTTGTCGTAGGCAATGGCACACAGACTAGATATTTTGATGGCACTGACAAATTGATTGACCTAAATATTTGCTTTTGAGGCAAAAACAGAATTTTGAGTGAAGTATTTCATTGAGTTTTGCTGTTTGCACTAACTGTTTTGAGAAATGCACTTGTTGTGATGCCAATGTAAACCATGATGTGAGAAATGTACCAAATCGACTGAGAAAAACTGTAATATAAAACACTGCTATATTTAATTAGTGTCAGGACTGGCTCCAGGGCTGTTCCGTCTGCCGCCACCGGGGGAGCCGACGAGCCAGAACTCGGCGCAATCAGCGGTGATGACCTGCACCTGCCTTCCTTGCTTCTTAAGGAAGACAGAGGCAGAGTCTCACTTCTGAGTTTTTTGTAGTCGTTGCTGCTAACGGTCAGCCTGTGTCTGTTTGGTAACGTGTTGTGTTGTGTTGTGTTGGGTGTCTCGCCACCGTGTCTCTGTCTCCGGTTGGAGATTATCCGCTTCACCCCGTCTGTTCGAGTGTCCTCACTCCTGCGCCGCTCTCTCTGGCACATCTCAAGTTTTCTCGTTCTGTCAATTTCTCTGTCAGTGCTCTCATTTTACGTTGGGCATTTCTTTTGTGTCATCTACCTGTTTTGCCACAGAGCCAGCCATTTTCCCTGGCGTCCTTAGTTAGTTTTGTACTCGAGTTATTTTGGGAGGTTTTTGTTTTACTTATAACTCGAGTGAGAGCCAGTCTCTCCCCTGGTGTCCTTTGTTGGTTTCTCCCTGTTTCTCCGCGTTGACTTTTGTCCGCGAGTTTCTGTTTTCGTTCTCGTGGTCCGGCACTTGGGTTCGCTTATCGTTAAAACTCCACGGAGGATTTCGCGTCCGAAAGCACCCGTTCTTACAATTAGGCTGCTTGTTGCATTGTGGTATTACAAACACCATTGGATGTATTAATAAAACACTTATGATTGTAACACCTACCTGTGGTGACTGTCTGGTTTGTGTGTCTCTCTGCAGATTTGGGATACAGTAAAGAGTTAAGATGCTGAACCCACACATGTACATGTGTATTCCTGAGAATCTCTACTACTAGCCTGCATACAGAGCTCACTTACCACCAAGCAGACAAACTGCCTACAAGTAAAGCCCATCAGTGGGGCAGTAAAGCAAGAAAGTTCTGAATGTGCATCTTAGTAAATCTGATAAATGGCGGTCAGTGAACTGGGGACGTCTCACCTGTTTGTCGCACGGTCACAGAAGCGATCTCGTTGCCGTTACACAGGTAGGACCCAGAGTCTGATGGCCGTAAGCGGAGGATCTGGAGATGGTCGTACGTATGCATGAACCTGCCATCTGGATCATCTCTTTCCTGCCTAAATGTCCCATTTTTAAACCAAGAGGAGATGAACTCGCGCTTGGCGTTGGGGCTGCGTTTGTACGTCCATCGCTGCTTGGACTTACCGTAGGTTTTACAGGACAGGTACAGAGTTCTGCCCTCATAAACAACGAAGTTTTGACCTAGAAACCAAAGAGTAACTGCAGTGTACTGTAGGTAAATGTGTCGTTAAACAGTTTACAATGTGAGCCTGTAGTGTATAGTACTGTGTACTACTGTGAAGGTGTCATCTGCCTTGTTTCTGTACATGGGTTAAGCTAATAGAATAAGACAAATTAGTCTTAGGCTTTGTCCGAAATAGCCTACTACATACGGCATACTGCACTCAGTATATACTGGATACTGCATACTGGTCCTCGTAGTAGTATGCAGTACAGTTTCCAGTATGCGACAAAAGCAAAGCATACTACATGGTCACGTGAATGTAGAGTTCCATGATGGGATGCAGTACACCACGAAGATAGCTCTGTTCGCGTACTGGAGTATTTTGCGGAAGTAGTATGTAATCCGGGGATGTTTCCCGTACTGGAAAAATTCTTTTTATTTGCATACTGCATACTGCATACTGCATACTGATTTGGGGCCCATGCAGTATGCCAGTAGCATGTATTAGGCTATTTCGAACACATTCTTAGTCTATTTATTAGACTGATTTAAAGTAATAGTTTAGCTTGGCATCATTACTTGAAGTGTGCCATGTTTACCCGTGAGCACGGTGACATTGGCGACTAGCCTGTTGTTGCAGTAGTACAGCCCAGAGTCTGCCTCCTCCAGGTCTGCCATGTACAGAGTTCCGTTGGTGAAGACCAGGTGTTTGGTCTCAACCCAAGACTGTCCAGTCCCGTGCTCCGTGGCGTCCAGCCTTGAGAGTCCATGTCTCCACTCCACACCTGAGCTCCGCCCAACACCCTGGCTCCGCCCACAGACCAGGAGCAGGAAGTGCTCCTCAGGGACATAGACCCTCTGCACTGAGGTGAGAATACAGAGTATAGCAGAGTACTGTAGAGTATAGCAGAGTACAGTACACTATTGCTTACTTCACTCATACTACTATAATGATGACAATAATAATAATACATTTGACTTGTATAGCGTGTTTCACATACAAAATGTCACTTTACAATTCCAAGAAGGGATAAAACCTCTGGACACACCGGTCTGAGCCGGTCTGAGCTCCCACCCTGGTGTCCCAGGTGCACCTGTCCTCTCCGTCCTGCCTGGCTCCTCCTCCTCTGCCTGTCAGTGTTGTTGTTGTTTATGTAAACATGTGTGTGCTGGCAGTCGAGTCCCTCCCAGTATTTTTGTAACTCCGCCCCTCATTAGTGAACTCATGTGTTTCTTGTTTAACATTAGTATATTAGTTTTCCCTCTCAACATGTTCTAACAAAGCTTCCTCTCTTCTGTGGATCAAGCTACACATGAGCACCGTCGCCATGAGATATTCCTAAGGCATCAGTCCAGCAACTGGGGGAGGATCTGCTTCATGCTGACCGTGGAATTGAAGCAGAAAATGCCTCTCCAGAGTGGACAGACCAACACAGAGACCCAACCCAGACTCACACCCGTGCAGCAACATCAGTGAGCTACAGGAAGTCCGTTATCTCCAGCAGACCAGCATCCTGTCCAACTGCCCCAACTGCCCCCCTCCACACTGTATTTAGTGACTCCCTCACTAAGTCCTTCACTACAAGCTCCTGTGACTTAAGTAACACCTTGTGTGTATAATCAGTTGTGACACTAGCGTGTAAATCTCACCTTTGTATCTGCTAACTCAAACGTACAATATGTTATACTCAAATATGTACAATATGAGTCTCTGCTCAAAATGGTCTGCCACTAATGTACATCTGGACAGGTACTGTGGTCAGGAACTAACCAGTGATGAAAAGCTGGATGGACACATACAGTATATGTTCATACAAAAACATTTACACATACATACACACACGTTCTCTCTCACACACACACAGACACACACATGTCACCACTGGTCTTGTCTCAGCTTCCTGCATTGCTCATTATCATGTGGAAGAGTGTACCCGACCACAAACACACTCCGCACACTCTACACACTCTGCACACTCTGCACACTCTACACACTCTACACACTCCGCACTCTACACACTCTGCACACTCTACACACTCTATACACTCCACACACTCTGCACACTCTACACACTGCAGTCATTAGTTAGGGTAGATTTAAGTTTACACCAGTCAAGTTCATTACATTTCTTTTGCAGTCATTATTATCCAGAGCAAGTGAGTTGGACAGTGTGCTGCTCTGTGGGGACACAACCTCGCTGTTGCTACCACCCTGCACTAACACCACAGGACACTGAGTATTCCAATATATGTGTAGTATTCTAGAATAGATAGAGATGCATTATTATAGATTAGATAGAGATGCATATTCTGACTGAACACATAGTACTTTTGTAAGTCGCTCTGGATAAGAGCGTCTGCTAAATGCCGTAAATGTAAAAATGTAAAATGTAGAATAGTTGAGTATTCTAATATATGTGTAGTATTCTAGAATAGTTGAGTATTCTAATATATGTTTAGTATTCTAGATTGATGAGTATTCTAATATATGTTTAGTATTCTATAATAGTTGAGTATTCTAAGATATGTTTCATAATATTATATGTTTAGTATTATAGAATGAATGAACCCATTTCTGAGTATTCTAATACACTGCATGACCAGTATTACCGAGCGTTTCATCATTGATTATTATATGGTTAGTATTACACAGCATTTCTCCGCTTACCCATGAAGGCATCAGCTGTGGTGAGGAGAGAGAGCAGGACCCACGTCCACATCTGGAGGACCTTCTTCATCGTAGACGTCCACACTACTGACTCTGCTTCCTTTGTGTCTCAGAGCTTCTTCTCTAGGCCATGATCTGTTGGCATGTGAGTGTGTGTGTTCGTCTGTTTTAGTTTTGACTTGGTCATGCAGTGCTCTAAAAATACACTATACTATTTTAACCTGTGGAGTTTGACAATGCACATTCATTTAACAATCTTTCATTTATTTAAATAATTTATTTGGAAAAAAAATATTTAATAGCATGTTTTAATGATTTTTACAGTTACCACAAATGTAGATTAGTGTCTCTATATTTTATTTTTATAAAAATATGCAATACATAGAAAACCTGTAACATAAAAACCTCACACACAGTACGACACACACACAGTACGTCACACACACGCAGTACCTAACACACAGTAGCTCACACACACAGAGTGCCTCACACACACACAGTACCTCACACACACATACACACAGTACGACACACAGTACCTAACACACAGTACCTCACACATACACACACAGTACCTCACACATACACACACAGTAGCTCACACACACACACACACACACAGTACCTAACACACAGTACCTCACACACACAGTAGCTCACACACACAGTACCTCACATACACACACAGTACCTCACACACACAGTAACTCACACACACAGTACCTCACACACACAGTAGCTCACACACACACAGTAGCTCACACACACACACAGTACCTCACACACACAGTAGCTCACACACACACACAGTACCTCACACACACAGTGCCTCACACACACAGTACCTAACATAACACGGTGTCTTGGTGGTTATCACGTTTGCCTCTCAGCACTGGGGTCTTGGGTTCCTCCCTATCTGAGTGGAGTTTCCATGTTCTCCCCGTGTCTGTGTGTGTTTCCTCCGGGGTCTCTGGTTTCCTCCCACAGTCCAAAAACATGGAGGTTAGATAAACTGGCAGTCCCTGACAATCCCTGAGTGTGTGACTGTGTGTCTCTTCATGTCCAATAAAAACAGTTGTCTGAGTGTCTGTGCATGTGTGTGTGTTTGCCCAGTGGTGGATGGTGCTCTGTCACTAGGGTCTGTCCTCTCTCCCTTCCTGCACCTGATTCAGTCCCCAGGGGGTTGTGGGGTCCAGTGTGTGATTGGCTGCCGCTTCTCACCGGTGTGATTGGTCGTGTAACCTGTGCTAAAGTTGTAAAGCGACCTTGGGTATTTTGAAAGGCGCTATATAAATTGAACATTCATTCATTCACAATCAAAGCCTTGTAAAGGTATTAAGATTTCTCATTTTAGAGATTTACAAATCTTACATACTACAGATCCTTTTGTGAAGCTTTTGTTCTGAAGTCCTAAAACTCAAAATGAACTAATGTCATACTGTTTATGTAAAATACAATCTTAAGGCAAATAAAAAAACAAGATTATAAGCATAGATGATAAATGGCTACATTTGCCTAATTTCAGTGTTTATAGCTGCAACATGTACACAACAGCTTTACAACTGGCATCCTATATTGTACCATTAACCTACTGTCACATCTGGCCCCGCTCCCTCTGACAGTCTTGCCCACGTCACCGTGTAGCCCCTCCTCTGCCAATCACGGTCCTCTTTCAGTCTGTCCCGCCTTCTCATTCATGTCCCTGCCCTCCTACTTTGGTCTCAGCTGTTCATGGTTTACTGCAGTGATTAGTTTGGTTTATATTGTTGAGTGTTCCAGTCTTTCTTTGTAGCTTGTGGTTTGGATGTTGCAGAAGGTAACGGTCATGATGTTATTACCAGGCCATACTCGGCTTTTGTGCTACCAAAGCTTTGCTCACGTCTTTGTCTACATTTGTATCTGAATGCTGGATGTCTGGCTGTGTTTGTGTCTGGATGTCTGTGCTCTCTGCCTTCCACTGTCTATGCACATCACCCTGTTTTCAGTCATGTTCACCTTGCCATCCTTCATGTTTAATATCCTTCAGTATTTGGATGTGAACACTCCCAGCTGCTATGTAGCTTTATATGGTTAATATTGTCTTCTGTGCCTAGTGCTTACAGCTCCATGTGTAGTTTTCCTCATGTAATGTGCTAATCCTTTGTGTTTCACTGTATCTTAGTTCAGTGAAATTTCAGGTTCTCAAACAAGTGGTGAGGTTGCTTATGGTCTGGTGGTTAGGGAGCTGGTCTTGTGAGTGGAAGGTTGTAGGTTTGAGCCCCAGGCCATGATGCTTAATCCTGCCTGCTCCCACGCTAGGGCATGTGTGTACCAGTGTTCACTAGTGTGCCCTTTGTAAGCTCTGGATAAGTGTCTGGTAAATGTTTTGCTGGGCCAAACTACTGTTTGTCATCAAACTACATGTTGGTAAATTAGATTGTGATCATGGATTTTCCCTGAATAGAGATCTGTCTTCTCTCAGCGAATGCGCCTGCCTCTTCATCACTCCTCATTAGAAGGTTACAACACCACCCTAACTGCAGCTTTTGGTTTTGTAAATGAACATCAAGGTCTTCTGTGTTGCTGAACCTGGTTGCAATCATAGGTATGACTCCGTATCGTCACCTTAACAACACATTGTTTGTGTAGTTGCTAAGATCCAAAAACTGTCAGTTGTAGCAAATTTTGGAAACAACTCGTATAACACTGACATGGTGCACTAAAGGAAAAGGAAAGATATCTGTATTGTCATTGCACAAACAATGAACTTTTTTTCTAAACATTAACACATTGAAAACACATTAAAGACAGATCCATACATTAAACACAACATTCAAAACTGATAGCCACGTGTTTGTTTTTGGAAACCATGCCACACCCATGTACCAGTTATCCCCACTCTGTCCTCACAGTTAGAAACACTTCTAGCTAATTTTTACAAATCTGTAGTAAGCATAAAATGCATAAAAATAGAGTCCAATACTGCATAGAGAGAATGAGCAACCATAACAAATGAGATCTGGGTCACTTTGACCATGTGATCAACCATGGGTTGAATATTCAGGAGTCTGGACCAAGGGGTGAGGCGACCAGCCTGATCTGAGCCGCCTTACTAGCATCATCTGGACATTTTGAGTTCCTGTTGTGTAATACCATGTCAGCAGTTTCACATGTTCCTGTAGAATCCAGCCCAGAACAGAGAGCCCATCGTCAACATGGTCAGAGCGAACAGAGCCTGTCAATCACAGCTTCAGTGGAACACCATCACTTCCTTTACACTGATGTGTCTTCCCTTGCACCTCAAGCTTCATCACAGCATTGTGCCATGGTCAGAGTCCCTGGGCAGCCATTAGCATGGAGGAGCTCATCACCATGACACTCTGGGTCCCAACAACACTGTGCACATCACCTTCCTCAGCACAGAGAACAACATACTCATCCTCCATCACTAGGGGGATGAACCAGTTTGTGTTTGTGTGCATTCTGTTCTGTTTCCTGTCTAACCCTAGTTCTGAGAATAATTACCTCATCCTGTGTCTTTATTTAGCCTTCTGTTTTATTCTGTCTAGCGTTTGTCCCAGTGTGTTCGCTGTTTAGTATTAGCAGATTCAGTTTATGTATTATATCCCATCAATCACGTCAGCTTGTTTCGAACAGAAGCACATGTTTCCCCCGCCTAAGGAGATAGCGCCCAGTAATGTAAATAAAACAGCGTCCTCTACACGCTTGTGTCCACCCACTACTCTGTGCCTAGGTCCTTACATATTGTCTAAAAATGGAGTTCATACACAAAGCATTTTCTGATGTTTCCTATACTCTGTATCTGTAACTGTATTAGCATCTTTGGATTGAAATGTGCCATTTAGATCTCATGTAGTATTATTATTATTATATGTAGATGTATATGTATAACTTCATCATTATATGTAGATGTTACCCTGCGAAGTCACTGAACATGTATAATACAGGATCAGGGTGAGGGTTAGGATTAGGTTTTGTATTGAGATTAGGAATAGGATTAAGGTTAGGACTAGGTTTTGAGATAGTTCAGCTGGTATGAGGTCTGTATGATTTGTCTGTTCAACGTTGAGGGCGTTGTGGAGCAGTAGTGAGGTAGATGTATGATGTCTGTTCAACGTTGAGGGCGTTGTGGAGCAGTAGTGAGGTAGATGTATGATGTCTGTTCAACATTGAGGGCGTTGTGGAGCAGTAGTGAGGTAGATGCATGTGCAGTAAAAAGCCAGATTTATTACATGCAAATCCAGTCAAGGTTCTATAAACGGTCCAAGGTCTATTCATGGGAGCCATCAGAAGCACAAATCCAACACGAAGACCTCTTGCAGACATGACAAAATACACACGTCAAGACAGTCTCACAGTGAAACACATACCAACCAGGGATAATCACAGACCAGGACATAGAACAATAACCAGCCAAAACAGAGTTTTAAAAAACATGTGAAAATCAAGTAACTAAATAACATGAACACATGAAACCAATGATGAAGGGCAGAGTTACAAATGTTTAGGGTGTGACATCCAAAATGAAAACAAAAGCACATTGAAAAACAAAATGAGGAAACGACAGACAGAGGATGGATTAAATATGACTCGAGGGATTAAATATGACTCGAGGGATTACATTTTTCATGGTAATGCTACAGATACCCTGTTAAGAGTTCATTAATTAATTAATTAATTACTTTATTATTGTTTATATATTCATTTTTTACCAAGGTTCACTATTTTTGGATCACCTGCTAGCACATACTTGGATTTGGATTCATTTGGACGGGAAGATGCTGAAAAAGAAAGAAACAGCTCCTGTTTATATTCAATGCCATAGACATACATGTACTAGTCTAAGGATTTACACTGTTTATATTCAATTCCATAGACACACATGTACTAGTCTAAGGATTTACACTGTTTATATTCAATGCCATAGACACACATGTACTAGTCTAAGGATTTACACTCTTTATATTCAATGCCATAGTCACACATGTACTAGTCTAAGGATTTACACTGTTTATATTCAATGCCATAGTCGTACATGTACTAGTCTAAGGATTTACACTGTTTATATTCAATGCCATAGACACACATGTATTAGTCTCAGGATTTACACTGGTTATATTCAATTCCACACACATACTAGTCAAAGTAGTTACACAAGATGAAGCACATGTTGCAGGGATACTCACCAGGTTGTGTGATTGCTGGAGAATGATCTATGTTGGCATAGATATGTTCAGCCCTGTTGGCTTTTGCAGCTGGGAATGAAGAGTAGATGAGTGTGGTTAATCTGCTGTGGTTAATCTGCCAGTGCTCTGGACATCAGGAATATACTGGGCACTCACCTGTGCCTTTGAAGCAGCATCTCCATAGCAACTGGGCCAGTAGTAACAATCCAGCTCCTGCCAACATGGCCAAACCGATGACGATCTCATCTAGAATCACACAGAGTGCATGAATAACAAGATCTAGTGAGGAAACACGCAACTTCACTAGAGAACTCAACTTTATTCTAATCAGATGTTTTCACTGCTGTTATACCCCGCACTGCTGTTATACCCCGCACTGCTGTTACGTATACAACTTACTTTTGTAATCACCGCTGTAATTGATACCAGCTTTGTTATTGTGCAAATTGTAATTGTCATCACTGCTGTAAATCACTGTTATCTTCTCCATTTTGCTTTTAGGAGTGGTTTGGTGTGTCTGTGTAGGTTCTATAATATCTCCACCACAGATGAATAGGTTGAACACCCCTCATGTGTGGGCAGTGCTGATGTAGACTAGCGCACACACTCCAGATCCTGCTGGAGCTCAAGAACTGGTGGAGTTTCTGAGCTGGTGGAGCTCTAGATGTGGTGCAGCTTCAGAACTCATGGAACTCCAGGACTGGTGGAAACCCGCAACACTGGTGTACTGAAAAGCTAGCAGTGGTGCCCAGGAGAACAACCATGAGCACTTTGGTTAGAGGATGTCTGGTTAGAGGAACGCTACATTGGCTCACTAGTGGAGAGGCTAAAACTAAAGAGACCTGAACATGAGTCACACACACACAAGGCAGGTTTGCACAATAACAAAGCTGGTATCAGGGTTTCAGTGTGGGCTCCTGATGTCACACGGCTTATGTTCTTATGCAGCTAAAACAGATCACTGTTGATTCTGCTGTATGTCGCTGCCGTTTGTAGGTTCTGTGTGGACAGTTAGGGTTAGTACTGGTGTTGGTGTTATATGTGGGTTATATGTGAGTTCCAGCAGTTCTGTGTGGACGGTTAGTGTTAGGGTTATATGTTGGTTAGGGTTATATGTGGGTTAGGTTTATGTATGGGGTAGGGTTATATGTGATTTAGGGTTAGGGTTATATGTGGGGTAGGGTTATATGTGATTTAGGGTTAGAGTTATATGCGGTTTAGGGTTATCTGTGATTTAGGTTTAGGGTTTAGGGTTATATGTGGGTTCTGTGTGGACGGTTCCGCTGTTTCTAATTGTTGGTTCGAAATATTGTTTTAACATGTTTTGGCACGTTGTCCTTCAGTTGGATTAAAAGAGAGAAACACGTTTCTCTTTAAACTGTGAGGAGTGCAGCCCTGTAGCCAAACGTGAACAGATGTCAGAAAAATCCCCTCGACTTAAATCTTTCCTACAGTTCAGATGTTACAAACTCTTTCTAATTCTCACTAAGAGGGAGGATCACTTTTACATCCTGGACTCACCGTTCTCTCTGATGTCCCCTCTGCCGTCCCCTCTGCCGTCCCCTCTGCCGTCCCTCTCTGCCGTCCCCTCTGCTGTCCCCTCTGATGTCCACTCTGCCGTCTTCACTACTTTCAGTGCTTTTACGAGTGAGTTGGTGTTTCTGTGTAGATTCTAGAATATAGACACAGAATATAAATTAGTGGAGCTGCAGACCCAGGTGGAGCTGCAGACCCAGGTGGTGCTGCTGGCCCGGGTGGAGCTGAGCATACAGAATGACTAGTGAGCTCCAGTCTTCAATAATAGACACACGTCCTGACACAACTACTCCAAGACCTGGTACCCATTACATGAGCTGTTTACATGTGAACACTGCAAACCTAAATCTTCATTATGGATATACATTTGTTTGTAAAGGAACATGTGCAACTTGTGCTTAAACCTGATGCTAATTAAATATGCTGCTATTTGCAGTGTAGACCACAGACAGGCTGAGTCACCATGTCACAAGCTGTTTGCAGTGTTGCTTTTCCCTTCACAGAGGAAGCACAACAAGGGGGGGGGGGCTGCTCAGCCTCCTGCCTGCTAGCCGTGTGTACTGAGCGTGCTCTGAACTCCTGGAGCAGTGGGGGCTGAATCAGAATCTAGAATCTGCCCCACTCCTGGTTTTTGTTATGTGAAGTTGATGTATGTCACAGAACTGTAGAGTTCACAGCCCTTGATCTCTATGGAAGTTATTCAGTGTCAATATTAAAATGAAAATGTAATACGCATTTGCATTTACATGTTCCACTCATACAAGCAACTTTGAGCTCAAAATTCAAATTTAAATGCAATAATTCCATTTACATTTGCAATGTGATAAACATCTATTCATATTTAATTTACACATACATTTTGATGCTTTATTTGTGCCTTTATTGAAATTAAAATGTATTTCCCGATTTGAATTATCAAGTTCATGTGATCATGCAAAGGTTGTATCAAAATTATAATTAAAATGCTATTTGCTTAATATGCTTTGCATTTCGTGATAACGTAATTTTCAACCTCACCACCACGTTAAAAAGATGTTAATGGAGAAATAGTGCCACCCCTGTTTGCAATAACATTACGATACCAACAGCGCTCGAATGGAATTGTTGAATTTGAAATTTGAGCCCAAAGTTGGTTGTATGAGTGGAACATGTAAATGCAAATGCGTAT
Source organism: Brachyhypopomus occidentalis (assembly GCA_020368025.1). NCBI lineage: Eukaryota > Metazoa > Chordata > Actinopteri > Gymnotiformes > Hypopomidae > Brachyhypopomus > Brachyhypopomus occidentalis. The sequence goes on from JAGXOD010000101.1 coordinate 801,631, forward strand.
TACATTTTCATTTTAATATTGACACTGAATAACTTCCATAGATATCTAAGTACAACAGCCCAGATAACCATAACCCTACACTGTCACTGCTCTGTTAACAAGTGCTTACATAATCCCAGCCAAGAAAATGAGTTCACAAGTTTCTGTCAGTGTCAGTAAATGTCGTACTTCTGTGTTTTCCTGTCAGTACTTTAGCTTCGCGTTATTTTTTTGTGAGTTGCATATGCATCTACAAGGAAGATATACCGATATGTTTATAATACGTGTACAAGGTATGTGGTGACATACTCACCAGTCTGAGCAATGTGTAGGGATCCGAACAGCAGGAGACAGATCACAGTGAGAAGCTTCATCGTGTGCTGTGTATGCAGTGGAAAGAGTCTGTACAGCCAAGATGATCAACCACTGAATGAGCGGAGGACAGAGACGTGGAGGACAGAGACATGGAGGACAGGCGTGTTCAAGTTGATCCTCTCCTTTCTGTTCTTTTACATCATTTCCTTTGTCTTTTTAAGATGGTGGCAGATGCATGTGGTCAGTGATAAAGGAGCAGAAAAAGCTGGAGTGTGTATCTGTAGACGTGGTCTGTGCGGTAATGTGTGTGTATCTGTAGACGTGGTCTGTGCATTTCTCAATGTGTGTGTACTTATGTAGTCTAGGAAATCCCCATACTGCTGAGCTGAGCTGTTGCTGTGTAATGTCACGTATAAAGTTCTGCGTCACAGCATGTTTGCCATTAGGAATTTTGTCTCTGAGATTTCAGTTCATTACCTGCCTGTCTGGTCTGAGCATTGGTTAGTAGGTCTGTGTGCAATGCTGTCCCTCTTTCATAACATATCATATATGTTCTTCCTGGGTCATGGAGGAAACACGCGGAGAACACGGAGGAAACACGCGGAGAACACGGAGGAAATACGCGGAGAACACGGAGGAAACACGCAGAGAACACGGAGGAAACATACAGTACATCTGCATGGTGCCCTCAGTAGTGGTGAAGTTAGTCTCTGGAGAAGTACAGAATTGTGTAACGGCTGGCAGGTCAGAAGTGCAGCATGAGCTGATGTCTGATGTGTGAGGGCACTGACTCTTCAGCTGGTGTTGCAGCACTGGGAGTTTGCAACACATGTTATTTTTATTACATTACACATTGCATATGTTAAGTGTGCGTTATGCAAACATAATTGTTCAGTCATCTGACACAAATACCCTTATGTCTCAAAATTAAAAGAAAACTGTCAACAGTTTGTACACATCCTAGCATATAACAGGTGTACCCTTTTACAACAAATAATTCACATTTATTACATTACGCTAACCAATGGCTACAGACAAACTCAGAGGATTATATTTGCTTACTTATATTCCCATTCAATTATTCATGAATTGTGAATTTGAGCAAAAATATTGACCAACATCATATGATGCTCTGTCTACATATTTTCCAGTGCTATGCAGTTGTATGCACTGCATGTTTGATCAGTTCACTAAATCACTAAATTTGTATTTACTAGAAATGGTTCCATGCTGATCCTACACTGGGTCTCACACAGCTTCACGTATGGTAAGGGGGGTCTGTTCTGTCCAGTCTCAGGACAGATGTGGGACATACATAATGATCTGTATATCCAAATACCATCAGAAAAGTCCTTTTGTTTCACATAAAGACAATAATAGTGCCATGTCTACAGCCCCCAGCTTGCTTCCTGAAGACTACATTCCCCATAATCCTCCGGTGCATTCCCAAATCCGTGGAAGGATTTATTCTGCAGAGCACTGTAACGGCTGGCTCCGCCCTCCTCCCCTGTTTCTGTGTCGTCCTTCTTGTCCCACCCTGTTTCCATGGTTACCCTTCTGTTTGTCACGCCCTGCCCTGATCGTTCTCAGCTGTCTCTCGTTGTCAGTTAGTATTTATATTCCTTGTGTGTCTCTAGTCTCTCATGGGTTATTGTGTAAATGTCATGGTCTATGTTTCTCATGTGTTTTGCCTCGCGCTCATGTTTGTTCTCCGTTTTGTTTCATAGCTCTGTTCCTGTGTTCGTGTAGTTTCTCTGGCTTCCTGGTTCGTGTCTCGTCCCTGTGTTTCGGTATGTTATTAGATATTTTAGTTGTGCTGTGTATTTCTGTTGTCTTGTTCTTATGTTAAAACCATCCTCTCGTTTTGTGTCGCCTAGTTCCTGTTTAGTCTGTCATAGGTTTACGTAGTCTCCTATCACATGTGTCGTAGTTTCTCTGTTTGTATTCGGTTACTCGTTCATGGTTCACCTGTCTGTTTAGTTGTATTAGTGCGTGTGCTTTTGCCTTCGTATGTCTATGTGTATGCTGGTTGCGTTGCTCCGTTACGTTTATGTTTCGTGTATTTAATGTTATTTGTATCCTTGTGTTAGTGTAGTCTCCCTATTTCGTGTCTATTCAAATAAACCTCGTTCTCCTGCGTCTGCGTCCCGCCCCCTCTGTAGTCACACCGTGACAAGCACACTGAAAAGTCCTGTACAGTAGCTGTACAGTGTGAGTCCACAGCCTGTCATTTAGCTACAGTAGCTGTACAGTGTGAGTCCACAGCCCGTCATTTCATTTATTAGTTTTGTTGGCGTAAGTGCAGAGGCACATTGGACAGTTAGCATGGGCTCCAAACCAACCGGTAACAACATTACCTGACAGGACCCCTTGAGTGCTAAACCATCACTCACCAGTGCTCAAATGACATGAGTAGGAGGTTGTTGCTGTCAAGTATATTTAACCAGTACTGCAGTTTAAAGTTTTCCATTCAAGTTTTATTGGAGGAAATTATTAGACATGTTAAAATTTATTTAAAATGATTCATCTTGAAGCAAAATCTGTAATTGATATTACTGCACACAGGTGTGGTCTCTGAGGCAGGGTGAATCTCTCCTCTCTCACCACGTCTGATTGGCTGGACAACTGGTGGCAGAGAGAAGTAAATTAGCCAAAACTTTCTTACAGTGAAAAACAACACACAGTGAATATAAACCCCTGAAGGTACAGGGCAGCAAAGAGCTGTTTGTACATGCAGTCATGTCTTTCAAATATCTGACAATACAAATGTGTGACATGTTGTGGTCAAGGATGTCATTTAGCATATCATTACATACACTCACTGAGAGCCCCTGACACTCACACTGGTGTGTAACTCACTCCCAGTTGCTCTATGACACACTGTCACCCACTAACGTACTCCCTTGCCAGCTCACTCACTCACCCAATCACACACACATTCACTCACTAACTCACTCACCCAATCACACACACACACATTCACTCACCCAATCACACACATTCACTTACTAACTTACTCACCCAATCACACACATTCACTTACTAACTCACTCACCCAATCTCTCACACACACACACATTCACTCACTAACTCACTCACCCAATCACACACACACACACACATGTAGGGGTTTAACCTACTAATCCTTTAAAGTAGATTAATTTGTTTTACCTTAATTATTAATCAGTCTCATTAATTTAGAGTCAGTCTCATATTCAAATTATACCAGAACCACAACATTTAGTTCTCAACTAAAGGTAACTAATGGTTTGGTATCTGAAGGATTTAACTATGAATTCTTTGGAGGTTTTGGCAGCAACCACTTTTGAATGACATCAACACAGACAAATTGGTGAAAATAAATGATACATTTATTTAAAACCAACTATTCTAAACAAACAGCATCAACAGGGATCAGTATATTTACAGTGAAGGCTCGGAATCTAGTGTGTGTGTAACGGTGAGGGAGGCTCCCCCTACCGGTCGCCTCCGGTACAGTGGCAGTTGCCCTGTTGTTGTTGCGTTGTGTGCGTCCCTCAGGTGGGTGGGGCTTATTAGCTCCCTCACCTGATGGTCGTTTGTCTGGCTATATATGCCTTGTCTTTGTACCAGTTGACTGCTGGTTATTGTATCCTTAATCTGGGTCAAGTGCACAGGTTTTGTTTACGCCACGTTATTCATTAAACCCCTCTTTTTCTCTGAGACTTGGCGTGATCGCTTCCTTTTCGTTCGCACCTCCTGCCCGTCACAGAATAACCAGCCACCTTTCGGAAGCCGCCAGTCTCTTTTACTTTCTCCTTCGTTTGTGGTCATGTCTTGTGGTAAGTGTTTGTCTGCGTTTTATTTGTTTCTTTGTTTTGTGTGCAGTGTGTGCATGTCGTTTGTTTGTCTTGTGTGTTTAGGTTTGTCTTAGCGTGTATATCTGTAATTCCCCGTATGCTCCTCACCTCCCCTAAGTGTGTTTTTGGGGGGAGCTATGGAGGGTCCCATCGGTGGCACGGAGGGCGCAGCTCCTGAGGGAGGCCCTACCGGGAATGTGAGGGGGCGTGAAGCCCGCCAGTGAGAGGGTAAGTACGCGTGTGTGTGGTCTGTGTGTATGTGTCGCCCACTTTGTGTTTGTCCTAGCGTGTTTGTGAATTGTTTTATGTAATTCCCCGTACGCTCCTTCCCCAAAGGGGGCGTTTGGGGGGAGGGGCTATGGAGGGTCCCGTGCCACGGTCTGTGGTACGGATGGCGCTGCTCCAGAAGGAGGCCCTGACCTGGTGGAGGGCGTCTCCTGAGCCGGTGGTGCCCCTGAGTTTGGTGGGGGAACGCAGTGGAGGCATGCGGTACTCTGCTGCAGGGGTCACCACCTGCTAGGATCCCCCCCCCCCCCTTCCATGAAAAAGGGGTTGAGATGGTCAGGCACACGCGCTTGGCGTTTGTGTTGTGTTGTGTGTGTGTGTGCGTAGATGTTGTGTGCAGGTTCCTCCTGGCAGTTGGCTGCGGTGTCCCTGGACCTTGTGGGATCTCCCAAGTAGGCAGGAGCCCCCTGATGTTATGGGGTGACCGGAGCCCTGGTTGTAAATGGCCCCTCTGGAAGGGTAAGGGCCCCCCGTACGTGTGGGGACTATAAGGCTCCGGTCTGAAGAGCTCCTGCTGTGGGCAGGAGCCCCCTTATGTTGTGGGGTGACCAGAGCCTTGGTTGTAAGTGGCCTCCCTGAAGGGGAAAAAGGGGCTTCCCAGATGTGTGGGGGACTAGAGGGCTCCGGACTGAAGAGCTCCTGCCGAAGACAGAGATCCCCCCTCGTGCTCAGGGTCACGCCTTGCTGGGTGCAAGGGTTTGCCCCGAGCCGAGAGGTAGGTCCAGGAGGCGATCAACCGCTCCCTGGGGAGGTAACCTGCACACACGCACACTTTGTGGGGCCTTTTGGGGCGTGAGGGCTCTGTGACCGACTGGGGCGTGGTTTGTCTATTGTTGACGGCCCAGTCGGTCCAGGGTCCCGCCCAGGGAGGCGGGAGCTAATTTATGTTGTATGTTTTGTGTTTCAGCTCCGGGACCGCAGGAGGTGTTACCCTGCCTTGTCCCCGCCTTCCTGCCCCTTCGTCTCGCGTCTTTTGTACTGCCGCTGTGGACCGCACATCGGGCCGTAGTGCGGCTTGGTAGGGGGGTCTGTCACAGTGAGGGAGGCTCCCCCTACCGGTCGCCTCCGGTACAGCGGCAGTTGTCCTGTTGTTGCGTTGTGTGCGTCCCCTCAGGTGGGTGGGGCTTATTAGCTCCCTCACCTGATGGTCGTTTGTCTGTCTATATATGCCTTGTCTTTGTACCAGTTGACTGCTGGTTATTGTATCCTTAATCTGGGTCAAGTGCACGGGTTTTTGGTTTGCGCACGTTATTCATTAAACCCCTCTTTTTCTCTGAGACTTCATTAAACCCCTCCTTTTCGTTCGCACCTCCTGCCCGTCACAGTGTGTGAATATGTAAAAGGGATAGAGTAAATGTGTGCGCGCTAGGGCGGTCGTGCGCGTGTGAGGAGGCGGGAGTTGTAATCTCTGTTCTCCTATGGAGAACAAAGCAACTAAAATGGCGCCGACTTTGAACAGTAGAGTAGTATGTTAATGAGCTCAGCTGGTTTATTCTAACGTGGTCAGAACAAAGGATAATGGCGCTGGCTTAATAACTAAAAATTTATGTGGTGTGTCCGAGAATGGGGAAGACTATATCGGTTACAAATTAAACAGAGATTGCATGGACAGCACAGAGAACTTTGTATGAGCAAACCACCTACTGGTTTGGCATGGTACCTACACACACATTTACATTACATTTTCGGCATTTAGCAGACGCCCTTATCCAGAGCGACTTACAAAAAGTGCTTCATTGTTTTACTCAGAACAAAATCTCTAGCTAGTTAGTTTAGGCTAAAATCAGGAAGAAACTTTAAGCAAAGATATTATTAGATACAGTCAGTATGGACGCCTAGATATACTCAAATATATACTGAGAAAACCCTACTTAACAGATAAAAGCAAGAAAAGTCATTACAGTCACAAATATTTAATACATGCTAGTGTAGTAAAATTTAATTTAAGTGCTCTTGAAACAGATGTGTCTTCAGTCTTCGCTTAAAAAACAGCAAGAGACTCTGCCATTCGGACACTCAGTGGAAGTTCGTTCCACCACTGAGGTGCCAGAACTGAAAAAAGTCTGGATGCATGTTTTCCGCATGTCCTGAGAGATGGTGGGTCAAGCCGAGCTGTGCTTGAAGCTCGAAGAGCTCTGGGTACAGATCGGGATTTGACCATTGCCACCATGTATGGAGGTGCTGGTCCATTCTTAGCCTTGTAGGCCAGCATCAGGGTTTTATATCTGATGCGGGCAGCTACAGGAAGCCAGTGAAGAGAGCGCAGCAGACACACACACACACACATTCACTCACTGACAGTCCTGTATCAGTGACAGATGAATAAAGGTAGAATATCTCTGCTCACCTGCTCTACTTTATGGAGGTGTGATATTGTCATAAATGACCTCTGTGATTTCACCTTCCTCTGTGGAAACAAACAGAATGAATCCATGAGACTGACAGGCCAATGTAGCTGCCATGTGTAGCAGCTAGTCCTCTGATACTCACCTTCTCTCTTTGAAAAGCACTTCCCGGTGATCAGAGCGATCAGTGCGAGCAGCACGAGGAGACCCATCACCACTACGCGAGGTACACAGTGCGCTGGAACGATTGTGTATTCAACTTGCATATGATGAGAATAAAAACAAGGTTACAGATGTTCATTAAGCTGAAATTATTTTATTTATTTTGCAGCTTTTGTAGTTTGTTTCAGTTGTGGATGTTGTTGAACTAAACGATCTGGACTGAGCAGCTGTCAGTAGTCCTGTCCACAGGAACCCTTGACCACTCCAGGGTTTTGTTCTGTCCAGCTCCTCCTGCTGAAACCAGGTAATGGAGGCTGCAGAGCTTACCTGCTCCTCCCTCTACTTATCTACTGACCTATGACTGCCAGGCACTTTATAATATTAAGACTGAGAAACTGATAATTCATGACTTGGGTGGAGCTTTTTGCCCCTGCTTTTTATAAGAGATATCCCCTGACCTCGGAGATGCCCTCTGACTTCTGCCACGTCCAGGCTTTACTGCCCTGTAGAAGGCGAGGCAGGCAGGGTTAAGCGCAGTGAGGCTGAAATCCTGTTTCTTAAGGTCATTAGTTATGAAAAACCCATTTAAATACCTCTACCCTTCATACCTTTAGTTCGTAAAGATTTTGGAGACTGCTATACTCATGCTTTTAGATCTTACAGCTGTGTTTGATACAGTTGAGCATGGCTCCACCCATGGCTCCTAGAGTTGGGCTGAAGCAGAGGGGTGACGTGGCATTTCCTTTGATGGTCCCCAAGCCATCAAAGTGGGTGTGGCACTATGAGAGGGGAGTGGGTGTGGTTCTTAATAGCACTGGTAATAGCGTAATAGTGGTCAACCTTAACGCCTACAGTACAAATACAACAGCAGAAACAACACAGCAGGGTTCGAACCATGGCCACCTGGCTGGACATCTTCACTCTCTTCTTCTGTAGAGGTTCTAGAATTCACTACAAAACATAAGAAAGGTGACAATGTAAACCCACAACCCTGTAAACCCTCATATTCCTGATACACCATGTTCATAACGTCTGCTGAGAAGCTGAGTGACAGTGTCACATTGACTGTCACTTGTTTGATTTAATTCTTCTAATATGCACTCGCTGAAAAATCATTAAAACAACCTAAAAACATTCTGTTATCAATGACTTTCTCACTTACCAGTTCTTGGGATCACACTGAGCTGCACTGTGGTCCCGTTGCAGTAGTATCTACCAGCATCTGACTGGGACACTCTGAATATACTCAGTAGTGGATTCTCTCCTGAACTATAACGTCTGTGTGGATCAGGGATGTGTTTGGTGATCCGTCCGTTATAATTGGTGAGGATGTCCACTCTCTGTCCATTGATGTCTCTGCTCCAGGTCACTGTGCCTTTAGTTAGTTTACCACATCGAAGAGTCCCAATGTTCCTCTCATTCACTCTCACATGTAGAGTCTCTGTTAGGAAAAACAATGGAACAATTATTGTTTTAAAACAATAGCTACGGACAACAGGGCTGTAGTACCAACAAACAATGACCAGCACAGACTAGACAAAACAAGGGGTTTAAATACACCAAACAAAACAAGGAACACCTGAACACACTAACGAGGGGCGGGGTTACAGAGCACAAGGAACACCTGAACACACTAATGAGGGGCGGGGTTACAGAGCACAAGGAACACCTGAACACACTAACGAGGGGCGGGGTTACAGAGCACAAGACTATGACAGACACATGGCTACATAAACAAACACATGACAGGTGGGAGTGGGCTAGACATGACAAGTGTAATACAGCTGTAGTGGGTAGTGTAATATATCTGTAGGTAATACACCTGTACAGTGTAATATATCTGTAGGTAAGTACACCTGTACAGTGTAATATATCTGTAGGTAAGTACACCTGTACAGTGTAATATATCTGTAGGTAATACACCTGTACAGTGTGAGCAGAGTAAAACACTCACCTGTGTGGGTGGTGTGTGTGATTCCACACAGCAGGAGACAGAGTAACCCAACACGCTCCATCACACTCAGTCAGTGTGGGGAAGAGAGGAGAGGATGAGCTTTAAGATGAGCGTGTGATAGAGGATCCACCCACACACTGTGGACTATAATGGTCATGTCTTTATGATCACTGTGTGTTGGTGTGTGTGTGTGTGTGTGTGTGGACTGGGATGACCACTTCCTCCTGTTCACTGCCAGCTTGGTACATATGTGTTCTCTTCTGTGCATGTTTCAGAGAAAACCAGAAAATGAATGAACAATTGAATGAAAATAGTCACATTCTTCTTTTTCTTTCTTCAGCCCAGAAACTCTCTAGTGACATCTAGTGTTGAATGAAATTACTCAGTTTCAGTACACACTGCTTATCAGAGGTGTGACACAACAAGAACAATTTGTGTCGGTGCTACTGTACTAATTAAAGATGTGTGTGTGTGTGTGTGCTTGAGTCACCTCAGTCAACGCTCAGCCACTCCGTTGTGTCACGATACAGCCCGTGACCCCTCCCTCCGGGCGCATGTACGTGTTGTCTGTGTCCATGTCCATATGTTCATGCCCATATATGTATTTCCTGTGGGGGTGGTTATGTGTGTATGTGTTCATTCACCTCGTTACCGTAATGTGTCACACTCGGGGATTTTTGAAACTCACCAAGGAATGTTCCTGCTGCCCTGAACGACGTCGCTACTCTACAGTTCCTCTTCTTTCTTTTCTTATATTCTAGGCTGTATAGCCTTTGTTCTGAGTTTGATATTGACTGAGCCATGCAAGAGAATAAACAACAAAGCTCGCAACCCTTGCCTCCTGCTGTCTGCCTAAACCCGTTACAGAATGTGCAGCCTGGTGCAGCGGGAGGCAGCGGGCCTTCCCCTTTGGAGATTCTCAATGCCCAAGGAGTAGTGTTGGAGCAGCAACAACGAGAGATGGGTGAGTTGCGCACAATGATGCAAACGCTAACCACCTGTATGCAATCTATGTCACAACAGGCTAGCAACCCTCCCCCTCAGCGGGTCGAGGGCGTGAAGCTACCCCTGGCACCCCCAGAACCGTATGATGGAGACCCCGAGAAATGCGAAGGATTCCTGGTGTAGTGTGAACTGTACTTCCGGTACCAGGAGCACCTCACTGACCAGGCGAAAATATCCTTTATTATATCGAGGCTCAGCGGTAAGGCACTGGCCTGGGGAGCCGCACTGATTGCAGGGGAATCGCCTCTGCTGGCGAATTTCGAAACATTTACTACTGAGATCAAAGAAGTGTTTCATCACCCACGCCAGGGAAGAGCGTGTGGGCAAAGCCTGCTGGCAATGCGGCAGGGAAATAGAACAGCGGCCGCGTTCGCCCTCGAATTCCGCACAACGGCGGCAGGAACAGGGTGGTATGACGGACGCGTTCTTGGCGGCGTTGAGACCACAATTACACGCTGAGTTAACTTGCAGGCAGGAGTCTAAGTCATTCAACTCGGTGGTCAGACTGGCCATAACCTATGACCGGCTCCTGCAAGAGAGGAATACTCCCGGAGGACGTACAAGGATCCCATGACAGAGATCGCCCCCCGAGGCCGCGAGGAATTGGAGAGGTCCGGAGCCCATGCAGTTGGGAGCGACTGAACCGCTGGAGGAGGAGCGTGCTCGCCCGAGCGGCGAACACGCCCGGGTGAGTAGCTCCATGGTGGCTCAGTTGCTAAAAATAAAGGTGACGCTTACTTACCGGGGGGCATGTGTTGGGGTTTATGCCCTAGTGGACTCGGGAGCTTCGGGGAACATGATGGGAGCTAATCTCGCCCCGGAGGATGCGATTGCCGCTGAGGACCCTGGATCAACCGCGAAGAGTGCATGCACTGGACGGCAGGCCTGTGGGTGGCGGAGTTATGCGCCAGCACACCCCCCCCCTCACTCTCACGATCCAAGGGCACTCCTCTTCACAAGTCTTTTGCGTTCTTCCCGATCTGACATATGATTTAACACTAGGGCTTCCCTGGTTTAGGCAGTTTCAGCCGATTATTAATTGGCACGACGGTCACATCTCACACTGGAGTGCACCTTCCCCATGTTCACTGAGCCACACCCCCTTGTTACTGACTTCCACCACCATCGAGAGTCCTAGCGTGGCAGATCCCAAGAAGATTCCTCCTCAATATCTGGAGATGGCCGAAGTATTCAGTCCCGTTAAGGCGACGCAGCTCCCCCCGCACCGCCCCTGGGACTGTAAGATCGAACTGAAAGAGGGCAGTGTTCCTCCGAGAGGTCGTATCTACCCTCTGTCACTAGAGGAGGAGAAAGCCATGCAGCAGTATGTCCAGGAGGCATTAGCGCAGGGCTATATCGTCCCCTCTACCTCGCCTGCCTCAGCCAGCGTCTTCTTTGTGAAGAAGAAGCGCGGTGGTCTGAGGCCATGCGTGGATTACCGAAGACTCAATTCCCTCTTGGTAGGTTACTCCTATCCGCTGCCTCTAGTGCCGTCGGCGCTGGAGCGGTTGCGAGAGGCAGTGATTTTTACCAAACTGGATCTACGCAGCGCCTATAACCTCATCCGTGTACGTGAAGGGGATGAGTGGAAGACGGCGTTTAGTACCCGCACCGGGCACTACGAGTACCGGGTCTTGCCGTATGGCTTGGCTTCGGCTCCGTCGATCTTTCAGGCGTTCATCAACGAGGTTCTACGTGAGTACCTGAATAAATGTGTTGTCGCCTACATCGATGACATCCTCATTTATTCTTCCTCCGCAGAACAACACGTGCATGATGTACGAGCCGTCCTCCGCACACTCCTGCGCAATCAGCTGTATTGCAAATTGGAGAAGTGCGAGTTCCATCTACAGGAATTAAACTTCCTGGGCTATACCATCAAGCCCGGCTCTGTACATATGCAAGCCAGCAAGGTAGAGGCGGTGACCGGATGGAACCGTCCTCACACACGACGCGAGCTGCAGCGATTTCTCTTCGCGAACTTCTATAGGAGGTTCATCCGCGCGTTTAGCTCTATCGCGAAGCCACTAACGGACTTGCTGCATGGTGGACTCAAAAGTCTGGCCTGGACAGAGGAGGCTGATAACGCCTTTAACGCTCTGAAGCAGGCTTTCGTCACCGCGCCTGTACTTCATCAGCCGGATCCCACTAAGCCTTTCGTGGTCGAGGTGGACGCCTCCAACGCGGGGCGGTACTGTCTCAGCGGTTCAAAAAAGGTAGCCTTCTCAGGCCCATCGCCTTCTTCTCCCGTAAGTTATCCGCCGCGGAGCGTAACTATGGAGTGGGCAACAGTGAATTGTTGGCTATGAGCCTGTCATTTGAGGAGTGGAGACACTGGCTAGAGGGAGCCAGGCATCCCTTTCTTGTGTTGAATGCACGACAAGCATGAATGCACGACAAGCACGCTGGTCGTTATTTTTCTCCCGTTTTCAGTTCCAGGTCACGTACCGGCCCGGGGAGAAAAACACACGCGCCGACGCACTATCACGTTCATTTCCAGGCAGTGCGGACTCGACCAGTGAGGAACCCGTGCTATCTCCCGAGTGCTTCATCGGAGCCCTAGAATGGGAGATTGATTGTGCCATCGAAGCCGCGAACCCTCATCCCAATTGTCCTCCGCATCACAGGTATGTGCCCCTCGCGCAGCGCACCGCTTTGATACAGTGGGCACATACTTCCCTAGGCATGGGACATCCCGGATCCACCAGAACTTCCCAGCTCCTGGGCACACGTTATTGGTGGCCTGGGATGCATGGTGACATCCTCCGTCACGTGGGATCCTGTGCAGAGTGTGCGCGCAGCAAGGTGCCGAGGACGCCGCCCGCGGGTAAGCTGCTACAGCCATGGACGCACCTAGCGATCGACTTTATCACAGATTTGCCGGTCTCGGAAGGAAACAACACCATCCTGGTGGTGGTAGACCGGTTTTCGAAGATGGTGCGCTTCCTACCCCTGCCCGGTCTGCCAACTGCCTGGGAGACTGCGGATCTCTTGTTCAGGCACGTGTTTCGGCAGTTCGGCTTGCCTGAAGACATCGTGTCTGACAGGGGCCCGCAGTTTACATCGCGAGTCTGGAGTGAGTTCCTGTCAAAACTGAACGTGACCGTCAGTCTCACGTCAGACTACCATCCCCAGGCAAATGGGCAGGTGGAGAGGGTAAACCAAGAACTGGGAAGATTCTTGAGGGCATACTGCAATGAGCACCAGGAGGCATGGTGTCCACTGCTGTCATGGGCGGAATATGCTCAAAATTCACTCACACAGGCCAGCACGGGTAAGACCCCGTTTGAGTGTGTGTTGGGGAGATAACCTCCGCTGTACCCATGGAATGTCGCTGCTTCCGACCAGCCTCAGATAGAGGACTGGTGTAAGAGGAGTGAGAGCGTGTGGGAGGATACGCATCAGCGCCTAAGGACGGCGGTGCGGAGGTTCCAGATGAAGGCAGACCGGAGAAGATCCGAAGCGCCAGACTATAAAGTGGGAGATAAAGTCTGGGTCTCCATGAAAGATGGCAGACTGGGAAGCCCAGGTAAGCTCCAAGCCCGCTACGTGGGACCATTCACTATCACCAACTGTATAAACCGCGTTACGTTTAAGGTGGGTTTACCGGAGGATCGCCGGGTATCACGGGCTTTCCACGTCTCCGCTCTCAAACCCTATAAGGAGGGACCACTAGGAGAGGAGAGGATACAGCCTCCCCCGCCTCCGCTGATGCTGACTGACGGACCAGCTTATAAGGTAAACAAACTCCTAGACTCCAGGTACCGACGAAGGGGTCTCCAGTACCTAGTAGACTGGGAGGGGTATGGGCCAGAAGAAAGAACCTGGATCCCGGCCTCACAGGTGTTGGATCCCTCCTTGATCGTCGACTACCACCGCGAATACCCTAACCGGCCAGCGCCACGACGTCCACGAAGACCCAGTGGTAGACGTCGGGAGGAATCCTTGAGGGAGGGCTCTGTCACGGTGAGAAGGCGGGATCGCCACCAGAGGGCACCCGTGAGAGCACCCCGCACTAGACACTCCCTCACCTGGCATTCATGCACACCCACTCAGACCCTGTCACTCCCACCTTCCTTATCACCTGAGTATTGACACCTGTGCACCTCCCCGGGTTATGATTTAAGCCCACAGGCCCTGTCGTTCAGTGCTGCACATTGGCCCAACCTGGAAGGATCCAGCCTGCGCTGAAACTCACCAAGGAATGTTCCTGCTGCCCTGAACGACGTCGCTACTCTACAGTTCCTCTTCTTTCTTTTCTTATATTCTAGGCTGTATAGCCTTTGTTCTGAGTTTGATATTGACTGAGCCATGCAAGAGAATAAACAACAAAGCTCGCAACCCTTGCCTCCTGCTGTCTGCCTAAACCCGTTACACCACACCATTTAAATGAGCATCTTGGTTTACCACAACGCCTCCCTCCAAGCCCCCTCGTCACAAATAGCTGATGTAAAAACACCACATAACCCCAGACTTACACACCCAAATATATGGGCCTGTTTTGTTTTCCTTATATGGGCATATATATGGGCATAACTAATCCCAGAATCAGAATGACACAACCTGCAATAAAACATCAGAATGATTAGGCTCCGCCCTTCCTCACTTCCTGTCTTCTGTCTCCAGGTGTTTGAGCATTTGTAGTGGAATACTGATATGTGTCACGGGGCGGCAGGCACTCAGCACAGGGACACGCCCACTCGGGTACTGCCCACCATACAGTAGTACAACGGGTCATAAACCAGGGTTGTTACAGCAGGGAACAGTCAAAACCAACCTGAAGTCCAGAAACACTAAAATAGAAGTCTGAATTTCAGAAGGGAAAATCCAAAATGAAATGTCACAATACACAAAATATCATAGAGGAAGAGGCAGCTCAGCACATCGCAGAACGTTAGCAGCACTTCAGTCCCCGTTTGTGATGAAATCCCTGCTTTTTTCTGGAGACTTCAAAAGTTAAAGTCAGCAAGTAGATGGTTATAAAGAGCCTGAAGTGTTTGGAAGTGATGAGTGTATAAACCAGATCATGAGGATCAAGTTGTGTGTGTGTGTGTGTGTGTGTGTGGTGGTTGGGGGGGGTGCAGACTTGCATGTCAGCTACATTTTCACGTTCCCTGCTTGTGACAGCTTTTATAAGTATTTTTCATTTCAAAGTATGACATTATTTATTCATTCATTCATGCATGTGTTCTTGTATTAATGTATTACTGAATGTCGGCAGGTTTAGCTGGATTCTGATCTAGAAGAAAATCAAACATTCATTCATTCAGTAGTTCAGTAGTTCTTTAGTTTTGAGGATCGGTGTGAGGAACAGACGTCTTTGGCCCAACACGTGTCTGTTTCCCTGTGGGTCTATATAATCACACTCAGTTCTCCACATAGCTGTACATTACCTGCTGTCTGAAAGTGTCTCATTTCTGTGTGGAGGTTGTTATGGTTCTCTTCGTCGTAATAGGGTGATTCTATTGGAGGAGTTTAGACACCACTGAAGTATATGTTTGTCTCTGCTACGCCAATTTTAACCAAAGTTTAAACAGCAGTGCAATTTCCCTAATTTTACTAGTGAAATATGCTTGGCCAGTAGGGTTAACCATAAAGATGATACAGTCGTTCCGTCAGGTACCCAGGTCACTATTAATCACCTAGGGTTTTCTCATTTTTGATGAGTAGCTGTATTAATAAATGTATAATTTTTTCTCTCCAAGTTGTTTGTCATAATAATTCAAATGCTGGTCATTGCCAATCTCTTCAAAGAAATCAGTAATTTAAATCCTTCAGAGATCAACTACATTTTCTTTCTTTCGTTTGTCACAGTACAGAGTGGCAGTGGCAGTATCACGTCTTGGTGTTGTTTGTGTCATGTTCATCCCTCAGGTGGGCGTGGCCCATTAGGGAGTGTGCCACCTGAGGGTCGTTTGTCTGTCTACATATGTCTATATATGTCTATATATGTCTACATATGTCGTGTCTTTGTACCAGTTGACTGCTGGTTATTGTTTCCTTATGCTGGATTATGTCGCGGGTTTGAGTTTGAAGCATGGTCGCACCCTCACATAGTTAGAAATGAGTCATTGTGGTGATTGTGATTTGATTACATAGATAAGACTGACAGATTGAAACAGATAAATTATGAGACTGATACATTGAGAGAGATTGATTAAAAGTTTGGAAATATGAGAAATAACATATCAAAGATGATGCTTGTATTGTGCCTCTTCCCAGAATGAACACACTGATCTATAAACCATCTACATGACTAATAAACCATCTAAATGACTAATAAACCATCTACATTTATAATAAAACAGTGGCTAATATCATACTTAAACACTTCAGAATCCCCCTTTTAAGGACCCTTCACGAATCTCCTTCAGATGAGTCAGAAACATCAAATGCATGCTAATACATGCTAATGAAGACAGAGAAATGAACACTCAGCTAATGAGTCAAGGGGCTCTTTACTGTCATTCCAGCTATAAACACACTGAAATGACAAACTGTTCCTCCTGGACTACAGTGCAACACAATAATAAATATGAATAAATATGAGATACAGGACCAGTGATAATACAGGACAACACCAACCATGACAACACAGTGCAACAGGAGTGAATGTGCCAAGGGTGTACCATACTGTACCATACTGTACCATACTGTGACATTTACCATACTGTGACATATACCAGATATGCAGATACTCTAAATTATTTAGCAGGTAATAATTGTGGTACTGCTCTAGGTGTGTGACATGAACATGTCTTAACACAGCCACTAAAATGACTGGCCCTAAAGGATCAGTTCCTCTAGTAATGAACATTGTTAGATGGAGACATCATGATGTTTTATAACCAGTGAGAGTTGTAGTATCTTCTATTCTGGTGTCCAGTTCTCTCACATGCTCAATTCAATTTCAAATATCTGTGCATGAACAGGTAAATATAAAAATGGTTGAAAAATAGCTAAACATTGATACATACACAGAAGGGCAGGAGAAACACTGCTTGAATATATAAGGATAATATAATGTACTATGAAATACAGATTTAGCAGAGAGGAGATGCATGTCTTGTTTTAATTCCTTGACGTCTGAATTTCTGCATATAGCGGCTCAATTCCACTCTGGCCTGGAAGTGAAAAACAAAACGAGCATTCAGTCATTGTGGTCATTGTGTTTGCCCATCACTCAGGCTGAGGTCACCAGGGTAGTTGTGAAACTCCTTGGTGGCTCTGGGGGTGGATGAGATCCTCCCTGAGGTCCTTAAGGCTCTGGATGTTGCGGGACTGGCAAACTGGGGTGGTGGTTCCCCTTTTTAAGAAAGGGGACCGGTGGATGTGCTCCACCTACCGGGGATCACACTCCTCAAACTCCCTGGCAAGGTCTATGCAGGGGTGCTGGAGAAGAGAGTCCAGTGGATAGTCGAATCTCAGTTACAAGAGGAACAATGTGGGTTCCGTCCTGGTAGTGGAACACTGGACCAGCTTTTCACCCTTGCGAGGGTCCTAGAAGGTGCATGGGAGTTCGCCCAACCAGAGAAGCCATAATTACCTGTCCTTTTAAGTGTTTTGGAGTAATATCTCCATATCAACAGGACTGATGCCACTGCAACCAGGAAACTCCCTGCTACTATGGCAACCACAACTTTCCAAATGCCTAAAACAAGAGCACAACATTACAGATACAGCTTCAACACCTTAAACGGCTTCAGCTTTCTGGAGATTGTGAGTCTACTTTGCCTAAACATCTCTTTTCTGTTCACGTCAAATGTTTACATGACATAGTTTACAAATTTTGAAAAGCAAAGGCCATAACACTGAATTAACTCGACTGCAGTTTGTAACTCGACTGCAGTTTGTATGACTGAACAATACACTTGATGTGTGATTGTACAGAGCCAGCAGAGCACATGAGTAATCGTGGATCAGAGTAGTGGTCAACCTTAACGCCTACAGTACAAATACAACAGCAGAAACAACAAAGCAGGGTTCGAACCATGGCCACCTGGCTGGACATCTTCACTCTCTTCTTCTGTAGAGGTTCTAGAATTCACTACAAAACATAAGAAAGGTGACAATGTAAACCCACAACCCTGTAAACCCTCATATTCCTGATACACCATGTTCATAACGTCTGCTGAGAAGCTGAGTGACAGTGTCACATTGACTGATGTCACTTGTTTGATTTAAGTCCTCTGATATGCACTCGCTGAAAAATCATTTAAACAACCTAAAAACATTTTATTTTCAATGACTTTCTCACTTACCAGTTCTTGGGATCACACTGAGCTGCACTGTGGTCCCGTTGCAGTAGTATCTACCAGCATCTGACTGGGACACTCGGAATATACTCAGTAGTGGATTCTCTCCTGAACTATAACGTCTGTGTGGATCAGGGATGTGTTTGGTGATCCGTCCGTTATAATTGGTGAGGATGTCCACTCTCTGTCCATTGATGTCTCTGCTCCAGGTCACTGTGCCTTTAGTTAATTTACCACATCGAAGAGTCCCAATGTTCCTCTCATTCACTCTCACATGTAGAGTCTCTGTTAGGAGGAAAGGGACCAACTATAGGTAAAGTCTGGGTATGAGGGCTGTATACAGAAATATCACCTCCCACAATCTATTAAAGATTATTATTATTATTATATATATGTAGGTACATACACCTGTACAGTGTAATATATCTGTAGGTAAGTACACCTGTACAGTGTAATATATCTATAGGTAATACAACTGTACAGTGTAATATATCTGTAGGTAATACACCTGTACAGTGTAATATATCTGTAGGTAGTACACCTGTACAGTGTAATATATCTGTAGGTAAGTACACCTGTACACTGTAATATATCTGTAGGTAAGTACACCTGTACAGTGTAATATATCTGTAGGTTATACACCTGTACAGTGTAATATATCTGTAGGTAATACACCTGTACAGTGTAATATATCTGTAGGTAAGTACACCTGTACACTGTAATATATCTGTAGGTAAGTACACCTGTACAGTGTAATATATCTGTAGGTAATACACCTGTACAGTGTGAGCAGAGTAAAACACTCACCTGTGTGGGTGGTGTGTGTGATTCCACACAGCAGAAGACAGAGTAACCCAACACGCTCCATCACACAGTGTGGGGAAGAGAGGAGAGGATGGAGCTTTAAGAGGTGGAGGGTGAGGCACAAACATGCAGACACAGTGGGCTGTGACCATCACTTCCTGCTTCATACAGTCATCGTATTATTTTCCAAATAATGAATATTAGTTCATCTCTCTGACGACACAGGGTGATGTAAATA
This sequence comes from Brachyhypopomus occidentalis, assembly GCA_020368025.1. Taxonomy (NCBI): domain Eukaryota; kingdom Metazoa; phylum Chordata; class Actinopteri; order Gymnotiformes; family Hypopomidae; genus Brachyhypopomus; species Brachyhypopomus occidentalis. The sequence goes on from JAGXOD010000101.1 coordinate 820,812, forward strand.
TCTTACAGCTGAAAGATAAGGATATGGTATGGAAAGGGGAAGTGATGTAAAATTACTCTGCAGTGGATAATTTCTGAAGTGCAGATCAGGAACAAGGGTGCAGATTAGTACTTCCCACAGACACAGACAGGCATACAACACACACAATGTGTCATTACAAAGGAAATGATGTAGATGAGGGGGGTTAGTTACGCAGACGCTGTGTAGATGACTGGGGGGGTTAGCTACGCAGGCGCTGTGTAGATGACTGGGGGGGTTAGCTACGCAGACGCTGTGTAGATGAGTGGGGGGGTTAGCTACGCAGTACAGGGAGAGAGAGAGAGAGAGAGAGAGAGAGAGAGAGAGAGAGAGAAAGAGAGAGAGAGCGAGAGGGGGGAGAAGGAGAGAAGTTCTAACTGAGGAGCAGACACACAGATAAGGGAATGAACAACAAGTTAGAGTTCAGACTGAGGGTCACAGACAGTAAATCACAAACTCCCTTACAGTATGAACAGGTAGGAACAGGAAAGAGAGAACATGGCTCTGGAACACTACAAGGTGTTGATCAGATAACAGCCTTTCCTGGTAACACACTGAGACACACAGCAGCGCTATTATTACCTGTCATGGCTGAGTGTAATTATCAGGTCTTTGCTGTTGTACTGTTTTGTTCTCATTTGTCATACACGCAGCTTCCTCAAAGGGAACGTTATCACCATGGTAACATTTCCGCGGCTGCACGAAACGGATGCAGTTCTGCTATGCTTAGAATTTTCCCCCAACGTCAACAAGATAAATATGTTTTGCCAAATGGTTTTTCTTTAACAAGGGAATTTCTTTCCAATTGCCACTAGATGGTGCTGCTATTCCTTTAACAGAAAATGTAAGGGAATAACCACGTTTAAAATAAATAAATATATTTATTTATATTTATAGACTGCAAGTAGGGGTATATATTTATAAATATATTTATTCATAGGAAGTCTTTCCAAAAAGGTTCAGACATGTTAACTTTTTAGCCAGTGCGTAGACTGGCGTATTGTACCTGGCTTGGTAAAGTGATTTTGCAGGTGTCTAAAGTACATGACTGTTTTATATTCACACTGGAATTCTGTTTTCTTTGCCTTGCAGCATAAGAAACGGGATTGCTGTGCTATTCTTATTTATATTCAGCTCAGTCCAGTTTTCTTGGTCACATCCGGGAAACTTGAGCACACAGTTGCGTAGTAAAGTGACAAGTGACGCAAGATCATAACCTGCAAAATGGAAAACAATGAAACGACGGGCGTTATGTAGCTAGCGTTACTTTTTATCACCATAAACCGAAACGTTGCATTATGTTATCACAGTGACGCAAAGTAGATTTAACAGGCTTTTTTTGTTTATGGAAAGGCCATTTATAAAACACAATTTGACTAAAACAGGTTGAACATACTGGACGCATTTTAACGCTTGCAGGTATGACAAGTGTGGTAATATTTTCGTAGGTCAACGTCAACGTCTATCTTATGTAAAGAGCGAAATGCTTCAGTATTATTGGCTTAGTTGACTGTAACTCGAAGGTAGAATTTTATCATTGGACAAGAGCATGATTAAAACCCGCCTTTCTCCTGTTGCGATCAACCATTGGCTAAGCTCTCGTCCAATAATGGTTCGCCTAAGAACTTGAATGGTCGTCGCGATGATCAATCAAAATGTCTACGCTTTGATTGGATGTTGTCGAAAAAACGAGGATGACCGTTTTACAAGGAAATAGAATTTCCTTATCTGTGTCAGATGTGTAGCCGTGTGGTATGACAAGTAGAATTGTGAAAGAGTGTAAATAAACACCTGTGGAAATTTTAATAACATTGTCTACATTTCTTCCTCGAACATACCGACTGATAACCCACGTCTTTACACTTAAGTCCACCTCTCGGATTGATGTGCACTCGCCGTCTGCGCAGCTAGCGGGGTTCGTGCGGCCGGCTGTGCGGACATGAGTGCGGAGCTGCTGTCGGACCTGGACAGCCGCTTCTTCGCCGATAACCTCCTGACCAGCGAGGACTGGGGTAAGATGTTCGTGTTACTGCAGCGTGCGCGGCTTATCTACTCACTACTTACGTATTAGATTAAATAAGTGGTTGAATGAAAACGACAATGTCGGTTAGCTAAAATGGCCAGCTAACGCCGTAGAATCGGGCGTATGTAGTAAACACTGCATTATTATGAAACACTGCATTATTATGAAACACTGCATCATTATGAAACACTGCGTTATTATTAAACACTGCATTATCAGTACTGGACACACTGGCTATGGCTCGTAGCAGCACCTAAACGCGTGCGGGCTGATGCCTGAATACAGGAAGGTTTGTCCGGATGTGAGCAAAGTGGCCACTCGACAGCAGCTGCCGGCGATTGCTGGCCAGCAGCAACAAAGAAGGTCCATCCTTTCGTCTCCAGGCCAAGAAGCTGTATGTTAAACACCACGGCAGCTCACATCTGGCCGCACTGTCGCGCGTGACCTTTGCCCCCAAAACACACCCGCTCGCGAGCCAAACGGTTGCATGGGTACGATCAGCTGCAAACCTGTTGACTTACGTTTTTACACTGAACCTGTTGTCTTACGTTTTTACACTAAACCTGTTGTCTTACGTTTTTACACTGAGCCTGTTGTCTTAGGTTTTTACACTGAACCTGTTGTCGTAGGTTTTTACACTGAGCCTGTTGTCTGTTGCCCCGAAATCTTTGGACTGTACGTTAACTTGCTCTTAAACTGAAACCTACACTATCATACATCATTCAGTTAACATTTTACTGTAAAAACATAATTGAGTACACATATGCAGTCATCACAACATGAGAACCTACTGTACCTTCATAATAAATTAGTTAAACAATAATCACAATGTTTTCAGGTGTTGTCATCCTCTCATTAATTTGCACAGATGTGTTTATGTCTGCGATCAGCAGAGAGTTGGCAGCACACAGCCATCAGGAATCGCAACATCTAAAACATTCAGATGGGTGGTGAACTCCTCATGGCGTACAGTGCAGCACATACTCTGATGGCAGCCGCCACGCACAGCAACCTGTCTTTGTGCGTCTGCGGACACGATATCATCAGTATAAGATTCTCATATTGGGATAACACCTCAAATAACATGTTTATATGCGGAGGAGGGAGGCATTTATGACTAATACGAGAGTGATACCATGCAGCAGTCTGTGAGTCAAAGAAATAAACTGTGACCTACGTAGGTTTCTTGAAGTAGGCTTCATGTAGGTAACATTATTTTCCCCACAGAAGCTCCTTGAGGAAGTATAGTCCGTAAGTGATAGGACTGTTACACAGTTTGGCTTCCAGTTCAGTTTGAAGTTAAATGGTGACTTTAAGTCTAAAAGGGGAATGTTTGCTTCAATGGAAATATGTTTACTTCTGTACTGAGTTAAAAATAATGGAGAAATCATAGGATCATTTTATCTCTCATTCAGTCAACCTTCATCTATTAACATATCACTGCACTGTCAGTGTGGAAGTGATCGTGTGTGTGTGTGTGTTTTTACAGAATATGTGTCGTGTGTGTGAGCCTACGCATGGCTCATGCATGTGTGAGTGAATGTTGTATTTTGAGGTCAGGATCCTGAGAGGGACAGTAATTCACCTTCAGCTACAGAACAAGCTGCTTCCCTTAGAGATGCATGTAGAGTTCCTTCCTGTTCTAATAGCAGCTACACCTCCACAGATGCGTGTCTATATCACTGTGAGAGTATGGAGGAGGGGGAGGAGAGGGACTTCAACAGGGGACTGAAATATGACACCTCGGTGAGTACACACACGTGCGCACACAGTTCGTCCCAACACACACACCTCAGTCTCAGCCTCAGGAAGTCAGTTAATGTTACACGGATTCGTTACCTGCAGTGAAGTTTGAGTTGTGTTAGGGTGGACCGTCAGGTCTCCATGACTAAAGCCCTCTGTGCGTGATGGGGCACCCAATAGCCCCCAGACACCATTCATACATACTACATTCATACATACTATGTACATACTACATTATTCATGCAGACATTATCTACAGAGTGGTTGTACTAGTTGTATTTTTTCCTTTCCCACAGCTTGACCATGACCTTGTCCTGACCCTTGACCCTGACAACCCCACATCACCATGGAAACACCTGGAAGACGATCTGCTAACAGGTAAAACAATTCTTAGCATAGGATTAACCCCAAATGACTGCTAGATGTTAAACAGTGATCTGCTTTTCCAGGACACTTTTGAACATGTTAACTGAACAATGAACTGTCTGACCTTGTACTGTTTAATAGTTAATAGTGTTCTTCAGTTAGCATCACACTAATTACACTGAGAACGCCTATACAGAAATCCTACTGTCCTAGTGTGTTAAGAGTCGGTTTTCCTGTACTGATTCAATACTGAGATCTTGTATTGAAAATCACCTCGATACTGAACTGATACTTTTTCATTTAAAACATTGTGAGGCTGTGATTCTGTAGATTTTTGAGAGATGTGCCACGCATTGATATAATACATGTAGAATATAAAAAACGCTTCATTTTTCTGTTGTGTTTAAAGCCTTAGGGTTAGGATTAAGGTTAGGGTTAGGGTGTGTGTCTGTGTGTTCAGGGTCAGTGTGTTAGTGTGGTCGTGTGTTCAGTCGTGTGTTCAGTGCGGTCTGACACAGGCGTGCAGGGTGTCCACTCTCTACTGCTCTGAAACAAATGAAGATCCCTCTCCCTGTCCAGGTGACACGGCTGTCATAAAAGAGGATCTGACCATAACACAGCGCCTCCCTGTGGACATGTGTGAGTGTCTTCTCCCTGTCCTGAATGTGCATGAGCGAGTGTGTGTGTGTGTGTGTGTGTGTGTGTGTGTGTGTGTGTGTGTGAACGTGTGCATGTGAGTGTGTGTGTGCGTATGTCAGGACTGTTTATTTTGTTCATATGTACATATATAAAGTGTGTGTGTGTGTGTTGCAGTGATCCAGGTGAAGGCGGAACCGCCATCTCCTTCTTCCTCTCCCTCACTGTCCTTACCTGAACCACAGGTACACACACACACACACACACACACACACACACCACTGTCCTTTCCTGATCTCCTGGTACACACACACATGTATGTGCACACACATGTCTATATGCACACTCATACAAGCTAGATCCTGTGGTTCCTGTCAGTAGTCATGTGTTCTCACACTTCAGAATTATACCCCTTTAATCTATGTGTCTGTGTACCACGGGCTGGGGTGTTTAATCTATGTATCTGTGTACCACAGGCTGGGGTGTTTAATCTATGTATCTGTGTACCACAGGCTGGGGTGTTTAATCTATGTATCTGTGTACCACAGGCTGGGGTGTTTAATCTATGTGTACCACGGGCTGGGGTGTTTAATCTATGTATCTGTGTACCACGGGCTGGGGTGTTTAATCTATGTATCTGTGTACCACGGGCTGGGGTGTTTAATCTATGTATCTGTGTACCACGGGCTGGGGTGTTTAATCTATTTATCTGTGTACCACGGGCTGGGGTGTTTAATCTATGTATCTGTGTACCACAGGCTGGGGTGTTTAATCTATGTATCTGTTTACACAAACAAACGGGCTGGGGTGTTTATTTTAACTTTTTCTACTGGTTCTACAGCTAAGCAAACATCCTGTTCTCCCTCCCTCCCTCTCTCCCTCCCTCTCTCTCTCTCTCTCTCTCCCTCTCTCCCTCTCTTAGGTATCGGTAAAGGGGGAAAACCCCCCCACTCCACCCTATATGTACGGAGACGTCCTTTCCCCCCCACTGGGCGCCATGGAGGTTACCGTAGCAACTGCTGCCCCTTCCCAGCCCCAACCCCCACTTCCTGGTCCCACGGCAACCCAGACACTAAGTACTCACACGCTCAACGGCCTGGACGGTCAGACCACAGGTAAATACACGATGTCCTGAATACAAAACCTCGTGTACACACACGTCCATTCAGGCTTCTCCAGCAGGACGATGGTGCATGTAGCTACTAAACCTGGAAACGCAGGGTGGTGGTTAGAGGTGCTGGTTGTGCCCCAGGGTGGTGGTTAGAGGTGCTGGTTGTGCCCCAGGGTGGTGGGTAGAGGTGTTGGATGTGCCCCAGGGTGGTGGTTAGAGGTACTGGATGTGCCCCAGGGTGGTGGTTAGACGTGCTGGTTGTGCCCCAGGGTGGTGGTTAGAGGTGCTGGTTGTGCCCCAGGGTGGTGGTTAGAGGTGCTGGATGTGCCCCAGGGTGGTGGTTAGACGTGCTGGTTGTGCCCCAGGGTGGTGGTTAGAGGTGCTGGTTGTGCCCCAGGGTGGTGGGTAGAGGTGCTGGATGTGCCCCAGGGTGGTGGTTAGATTGTGTGTGTGTGTGTGTGTGTGTGTGTGTGTGTGTGTGTGTGTGTGTGTGTGTGTGTGTGTGTGTGTGTGTGTGTGTGTGTGTGTGTGTGTGTGTGTGTGTGTGTGTGTGGTGGTGTGTGTGTGTGTGTGTGTGTGTGTGTGTGTGTGCAGGGTTCTCAGCAGCAGCTGCTCTGAGCTCCACCCTCAGCTCCACCCTCAGCCCCCACCCGCTCCTCCAGCCCCGGCCGGTGTGTGTGACCTCGCTGCCTCCACCCGGCAGTCCTGCCAACACCCTGATCCTGCAGAGCGTCCCTGTAGCCGCCATAGACCACGCCCCTGGTACGCCATGCTGGGACACGCCCCCACTGAATAACACACGCAGGAGTGTGTGTGTGTGTGCGTGAGTGTGTGTGTGTGTGGGTGGGTGGGTATCTGCGTGTTTACATTGGTGTGGGTATCTGCATGCGTGTGTGATATTGAATGATAATCTGTCATTCATAAGTATGTGTACATCACTGATGTTTCCAGCCTGCTGATGTGTTGTGTTATGCTGTGATGTGTAGTGATGTGTGTGCTGTGCTCTTCTTGCAGTGGTGCTGTCTCAGTCGGTGTGTCTGAGCTCTGCTCCACCCATCGTGAAGATGGAGCCTGTATCTCCCAGCATCCCGCACTGCACCAGCCCAACAGCCCCGCCCCCCGCCAAACCCATCATCCCTGCATCAGCTCTGCCTGGCAACAACTGCAGTGACATCGACGTAAGTACCACCCCAAGGGTGTGTGGGTGAGTGTGGGTGAGTGTGGGTGAGTGTGGGTGGTGGGTGTGTGTGTGTGGGTGGGTATCCAGTGAATTCTCTCCCTCACCTAGACGCCAGCCATCCAACTCCATCTAATGATGTTCCCCTTCTTCCTCTTCCTCAGATGAAGGTGCTAAAGCGTCAGCAGCGTATGATTAAGAACAGGGAGTCGGCGTGTCAGAGCCGTAGGAAGAAGAAGGAGTATCTGCAGAACCTGGAGACGCAGCTGCGTGAAGCCCAGCAGGAGAACCAACGGCTGCGTGTGGAGAACCAGGCCCTCCGCCTCCGACTGGCTGGGAAGGAGGTGTGTGGGGGTGTGGGTGGGGTTATGGGTGGGGTGAGGGGTGAGGGTTATGGGTGGGGTGAAGGGTGTGGGTGAGGTGTGTGGGTGAGGGGTATGGGTGAGGTTAGGGGTATGGATGGGGTGTGTGAAGGTGGGTGCGGTTATGCAGATGGTTGAGTGATTGTGGGTGTGGTTATACAGATGAGTGGTTGAAGGTGGGTGTGGTTATGCAGATGAGTGGGTGAAGGTGGGTGTGGTTATGCGGGTGGGTGGGTATCATCCTGTAACTCTTTGTGTGATTTTCTGCACCAGGCTGGAGAATCGGGCACCAATAAGAGGGCGGTGTGTGTGATGGTGCTCCTGCTCTTCATCACCTTCACTTTTGCTCCAGTCAGGTACTCACATCCGGCCCCAGGCCTGTACCTCACACACCCCGTACACACACACCCCACACACCATCCACAGGGGTGGGACAGTTCTGCTCCCCACAGCCGTGGTAGCTGAGTGCAGCCGTTCCTCGTCCTGTCTCCCAGCATCACAGACATGAAGGTCAGCCCCGCTCTGCAGGACACTGCGGTCCTTCACACAGGACGACACCTGCTGGAACACACGGAGGACCCCGCCACCGCCACAGTGAACCAGCGAGTCCTGCAGAAGGGCTCACAGGAGGGTGGAGGACAGGACAGGTGGAGGGAGGAGGTGGAGAGAGAGAACATTGACCTCTTTCATCTCAGGTGGGTCCCGTGTGCCTGCAGGGAACACAAAAACGAAATCAACGTCCTGTCATCTCAGAAACATCCTTAGACTTCAGTCACACGTGTAAGGGTTAGAGGGTCCCTTCCCTGTCATCTCAGAAACATAACGCTAGAGACGCAGGTTTGGAGACACTCTTCAGTGTCATCTCATAACATTGGACTTCCACGTGTCTTCAGGAATGTGAGCAGTGTGTTCAGCGATGTGAAGGATCTGGTCCTGCAGGACATTGACCGCCTCTTCTCGTCCTCCGACTGCAGACAGTTCAACCGCTCAGAGTCTCTCAGGTCGGCATGGAGACGGGGCTCACGGCTCTGGGGTCTTTTGTGATTGGTGTTTTAGCACCGGTGAGGTGTTAGTCAGGACTGTGGTCACAGTTAAACTCTTCGGTTGTGCTATATAAACCGAATCTGTGTCTCCCTGTGTGTAAACTCTGGATTTAGCTTTTGGAAAGAATCGGGTTAATGGTGCACACTTTACTGCAAACACATAGACCTGTTTTAGCTTTGTGTGTATGTGTTAAAGGATTTTGAACAGTAGACGTTTATCTGATTGAGTCTCATCACATGACTCGCGTCTCAGGCTGGCTGATGAGCTGCGTGGTTGGGTCCATCGGCATCAGATCGACAGGAAGAAGTCTGGTGGGAAACCAAAAATTGTGCCGAAGGCTAAAATTGCTCAGGTGTGAAATCACAGCACTTAGTTTCTGTCCAACCTGACCCACTTCTGCACGCCCACCGCCCACTCCAACCTGACATCGCCCCCCCGCCCACTCCAACTGACTCGGCCCCCCACCGCCCACTCCAACCTGACATCGTCCCCCCGCCCACTCCAACTGACTCCGCCCCCCACCGCCCACTCCAACCTGCCCCCGCCCACTCCAACCTGACCCCGCCCCCCACTGCAGACTCCAACCTGACATCGCCCCCCGCCCACTCCAACTGACTCCGCCCCCCACCGCCCACTCCAACCTGCCCCCGCCCACTCCAACCTGACCCCGCCCCCCACTGCAGACTCCAACCTGACATCGCCCCCCGCCCACTCCAACTGACCCCGCCCCCCACCGCCGACTCCAACATTACCCTGCCCCACTCCAACCTGACCCCGCCCCCCACCCTCAACTCCTACATGACCCCGCCCCCTATGCCCGACTACAACCTGACCCCTACCCCGCCCTCGACTACACCCTGCCCCCCCACACACCCGCCCACCAACTCCAACCTGACCAGAGCTGGTCTGTTTCAGCTGGTCTGTTTCAGCTGGTCTGTTTCAGCTGGTCTGTTTCAGCTGGTTGGTCTGTGTGTGTGCACGAGTGTGTGCATGAGTGTGTGCACGAGTGTGTATACAAGTACTACATTTGTTTTTCATCAGCAGAAAGCCCAGCACAGAAAGACCAATTTCTCCAGGTACCTACCCATCGCTGCTCACCGCTCCATTGAGAGGTATGGAGAGGGGACTACGTTTCCCAGCAGCCATTGCATTATCCTAACCCATTGAATGTTAGTGATCTGACCTGCTTGATTTGGCCTCCAGTCAGCTGCAGCTGCTGTCTGGGCCGGAGGTGAGCTACAGCGACTTCCTGGACGCCATCGACCGCCGGGAGGACACGTTCTACGTGGTGTCCTTTAGACGGGTAAGATCTCCAGGAACCATCGGAACCATCTCTCTGTGTGCCTGTGTGTCTCTCTCTGTCTCTGTGCCTATGTGCCTGTCTATCTCTCTCTGTGTCTCTCTGTCTCTGCCTGTGTGTGTGTGTCTCTCTCTCTCTGTGTGTCTCTCTGTCTCTGCATGTGTGTGTCTCTCTCTCTCTTTCTCTGCCTGTGTGTGTGTGTCTCTCTCTCTCTGTGTCTCTGTCTCATCTGTTTCTTTTTGGTTTGTCTCTCTCTCTCTTAGGATCACCTGCTTCTTCCTGCTATAAGTCACAATAAAACCAGTCGGCCCAAGATGTCTCTTGTCATGCCTGCTATGACCGTCAATGGTAAGATCCTCAAAACAATGACGACACATTTGAAAACTGGCTTTAAAAATAATAACTCAGTACAGTGATGTTGTATTAAAATAGTCACCCTAGTGCAGATCTGATCAGACTGGAAGGGTTTGACTGCCTCCAGTGGTATTTCCCTGTTACTGCAGTCTGTCGTGTCACCCTGGTGTCTGCTGTAATCTAATCATTATTTCTCCTCTTGTTTTGTTCTTTAATTCTTTTATAATCTTCATTAAACTTAATTGACTCATTTTTGTCATTTTGTTTACATTTCGTTTAGTAATTCACTACTTTGCTTGCTATTCTAAGTCTCTGTCTCCCTGTCTGTCTCTCTCTCTCTCTCCCTGTCTCTCTCTCCCTGTCTCCTGTCCCCTGCCTCCCTCCCTTGTGTAATTGGCTGTTTGTGTCTGTGTTTTTTACTATTGGGTAATGATGTGTGTGTGTGTGTGTGTGTGTGTAGAGTCTGTGTATAACTCCACCCAGGGTGGGTAGTGTGTGTGTGTGTGTGTGTGTGTGTGTGTGTGTGTGTGTGTGTGTGTGTGTGTGTGTGTGTGTGTGTGTGTGTGTGTGTGTGTGTGTGTGTGTGTGTGTGTGTGTGTGTGTGTGTGTGTGTGTGTGTGTGTGTGTGTGTGTGTGTGTGTGTGTGTGTGTGTGTGTGTGTGTGTGTGCGTGTGTGTGCGTGAGTGAGTGAGTGTGAGTGAGAGTGAGTGAGTGAGTGTGAGTGAGAGTGAGTGTGTGTGAGAGTGAGTGTGTGAGCGTGAGAGTGTGTGTGAGAGGTGGAGAATGGTGGAGGAAATCCCAATTTCATCCCAGAGCTAATGGTGGTGTGTGTCTGTGTATGTCTGTGGGGGGGGGATTCAGACACTGGGCTCAGTGTGTGTGTGTGTGTGTGTGTGTGTGTGTGCATATGCACATGCACACACACACACACACACACAAACACCAGGCAGCACAAATGTCAGATCTTCAGTTGTGTTTGTATGTTCTGTGTTTAGTCATTTTTGTGCTGACAGTTTCATTTCTGTTTCAGCTGTAGATTAGTCTGTAGATTAGTTTGTAGTTTAGTCTGTAGTTTAGTCTGTGCTGCTTTGATCCTCAGCGCTCTGGTGTTTTGTCTGTTTTATGTTATTTTTTAGTTTTTAATTGTGTACATGCTCAGAATCAAAATGTAATAATTTAATGAGATGGTGAATGTGTTGGGTGTAAATATCTGTTACTGTGTGAAACTAGGGTTCTGCAGCAGAAATGCGAACATGCGTATCTATGTGTATAGACACACACCTCACACACCTCACACACACACACGCCTCACACACACGCCTCACACACACACACACACACACACACCACACACACACACACACACCTCACACACACAAACACTCATACACAGAACCATTAGTTTTGTATTTGGACTGAAGTCCAGTGGTTTGGCACAGAACCTCACACACACACACACACAACTCACACAAACTCTCACACACTGGACTGACACACAAACACCACATAAGCACACACACACACACGGTTTGTTTGGTTACATTTTTTTTAGCTAGACAGCGCCACCTACTGAGTGTGTAGTGCAGGTGCAGTGATCTCTGTGGTAGTGGAGGTGCAGGTCCTCACTACACACTGGAGGATGGAGACCTGTCAGCACAGGGCCAGACCTGAAGCCCCACCCCCTCATTCAGGAGGAGCAGTGTGTGTGTGTGTGTGTGTGTGTGTGTGTGTGTGTGTGTGTGTGTGTGTGTGTGTACATGTGCGTACGCGTGTTCTCTTATGGCTGCACTGGGCATATATTGAGCCTGTGATTTGATTACATGTAAATAATTGTGATTGGTTGTAATTCCAGACAGACTTTTGTAGTTTTTCAGTTTGTATTTGAGTTTTATTTTTGAAGCCATTACTTTTTTCTGAAGCTCAGACCCATTTAAATGTTGTAATATGTTTTTATAAAATATATATATATATATATATATATATATACCCATATAGAAACTGCACTGTGGACACTGTAAATCAGACGGGGGTGCGGACGCTGTGTGATGTGAGTGTTGGTGTCTTCAGGTTGGCTGCTGTTGGGTCTCCATGACTGGAGCGGTGCTGTTTCTGCTGATCTGTGCTGAGGAACCAGTCTGTAGAACACTTTGGTTTAGCGCCAACTTGACTGAACAGCCGTAGATTCAGCCCAGTCTGTTGGAACAGCCGTAGGTTCAGCCCAGTCTGTGGAACAGCCGTAGGTTTAGCCCAGTCTGTTGTAACAGCCGTAGGTTCAGCCCAGTCTGTTGGAACAGCCGTAGGTTCAGCCCAGTCTGTGGAACAGCCGTAGGTTCAGCCCAGTCTGTTGGAACAGCCGTAGGTTTAGCCCAGTCTGTTGGAACAGCCATAGGTTCAGCCCAGTCTGTGGAACAGCCGTAGGTTTAGCCCAGTCTGTGGAACAGCCGTAGGTTCAGCCCAGTCCGTTTGTCCTGGCCCATCCATTAGACAGGAGGGAGCTGACACCAGGACCAGGTCTGGTCCGGACCGCCCGCAGCCTCATTTAGAGTGTGTGTGTCTGCAGGCTGAGAACTGAATAAGCATTCCTGTAGCTGTTGGGCTGTTACACACACACACACAGGTGTGATGCTTTATCAGTGAGAGTTTATTGTAAATATTTTCAAAATGTTTTTTTTTTTTTTACTTTTTTTTTATTATTTAATTACATTTTCCTGAAAGATATTTGGATCTCCCTGACTGTATAAAGATTTTAAACCACTATGTTTTTGTTATTTTTTATTATTTTTTTTAGTAGTGAAAATATAAGAATTTGCTAAATAAAAGAATAAACTAGGAAGATCTGCCTCTGTTTTGGTGTATGTGAACGTGTGTGTGTAATTCTGCTGAGTGTTTGAGTCTGAGTGTGTGTAAGTCTGTGTGAGTGCGTCTGCGTGTGTGCGTGTGTGCGTGTGTGTGTGTCTGCGTTTGTGTCTGTGAGTGCGTCTGTGTGTGTGTGGGTGTGTCTGTGTGAGTGCGTCTGTGTGTGTGTCTGTGTGTGCGTCTGCGTGTGTGTGTGTGTCTGTGTCTGCGTCTGTGTGTGTGTCTGTGTGAGTGCGTCTGCGTTTGTGTGTGTGTCTGTGAGACAGGGAGGTCTGTTCAATCAGTTTCAAGTAACTGCCAACACTACTCTGTAGTAGCCGTATGGTTCTGAGTGGTGTTGGTGTGTGTGTGTGTGTGTGTGTGTGTTGAGTTGGCTAGTTATTTACTGTAGTGGATGACCTGCTGTAAAGTAAACCCCAGATTTGTCTCAGACTCAGAAGATGCTGTTCTGTGATCTATTGTGACACGCTCCCTTATAGACTCAGGAGATGCTGTGCTGTTATCTGTTTTGACACGCTCCTTTATAGACTCAGGAGATGCTGTGCTGTTATCTGTTTTGACACTCTCCCTTATAGACTCAGGAGATGCTGTGCTGTTATCTGTTTTGACACGCTCCCTTATAGACTCAGGAGATGCTGTGCTGTGATCTGTTTTGACACGCTCCCTTATAGACTCAGGAGATGCTGTTCTGTGATCTGTTTTGACATGCTCCCTTATAGACTCAGGAGATGCTGTGCTGTGATCTGTTTTGACATGCTCCCTTATAGACTCAGGAGAAGCTGTTCTGTGATCTGTTTTGACACGCTCCCTTACAGACTCACGGCGCTGGCTAATCAGCTAATAGTCCAGTGGGCAGAAAACTGGATCACAGAAACTACAAAACTGCACCTTCACATGCAGAATGGATGAAGAGACCTTAGACGACGTATTCTGCATAATGAGTGGAATGCCCACTAGAGGGCGCTGGAGATCACCTGATGAGACAGGTTGTCAACTCTTCTGTGAGCTGCTATATGTAGGTATAGAATAGATGAGAGTTCAAAATGCAGCAGTCCTATCTGCTGTAATTACCAGAACTGTGCTGTAATTAACAGAGCTGTGCTATAATTAACAAAGCTGTGTGCTATAATTAACAGAGCTGTGTTATAATTAACAAAGCTGTGCTATAATTAACAGAGCTGTGTTGTAATTAACAGCTTTGTTGTAATTATCAGAGCTTTGTTGTAATTAACAGAGCTGTGCTATAATTAACAGAGCTGTGTTGCAATTAACAGTGGGTATGTCTGACATTTAGTGGAGACTCCCAGACTGTGCTTGCTGACTTATCTGCCACTCTAGAGAGAGAGGGAGGGAGGGAGAGAGAGAGAGTATACCTCTTGTTCTACCTCTTGCTCTACCTCTTGCGCTATCTTCCTCTCCCTCTCTTACTCTGTTTATCTCTTTATTTCTTCATTCTCTCTCTTCCTCCTTCTCCTTCTCAATATATAGATATTCTCTCTCTCTCTCTCTCTCTCTCTCTATATATATATATATATATATATATATATATATATATATATATATATATATCCCTCTCTGTCTCTCCTTTACTGCCGTGTCTAATGGTTGTTCAGCTGTGTTTGTTCTCTCAGGGGTCGTTTATCAGAGCTACTGGTCCACACACACAAACCCATTTGTGCACTCTGCTCACACACACACGCACGCACGCACGCACACACACACACACACACACACACACGCTCGTCTCTCTCCTGCTCTTCTTACTGATGCAGCCTTCTGGATCGTGCCCCTCTGCCATCACAGGGTCTGTGTTGTGGGGCACTCTGTTCTGCCCTGGGGGGCTGTTTGTTTGTTTATATGAGACCAGACTAACGACCTCTGGCCTGCATGCTTCATGTTGTTGACGTAAGCACTCTGCGTACGGCCAGAGACATTAACACAAAAGGTGGAAAAAGCTGTAATACTCGCTGAGTCACTACTGAATATAAACATGCACTTATTCACACAGACACTTTAAATGCACGTACTGAATCATAGAGCAACGTGCTCACAGCGGAGCACAAACATTACTACTGGCCATCTGCACCAAGAGGACCACCTTGTAAACACTTCAGCACGCGTGTGTGTTTTGAGCACAATGGTGGTGAGGTCATGCATGTCGCTTATGTTTAAGTAGAGCAGCTCTATTTCTGTGTAGTTTTAAAAAGAATCTTTGCGTCCTCGTCCTCTCTGTGCAGGACACACACACCCACGTCCTCGTCCTCTCTGTGCAGGATACACACACCCAAGTCCCTGTCCTCTCTGTGCAGGACACACACCCCACGTCCTCGTCCTCTCTGTGCAGGTGTGGCACATGACTGGAACCGAGTGAAGCTGCTCGTGACTTTGGAGCAGCAGGACTCTGACAGGACTATTACAGAACTCTGACAGGACTATTACAGGACTATTACAGGACTCTGACAGGACTCTGACAGAACTAAACTATTTCAGGACACTGACAGGACTATTTCAGGACTCTGACAGAACTATTACAGGACTATTACAGGACTCTGCCAGGACTATTACAGGACTATTACAGGACTCTGACAGGACTATTACAGGACTGCCAAGCACAACCATCTCTAGTTTACAGAGAATGGTCCGAAAAAGAAAAAAATATCCAGTGAGTGGCAGTTCTGTAGGCACAAATGCCTTGTTGATGCCAGAGGTCAGAGGAGAATGGCCAGACTGGTCCGAGCTGATAGAACAGCAACAGTACCTCAAATAACCAGTCGTTACAACCAAGGCAGAAGAGCATCTAACGCACAGCATGTCGAACCTTGAGGCGGATGGGCTACAGCAGCAGAAGACCACACCGGGTGCCACTCCTGTCAGCTAAGAACAGGAAACTGAGGCTACAATTCAATTCAAAACAGTTTGGGCCCATTAGTACCAACTGAGCATCGTGTCAACACCACAGCCTACCTGAGTATTGTTGCTGACCATGTCCATCTCTTTATGACCACAGTGTACCCATCTTCTGATGGCTACTCCCAGCAGGATAACGCGCCATGTCATAAACCGCGAATCATCTCAGACTGGTTTCTTGAACACGACAATGAGTTCAAGGCAGTTCTGAAGGCGGTCCAACCCGCCTGAGCCCACAGTCTGGGCCTACAGTCTTAACGAAGACCTGAACCACAGTCTGAGCCTACGGTCTTAACGAAGACCTGAACCACAGTCTTAACGACGGCCTGAACCACAGTCTGAGCCTACAGTCTTAACGACGGTCTGAACCACAGTCTGAGCCTACAGTCTTAACGAAGACCTGAACCACAGTCTGAGCCTACAGTCTTAACGACGGTCTGAACCACAGTCAGCCTGATAACTCATGACCCTCTAGGCCCTGTTTTAAAGGCCCTTCCTTCCCCCCCTCCTTTCTTAGGGATTATTTCAGAAAGCTGATTTGAAACCCTGAAGCTAAACGTCTCCACGTGTGACTGTGAAACTCCTCAGTTTAACTGTTCTCTTTTTTATTGCACTTTAAGGTAATTCTCCACCAAAACACATAAACTGGGAACGTCCCACAGTGTTTGTACACAGCGTTGCTCCACCAGCACCACCACCACCACCACCACCAGCACCACCTGTTAGCGATTAAAGGCCACGCAGTGCTCCATTCGCGCTACTGTGGCGTGCACAGTGGGTCCTGCACATGTTGAACGAGGGAGGAATCTGGGGGGGTTGCCTGGTATTTGGGCTGCCAACATCAATCAGCGAGTGTGTTTACCATGCAGCAGACCTCTGTGTGTGTGTGTGTGCACACTGCTCCAGGAGCCAGACCACATACATGGAGGCACGGGACACTGTTGCACAGGCTCTCAGTACCGCCTGGGATGTCTTAGGAGGGATTTTCTCAGCTCAGGCAACCTTGGCTGGTCACAGGGCGTGGCCTGCTGCAAGGGGGGCAGAGAGGTGCTGTCTCTGTCTGTCTCTCTTTTTGTCTCTGTCTCTGTGTCCCTATCTGTCCCTGTCTGAGTCTGTCTCCAGGATTCTGAGTCTCTGTGATCGAGTCTTTCGTTTCCGTCTGCTGAGTCTGCTCGGTGCACCTGAACAGCTCCATCCAGTCTGTGGAGGCGTAAGAGTCCAGAGGTTTGTGTGATTCAGAAAGACCACATACACATAAATATGAGAGTGTGTGTGTGTGTGGGGGGGGGGGGCATATTTTCTGTGTCTCTTATCGCCAATACCGTTGGGAATTAAAAAACAACGTAAGCTCCCATCTTAGAATGACATTTGAACGTTTGTCACTCTGATGCCGACAGACACATTGACACCGTAGATCAAACTTTGATGTCACAGATCACAACCTTCACTCACCTTGCAAATGAGGTCCCGTCTTCTGCCTGATGTCCCTGATCCTGCTGTCTCCCTGTCCTGTGGTCTGTTTGGTGAAAACATGAGGACCTGCCTTGTCCACTGTCTCTCTGCGCCTTTATCCTCCAGGTCTGTTCCTCATTTCACAGCTTTCCTTAAATGCCCTTAACCTGCAGTCTGGTGTCGTCTGCTTGCTGTTTACAACAGGTGGACCTGTCTTCCACTTCTCGCACAGTGTATGTGTGTGAGTGTGTGTGTGTGTGTGTGTGCTACTGTTACTGCAAATACATGTAAGTCAGGCCCATTGTGTCCACTCTGCCTCTAAGTGACTCCTGAGCCAGAGTGACAGCAAGCAGGCGTCCATCTTGGCTCTGAGACCTCTCGTGTTTCTGCTTCTCTCTGTAGTGGAAGGTAAAGAAAACAAAGACAGACATCCCTGCGAGAGTTGGGGTAGCTATAAATGTCCATCTCAATAACAGAGCGGAGATGACGTACCTGCCTGAGGGCTCTCAGTCGTCAATTAACAGCTAGACGGAGAGTGGGGGAGGGGTGTCGCAGAGACTGAGAGACAGAGGAACAAATATGTCTGAACATTTATGGCCTTTGGCAGACAGAGTCCAGAGCACCTTAAATGTTTATCAGTGTGACAGCATTTGAGTTTCCTATGGACCAAACCCATAACCTTTGTGTTAGCATGAGGTACCTACTCCACTAGGTGAACAGGGATATAGTGAACAGGTACAGGTGATAAAGGTGAGGTGAGAAGGAGAAGGGGGTGTGAGAGGAGGACAGGGGGGGTGAGAGAGGACAGGGGGGTGAGAGAGGACAGGGGAACAGGGAGGAGAAGGTGAGGTGAGAAGGAGGGGGTGAGAGAGGACGGGGGTGAGAGAGGACAGGGGGAGTGAGAGAGGAGGAGAGGGGGGAGAGAGGAGGACAGGGGGGGTGAGAGAGGACAGGGGGGTGAGAGAGGAGGAGAGGGGGGTGAGAGAGGACAGGGGGGGTGAGAGAGGAGGAGAGGGGGGTGAGAGAGGAGGGGGGGGAGTGAGAGAGGACAGGGGGGGTGAGAGAGGAGAGGAGTTGAGGTGATAGACTGAGTGAGGTGGACAAAAGAAATGAAAGCGTGAACAACAGCGTGGTACCCAGGGGCTACGTGTGGTACCCAGGGGCTACGTCTGGTATCCAGGGGCTACGTCTGGTATCCAGGGGCTACGTCTGGTATCCTGGGGCTACGTCTGAGTTATGAGGCTTTAAGGCTTTCTGCAAAAGTGGAATATCACTGTCATAACTATAAAATCACTCAGAGTTTCTGAGAGAGCAAAACAGAGAGTGAAAACGTTTAAGTGTGTGTGTGGCTGGCACAGTTCCTCAGACTGGCCGTCACAAGGTCTGGAACTCTGCACTGCTTTCCTCACTGTTTCTGACTGCAAGTTGCTCGCCAGTCTAGTAATTTTATCTCTACGATGTGACTCTGGCCCCTGTGGAGTTTTGCCTTTCCAGTTACAAGCCAGTGTTCTGATGGCAGAGAAATACAAGGAGATGGCAAAAAAGAGGGTGGGGGGGTGTGAGGAGGTTCGCAAAGCTGGTTCCTGTCAGTTTGGCTCTGCCATCTGTGCAGTGTTTGTAACCTTAACGCATCCAGTAGCTCAGATATCAGAACACATCAGTCTCAATACCGAGTTAGACAAACCTCTAAATGTCAGTCTAGGGTCTGCTGCTCAAACTCAACCCCCTACCATGCTGAGTGAGACTGTCGCAGGTCAGTCGCAGGAGCTGCGTCCTGGAGGTGTCTGCAGTGCCTGTGGCGGCGTCTCACCCCATGGAAATGCGGGCGCCAGGTTTCTCGTAACCACAGGTGCCAGAACAGAGGAAACGCCTTAGGCTGTCCTGCTGTGGTCCGCTTGACCTTTGACCTGTGGAGCTGAAGGAAGCATGGAATGCGTGGCCTGTTTCTGAAGCTGTAAAACAGACGTGGTCTGCTTGTGTTAACAGGTCACCAGGGCAGCTGGGAGGTGCGGAGGGCCCCAGTTCAACCAGCGCCGACTAAAAAACATGACATCCGTGGAAAAGCAAAGGTCACGGGTATAAAATAATTAGTGTTTACAGAGATTTGTTAAAGTAAATTGTTCAGATAATTTCTAAAATTGTATATATATATAATTATTTTAAATTGTTAATGTTTTTTTCTGTAAGATAGCAGAGATGGCCAAAGACTGATTGTACCCATGTCCCATGAGGCTTTGCTGTGGATTCACTGTAATGCTGTCCCATGAGGCTTTGCTGTGGATTCACTGTAATGCTGTCCCATGAGGCTTTGCTGTGGTTACACTGTAATCCTGTCCCATGAGGCTTTGCTGTAGTTTCACTGTAATCCTGTCCCATGAGGCTTTGCTGTGATGTGCTTGAGAAATCCCAGGTGGAACTGCTGAGCAGACACCCCAGGCATCCTCACACTACATTCCAGAACTACGACACTGACCAAGAGGTCACGGCTCGGGGTCAAAGGTCAGCTAAGGCCAAAGAGCTCTCTAAGCAAGGCTACTTCATATGGTGAGCGTAAATACATCTCTGAAGCTGTTGAGGTTTGTGCATGGTAGGGTGGTGTTTGGAGACAGGTTTGTGTATGGTTTGGTGGTGTTTGGAGACAGGTTTGTGTATGGTTTGGTGGTGTTTAGGAGACAGGTTTGTGTATGGTTTGGTGGTGTTTAGGAGACAGGTTTGTGTATGGTTTGCTGGTGTTTAGGACACAGGTTTGTGTATGGTTTGCTGGTGTTTGGAGACAGGTTTGTGTATGGTTTGGTGGTGTTTGGAGACAGGTTTGTGTATGGTTTGGTGGTGTTTAGGAGACAGGTTTGTGTATGGTTTGCTGGTGTTTAGGACACAGGTTTGTTTAGAAGGTAAAGTCTCTGATGGGTTTGCCATAGAAATGATTTACAACAGCTTGAAACCTTATAAATGTCTTAATAAGTGTCTTATAAGTGTCTCATAAACAGGTTAAACCTGTTGGGTAAAAATGAACAGTTTTTGTGTTTTTCACAACTGGAAATGTTTAAAGTCAGTGGCAGATAAAGCAGAAGCACAGTGTTTGTGTTCATGTGTGTTTGTGTTCATGTGTGTTTGTTTGTGTTCATGTGTGTTTGTTTGTGTTCATGTGTGTTTGTTTGTGTTCATGTGTGTTTGTTTGTGTTCATGTGTGTTTGTTTGTGTTCATGTGTGTTTGTTTGTGTTCATGTGTGTTGTGTGTTTGTTTGTGTTCATGTGTGTGTGTTTGTGTTCATGTGTGTTTGTTTGTGTTCATGTGTGTTTGTGTTCATGTGTGTTTGTTTGTGTTCATGTGTGTGTGTTTGTGTTCATGTGTGTTTGTGTTCATGTGTGTTTGTTTGTGTTCATGTGTGTTTGTGTTCATGTGTGTGTTTGTGTTCATGTGTGTGTGTTTGTGTTCATGTGTGTTTGTGTTCATGTGTGTTTGTGTTGGTAAGGAGTTTTGGAGTTGGGGTGTGTATTGACTGCAGACACTACATGTGTCCCACCTCTTTCTCTACAGACTGATGCAGCTCTATATTTTAAAAGCACATGATTTCTCCAGGAGACTTGCCAAAATGCCCCTATGATGACTAATATCAGCTCGTTTTTATATTTTCTGATAGCAAAGTCAATTTAAGAGGTCACATTCATAACATATTTCAGACTCCCTGACTGGGTTAACCACAGTCTGAGACTGGCCACTACGTCTTCCATACTCCAGCTGAAACTTCTCCTGCTGTTGACCAGCTGAGACCCAGATCACCTTCAGCTGGGCGTTTATGGTCCATTTTGTGGTAACTGGCTACATCTGCCCGTGTACTCAGTCCAAAATAAATACATAAATACATGCATACGTCCATGCGTAACAGCAGTGGTGCTTTGGGACTTAGAGGTTTGTGTTAAGTTTATTGTCTCCTACTGGTTTTAAGTGCACAAGTCGAGCCACAGGAAACGTTAGTGCATCGTTCTGTCAGTGAGTTTGACAAATGTGTCATGTTGAGTTCTGAAGGTAAAACCTCCATGGACTCCCTGATCTTGGGTTAGTGTGAGAGAGGTTAGGTGGGTTAAGGTTAGGTCTATGTGGGTTAGGGTTAGGCCTATGTGGGTTATGTGGGTTAGGGTTAGGCCTATGTGGGTTAGGCTTAGGTCTATGTGGGTTAGGGCTAGGCCTATGTGGGTTAGGGTTAGACTTAGGTGGGGTGTCTGATGGTTTCCTGGTAGGGTGGGTGTGTTTGCTTGGGTGGGGTGTCAGATGGGTTGATGTGTCCTGATGGAGCTTCTGCATGTGTGGAGGGGTTACGGTGTGTGTGGAGGGGTTAAGGTGTGTGTGGAGGGGGGGTGTGTGGAGAGGTTAAAGTGTGTGTGGAGGGGTTACGGTGTGTGTGGAGGGGTTAAGGTGTGTGTGGAGGGGTTACGGTGTGTGTGGAGAGGTTAAAGTGTGTGTGGAGGGGTTAAGGTGTGTGTGGAGGGTGGTAGAGTCCATATGAGTTTGTAGAGCCTTGTGCAGGTGTATAAATGCGAGTTGGAGTCTGCAGGACTGTGGGAAGAAGCTATAAGAAAACGTTTGGGTCGGCCAGTATTTCAGTGTGTTGGGAGTTGTGGAGTTGTGGAGGGTCCAGCTCAGCGCAGCAGGTGCTGCTCATGATGGATGGGGTGTTACTGTTAGTACTGCTGACATCAACACATTGTCTTCTGGAGAAAAACCAGGCAGACCAGTGACACCTGGACACACCAGTCAGCCCTGACAGATGAGCCTGAGCTCATAAAGGAACAAAGCAATGAACAGGTAGAGCCCAAAGGTCTCTCAGGGTCAGGCCTCCAGGAAGAGCTTCAGAACGCGGGGAGCAGGGCTGAAGTCACCCTAGAACCCATGAACCCACCCCACCCCCCGCCAGCACGCCAGATGTTTGCGCTGATTGCTTTAACAGCTGGTGTGAAATAGGCATCGCTAATGTAACACACGCAAACACAATCTGTGGGAAGCAAGCAAAGAAGGTCGTATGAGCTGCACGAACCCTTTATTTAAGAACATTTAAGAAGCCTTATTTGATAACCCTTAATTTAAGAACTCTTTATATAAGCATTAAATCAATTCCATCAGATTTAATATTGGACATAGGACAGTAGTGGACATTCCATCAAGAGGAGGTGGGAGGAGGGGCCATCAAGAGGAGGTGGGGGAGGCGCCACCAAGAGGAGGTGGGGGGAGTGGCTGCCAGGTTTACATAACGACAGATAGAGAAAACCGCACCCCCTGGACTGCAGTCACACGCTTTGCTATGCACAGAGGTCCACGCCCATGGGTCCTGGTGGCCCCTGTGTTTAGCTCCTCAGGGTCTTTCCTCGCTAATTAAGACCTCAGCAGGTTGGATCATTTCTTAGGAAGTGACATCACAGGTGTCTCTCATTTCGTTTACTATGAAAAGGAAGTGTGAACTTCCACACTAGCACTAGAATGAGGCGGCTAGTTCCTCCTCCTGGTAATCCAGAAGCACTTAGCTTCACTTTGATTCACAGCAGATGAAGGATGTCTATCTGAAACCAGCCATTTCTCTGGACACTCCAGAGAATGTGCATTCATTTGTAATTCTTTACATCTCTACATCTCTGTTTGAAGTACTGCAGTAACTCCCCAAGAGTTTACGTTGGTCCCATCCTGAACTCCATGTTTGTATTCCCAGACCAAGCTGTCTAGAATAAATGACAGTAAATTAACATGCATGATAATGTTTTACATTTACAGTTTCCCTCAGTCGATTTGGTTCATTTCTCAAATCAGAATTGAAATTCTCAAAACTATTCATTCAGTCTCCACATCTCATTGTCACTTGTACACATCATAATATCATTTCCCATTGTGTTTCACATTTTGCAAATGCTTTTGTACATTTTGCAAATGGTTATGGACAATTGTCTGTTGTTTTTTGCATTAACATTTGCTTATGTCATGTTTAACGCATATTAATGTGTTCTATTGTCTGTTGTCTGTTGAACTGTCTTACCCTCCAAAACATTTAGGCTTTAGGTCATTGCCTAGGTCGTTACATACAAAAGTGCTGAACATGTCATAGTCACAGGCATAATTTTACATTTCTTTTTTAAAAAATTTTTGTTACATTTTGGAAACTTATACTAACTTGATTAAGTTGTTCGAAGGCGAATCTTCGCATTAAGTTACAGTAAGAAAGGGAATTTGTGAAGGTTTAGATCAACCAGTGGTCTCAACCACAGATCAGAGATGCGCCTCATGAACCTTTACTGTAATTGGCAAACATTTATAGACGCTAAAGTATCACATAGTGTCATAATTGAAAGACAATCACATAGTGTCATAGACTGTGGTGTAGAAAGACTGTGTGGTGTAGAAGGGTAAGACTGTACTGTAGAGGGGTAAGACTGTGGTGTAGAGGGGTAAGACTGTGTGGTGTAGAAGGGTAAGACTGTGGTGTAGAGGGGTAAGACTGTGTGGTGTAGAAGGGTAAGAGGGTGTGGTGGAAGACTGAGGGGACAAAACAGATGAAGACGTAGGAGGGTCCATGTCCATAGGTTTGTCCCAGATGAAATAAGGGCAACAATTGTTTTACATGTAGGTCTCACAATGGCAGAAGCTGGTCGCTGGGTGCAGCCGAATGTTGGAAGAACAACTGTGTCTTCAATTGTTCAAACATTTCGTAGAGAAAACAGGTATGTAATTCAGAAATGTGCCCTCTACTGTAATGCTGCACAGTGACATCAATTCTGAAATGTTATTCAATTTTATGTTTTGCATTTTTACATTCTTATACCATATAGGACCTCAAGACCAGCTCATAGGGGTGGCAGAGGTCCCCTTTTCACACCTCAACAAGAGGAGGCTGTATGTGTAGCAAAAGCTTAGCTAGTTTCCATCAGAATATACTTACAGTCTGCACTGACTGTGACATATAGTTGCACTGACAACATGACTAAGTATTTTGACTGCGTTGTTCATAGGCAATGGCACACAGACTAGATATTCTGATAGCATGAGTACTTTTGTATGTATTTCATTGAGTTTTGTTTTGAGAAATGCACTTGTTGTGATGCCAATGTAAACCATGATGTGAGAAATGTACCAAATTGACTGAGAAAAACTGTAAACATACATACAGACAGTCTGTATCAGAGAGACTGAGTGTATCAGAGACAGACTTAATGTATTAGAGACAGACTGAGTGTATCAGAGACTGACTGACTGTATCATAAACACACTGACAGTATCAAGACAGACTGACTGTATCATAAACACACTGAGAGTATCAGAGACAGACCCATGTGGTGAGAACTGGGCGTGATGAAGATCTCACAGTAACAAACCTCAGTTAATTACATGCCTGCTGTTTAAAGTGTAGGATAAGATCTCCTACATTTACACTATCTAAAAAATAAGAAGTTCTTTCTCAACATTATGGCACAGCTGTCTGTATAATGATGTCAGCTGTGTGTTCTCTCTCTCTGTCTCTCTCTCTCCTTCTCTCTCTCTCTCTCTCTCACACACACACACACACTGTTTCCTTTCTCTCTCCTCAAGCAGCTCTTGTATGTCCTCCTACCTGCAGCCCCCCCCTCTGAGTCAGCATCGCTGGGATTCCGAGGCCGCTGGGGTCAGAGGTCATCTTTCACTCTCTGCTCTGCACACAATGGGCCCACAGTGGGCCAGCCAGAGACAGGCTCTGCTGATGTCACGGCAACGGCTGGCCAATAGCAGCCCACTCCCAGCCTCCCAGCTCATTGCAGTGCCCGTCAGGCGACTCAGGATGTTCGTGCTCCTCCTCATGCTTCCTGTAGATGATCCAAGCGGATTCCTCTTTGGTCACCAGGTGATTTCTCTAGTGGATCTCTAAAGAATCTAAATAACATTCACATGACATCAACCTGATCGAAATCACATATATCACGTAACAGTATAACAATTCCTCATCAAACACATCAAACTTTTCTGTACTGCTAGTTGCTGTTCACCGCACAATGGTGGTGGTAATCCGGGATTAATTCAACTGGACATATTAGAAGTGGAAACTGACCACTACACCCTTATGTTGGCCAGGACGCATGTCCCCAGGATGAATGGAAGTAACAGCCTTGAGCTTCAGCGGACGTTTTGTGGTGAAACCCATCAAAGCTGCTTTGGAAAGCGTGTGTGGTGACCCTGAGTTCCTCTGGACGTTTGGCAGGACAGTCTGGTCCTGCCGCCATTTTCCTCTGGTTTTCAAATCCTTTCATGACGACTCACATTTGCAGCAGCTTTGTAACCTAAACCAAAACATGCCATCAATTTGGAAATTGTAAAATTTTACTTGCAAAATACAACACTGCATGTTCTCCTCTGATACCCCTCATCGTATAGCATCATGCTAATAGCCCCACCCCACAGTATGGGATTGGTTCCCATGGTACACTGCAATTGCAGCTGATAGGCTGAGCCAATGGTGTTGATTACGTATATTACTTATATCACTTATAATTCTAACATAAATAAAAAACACCACAAAGATGAATTCACAAGGTTAAAGTGGGTCTTTAAAACTCTTTAGATTCTTTAAAACTTTTCTTGGGGTTCATTTTGCTGTTGTTGTCTTTCTCAGGTTACTTTTGCTGTATCTTTCTCAGGTTTCCAAGCCAGAAGGCCATTGGCTGTTGGCGCTTTTGGGAAGGGCTGGACGTTCCCACCCGAGCACACACAGCTGCGTCTTCACAGACGTTCGGCACACGTGAGTTATGTGCAATGGCTCAAAGCAGCAGTGTTTCATATTTCTTTGGTTGGTGTTCTTATCTTCCTCAAGACACTGACAAACGTCAAAGCAAAAAGCGAAACATCCAGCGTCATTTCGGCTGTCTCAGTCACTCCCAACTGGGACTCCGTTTAGTTCAAAGGTTTTTTGATTCGAAAGTTTGATTTGTGGGTCAAGGTTTTTTGATTGATGCTGATTGATGCCTCCCCAGAAGCTCAAGTTACCTCTTCTCTCCAGGTTTACCCTCGACCCTGGACAGTGTAACTGCCCCTCTCACTTGGATTACCCCTTACAAATACCTTCACTTGCATGATGCTTTCTGATGTCTCCTGTTTTTGCTCTTTGCTGAATAAATGGTGCACTTTTTTTGATTGATTGCACACAGAAGGTTCTGCGTCTCTCTGTCATCTGATATGTGCCTTCATTTATTTCCTAAGAGTTTAAAAAAGACCACAACTGTGCAGATCAGTGCTCTCTACCTCGCAGAGCTCTTGTTGCCATAGTAGGGTGATGCTGGTTGCCATAGTAGGGTGATGCTGGAGTGTTTCTGCTTTCACAAACTTCATTTTTTGTCTTACCTGAGAGTTTCTGACTTCACACTCTTTAATTTACATCACTGGGGCCTTCACAAAACTAAAGAAGAAAAATAAGATAATACTTCCCCACAAAGGGGAGCTTCACAAAATATCTCGTCTTGTAAAGTCCCGCAGTCTTGTAAAGTCCCGCAGTCTTGTAAAGTCCTGCAGTCTTGTAAAGTCATACAGTTGGACTCTATCTTGTCTTCTTGGTCTCATTTTCTTAGTCTTCCCCTGTCTGCTGTCATTTATGACTATTATTCTTAAGTTTTAAGAAGCATCAACTTGGGAAAGGTTATATAAAGGTTATATAAAGGTTATATAAATAACCCTGTGGTTGTTATAGCTCTGCATCTCTCTCTGTCCGCTCTTTCTCTCTCTCGACGGAGTGACAGCTGTCAAACTCACCCAGTCCTTCCTCTCCTTCTTCAGAATGAACAGAACAGACCCGCCCTCTCTGTCCACATCGTGACACATGAGGCAGAACTCTGTCTGTTTCGATGGCCCTAACAGACCCAGATTGGACAGAACTGGTGCTGTGAGTTAACACACCAATCTGAGTGTATTCAGAGAGAGGAAAGTTTAATTACAGTAGACATCCTCAGCAGTTACCCTGAAACTCAAACACTGCAGCTAAATGCTTAATCCAGTACCTCAAACATTGCAGCTAAATGGTTAATCCAATAACTCAAACACTGCAGTAAAACACAGCAGTGAGATTAATAACCTAAACACAGCAGCTAAATGCTTAATTCAGTGAGATTAATAAACTAAACACTACAGCTCACTCTGTGCATAAGTAATCAGTTGTGTTGGTTATGTGGCCAAACCTCTACAGGAGAACAGCAGTAATTGGAGCTCCACTGCTGCTGGCTTAGTCTCCAGGGTTTATAGTAAATAAGATCTACTCCAGTCTACAGAGTTTATAGTAAATAAGATCTACTCCAGTCTACAGAGTTTATAGTAAATAAGATCTACTCCAGTCTCCAGGGTTTATAGTAAATAAGATCTACTCCAGTCTACAGAGTTTTATAGTAAATAAGATCTACTCCAGTCTCCAGGGTTTATAGTAAATAAGATCTACTCCAGTATCCAGGGTTTATAGTAAATAAGATCTACTCCAGTCTACAGAGTTTATAGTAAATAAGATCCACTCCAGTCTCCAGGGTTTATAGTAAATAAGATCTACTCCAGTCTACAGGGTTTATAGTAAATAAGATCTACTCATGATTATGTCATCACACAGGGACGATTATATCAACATGTAGGGATGGTCCCATATGGAGGAATAAATATAATAAATGTATTTTTCAAATATATTTTTCCAATGTATAAAAACGATACAAAATATGTCAGAAAAAAACTCATAGGGCAACTTGTTGAGTTAATGTCCATTCAAAACAGCTATTATATACGGTGTGTAGAGATGTTCAAAACTGTAGTGAAGTACACAGTTTCCAGAGAAACAGGATATTTGGACTGAGATCCTTCATCAGCTGTGCAAGCAAAGTGCTTCTGAATTAATAGGAGGAGGAACCAGAATATATAGGAAAAAGTAGATGTTTAAATCAGAACATTCATTCATGGGGTTGTATAGTTCCAGTAGTGAAGATTAGTGCTTTTTTTAATTTCTCAGTTTCATTGCTGCCATAGCAACAACTGGCAATACAAACAGATATGTCATTATTACAATGTCCATTAGTATTAAAATGCCTTGAAACTGGAAATGATCCTTAATCGTGCTGGTCTGGCCCAGTGTCAAACCCTTAACCATAATGGAGATGTCTGACCTCGGGGAGCACCAAGGATCTCCCTTCCCTGTGAATCACTGCTTTACATCACATGCACATCATTAGATTCGGCATGAAGTGCTTTCAGTGTCTGAGGAGTCATTTAAAGAATGAAAGATTTCCCCACTGTGCTGTTAATGGGACCTTTATATACTCCACATTCTGTGAGTGGTATGGTGTTATGGGCTGACACACACCATATCCCTCCCTCTCTCTCTCTCTCTCTCTCTCTCTCTCTCTTTCTCCCTCTTTCTCCCTCTCTCTGTCTTGTTCCCTCTCTCTCTTTCTCTCACACACACATACACACACACAATGCATATATACACACACATGCACACTCATATATACACATTCACACACACACAACCTCATCACACATCATGAAATATATTATTTACCACATACGTTAACATACAGAAAGACATTTGTTCTTGGCGCTAAA
Organism: Brachyhypopomus occidentalis; assembly: GCA_020368025.1. NCBI lineage: Eukaryota > Metazoa > Chordata > Actinopteri > Gymnotiformes > Hypopomidae > Brachyhypopomus > Brachyhypopomus occidentalis. Next base: position 849,736 of record JAGXOD010000101.1, read on the forward strand.
GTCTTGTACACCACATAATCTCATAATCACTCACAATCATTCACTCACTTATCCAGAATGCTGGCAACATGGCTATGATACCTAAGCAGTCAGACACACACACACACACACACACACACACAGAGCCCACAGATGTCCTGAACCTGCAATTGGACCTCGTGGGGACGGACAAAGTGCCTTCGAACAAGAAAATAAGGAAGTTCCTTCTCGAGCAACGTGGGAGTGTCTCTGAGGTCACTGACGTTAGCAGTGTGGTAATAGCAGTTCTGCTCACACTGGCCATATACACCAACGCCCTTCCACACACTCCCAGGGGACTGATTAATTTATTCATGTATTGATTTTTTTGTTTTGAAAATATTAATAATCAGACTAATAATAATGAATTAATACTTTTGAATCATTTTGCTTCAGAGAATTCACATTCTGTCATGTGTTCTGTCTGTGTGGGTGTGTAAACAGATTCTAAACAGATGCTCTCTCCCATGTACTGAGCTCATTTGCAGTGATGAATCACACACCCGCACACACACACACACACACACACATAGTGTCCAATAAGAGGAGTAGTCTCACTGTCCTCCCTGTCTTAACTAGACATGACAGAGTCATGCAGGCTTAATGGTGGAATTTTCTGTTTATCTGGAGTTTCTGATTCTCAGAGCATTCTGGGTAGTTTAGGTTTACTCACACATTTGTTTGCAGTGCCGTCAGGACCACAGACCCCCCAGCTGGACCTGGACTCCTGTCCAGAGCCCAAACCCTGACATATCACTGCATGCTGTGACTCTAAGGGAAGCGGAGGAACCACAGGCGTCTGCTGGGTCCCGCGGGGAGGTTAGGGTTAGGGTTAGGGTTTCAGTTTCATCCACGTCCAAATGTAATAGCACTGATGCTGTTGTAGACTGATTCTGGAGTGCTCAGATACTGCACCTCACCTGCTGTCGTCCCTGTTACTAACTGCCCCCTTCTCTCTCTCTCTCTCTCTCTCTCTCTCCACCACCCTCTCTCTCTCTCCCCACTCTCTTTCTCTCCCTCTCTCTCTCCATCTCTCTGTCGCTCTCTCTCTTTACTTTTTATCTCTCTCTGTCAGTTGGGTAGTACTGTATATTTAGATTGGATTGTGTAGGAAGTTTTCATCTAAAGTAAAATGATAAGAAGATGAAAATAACACTAGTCCTATAATTCATATGCTGTTTGTAAAAGTTTAAACTCGCCATCTTTACAATCGCCAGCCACAGAGGTGTGTGGCGTATCTGATCTCAGAGCACTGGTGTCTGATCCACAGAGGTGTGTGGCGTATCTGATCTCAGAGCGCTGGTGTCTGATCCACAGAGGTGTGTGGCGTATCTGATCTCAGAGCGCTGGTGTCTGATCCACAGAGGTGTGTGGCGTATCTGATCTCAGAGCGCTGGTGTCTGATCTTTATCACGATGACCCCCTGATGACCCCCTGATGACAGCAACTCAGAATTAGTCTCATAGTGTCAGACAGAAACAGATTGAGAGGCAGAGTGACACCCTGCATGTCTGTATTTAACCCTTGCAGATAAATGGCTGACAAGACACTCCCCCCGGGGTCACTCAATATTGTAGCATATGAGGATTTGCATATTTGGGAGGGGCTTCTCTATATTCTTGCCTGACCCCTTTGTGTGATGTGCATCTGCCCATCTGATTCCCCTGTGCATAAATGTGCCTCCCTCCTCAGTTGTGGGTTCACTTTCAGGAAGGCAGGTGTGTAGAGCACGTCTCACCCACAGGTGTGTAGAGCACGTCTCTCCCACAGGTGTGTAGAGCACGTCTCACCCACAGGTGTGTAGAGCACGTCTCACCCACAGGTGTGTAGAACACGTCTCTCCCACAGGTGTGTAGAGAAAGTCTCTCCCACAGGTGTGTAGAACACGTCTCTCCCACAGGTGTGTAGAACACGTCTCACCCACAGGTGTGTAGAGCACGTCTCTCCCACAGGTGTGTAGAACACGTCTCTCCCACAGGTGTGTAGAACACGTCTCACCCACAGGTGTGTAGAGCACGTCTCACCCACAGGTGTGTAGAAGACGTCTCTCCCACAGGTGTGCAGAGCAAGTCTCTCCCACAGGTGTGTAGGGCACGTCTCACCCACGTGTGTAGAGCACGTCTCTCCCACAGGTGTGTAGGGCACGTCTCACCGACGTGTGTAGAGCACGTCTCACCTACAGGTGTGTAGAGCACGTCTCTCCCACAGGTGTGTAGGGCACGTCTCACCCACGTGTGTAGAGCACGTCTCTCCCACAGGTGTGTAGGGCACGTCTCACCCACGTGTGTAGAGCACGTCTCTCCCACAGGTGTGTAGAGTAGTGCCTCAGGTGTTGTGGGCTGTGCAGAGATCCTCCCTGTCCTGTAAGAGGTCTCTCTAAAGGAATGTCAGAGCCATTAGCACCAGGCATCATCAGGTTTTAGATGTCTAACACCACCAAATGGCTCTGTATGTGTTTTACTGTATAATGCTGGATAACTGAAGAACTTCAATTAATGATAGCATCAGTTATAATGTACAAAGTGGATTTATGACATTGGAAATAGGTTCAGTTCATTTGAGTGATGCTTCTGCTCCATACATGATTCACATTCCTTCACATTCCTTCAGGTACTGGAGTGTAAACAGAGTGTTTACAACCCTGGTGAAGACAACACTCAGGGAGGCATTATAAAATTGTCAGGAAGTCACGTTGCCCACACAGATGGGCTTACACCATGGAGACGTGCATGACATTTAACAAATCTAAAATGCACAGCATGGAGAGAGTGATGGAGCAGATGAGTAATACCTCACCCTCATCTCAGAGGGTCCAGGAGGGTCCACAGAGGGTCCAGGTCCAGAGACGAGCTCAAAGGTCATCAAACATTCTGCCCAACCGCTCAAAAGAACAAAAAAATACTATGTTTTCCATCTTTTCCATCAAAATCCGCTGCCCAAAGGGGACCAGTAAAGCACATAGAATTACATCAGAGAGAGAGAGAGAGGGAGAGAGAGTGAGAGAGAGAGGGAGAGAGGCAGAGAGAAAAAGAGAGAGAGAGAGAGAGAGGGAGAGGCAGAGAGAGAGAGAGGGAGAGAGAGAGAGGGAGAGAGAGTGAGAGAGAGGGAGAGAGAGAGAGAACACACAGAAAGAAAGAGGAGGGGGAGAAGAGGAGGGGGGAGGAAAAATTCTTGAAGTATGAGAAAATTTTACAGCTCCCCTCCCTCTCTCTCTCTCTCTCTCTCCCTCTCTCCTTCATTTCCTCTACCTCTTCTTTCTCTCTCCTTCTCTCTCTTTCTTTCTCCTCTACCCCTCCCTCTTTTTTAGCCAGTCAATCAGTGCTTTCCCAGGTCAAAGAGAGAGGGGAGGCAGGCCTGAGTGACAGACAGACTCTCACACCCAGAGCCTCACTAACGCCACGCCGCTCAGGTAAGACCTGGACACTCTCCTCTGCTGCTGTAACACTAACACTAACACTAACACCAACCCTAACACCAACCCTAACACCAACCCTAACCCTAACACCAACCCTAACCGTGACCTGTTCACTTTCCCTGTAACACAGCTGACTAGAGTCCTCGGGGGCTCCTGTGTGTGAGGTGACTGGTGTGGCTGTTGGGTTTGGTCATGGTGTTGTAGGGAGCGTGCTGGGAACCACAGCCCTGCACCCCACACCTGTCTCGCCACGATGCTCTTATTAGCCCAACATACAACACATGATGTAGCGTCTGTCTGTCCTTCTGTCTATCCGCCTGTCTGCCTGTTTGTCGATCTGTCTGAGAAGTGTGTGACCTCTGCAGTCAATTAGCTGATGCTGATATGGTTTGTTCTGTTCTGAGTGAATTTTGTGTTTAATTTCAGTAATAATTTCTCTTGGCATTTATCTAAAATATATCTGACAGGATTTAAAGAAATGTATATGTAATATTTGGTTCAGTTAATGTGTGAACTCAACATTTCAGGGTTTGCTTTTAGAAGTGCCAGATTGTAAGACAGCAGACATGTTTATGGAGTGGTGATCACAATAATGTTGCATTGTTCTCTAAATACACATAGTTTTTATTAAACTATTAAAAAGGCTGTTTTGTTAACCTTGAAATTATTGTAGTGATGACAACTCACAGTATCCTCTAAACAAGATATGAGCTTGCATGAGATATCAGGTAGGAATTATCAGGTAGATACCAGGTAGCATGTGCCAGGTAGATACTGGGTAGATATATGGTAGATATTGGGTAGATCAGATAGATATGGGGTAGATATGGGATAGATATCAGGTAGATACCCCATATAGATATCAGGTGGATATGGGCTAGATATCAGATAGATATGGGGTAGAAATCAGATAGATATGGGGTAGATATCAGATAGATATGGGGTAGGTGTCAGGTAGATATTAGGTGCATATCAGGTAGATATCAGGTAGATATCAGCTTGCTCGCTTTGAGCTGCTTTCCTTAACGCCCCCTCCTCCCCTCCCTGTCTCTCCCTGTCCTTCCGTCTGTGGTGGTGGTGGAGGAGGTGGAGGTGATGGGGCTGAGGGTGAAGGCTGGAGTGTGTGGCCACACAGTTGGAGGCATGCCTTCCTGTGGGGGTCGTCTACTCCCGGTGCCGATGTGTTGGAGAGGAGAAAAGCTCAGACAGTATAGCTTTGTCCAGAAACCTAAAAACTAAGAGACCTTTCGTGCCATCTGAATAATGAAATAACATGTTCCTGTTTCAGGTCAGCTCTCTCTTCTCATGTGCGAATGTTTCGGTCCCCTGGTTCTTACCCATCATCCTCAACCTCATGTGAAGGAAACATGGCATTATAAACAAGACGCTTCCTCACCAACAACAGAATGAGCTGCTGTCATCTTTCCCCACTGCTGAGGAGCAGCAGGTCGCTAGTTTATGCTGTGCTGAATGCATCTGCTTTCTGCATTGATCACGTAACACTTTAGCAGGCGAAGGAGACTTGAGGATTGCCCACCTACAGGTTTCTGTTATGGGACAGGCTATGCAGCATTTTTTAGCTTGCAGACACAGGGACTGAGCACTGGTGTAATACAGATTGGTGTATGTTTGCTGCTCTGTGCTGTGTTGTTTCTGATGACAGAGCAGGTCCTGATGTGTGCTGTGGAATAGAGTGTCTTCTGTGTTGTGTTGTGCTGTGCTGTGCTGTGCTGTGTTGTGCTGTGTTGTGCTATGCTGTGTTGTGTTGTGATGTGATGTGTTGTGTTGTGTTGTGTTGTGTTGTGCTGTGCTGTGCTGTGCTGTGCTGTGCTGTACCGAGCTGTGCTGTGCTGTGCTGTACCGTGCTGTGCTGTGCTGTGCTGTGTTGTACCGTGCTGTGCTGTGCTGATGGATTAGTTGGTCCCTCTGCTGAGATGTGGGGTAGGTTAGTTTCTCTGGTCTATCAGAAATGAAGGCAGAAAGGTCATAGACATCAACAGTAGACTAATATGGGCATGGAATGGTAAAAATACAAATTCAAAACTTAACAAACAAAATACAAAGAAAGTCTGAAGACATGGGTCCTTCAGGACGTCTGTTCAGGACATGGTTCCTTCAGGAAGTCTGTTCAGGACATGGGTCCTTCAGAAAGTCAGGTCAGGACATGGGTCCTTCAGGACGTCTGTTCAAGACATGGGTCCTTCAGGAAGTCTGTTCAGGACATGGGTCCTTCAGGATGTCTGTTCAGGACATGGGTCCTTCTGGAAGTCTGTTCAGGACATGGGTCCTTCAGGAAGTCTGTTCAGGACATGGGTCCTTCAGGACGTCTGTTAAGGACATGGGTCCTTCAGGAAGTCTGTCCAGGACATGGGTCCTTCAGGAAGGCCACTCAGGACATGGGTCCTTCAGGAAGGCCACTCAGGACATGGGTCCTTCAGGAAGGCCACTCAGGATGTGAGTCCTGCTGTCTGACACAGAATAATCTATCACACCTCTGATGTTGTAGGTAGTCAGAGCTGCATCAGAATCGCTTGCTGAAAGGTAGAAAAGGTGCCAGATTCTGGTTCCACATCCGCTCTGCTGCTCAGCAAACGCAGCTCAGAGCGTTTTTTCCACCCATTCATTGGCATGAAAATGTTAAGTAATTTAATGCAAATCAATAAAAATACATTTATGTTAGGGTGGAGTAATTCAAGGTTATGAAAGCAGCCCTTTAGACTTAATTCTGCTTTTGGCTCTGTAAAATGTAAACAGAACACTGGGGCCAATACAGCAGGATCATTCACAGAGGCAGAGCTGGGGTAAGACTTACAGATGTCCCCTACAGAGGGGGGTAAGACTTACAGATGTCCCCTACAGAGGGGAGTAAGACTTACAGATGTCCCTTAAAGAGGGGGGTAAGACTTACAGATGTCCATTAAAGAGTGGGGTAAGACTTACAGATGTCCCCTACAGAGGGGAGTAAGACTTACAGATGTCCCTTAAAGAGGGGGGTAAGACTTATAGATGTCCCTTACAGAGGGGGGTAAGACTTACAGATGTCCATTAAAGAGGGGGGTAAGACTTACAGATGTCCCTTACAGAGAGCCTTCATGAGATGGTGTATTGTAGTCCTTTATGAGATGGTGTAATTTTAGGAGATGGTGTGGTGTAGGCCTTTATGAGAGGGTGTAATTTTAGGAGATGGTGTATTGTAGGCCTTTATGAGATGGTGTAATTTTAGGAGTTGGTGTGGTGTAGGCCTTTATGAGATGGTGTAATTTTAGGAGATGGTGTAGGCCTTTATGAGATGGTGTAATTTTAAGAGATGGTGTATTGTAGGCCTTTATGAGATGGTGTAATTTTAAGAGATGGTGTAGGCCTTTATGAGATGGTGTAGGCCTTTATGAGATGGTGTAATTTTAGGAGATGGTGTATTGTAGTCCTTTAGGAGATGGTGTGGTGTGGGCCTTTATGAGAGGGTGTAATTTTAGGAGATGGTGTACTGTAGTCCTTTATGAGATGGTGTAATTTTAGGAGATGGTGTGGTGTGGGCCTTTATGAGAGTACTCCTTCTGCACTCTGAACTGAAAGCTGATCATTTTGATAAAGCTGTGAGCTAGGCCAGTTTTAACAGTTATTACATCAGAACTCACAACTTAGGAACATCTGCGTGTGTGTGTGTGTGTGAGTGTGCACATGTTTGTGTGTGCACATATGCGTGTGGGTGTATGGGTGTGTGGGTGTGTGCTGTAACTGTTGCCATGTGATCTGGAGAGCTCATGTGTGTTACAGATCTACAGTGTGCTGGTTGCACTACAGCCCTATTTATCTCCTGCAGCTATAAACAATTTAACAATAATAATAAGTAACAATAAAACTGCATTAACACTGTATTACTGTACATGGCAGACTGGTTTTAACAGCACAGGCGTGGACTGGGGTCTTTCTGAACAAGCATTTTCTGTGTTCTTTTTGTTTTAGTTGTGTCATGCTGTGTTAGGAGTAACAAAACTTTGCTGGCTGAAAGTGCTGGAGCAGTTCGGCACCAGGGCGGCGATCGCACAGCCTCACCACGGCAAAGGCAAATCAGAACTCTACAGAGCAAAACAAGTAAAGAACAATAAGATCAAAGAGTTCTTAAACTGAACAAAGATATATCATCAGCGCCCCTAGTGGACAAACGCAGGACCGTCATCACTCTGAGGCGCCTGTTCACTGCCTTAACAAAATGTCCTTCCTCTTTCAGTTAATTCTTGTCCTCCTCCCAAGCCCCGCCCTGCTGCTGTCCCAGAATGCAGCTCTTCAGCATGTTTCCAGGGACACCAAAACTCAGCCAATCAAAGTTGTGATATCGGAGCCTTGTGTGCTGGGTGGGTCAGAGACAGGAGGAGGCCAGGAGGCGGAGCTAGACGGCGACTCCACGGTGGTCCTCACACACCGCATCCGTCTGGTTCCCGCTGCTGCCGTGGCAACAGCCGGCTGCGGCGGCTGTGAAGTCGAGGTGGCTGTGATTCGGGAGCGAATCGAGAGGCTTGAGAAGGAGGTGTCGGAGCTCCGGGGGGCGTGTGGAGGTCCAGACGGGGGCTGCTGCCCCCCCCAGCAGAGTAAAGGTAACAGCCAATCACAGAGCCTCTTCATTAGCCACACAGCCGGGGTCACACAGGCAGGGTCACTGGGGTCACACAGGCGGGGTCACACAGGTGGGGTCACACAGGCAGGGTCACACAGCCGGGGTCACACAGGCGGGGTCACACAGCCGGGGTCACACAGCCAGGGTCACACAGGCGGGGTCACACACAGCTGGGGTCACACAGGTGGGGTCACACAGGCAGGGTCACACAGGTGGGGTTACACACAGCTGGGGTCACTGGGGTCACACAGGCAGGGTCACACAGGTGGGGTCACACAGGCAGGGTCACACAGGTGGGGTCACACCCTCACTGAGCTGCGGTCACACTCATGTGATGTCATGCCCCTGTGCTTAAGCCTGATAAACACACTGGATACGACGTCATAAAACACATGATTTCCTCCCGGGTGTAGAGTGATGAAAAGCTTAACCAACTACAAGCATCTGAACAGTAGAGCAGCTCTGTAGCACTAAGTCATGGCACCTTAAGTTAAATTGCACATTAACTTTGAGGTGTTTTACACTGAAAATCTTTTATTGACTACTTTTATATTACCCTGGCAACCCAGAAGCAAAGCCGATGTGCACACAGATATGTTCCTTCCTAAAGGCAAACGTTTAGCAGGATTGCGTTATAGCTGTGGTGTGTGTTGTTTACGTGTCTGTCTCCGCCCAGGAAGGGGCTGTACCACGGCAGGCCCACCTACAGAGGCGTGTCCACCTACAGGGGCGTGTCCACCTACAGAGGCGTGTCCAAACGGCTGCAGTGACCAGGGCCGCTGTGTAGGGGGAAAGTGCGACTGCTTCGCCGGCTTTAGTGGACCAGACTGCAGCACGTCCAACTGCCTCGGCAACTGCCACCACCACGGGCAGTGTGTGAGCGGAGTGTGTGTGTGTGACCCTGGCTTTACCGGACCGGACTGCTCTGAGACCACATGTCCCCGGAACTGCAGCAACCGCGGGAGGTGTGTGAGCGGAGTGTGTGTGTGTGAGCCAGGGCTCACAGGCCCAGACTGCTCCGTTAAAGCGTGTCCCCGGAACTGCGGCAACCGCGGGAGGTGTGTGAGCGGGAAGTGTGTGTGTGAAGCTGGATTCACGGGTCCAGCCTGCACATCACGGTCATGTCCTGGAAACTGTAACAGAAGGGGCCGGTGTGTGAATGGGAAGTGTGTGTGTGAAGCTGGATTCTCTGGTGCAGACTGCTCTGAGAGGTCATGTCCTGGGAACTGCAATGACAGGGGCCAATGTGTGGATGGACAGTGTGTGTGTGAATCCGGTTTCACTGGTCCAGACTGCTCTACTAAAACATGCCCTTCCAACTGCAACAACCATGGAAAGTGTGTGAATGGCAAGTGTGTGTGTGACGCCGATTTTAGCGGCGTGGACTGCTCTTCTACGTCCTGCCCTGCAAACTGCCATGACAGAGGCCAGTGTGTGGCCGGCCGGTGTGTGTGTGACGTGGACTTCGCTGGTCCAGACTGCTCCACCAAGTCCTGCCCCAAGAATTGCAGCGGGCGCGGGCGCTGTGTGGAGGGCAGGTGTGTGTGTGGGGGAGGATCCTCGGGCCCGGACTGCAGCCATTGTGACGATGGCTTCACCGGAGACGACTGCGAAACAGGTGAGTTGAGTTGAAACCCCTCGTTAACGTGACTGGGTCACCCTATTCAGCTCACCCTGCCGTACGAGGAGTGATCAGACCATCTGGCTCAGCGGGACGTCACGGTGGCAAAGTCATTTGCTAATTTATCTGATTTTGAAAAAATAATTTTACAGTCTTATCCATTAATAAGGGACACATGGAGTGGCAGTTATAATGGAAAACTCGGTTTCATGAACCCTGGATAAAGGCCGCCTCAATGTTTTGACATTTATACTGAGAAATATGTGCTGTGCTCACCAGTTATGAAATTACCAACAGTAATTTGAGTTAGAAATGAACTACCTTTGTGTCTTTAATGCTTTGAAAATGAATTTGTGTCATGAAGCACTTAAATAATCAACAAATGTCTCAAAAACAACGTTTGTCCCTCTCTCTCTCTCTCGCTGTCTCTCTCTCGCTGTCTCTCTCGCTGTCTCTCTCTCGCTGTCTCTCTCTCACTGTCTCTCTCTGCTGTCTCTCTCTCACTGTCTCTCTCTGCTGTATCTCTCTGCTGTCTATCTTGCTGTCTCTCTCTGCTGTCTCTCTCTGCTGTCTCTACCCTTGTTCAGTTCTAAGTGGCGTGTCTAATCTCAGTACCAGGGACATCACAGAGTCCTCCGTCACCCTGTCCTGGACTCCACCTGATGTGCAGTATGACACATACCACATCACCTTCACCAGTGAGGTAATCCCCACTAACCACATCACCTTCACCAGTGAGGTAATCCCCACTAACCACATCACCTTCACCAGTGAGGTAATCCCCACTAACCACATCACCTTCACCAGTGAGGTAATCCCCACTAACCACATCACCTTCACCAGTGAGGTAATCCCCACTAACCACAACACCTTCACCAGTGAGGTAATCCCCACTAACCACATCACCTTCACCAGTGAGGTAATCCCCACTAACCACATCACCTTCACCAGTGAGGTAATCCCCACTAACCCCACTGTGATTCCTTCCTCCTGTATTATAGCAGCCAATCTTGTTCAAGCCTTCAAAATCCCTGTTCCTAAGCTCTGCTTTTCTAAATTCCACACAGATTGGGGAGTGTACTTTAAAAGTGCTCCCTTCTTCCAGAACCTTTCTCTTTATACCCCTCTTATCTCAGCACAGATGGAATCCCCCAAGGTGCTGCTCAGGGTCACGGCACCATTTGTATGACACGTACCTCTGCATCTGAGCAAATCAAATTGAATCTAAAAAATCTTGGCTGCATGCACAGTTGCATGAGTGAACACTCACTCACTCACATCATCTCCGTTTTAGGGGCACTCCTGGGGATCGCTCACTTACATATCATCTCCATTTAGGCTGTGCTGCTGTTACTGTTCATCTTGTCCTTGATTTGATGACCGCCAGAGTTGCTAGCTCGCTAGCTTTTCTTTTGTTTTGCCAGACACTGCCTCTCAGGTTGGACTCTGAAGTGTATCTTTATTTGGGAGTGAGAGCAATCAATCAGCAGAAAAACAGCTGTGATGTAATACATTATGGGAGACACTGCCAGCACTTTATCTGCAAGTGAAGCGTGAAATCACAGCACACTGCCAGTGATGAGCTGGAGCTGGTCTGGACAAACACAGTCTCACCTCAAACGCCCCCTTTACAGACTCAAGATGGTATAGTCCAGATCCATGAGGTCTGTCTGCTAGGGATCTGCTCAGGACATCACTTCCAGATGAGCAGGATCATAGATTTAGACTTTATTAGTAAGTCACAGTGTAGACTCACACTCTCCAGAAATAGAGTTCTTTGTTTTTCTTACTCAGAGTGAAACACAAGGTACACACTACATCTCCGGAGGTCTGATTCTAATATACCATGTAATGTACATTAGATCTTCCACGCCAGGTGGACATACATTTCATTGCAGCCTTTAAAATTTGCACCTGACGTTTTTCTCTTCACCACCACCATTACAACTTCCTGTTTGGCTTAGACGTACTGTAGACGTCGAGCACTGAACACTCCACCAAGCACACACATGTTTTTTATCTAAATATGATTTTGTGGCACGAGAAAAGGGGAATGATTAGGCTTGTGAGGCCTGACTGGAAAGACCACAAAGGATTGTGGGATGGAACCTCCCAAGCCCTAATGCCTACAGCTCAGCTACCTTCCACCCGTCCTCACCGTTAATCTGTCGCGGCCTCAATGGGCTTTAAGATCGCGAGAAACCAGCCGAGTGAGCAGGAGTCCTTAGTGGCCGAGAAGTGCCAGGCGAGCGCAGGGACGCCCGTAAATCTGCCCTGATACAGATTGTTTGCTACAAAGTACATTTGCAGCAGACGTGTCTCCGCCTGATTTTGAAGCTGACCAGAGGAAAACTTACATAAAATGACACATCTGACCATAAAGTGAAACCCAGCCTCACTGTTTAGGGAAAGAAATCAAATTATTGTTTTTGCAGAACCAACGCCATGTAATGAAAATGTGTGAACTGGAAATGATAACTCATTTATTTTTCTCTTTATTCTGGAATAATTTACCACAGTGATGGATAATCAAACACTTGTTGCCATATACAATTATTTCACAGACCCTCACATTGCACAGGCTGCAAGTGCGTGTCTAATTACGACAGTGCCTGTGCCGTTTAAAAGGTTATCACGCGCAGTCTTTCTGAAAGAGGGCTTTACGCTGTATTTTGAAACAGTGACATCATGTGGCTTGGAGGTCTTAATGAATCCTTCTGATTAAGATCACAGGTATGTGAAGCCAAGCCTGGTAGACCCCGCATTCCTCTGCTCCAGATGTCATCAGCTACTTTGTTTCACCACACACACACACACACACACCTTATGACAATAACATTTAGTATTGTACACTCTTTTAAGAGTGATACAGACTCTTGTCTGATCTGAATGAGATTACATGCATTAGACCAATCAGACTGAGCTGATCTGAGTGATATTTCATTGATCAGACTGATCAGACTGATCTGATCTGTATGAGATTACATGCATCAGCTGGTGGATGTATGCAGCACACATATGACATTAGTCACTCAGTGTTTAGTGACTGGTTCAGCTGATCTAAACTGCTTTATTCCTGTAGAGTAACCGTCCCTTAGTAAACATGTGTTCTCCAGCATGCTGATGTAAGTCAGACACTGTGAAATCGGAGCAGAGTTGATCACAGGCATGTCGAGCCAGGCCTGGTTCTAATGCTGGAACCACTGTGACCCCACATTCTGGAGCTGTTATCTCTGTAGTCTTACGTCGTTCTTGGTCTGCTACACAGTTCTGTACCTCTCAACCCCGCCTGGATTATGGCCAATCCAGGATGGATCACTGGTGGTCTGTGCACTGGAAACTAATCTGCACTGGATAGTTAACCAAACACAGAGGATGACCAGCTGCAGACGCTACCCAGGGTTCACCAACACGACCCAGGTCTCTGGATCCCATCTGAGCACATCTCTCCATTTGCTGGAAGAGTATGACTGACTTTTTGAAATGCAGTGTCAGTTCCCCAGATCCCCCAGTGTTTCTGTGTGGGCAGATGGTCAGTTGGGTTTCCTGGAAATCAGACCTCTGGTAATGTGTCCCCACTCAATGCTTTTGGCTTCAAATGTAATAGTCACACAACAGAACTTTAGACCAAAACATGGAGAAGAAAGATTTGTTTTCTGTCATTACATATTGATTCGTTTTTCTCTTCTTTTCCTTATTTACGACGTTCAGTACAAGGAAGTCAAAGGTCAACTGCCTGAGAATCAAAATGAATATGCAAATATATTCGTTATGAGGAAGATAGCAGGGAGGACACAACTGATAGAGGACCTGCTCCCATGTTTAACGCTGGTTCATAGAGGCTCTGTGCTCTGGTTCATAGAGGCTCTGTGCTCTGGTTCATAGAGGCTCTATGCTCTGGTTCATAGAGGCTCTGTGCTCTGGTTCATAGAGGCTCTATGCTCTGGTTCATAGAGGCTCTGTGCTCTGGTTCATAAAGGCTCTATGCTCTGGTTCATAGAGGCTCTATGCTCTGGTTCATAGAGGCTCTGTGCTCTGGTTCATAGAGGCTCTATGCTCTGGTTCATAGAGGCTCTGCTCTGGTTCGTAGAGGCTCTGTGCTCTGGTTCATAGAGGCTCTGTGCTCTGGTTCATAGAGGCCCTATGCTCTGGTTCATAGAGGCTCTGCTCTGGTTCATAGAGGCTTTATGCTCTGGTTCATAGAGGCTCTATGCTCTGGTTCATAGCGGCTCTGCTCTGGTTCATAGAGGCTCTATGCTCTGGTTCATAGAGGCTCTGCTCTGGTTCATAGAGGCTCTATGCTCTGGTTCATAGAGGCTCTATGCTCTGGTTCATAGAGGCTCTATGCTCTGGTTCATAGAGGCTCTATGCTCTGGTTCGTAGAGGCTCTGTGCTCTGGTTCATAGAGGCTCTATGCTCTGGTTCATAGAGGCTCTGCTCTGGTTCGTAGAGGCTCTGTGCTCTGGTTCATAGAGGCTCTGTGCTCTGGTTCATAGAGGCTCTATGCTCTGGTTCATAGAGGCTCTGTGCTCTGGTTCATAGAGGCTCTATGCTCTGGTTCATAGAGGTTCTGCTCTGTTTCATAGAGGCTCTGCTCTGGTTCATAGAGGCTCTATGCTCTGGTTCATAGAGGCTCTATGCTCTGGTTCGTAGAGGCTCTGTGCTCTGGTTCATAGAGGCTCTATGCTCTGGTTCATAGAGGCTCTGCTCTGGTTCGTAGAGGCTCTGTGCTCTGGTTCATAGAGGCTCTATGCTCTGGTTCATAGAGGCTCTATGCTCTGGTTCATAGAGGCTCTGCTCTGGTTCGTAGAGGCTCTATGCTGGTTCTGGCATGCAGGCTTAATGCAGACAGTGATGTTTCTTTTCATTCTATTCACAAACTGGCTTGTGCTTTTGTGCTTTTGTGGCAGATTATTCAAGCTTTCCACACTTTGACATTTTGAAGGAAAGTATTTTTTCCGCATCAGTGACATTTAACCTTTTGTCATCTTGCAGTATCTGAGTGCACAAAAATCTGTTCTGTACAGATGTAGTTACAGGGATCAAAGGGCACTCAGTACAGTGAATACTGCAGAGGAGGGAAATATCTTAGTGCGTAGAGAGGGAGAGAGAGAAGAGAGGATGAGATGGGCGGGAGAGAGAGAGAGAGAGAGAGAGAGAGAGAGAGAGAGAGAGGAAAAGAGACGTTACTGCACCTTGGGGATGTTGGAGAATGACATTACTCTCCAGGACATCATCCAGAAGTCCACAAACATAAAGAGAGTATAAAATAACAGCTAAAAAACATCCAGCAACAGAGGAAGAAGGAATGAGCTAAGCCCAAAAGGCCATTTTTATTCGTTCCATCCACAACTATGACAGGGGTGGGTGTGAAAAAGATGGAGACAGTGAGAAAATAAAGGAAAGAAGGCAGTACACAGGAGAGATAAATGAGAGAGATAGAGAGAGAGAGAGAGAGAAACGACAGAAAACAAGGCACAGCAGATGGATGTGGAATGTGACAGTGAAAAAAGTTTAAATAAGATGACAAGATGGGGAGAGAGAGAGAGAGAGGGGGAGAGAGGGAGAGAGAGAGAGGGGGGGGAGAGAGAGAGAGAGAGAGAGAGAGAGAGAGACCAGACAGACATGAGGCAGAGGGACAGAGGGAGAAAGGGAGAAGCAAGTGTAATAGGACTGAGAGGAGGAGATACAGATGTGGGATGCTTGTTGCTAGGGGAAGTATAAACATCCTCAAAAACATCACTGTGGCCAGAAGAATGACATCATAGTTCAGCAGCTATAACACACAGAACGACTGGGGCACAGAGAGACAGAGTGATCAACGAAAAGAGAGAGAGGAAGAGAAAGCAGAAAATAGAGCAAAATAAAAAGGGAGACAAAAAACAATATTCTCTTTCTCTATTCCTCAGTGCCAGAGTGATGGGCAGGTCAGGGGTGAGGTCTGTTCCAGGGGTGAGGTCTGTTCCAGGGTCAGGTCCACTCCAGGGGTGAGGTCTGTTCAAGGGTCAGGTCTCCTCCAGGGTCAGGTCTGCTCCAGGGGTCCGGTCTGCTCCAGGGGTGAGGTCTGCTCCTACACTCCAGTCTAGGGCCTACAGGGTCTACAGTCCAGTCCAGGGTCACGTAGCCTGCAGAATCAGGGCTGGACAACTTGGGAAGTTCAACAATATTTATGGCTGCTAAAGAACAAACTGAAGAATGTGGAACGAACTGCAGGGCAACATGTGCAGTCAGAACCTCCAAGGCTGTATTTGCTTTCCATCCTAATCCAGCCTCTGTGGACATTAACTTATTATACTAAGAACAATTGCATGTGTGACTTTGCATCACTTTACACAGCTAGACGGAGAGAAACGTCTCTCATCCAAATAACTGCATCCAGAAACGGGTTTGGTCTTTCCAACGGCGCAGTCCCAACGGTCCCCATGGCTCTGCTCTCCACAGCAGAGCTACTGAGTGTCATTTGGTGGCCAGTCAGAATGTGACAAGTCTGACTCAAGACACTCCCTGCTGGCAAGACAGGGTTACTGCATTATTTGCCTTTTCCAATCAACTTCCAATCAAACTTTTTCACAGTCCAAAGAACTGCCAGACACGTTTCTCTTTTTAAAAGGGATTTTCTATATAGACTGTGTTACGGGATAAAGAGAGAGGAGCATCATATAACAGGATGATGTAAACATTTGTTGCCTTGCCCCACACTGAGAGCTGCGCTGTGCCTTGCAGAAGGAGAGCGATCAGAAGATCGTGTCTATCGTGAGCGGCAAGCTGACCTCATACACGCAGGTGGGCCTGGCGTCAGGGCAGCAGTACACGGCCGCCATGATCGGAGAGAAAGAAGGAAGCAAAGGAGCCGTCAGCCGCGCAGAGTTCCAAACCTGTAAGGCTTACAGACTTTTTCTTTGAAATTTGACAGCTCAGTTTTACATTAGCTAAATGAGCTAGCAGACAGCTCAGATGTTTAAGTCTATCTGACATTACTATAATAATGTCAGATAACTTTCCGTTCACTTCCTGTTTCAGACCCTTCCTCTCTCCTCAGGGTTTGAGCTTTGAGCTTCTACATTAATGTTCTATGTTTTTTTTTCTCAGTGATCTCTGGCCCCAAAAACCTTCAAGTCGTGAAGACAAGCACAACATCCATCATCGTCCAATGGGAGCAAGCACAAGGGGAGATTGACAGATACCTCCTCACCGTGTCCCCCAATCAGACGGATGGATCCGGACCTCAGGAAATGAGGTTGGCACCAGAGAGAGACTCAGCACAGATTGGCTCTCTGGAACCCGGGCGGTTATATGACATCACTCTAGTGGCAGAACGAGACGACACACGGAGCCTGCCTGTGACCGTGCAAGCCACTCCTGGTACGTCGCATTATAACATCCATCCATCCATCGTTTATAACATTTTACATGCAAATGTATAATTTCTTCTAATTCCTAATTTTGAGGATTCTGAGGGATTACCCTTGGGATTACTCTTGGGATTACCCTTGGCAATCACAACTTTCTTACTATAACAGCCTGCTAGACACTGTGCAGTTTTGCTGTTGGATTTCAGTATGAACATTTCTAAATATCTCTTTTAATCCCACAGATTACAAAAGAACCTTACCAATATCATCTGTCACCTTCAATTTGTATACATGCAGGAGTGTTTGTATTAACACTGGTACAAATGTCATAGAAATCTTTAGGTAGTGTTGCCCTGTACTGAGGTTATTTTACATGTGATTCATGTGAAATGTATGGCAACAAATACATTTACAAATAATAATAATTAACTAAAATATTTCTTGGATTCAAAGGGAAATTAATCTGATTTGATCAAGTCCGGCAGCTGATGTTGAATAACCAGCCCTAGTCCTGGTCTCATGAAACCAAACTTCTCAATTAGGTGTTTGGCCTCTTCCAAAAAGCAGGAATGTCCAATAGATGAATATGGAAGAGAACTCTGTACTGCACAATGATGATCTTTGGCTAAAGTCCAGCTAACTAAGATATCCAAATTCTTGGTATGTCTTCATGGAAAGGCAAAGCCTACTGAAATGAGTTCTCTGTACTGAAACTGTAGAACTGCCACAATGTCTAGAACAAAAGTCCACAAAGAAATGACAGTCAAATGGCTCTTTACAAGTGAAGTAAACACATCAGGATCAGGGCTGGTCTCTCACACTGCAGAGTGATCATATTTCTCCATCTCCATTTAGCAAAGTTGACTCACTCACTTTATTTCCACCTCAGTGGATGGACAGTCTTTAACCAGGAGCATCTGATTTCATTTCCCTGTTCTATTTTTCACATTATAACCAGATCTAATCTTTGTTTCCAGCTCTTTCCAGAAAAATAGAAGAAGCAGGTCTCTGTGTTGGTGATGTCACAGGGTTTATGTAAATAAAGGTCTTGAAGATTTTGGATGTGCTAAAAAATTTTATGACAATAAATTAAATGCACTTGTTTAATTGTGGGCAAAACTCATTAATGCTTTAACTTTACAGTTCGTAACTTGTTTTACTGCATTAACTTTACAGTGCAGTCTACATTGATACCGTCATTCCGGCTGTCTTATTTATGAAAGAGCAACAAACTGCTAAGTTTGATACTTTGCAAACTTTATTCATGCATTTAGGAACATCCACAAAGATGATCCCCAAGGTGACTGAGAAAACTGTGACCATGCATGTAGCGCTGGAAACAGACCACAGTGATGGCAATGTGCATGAAACAAAACCCAACGGGACTATTCTCTTATTAAAAAATCATGGAGAAGAAGAAAAAACTTTCAAAGTTCTAGAAACATCTGAGGGCTTCAGAAAGCCCAGAATAGACATGCCAAGGCAAGGCAGACCAACAAATGATGGAAAGGACAAGGTCTTTTTCAGACCTGGCAGTCGACCAGACGCAATAAGAAGACCAAATATTACTCTGCGGTTCAATGCCACCAGGCCAAAGCCTGGTCATGTTCCTGCAGAAACATTCATCAGAAGGTTCTCTGCTGAGGGGCCGAGAACAAAGACACCAAGTGTTCACACTGGACTGCAGCATCCTACGACCAGGGACAATGTTGCGGCATTGACCTTGAAAGAGATTGGTCAGCAGTCACCTTCTGAAGAGATGATGGATGGTACTCGTCGTAGGACTCAACCATATTATTCTAAAATGGAACCAGAGGGACAAGTTGTAAAGAACAACACTCGGGGTTCTCAGCCAATCAGCATTTCTGAGGAAAAAACTGATTTAGCCGGTCATCCAGAGCCCTACATAAACATCTCTGAGCTTACAGAGGAACCTTTGGCACCCACAATTACAACTGAGAAAAACATCACAGCCTACATAAATGGGACAAAATGTGTCAGAAAAGTCTTGGTAGGGCACAGGAAAGTAATCTTTAATGAGACAGTGAATGGGAAACCATTGACCAAAAATGTGACAGTAATTGTCAGTCATATCAACGGAAATGAGATCCTAGAAAAGATTCTTACAGGCAGGCCAGAGGGTGTTAATGATGATGTCACACCATTAAATGGTGAAGGGGCTCAGCTCCATAGTGAAAAAAGCAAACAACAGCCAAGTGTAGATCAGACATTTGCACTCTTGCCAACAAGCCACCCAACACAGACATTTTCCCAGCAGCCTGTGCAAGTCAGCATACAGGAAAAGTCACATCAGCCTACATACGTCATGACATCACCCTCTCCTCCCCTGCAAACCCATCATTCCGAACCTTCTCTGGTACCATCAGCAACACACAACCAACATACAAATAATGATCAGGTATTAAAAGACAGACACCCCACAAGAACCTCTTTCAAGTTGTCCCCTTATTTCAGACAAAGATTTCCTGATAGGTCAAAGTCACCTGGTTCATCAGCCCCCCTGATAAAAGGCAGACTCCCTTCTAGACTTATTCCCTCTGTAATGTCTCAAAAACCCACAGATATACATCCAAATAAAAACATTTCCTTTGTCGCTTTGCCAAGCCCATTTGCAGTAGAAAAAGAAACATTAGGGCAGGAAGCAGTGATCTCTGGAGAATCTGAGCCTGATGATCAAGGCTCACTCACTACATCGGTCCACAACGTCAGTGCTCCTCCATCATCGCCCAGTTCACCAGTGACAGTTGGTAGCACATACAGTGAAAAGATGAAGAAAGGAAATGAAAAAGGAATGTTTGAGACTGAACAAACAGAGACAAAAGAAAGGAAAGTACCACCGTTCCGTCGTGTGCCGTTTAGGGGTACGTTGCCCAATCGTCCGAATATTCGTCTACTTCAGAATCAGACCCGACCTTTCCTGAAGGGTCCCCGGCAGCCTCACAGGAGTTGGCCACTCAGGTTGACCCCTCCTACAACCTCAATCACAGACAACATTACTGCTAGTCAAACACTTCTCCAACACCAAGAAGAACCTGAAAATACCAGTGCTGGCCTAAATGGGTCAGGTCCCAAACTTGGTCCGACGTTTACAGGGAGAAGGAGAAATGGCACATTCATCAGAATCCCACCTAGATTTCATACTGAAATACAGCGAAATGTTAGCACTGTTCACAGAGGACCAAAGGAGTCTGAATATGCCACCAATGGCACCGACTCTCTAACTGGTCTCACAACGGAAAAAGATCTGACTGAAGTGTCTACAGTTGGTTCCCCAGCAGACAAAGACAATGAACCGAAAGTTATTCTGTTCACAGAGAAGACCAACACTAACGGTACATTTCAAACTGTTGTTGGAGGACCTGGAGCAGACACTCGTCACATTCTGCCCAGGATCACACACAAACCCAGCAGCTCTGCTACCATCACCCATCCACAAGGGAAACCTGGAATGATTAGCGGCCGCCAAAATGACCCAAGTCCCAATCTTAGTCCAACATTTACAGCGAGAAGGAAAAATGGTACAATCATCAGAGCCCCACCAAGACGTCGCATGCCAAATGCCACCGCCATTCACAAAGGCCCGACGGATAGCGACCGTGGACCCAGGGGCAGGTCAGACTCCTGGGCTGGTCCGGCAGCAGAGCAATATACACAGAAAGAATCAAAATCAGATCCAGCAGCCAAAGTCAAAGATTCTGAAGACATTACATCAGCAGACAGGACTTACACTAAAGGTGCTGCTGGAGGGTTAGAAAACGACATTAACGGCACTCAGCCCAGGACTGCAGACAGACTCAGCAGCAGTGACGTCATTACGCATCACCATGCAGAACCTAAAAACACCAGCTCAACCAACTCAAAACTGAGTCCACCAATCACAATGAGAAGGAGAAACGGCACCAGCATTAGACTCCCGCCAAGAACCCCCGCCACCATTCATACTGAGCCAAAAGGACAAAAAGCCTCCACAGCAGATCCTTTTCCAAACAAAGACTCAGTTATAGAGTCTAAACCTGGAGTCTCAATAGACAAAAACACCAGCAAAGATCCTAACGTGCCTCTTTTAACAGAAAAAGATACAAGCAAAGTTGCTAAAGTTGCCCCCTCAACAGACAAGGCTGGAGGCAAGAAGAATCAAGAAGAATCTGTTTTTTCGGGAGGTTCAGAAGATGGTATTGATCATATTGCAGTTCAGAATGTGACATCAAAAGGGTTCACTGTAATATGGGGTGCACCAATAGGAATGTTCAGAAATTTCATTATTAGCATAACAGAGGGTGGTGGACAAAGGGCAGGCCAGGCGGAGCTGAGGAACAAGAAGGGAGAGGATGAAAATATAAATGTGGGTGATGAATGGAACCAGGGGAAAGGTAGTCTGGTGCAGGAAGGGAAGGTTCGTGTAGATAAACAAACAGCTGATTTTCTCCGGATTCCACCTGGTTCACACATAACAAGAAGAAACAGCAGCGATGGTGGAGTTACTAAGAATTTAACTAAGGTGCTTCCTGGTTCGGCCCGCTCGTTCCCGGTCACTGACCTCACCCCACAGACTGTCTACTCCGTGTCCCTTTATGGGAACAGTCCTGGATCACATTCCAGTGTTCACCACTTCACCATCAGCACAGGTACTCAGAACCGAAAGCGACACTCTTAAGGCATTACATATATAAAAGAATTCAAATTGAAATAGCCAAGGTATGTGTGTGTGTGTGTGTGTGTGTGTGTGTGTGTGTGTGTATGTGTGTACTCTACCAATAAAGGCTTTTAATCAGAGCTTATATGAGGCCTTCTCTAAAGCTTACAGAATTCACAGAATAGGATTTGTATAGTACCTACATGTAACATATTCGTTTGATGCTAACCCAGTGTTCGTAAAGAACACTTCTTAAAAAATCAAAAACAGGCGTACTTCAGTAATGGGGCCCATCATTAGACTTTACTGGAAAACAAACTCATTAGAAAGACAAGGCGAGTTTATTTCAAACAGAGGAAATTCTAATTGCTTAATACAGACATAGAAGAAATAAAGTGCTAAAAGGGGTTTGTTTTATTGCACAAAGTGAGCAGTGTTTCAAATTTAGCTGTAAATGGCATCGTTCATAGCTGCATTTGAAACACTGCCCACTCTGTGCTTCATTGAAATATTGTACGGTTGACATTTTCCTCCAGAGGAGACAGAATGTCACAGTGGACGTCTAGTAGATGGGCTGCACCTGCCCTGGGTCTCACCACACCATTATTACATCAGCCTGTTTTTGTTTTTTGTTTTGTACACCAGTGTGTCCAATCACATCCATGTGTCATGAATATCAGCCAATAATTATGCTTTATGTTTGCTTACATTATGTTGTTATGTCTCTTACTAAGTATTATGTACTGGTGTATAACTAACAAATAAATGTTGTCCTTTTCTTCTGACATTTTTTATTGATCATAGGATCTGAACAGATGGCTGACGTTTGGAGTGTATTTTGTAGGGCAAAAGACTTTCATTGATTTCTTATGCCCTCGGGAACACTTTAGATAGTCATAGTGTTCATCACTGTAAGACTGTAAGCCATCTTCACTTTGTCAGACGTAAGAGCCTCAATGAGGCCAGGAATATCTGCAGTCTCGACAAAACGATATGCATGACGTGACCCTGAGGGGAAGGTTGTTCAGCGCTAGGGCCTGGCTTACATACACACAGACTTTGGCCGCTACTTTAACCAGAGGATTTCACAAATTTGCTAATTGAGTAATCATTATTATTATTTTCAGACTGAATGAACACATAATTGTCAAAGCTGAAGTCATGTACGGCCCCTGGAGTGGTGATTTCAGTAGAGGGTGCTGTGTAGTGTGAAGAGAGAGTGATGTGCAGTGTGAGTGGTGATTTCTGTAGAGTGCTGTATAGTGTGAGAGTGATATTTCAGTAGTGTTGTGTAGTGTGAGTGATATTTCAGTAGAGTGCTATGTAGTGTGAAAGTGATATTTCAGTAGAGTGCTGTATAGTGTGAAAATGATATTTCAGTAGAGTGCTGTGTAGTGTGAGTGGTGATTTCTGTAGAGTGCTGTATAGTGTGAGAGTGATATTTCAGTAGAGTGCTGTATAGTGTGAGAATGATATTTCAGTAGAGTTCTGTGTAGTGTGAGTGATATTTCAGTAGAGTGCTGTGTATTGTGAGAGTGATATTTCAGTAGAGCGCTGTGTAGTGAGAGTGATATTTCAATAGAGCGCTGTGTAGTGTGAGTGATATTTCAGTAGAGCGCTGTGTAGTGTGAGTGATATTTTAGTAGAGTGCTGTGTAGTTTGAGTGATATTTCAGTAGAGTGCTGTGTAGTGAGAGTGATATTTCAGTAGAGCGCTGTGTAGTTTGAGTGATATTTCAGTAGAGTGCTGTGTAGTGAGAGTGATATTTCAGTAGAGTGCTGTATAGTGTGATTGATATTTCAGTAGAGCGCTGTGTAGTGAGAGTGATATTTCAGTAGAGCGCTGTGTAGTGTGATTGATATTTCAGTAGAGCGCTGTGTAGTGAGAGTGATATTTCAGTAGAGCGCTGTGTAGTGTGAGTGATATTTCAGTAGAGTGCTGTGTAGTGAGAGTGATATTTCAGTAGTGAGAGTGATATTTCAGTAGAGTGCTGTATAGTGTGATTGATATTTCACTAGAGTGCTGTGTAGTGTGAGTGATATTTCAGTAGAGCGCTGTGTAGTGTGAATGATATTTCAGTAGAGCGCTGTGTAGTGAGAGTGATATTTCAGTAGAGTGCTGTGTAGTGAGAGTGATATTTCAGTAGTGAGAGTGATATTTCAGTAGAGTGCTGTGTAGTGAGAGTGATATTTCAGTAGAGCGCTGTGTAGTGAGAGTGATATTTCAGTAGAGTGCTGTGTAGTGAGAGTGATATTTCAGTAGTGAGAGTGATATTTCAGTAGAGTGCTGTGTGAGTCACTGTTTCAGATCTTCTCCTTCTCCTCTAGCCTTAGTCCACCAGCACACGTTGCCGGGAGTAACCTGCTAGCCATGGAAGCAGCCTTTTCCTCTTTGAACTTCTACCAGATGATTTTAACTCGTGTTTACACCACTAGCTCCTCGGAAACTTCACCTCCACCATCTGACCTTCTTCTTCCCAGGGTCAAAAGGTCAACATGATCACGAGTCTTGTGCTTTCTCTCTCTCTGACTTGTCCAGGATCAGTGTCCACTATTAACACAATGTTTCTGTGGGTCTCAAAACTGTATATGCTGTGCTGTATATACTGTATATATGTTTGGGTTGCACATATATACACAAGAATGTAAGCAGTATGCACACTAATAGTCACCAGTAACCCAATGTCAGGCATTTGAGAGATTTTAAGAATTTAGATGAAAAAATGTACTGTTGATCAATTTTGTCTTTGTCCCACAAATCTGTTTTTCTTTCTTTCTTTCTTTCCTTCCTTCCTTTCTTTCTTTCTGTACTTTTTTCTTTCTGCCTTTAGTAAGCTTACTTTGTAATTCTGACTATATATTTTTTAAAGATTTTAACACACGTCCTAGATCTGTCACATAACACACGTCCTAGATCTGTCACATAGCACATGTCCTAGATCTGTCACATAGCACACGTCCTAGATCTGTCACATAACACACGTCCTAGATCTGTCACATAGCACACACCCTAGATCTGTCACATAACACACGTCCTAGATCTGTCACATAGCACACGTCCTAGATCTGTCACATAGCACACGTCCTAGATCTGTCACATAACACACGTCCTAGATCTGTCACATAGCACACGTCCTAGATCTGTCACATAGCACACACCCTAGATCTGTCACATAGCACACGTCCTAGATCTGTCACATAACACACGTCCTAGATCTGTCACATAGCACACGTCCTAGATCTGTCACATAACACACGTCCTAGATCTGTCACATAGCACACGTCCTAGATCTGTCACATAACACACGTCCTAGATCTGTCACATAGCACACGTCCTAGATCTGTGTAACACACGTCCTAGATCTGTCACATAGCACACGCCCTAGATCTGTCACATAGCACACACCCTAGATCTGTCACATAGCATACGTCCAGATCTGTCACATAACACACGTCCTTGATCTGTCACATAGCACACGTCCTAGATCTGTCACATAACACACGTCCTAGATCTGTCACATAACACACGTCCTAGATCTGTCACATAGCACACACCCTAGATCTGTCACATAGCACACGTCCTAGATCTGTCACATAATACACGTCCTAGATCTGACCTTTGTCTCCTTTATACATCACCTCTCCTCTCCTTTTCTCTCCTCTTTATTCTTCTTTGCATGTCTTTCTTTCGTTTTGCCTGTCTGTCGTTCTTCATCTTCATGTGTGTGTGTAACCTCTCTAGGTCCTGAGCCGCCCTCACACCTGGCCTTCTCCGAGGTTTCTGATAGCTCTCTCACTGTGTCATGGACCAGACCCAGGAGTCCTGTGTCCGGATTTAAGGTCACGTACATGCATACGAAGGATGGTAAGACTTCTCACACACACATATACCATGTGTACTGTGAACCTGATATTCTTGCCCTGTAAGCAGGGTCACGTCTTCCTGATGTCGGTGTGGTTCTTGTAGGAGAGCCTGTTTCCATGGCAGTGGGGTCAGCCGACTCCAGCCTGGTTCTTTCTCAGCTGTCTCCCGGTTCCTCGTACGAGGTCAGCGTGCTGTCGGTGCGTGGGCTGGATGAGAGTGAGCCTATCAGGGACACTGTGATCACACGTAAGACTGCTTGTCACGTATTTTCTGACAAAAAAATTTCCTGCTTCTAATAATTTCTTCTGTTTTTAATATCTGCTTAATTTTTATTCATTTTTGCAGTTTCACAGTGAATGTTTTCCAAATGCAGTTTGTTTCATTGCTAGGGAACCGTTTTCTTTCTTTCCTTTCAGGCTTGCGTTTTAAAATTGTCTCAGTGCTCATAATTGATCTAGCAGGTGCGGTAAGTGGAAAAGCCCAGATGTAGCATTTCTCAAAGGGCTCTGCTGTTAGGTCATAATCCAGTGACAATTTACAATGAGCTTCGTCCAGGCACCATCTGCAGGGATGTTTGGAGTGACAGATCAGCCCCTCACATCTAATCTCAATCATGTCTAATCTCATTAATCTCTGACAGATCAGCCCCTCACATCTAATCTCATTCACGTCTAATCTTGTTAATTTCTAATCTCATTAATCTCTGACAGATCAGTCCTTCACATCTAATCTCATTAATCTCTGACAGATCAGTCCTTCACATTTAATCTCAATCATCTCTGTCAAATCAGTCCTTCACATCTAATCTCATTCAGGTCTAATCTCATACATCTCCAACGTCATTTATGTCTAATCTCATTCATTTCTAATTTCATTCATATTTAATCTCATTCATCTCTTCTCAGGGGCCGACCCACCATCTGATCTTGATGCCATAAACGTCACTGATACGAAGGCACTGTTGCTTTGGAGACCAGCCCTGGCAACCGTTGACCAGTACGTAATCGTTTATGGTTCAGAGGAAGGTAAGTTGCATGCTAAAATGCAGACATCCACGTTATGCACCAATTCAACCTTTCCCACTCAGCATGTAGTGGAGAAATGCCAGACTCCTGTGATACAGGGGCCATGAAACAGGCAGGAAAATGCACCAGGGAAAAGATGCATTTTGTGATCCAAAACTATTTTCCTTTGAGCTCTTTAATTTGGATTAGTTTCATAAACCACTCATTGCTTGTTGTTGTACAAATGTTTGATTAAAATGATGTAAGAAGGCAGCGCACCAGTGCGTTAAACATTTTCATCAGTGCTGTTATTCTAGCAAGATTTAATATTATGGCATTGGTCATTTAATATTTTGAAAATGGTCGTCACTGAGAACTTGTAAAGGCTTTATGGAAGAATAGAGAATACTAGATCTAGTATGAAATGGCCTCTTTTTCTGTATCAGGCTTGCAGGCAGATGTTTAACTACTTTGGGGACATCTCTCTCCCATGAAGCCTACACCTCCTAGCTAGGCTCGTTAAGGAGATATTTGAAAATGCTATGGGTTAGGGTCAGGGTTAGGGTCAGGATTAGGGTTAGGGTCAGGGTTAGGGTTAGGGTTAGGGTTAGGGTTAGGGTTAGGGTTAGGGTTAGGGTTAGGGTTAGGGTTAGGGTTAGGGTTAGGGTTAGGGTTAGGGTTAGGGTCAGGGTGAGGGTTAGCAGGAAGGTTCTGAGCTGTGTGTGTGTGTGTGTGTGTATGTGTGTGTCAGCCCCAGGTTATGAGCTGTGTGTGTGTGTGTGTCAGCCCCAGGTTCTGAGTTGTGTGTGTGTGTGTGTGTGTGTGCGTGTGTATGTGCGTGTGTCAGCCCCAGGTTCTGAGCTGTGTGTGTGTGTGTGTGTCAGCCCCAGGTTCTGAGCTGTGTGTGTCAGTGTGTCAGCCCCAGGTTCTGAGCTGTGTGCGTGTGTCAGCCCCAGGTTCTGAGCTGTGTGTGTGTGTGTCAGCCCCAGGTTCTGAGCTGTGTGTGTGTGTGTGTGTGTGTGTGTCAGCCCCAGGTTCTGAGCTGACTATCAGGGTGTCTGGTAACGCGGTGGAGCAGCCACTCCAGGCCCTGCTGTCCTCCACCCGCTACACCGTCAGCATCAGCAGCCAACTGGGCGATGTCATGAGCGCCAGATCAGCCACCACATCCTTCACCACCACCAGCGGTTAGTGCCCCACCGCTGGTCCCAGATCAGTAGGACACGCCATCTCATCAAACACGTACAGGTCCCAGATCAGTAGGATGTGCCACTCTCATCAGACATGTACATGTGATAGGACCTGGGGGAAGAGGAGCGGGGCCTCGGGACCTGAAGGCCAGCCAGGTGACACCTCGCACAGCTGTGTTGTCGTGGAAACCACCTGCATCGGCCGTGACGGGCTACAAGCTGACCTATGTCACCGAGGGCCAGGAGATTAAGGTGAAACTACAGCGACTACAGCAAAACTAAGACTACAAATCCCACCAATCAGCTTAATGACTTCACTTTACACTTCCGGGTGAGATGTTTTTTCTTTCTGAGACATGGCAGAAACCTGGAGACTACCTCCATCTCAATCTTATGCTACCCAATGGCTATAGTTATCTAACTAAGCCTAAGTCGCAAGGGAAAGGTGGTGGCTTGGCCATTGTGCACAATAGTACACTTAAAATTAATGCCTGTGAATTTCATGAAGTCACATCTTTTGAATTTATGGCCTTGAAATAAATTGGTTCAGCTCCTGTGCTTTTTCTGTTAATTTACCGCCCCCCCAAATCATCTTCAAGCTTCATGTCTGAGTTCAGTGAGCTGCTCACTCTAGCCAGCTCTGTATGCCCAGCTATGATTGTACTTGGGGATTTCAATATCCATGTTGACACAGATTGTTCATTATCGAATGAGTTTTTGGCTGTGCTTAACTGTTTTAGCCTAACACAACATGTTGACTTCCCCACTCATTCTCACGGCCACACACTGGATTTAATATGTTCTGCTGGTCTGCCTATCTCCTCTGTTTCGGGCTCTCTTGTTGGTGTCTCCGATCACAAGCTCATTGAAGCCATAGCTAACGTCTCCTTCTCTCGTCCTCAGGTTAAATCTTTGGTCTCTTCGTAATTTGAAGGCTGTTGATTCTCACTCTTTTTCTGCTCTTCTTCAGTCTTCACCTCTCTCCTCTATCTTTAAGCTGTCTTGTCCTGATGACATTTTGTCTTTGTTTAATGACACCATCTCTCATACCTTTGATCAACTTGCCCCCTTAAAGACTAAACTGCTTTCCTCTGGCCATTCCTCCCCTTGGTTTACCCCCGAACTTCGTGTGCTGAAAACCACTGGCAGGCGTTTAGAACGCCTCTACAAGAAAACTGGCCTTACTGTTCATATGTTAGCATACTCAGACCACATGCTTAGATATAGAACTGCCTTAAATGCTGCCCGTTCTCAGTATCTCTCATCTGTCATCAATAGTACAGGACATAAGCCCAAAATACTTTTCACTACTATTAACAAACTTCTTCAGCCTCCCTCTGCCACACCTGCTAGCACTGCTGACCAATGTGAAGTCTTTCACAGATTTTTCACAGACAAAATCAGTAAAATATACCAACATTTCTCATCAATCTCCACAATACCTGTCTGTAGTGACACTCCTCTTCACTCAGCTGCTGAACCTCTCCCATTGAACCTGTGCTCATTTCTGAGTTAATTGCTAAATCTAATTCATCTACCTGTCAGCTTGACCCTGCCCCCACCCCACTTCTTAAGAAATGTATCTCAGTTGTCTCTGACCCTATCTGTTATTTCATCAACATATCGCTTGCTTCTGGTTATGTCCCTACTGCCCTTAAAACGTCTGCTATCATTCCCATTCTAAAGAAACCTGGTTTGGATACGGCTACCCTTGCACACTACCGTCCGATTTCTAATTTGCCCTTTTAGCCAAACTGTTAGAAAGGGTCGTAGCTTCTCAATTGCAGTCTTTCCTGGTAAACAATGATCTTTTTGAAAGTTTCCAATCCGGCTTCCGTAAACTGCATAGCACTGAGACAGCCCTGTTAAGGGTTCTTAATGATCTTCTCCTTGCTAGTGATACTGGTGCCCTTAGTGTTCTGCTTCTTCTAGATTTAACTGCTGCATTTGATACCATTAATCATGTCATACTAATCTCCCGTCTCTCAGCTATTGGCATCACTGGCACTGCCCTTGCCTGGCTCATCTCCTATATTTCTAATAGATTTCAATTTGTTGCCCTTGGTAAGCATAGGTCTACAATCAGTACAGTTACACAAGGTGTTCCCCAGGGATCAGTCCTTGGTCCTCTACTCTTCATCATCTATATGTTACCTCTTGGTCAGATTATCCGCCATCATGGACTTCATTTTCACTGTTACGCTGACGATACTCAGATCTATCTCAGCACTGAAAGGTCCACTAACCTGCCACCCCCTGCTTTAATGTCTTGTATCCAAGACCTCAGACGATGGATGACGAGAAATTTTCTAAAACTGAACACTGATAAAACTGAGATTTTATTTGTTGGCCCCAAGTCTGTGGTTTCACATCTCACTGACTTCTCTCTTAACTTTGATGGTGTGACTGTAAAACCTCTACCAACAGTCTGTAACTTGGGTGTACTCTTTGACTCTGTCCTTTCTTTTTTCGAATCACATATTAAGGCTCTGGTAAAATCAGCATTTTTCCATCTCCGTAATATCTGTCGTCTTAGACCCTTGCTCTCCATAAAAGATACTGAAACTCTGGTCCATGCGTTAGTATCATCCCGATTAGATTACTGTAACTCTCTACTTATTGGCATTCCAAACAAAGCTCTCCGTCCCCTACAATACGTACAAAACTCAGCAGCTAGAATACTCACTTATTCTAAAAAATCAGCTCATATCACCCCAGTTCTACTACAGTTACACTGGCTACCTGTCCAGCTTCGGATCAAGTGGAAACTCCTCTTGCTCACATACAAATCCCTTCACGGTTTAGCTCCTGCATACTTAGCTGAGCTCCTGCACCCGTACTGCCCTGTCCGAACTCTTAGGTCCTCTGACGCAGGTTGCCTGTCCGTTCCAAAATTCAGACACTGTTGGGGAGAGAGCTTTCAGCGTCATGGCCCCCAAACTGTGGAACTCACTACCACAATCTCTTCGTGACTGTCATTCACTCTCCTCCTTCAAAGCTCAACTTAAAACTTACCTCTTTTCTCAGTACTTTCTCTCTGCTGATCACTGATTTATTTAATTTCCTTTTTTCTTTTATTTAATTTATTTGATTCTGTCACGGTGAGGGAGGCTCCCCCTACCGGTCGCCTCCGGTACAGCGGCAGTTGTCCTGTTGTTGTTGCGTTGTGTGCGTCCCTAGGGTGGGTGGGGCTTATTAGCTCCCTCACCTGATGGTCGTTTGTCTGTCTATATATGTCTTGTCCTTGTACCAGTTGACTGCTGGTTATTATATCCTTAATCTGGGTCGAGTGCACGGGTTTTGGTTTGCGCACGTTATTCATTAAACCCCTCTTTTTCTCTGAGACTTGGCGTGATCGCGTCCTTTTCGTTCGCACCTCCTGCCCGTCACAGAATAACCAGCCACCTTTCGGAAGCCACCAGTCTCCTTTACTTTCTCCTTCGTTTGTGGTCATGTCTCGTGGTAAGTGTTTGTCTACGTGATATTCTGTTGTTTGAATGTTTGTGGAGGTGAGCCTGGTCGATTATCGCTCGTTCCGCCATGCGTGCTTGTTTGTATATATGTTTAAAGCACGGCGATGTATGAGGCTGGAGACCAAAAGCGCTCCCTCCTTAAAGGCGGCGCCATCTCACTAAAGTGCTCGCCCGCAGTCTGTGTTTGTGCATGTGCATGTGTGAGATGTGTGTGATGCGTGTGTGAGACTGCGGGCTTGAGCTAGTGAGTGGAAGGTGCGTCTGCCGTTTGTCTTGCGTGCTGGGTCTTGTCTACGTGTGTATGTTTATGTTAAATGTAATTCCCCGTGTGCTCCCTCCCCTTTTTTTTTTTGGTAATGGTGTTTTGAGGGGGAGGGGAGCAATGGAGGGTCCTGTGCTACCAATTAGGGCACAGAAGTGCGCAGCTCTGGAAGGAGGCCCGCCGGTGAGAAGGGTATGTGCGCGTGAGGGTTCTGTGCCACAACCGACGTCCTCTATATGAGGAGTGGCACAGACGGCGCAGCTCCTGAGGGAGGCCCGCCGGTGAAAGGGTAAGTGCGCGTTTGTGTTGTCTGCGTGTATGTGTTGTGTGCAGGTTCCTCCTGCAGGTTGGCAGTGGAGCCCCTGGACCTTGTGGGACCTCCAAAGTAGGCAGGAGCCCCCCTATGTGATGGGGTGACCGGAGCCCTGGTCACAAGTAGCCTCCCTTGAGGGAAAGGCTCCCTGGAAGTGTGGGGACCAGAGGGCTCCGGCCTGAAGAGCTCCTGCTGAAGACAGAGGTCTCCCCTCGTGCTTGGGGTGGCTAGGAGGTTGGCCCTGGGGTGTGACCGGTCACCAGTGGGGAAGGAGTGCTTCCCCCTGGAACCTCCGGCAGGGTGGAGGAGTCCACCCTGTTATGTACCTCCCCATGAGGGGCGGTCTCCCCGGCCGGTTAGGGTTGCCCAGGGTGACTCCAGGCCCTGTGCAGGCATTGGCCCCGAGCCGAGAGGTAGGTCCAGGAGGCGTTCAACTATGTGGTAGGTAGGTAGCCTGCACACACGCCCCCTAGTGTTTGTGTTTGTCCTAGTGTGCTTGTGAATTGTTGTATGTAATTCCCGTATGCTCCTTCCCCAAAGGGGGCGTTTGGGGAGGGGCTATGGAGGGTCCCGTGCCACGGTCTGTGGTACGGATGGCGCTGCTCCAGAAGGAGGCCCTGACCTGGTGGAGGGCGTCTCATGAGCCGGTGGTGCCCCTGAGTTTGGTAGGGAACGCAGTGGAGGCATGCGGTACTCTGCTGCAGGGGTCACCACCTGCTAGGATGGAGATCCCTCCCCCCCTCTCCATGAAAAGGGGTTGAGATGGTCAGGGCACGTGCGCGTTTGTGTTGTGTTGTGTGTGTGTGTGTGCGTAGATGTTGTGTGCAGGTTCCTCCTGGCAGTTGGCTGCGGCGTCCCTGGACCTTGTGGGATCTCCCAAGTAGGCAGAAGCCCCCTGATGTTATGGGGTGACCGGAGCCCTGGTCGTAAATAGCCCCTCTGGAAGGGTAAGTGCCCCCCGTACGTGTGGGGACTATAAGGCTCCGGTCTGAAGAGCTCCTGCTGTGGGCAGGAGCCCCCTTATGTTGTGGGGTGACCGGAGCCTTGGTCGTAAGTGGCCTCCCTGAAGGGGAAAAAGGGGCTTCCCAGATGTGTGGGGGACTAGAGGGCTCCGGACTGAAGAGCTCCTGCCGAAGACAGAGATCCCCCCTCGTGCTCGGGGTTGCTCAGGGTCACGCCTTGCTGGGTGCAAGGGTTTGCCTCGAGCCGAGAGGTAGGTCCAGGAGGCGATCAACCGCTCCCTGGGGAGGTACCTGCACACACGCACACTTTGTGGGGCCCCTTGGGGCGTGAGGGCTCTGTGACCGACTGGGGCGTGGTTTTGTCTTGTTGACGGCCCAGTCGGTCAGGGTCCCGCCCAGGAGGCGGGAGCTAATGTATGTTGTATGTTTTTGTGTTTCAGCTCCGGGACTGCAGGAGGTGTCACCCTGCTTTGTCCCCGCCTTCCTGCCCCTTCGTCTCGCGTCTTTTGTACTGCCGCTGTGAACCGCACATCGGGCCGTAGTGCGGCTTGGTGGGGGAGTCTGTCACGGTGAGGGAGGCTCCCCCTACCGGTCGCCTCCGGTACAGCGGCAGTTGTCCTGTTGTTGTTGCGTTGTGTGCGTCCCTCAGGTGGGTGGGGCTTATTAGCTCCCTCACCTGATGGTCGTTTGTCTGTCTATATATGTCTTGTCCTTGTACCAGTTGACTGCTGGTTATTATATCCTTAATCTGGGTCGAGTGCACGGGTTTTTGGTTTGCGCACGTTATTCATTAAACCCCTCTTTTTCTCTGAGACTTGGCGTGATCGCGTCCTTTTCGTTCGCACCTCCTGCCCGTCACAGATTCTCCTCCCCCTCTTCCCCCTTTCTCTTGATGTAAAGCGTCCTTGGGTATGAGAAAGGCGATATATAAATTTAACTTATTATTATTATTAATGACAACATGTAATCATGTGACACATGGTAAAGGATGACGCAGTGTTCTGCCAAACAGCAACACTTAGGATATTCCTAATGATGCAGAAATGCTAATTATGCTTTCAATTAATTAAGACACCAGTTATCAATTAGCGTTATGCAAATCAAGCCTTTTAATTGTTAGGAAGTGTTGATGGGCCCCGGCGTGACCGAACACAAGCTGCGCAGGCTGCACCCCGGGTCAGTGTACACGGCCCACCTGCAGGCCGAGAGGGATGGCCTCTACACACCTGCCATCTCCACAGAGCTCACTACAGGTGTAGCACAACCACGTCAGCTCTCCCCTGTACACGTGTGATGTCGCCCTGAGTGATGACTCACACTCCTCATACAGCTGTTTCATTATCCTCATCTATCACTGAGGTCCATTTACATGCATGTCTGATTCCTAGTATGTAAGGACATTAGTAATTAAACCCCCTCTTGTTCTCCCACATCCCCCAGGGTCTCTGCGCTTCCCATTTCCCACTGACTGTTCCCAGGAGCTGCTGAACGGAATGCGGGAGTCTGATGTGGTTGAGATCTTCCCCGGGGGGAAGCAGGCAGAGCCCGTTATGGTGTTCTGCGACATGGACACTGATGGCGGAGGCTGGACAGTAAGGGACAGGTGTCCTCCCACCAGAACAAACACTACCATCTCCTCCCACCAGGACAAACACTACCCTCTAATACCTCGATTAGACACACTGTAATATCTATTTCACGTCTCAACACTGGACGTTGGCTGGCTAAGACAGCATGTGAATACACAGTGACATTTTACTAATAATGTTGTGTCCCTTTATTCAAAATGTCCTGCCCTTTTGTAAAAACTATAAATTTCATTGGTCAGATTTCCTGTAATTTTGGTAATAGACATATATTACCAAATCCTTCACCATCTACACCAGCACTGTTCTCCAACATCTCCTCCACCATCTATATCAGCACTGTTCTCCAACATCTCCTCCACCATCTACACCAGCACTGTTCTCCAACATCTCCTCCACCATCTACACCAGCACTGTTCTCCAAAACATTCTCCATCTACACCAGCACTGTTCTCCAACACTTCCTATACCATCTACACCAGCACTGTTGCTTCAGAAACTACATTTGTATTATGACTTAAGTATTTCTCCAGACCTTCTCAGTTCTCCCAGTGTTTGTGTAGTAAACTGTGGGTCATTAGCTGGTGCTCTGGCCCTGACAGCATTTGGTTTTTGACAGTAATGGGATTTTAATATAGTAAGAATGGTGACCTGTCCAAATTCCATCTAGGGAGATAT
Organism: Brachyhypopomus occidentalis; assembly: GCA_020368025.1. Lineage (NCBI taxonomy): Eukaryota > Metazoa > Chordata > Actinopteri > Gymnotiformes > Hypopomidae > Brachyhypopomus > Brachyhypopomus occidentalis. Next base: position 884,740 of record JAGXOD010000101.1, read on the forward strand.
AATTTCCTTAATTTTAGAAGTAACTCTCCACAGAGTCACTACAAAATACAGAACATTTAATGACTCTCTCTGAAAAAAATATGAGATACGTTTCCAATTGTCCTCTAATAACATGTAATAACATTTCTGAAATGAATTTAAGTGTTATGGTTTTACTGTGTGAAGGGCTGGAGGGGTGGAGAGGGGTAGAGGGTGGGGAGGGGTGGAGAGGGGTAGAGGGTGGGGAGGGGGGAGAGGGGTAGAGGGTGTGGAGGGTGGAGAGGGGTAGAGGGGTAGAAGGGTAGAGGGTGGAGAGGGGTGGAGAGGGGTAGAGGGGTGGGAGGGGGTAGAGGGGTGGAGGGGTAGAGGGGTAAAGGGTGGAGAGGGAGCATTTGGGAATTTACCTGCAGTGGAAATCATTATAGCCTATGGCAGAAAAAACCCTTTTGATAAAAACATTGTTATGAGCTTGGGTTGCCTAGCGATCAAATACACACATTTGTTCTCATAATTGTAAGTAGAAATCTGTGTGTGTGTGTGTGTGTGTGTGCACATGTGTTTTCCAGGTCTTCCAGAGAAGAAAGGACGGGAAAATAAACTTCTTCAGGGCTTGGAAGGACTACAGAACGGGCTTCGGAGAGCTGGATGGCGAGTTCTGGCTCGGTGAGGAGATCGTCTGTCACACTGGGATCGTTTACATCAGTATTCACTCACCTCCCGCATCAAAACATTAGAACAGAGGTTCCCAACCTTTAGCAACACACGGCGCACTTAACCCATCACAAAATATTCCGTGGCCCACGTGAAAACCTAATCGACCAAGTAAAATCAAAACAAATACTAGTGCACACTATCTCCTGCTCTACCTCCATCTTTTTGATTTACACTTGGTTGTCTCAGAGATACGGTGGTCGCTTTACTAGATGGTTCCCGCCTCAGAATCTTTCATTGAGAAAGGTCCTGTTTTTTAACCATGTATCCATGACGGTTAAAACTTATACAAGACAATAGAAACATTTCACACAGACTCACACTAATTAAGGTAACTATCTTGCTAATCCACCAGCTAAATTTGTCTGTCTGCTACCTTATAGGACGGCACCATGCGGTTTTATTTTTGCAAATTATTTACATAATATTTGTCTAAACCAAAACGATAACCTACTGCATGTCAGTTATCATATTACAACCTGGACTGAGTCATTATGCTGGCATATCGTTGATGGGAAAAGCACTGCTGGTCAGTGAGAATAGATTATTAAAATTATGGCCTTTGGTGCCCTCTTGTGGACAAACATAATCTGTGTCAGGTTAAAAGTAAATACTGCTGACAGAAATTAATAAAAAGATGCTCTGAGCTTTTATTATGTCATTTTAACATACCAAACACAGACATCCACAATACACACACTCATATCCACAAACACACTCAAATCCACATAACACACTCATCCACATATCCACACACCCACTCATATCAAGAAACTCAGACATCATCTGTCACTAGTCACTATACTTATGCAGTCTGTCTGTCGTCAGTATGAACTAAGATGTAATACAGTGTGAACTACAATGGAATCCCCTCTCAGAAATGGGCTGACTGTACAAAATCCAATATATGCAAAATATCACATTCTAAATACTCATTCTCTCTGTCTCTCTCTCCCTCTGTGCCCCCCATATACCCCCCCCACCCCCACCCCCATAGGTAATGACCTACTCCACAACCTGACCACCATGACCCCCATGACTCTGCGGGTGGACCTGAGAGCAGGAGTGGAGGCCGTCTACGCCCAGTACTCCACCTTCTCAGTGGGCACCGCCAAGAAACACTTCACGCTGCAGGTGTTGGGCTACTCAGGCACTGCAGGTGAGGCCACGTCAGCTAGAGCTCACAGGTCATCAGGTCATCAGGTCATCAGCCACACTGTGCTCAACAGCTACAGGAACAACTCAGGGCTGAATTTCTTCTCTGCTGACCTCTGCAGGCGACTCGATGAAGTACCACGACAAGCGTCCATTCTCAACGTGGGACCGTGACCCACAGCCCTTCATCACGCGCTGTGCCATGTCCTACAGGGGGGGCTGGTGGTACAGGAACTGTCACGAGGCCAATCTCAACGGCCTGTACGGCGCACACACCCACCACCAGGTACATACACACACACACACACACACACACACACACACACACACACACACACTTGCCTGTACAGCACACACACACACACTTGCCTGTACAGCACACACACCCACCACCAGGTACACAAACACACACACACTTGCCTGTACAGCGCACACACACACACCACCAGGTACACAAACACACACACACTTGCCTGTACAGCGCACACACACACACCACCAGGTACACGAACACACACATACTCACCTTAACAGCCTGTACAAACTGTGTGTGTGTGTGTGTGTGTGTTTAGGGTTTGATCTGGACCGCGTGGAAGGGAACACACTTCTCTATTCCTTTCACTGAGATGAAGCTCCGCCCAACGTCCTTTGACCCCTACACTCAGACATAGAGAGAGCAGGATAGACACACACACACACACACACACACACACACACACACATGCACACAATACCAGCATTGGAAACACAGACATAAATATTGTGTAATCACATCTTTGATGTCTTTTACCTAAAGACTCAAATGGCATAAAGGACACTATTCTTTACATTATACTGTACAGTTTCTGGATTCTCTGTATCTAATTTTTTGCCATGTCCAGACCTCCTGGTGTGTGGACATTATGTGCTCCTTCACTCCCAGAGGGTGTGTCTGTCATGGAGAGGGTGTGTCTGTCGTGGAGAGGGTGTGTCTGTCGTGGTGAGGGTGTGTCTGTCGTGGTGAGGGTGTGTCTGTTCTCCATCTGAGCTTCTTTCTTTTAAGTTTGCTCATTTTAGGTTTCCTGATGGTGCCCGTGTGTTATACCTTCTGCCCTTTTTAGCAAAATGGTGACATTGCAAATATCATTTTCAAAACTGATATCGAATGAGATCGATGAGTAATCTAACCAAATAACAAATTTATAGTGTGCTGTGAGTTCAAATATTCCTGATGAGTTGTTATGATGCCATGTTAAGATGGGGGTTCACACAGGTATTTACATTGAAAGGCAAAGTCACAGTTCCAGTATGACACCCTGTCTGTTTTATACAGCCTTGACCCAACTGGCACAGAAAAGGTTCATGTCTAAAGGTCATTAACTAAACCCACCAAATTCCAGCTTCTGTTGACCATAACCACAGATCTGTCTCTCTACCAAGCAGTGCTGTAGTTCTTAGACAGAATGGATGATGTGTTGTGTAGTTTTGGGGAGTTTTCATTCACAACCCCATGGAATGTGATTCACTTCGTGCTCCAGACTGAGGAGGTGAAAGTTCAGTGCTGCCACGGGTCCAGATTGCATTACTTCCTCCTTGGAGCTGAACTACATCCTGCACACAGTGCAGTACTAGCGTGAACTCCACCCTCTCTGTAGGGACACCAACAGGTGCCACCGCAGGAGTCGCGACTATATCCATGTTAACCACATTCATTATTTGTAAAGATTTTAAAATTAAATTAATTGCAATATAAATTAATTGCTGTACCACTTGTCACCACTTGTTCGACATATTGGAGTTAATGAGGTCAAAATGGAAAAGTCCAAACTGACCTTCACTGTATTTTAATATTCACACCCAATATTATCCACTACCCCAATGTGTTCATCTTTCTCTTGTATTATGATAAAGCATTAATTTACTTTATTAGATACTGATTTAAAACATTGGTAATATATTGTAGCAGAATATTATAGGACATCAAATTACATTGTTGGGAGAGGTTCCCATACACAGGTTCAGCTTAGTCTTGGACTAAACTGGAGTGCTACTGGAAATTCTCCCTAGTGTCAGCATTGCTCTGGTTCTGCAAACGTGGCCCTGTATGCTTTAAGTAGTTAAATTAGATGAAATTACAGTTCAATCTTCAATTGTTAACACAGTAAAAGTGACACTCCCAGACAGTCACAGTTCTTCAGAGCTGCCATATTGTTTGCGCTTTGGCAGAACTTTTGACAAAATGTTCTGAAACACACATATTTGCAGATTTACTCTGATTTAGAGATTTTCATTTCTCTAAGCACAAACGAGCTAAAATTTGAACACACTGTTCTTATTGTCAAATCAACCAATGAGGGAACAGTTATCAAACTAATGTATGCATAACGCAATGAGGGGACTTTTAAGCAAAGCATAAGGTAAGTTCAATGTTTGGTAAAAATGGAGCTCAACAACCAGCCATGAAAATGAAGAGGACGAGATGCTGAGATGTGATTGGTAGACAAGGAAGATAACAACACCAAACTACAAATGAGATCAGAGCAACAGCTATTGACCTTGTACAGGTCCATATACAGGTCCACATACAGGTCCATATACAGGTCCATGTGCTGGTCCATGTACAGGTCCATGTACTGGTCCATGTACAGGTCCATGTACTGGTCCATGTACTGGTCCATGTACAGGTCCATGTACAGGTCCATATACAGGTCCATGTACTTGTCCAGCTACTGATCTATTTACAGTTCCATGTACTGGCTCATGCACTAGTCTATGTACAGGTGTTGTACTTGTCCATGCACAGGTCCATATACAGGTCCATGTGCTGGTCCATGTACAGGTCCATGTGCTGGCCCAGCTACTGATCTATTTACAGTTCCATGTACTGGCTCATGCATTAGTCTATGTACAGGTGTTGTACTCGTCCATGTACAGGTCCATGTACTGGTCCATGTTCTGGTCTATGTATATGAAAGAGAAAATGTTCTTCGTGCAGTGGTGACGGCTTGTGTAGCCTCAGAGCGGTTCCAGATGTTCCCACGCCGTCTCGCTGGGGAGGACACAGCATGAGGTGACAACGAGGACTTGAGTCCTGACCCCATCTGACAAGGGGTCAATTTTATTTTAATAAATTGTTAGATAATATAAAGACTCTTAGTTATTTTGCCCCTTATTTTTATAGTTTTTATGGGGTGGGGGCCAAATGTGCAAGAGCATTTACATCTTTTCAATAAAACTAAAATACTTTTGTTTGCCCTGTGTTTTGCCTACTTTAAACTACTAGTTTACGTTATACAAGTATACTGTCCTGTTTATGGATTCATTCTTTTATGATTTGCGCTTCAATACATCGTTAGGAGACTCCCCTTAATCCGCTCTGATTCGTTATTAGGTGATCATGTGTCGTAACCGAAAGTGAAAGAGTATCTTAACTGCCGTATTTTAGCAGTAAAAGTGCTGACGCATTAATAGGCTCAGTCTTAAACGCATTAACTGACACTTCACACTTGCCTCAGTGTTCCGGGGCCGAGGTCGATAAAGAACCAGTTTACTATTCAGCAACAGGATTTTCGTACAACTTGTCCAAAGATGCAGAATTCTTCGACGCTGCTGGAGATGCCTCGCGCAGGCTTCTCGTTCGATAACACGCGCAGGTGAGGTGTGACCTTATTACGGCTCGTGGTCGCTTTGTCGGAAGCTCAGCTTCATTTTAGGAGGCTAACATCTCTGTTAACAACAGCTGCGTGTGCTGTGTGTGTGTGTGTGTGTGTGTGTGTGTGTGTGTGTGTGTGTGTGTGTGTGTGTGTGTGTGTGTGTGTGTGTGTGTGTGTGTGTGTGTGTGTGTGTGTGATTAAATTTTTGAAGAAAGATTGAAAAACGTTCTTCAACAGCAACTCTGACGTGGGCTACTTAGGTTTGAATGATGCCGACTGACTAGTTTGCTGGGCTTAGTATTGAGGACTGCTGTCCACTCAAGGCTAAATACGTAACACTACTAAAATTTTAGATTGTGGTCAAACCTGACGCGCCTCTTTTATGCTCTTTCTCCCGTTGTTAGAAATGCGGTGTTGGAGGCGAACTTATCCGAGAAGGGATACGGCGCCCCCAAGGCCCGCAAAACCGGCACCACTATCGCTGGTATGATATTCAAGGTAACAAACTCCTCAAATTATCCCCTTATTCTACATCAGTGCAGTAATTGATTGATTGATTGACATTATTTTTTTGTTCTTCAAATTTGATTCAACCTTTTATCCACAGGATGGAGTGATTCTTGGGGCTGACACCAGGGCCACTGATGACATGGTTGTGGCTGATAAAAACTGCATGAAGATACACTATATTGCACCCAACATTTAGTGAGGAACTTAAATGTTTTTGTGATTTGTAGTCCTAGCAACAGATTAGACTTAGCCCCAGACTGAAAGATGTCCCAGTAAAATGCTCTGGCTGGTTTCTGTCTTCAGACATGGCACAGAACCTCTGGAAAAACAGCTGTTTTTGTGTCTTGTTTAGCCTTTATGATGCTGTATTTACCATTACTTTAACACAGTCCTTTAGATGAACAGACAATAGAGCTCAATGATAATGATAAGGCCCAGTCTAGCAGCTGCATTGTCTGTTTGTGGTAATCCATAGAAACAGATCAATTCCACTTTCACTTTGATTGGGTCGCTATAGTGTTCTGGTTTCTCTTGGTGTAGCTACCCAGTTCTAAGTTTGCATTGATTGGGTAGTTGTTGAGTTCTAAGTTTGCTTTGATTGGGTAGTTGCTGAGTTCTAAGTTTGCTTTGATTGGGTAGTTGTTGAGTTCTAAGTTTGCTTTGATTGGGTAGTTGCTGTGGAGCAGGTGTGGCTGCGGACGCTGAGATCACCACACAGATGATGTCATCAAACATAGAGCTACATTGTCTCAGCACAGGACGCCCTCCTCTTGTCGTCACGGTGACCCGGCAACTTAAACAGATGCTTTTCAGGTGAGAGAAACATTTGACCAATCAAATATCTTCCTTTTACTATATACCATAATTTCAACCGCAAGTACGGTTGACAGCTGGTGGAAGCCTTCACTGGGTTAATGACTACCTGGCAAGGAATTGTGGGAATTCCATGAAAAATTACATATGTGTCTGATGAGACTAGGGAAGGATTCTCCCCTAGAGAAAGGGGAGTCTAACAGGGCCATACAGATGGAAGAGTATTGGGATGTGTAAGGACTGAATGTGAAGTCCAGCTCAGCATGATATTCTGACATGGTAACACCAACACATAGTCCTGTAAAATGGTTCAAAATGTTATGCATATTTGCAACAGTATTTCTCTTCATTACCACCGTCTGAGAGTCAAAAGCTAGACCTTTGCTAATGTGTATGTATGCATTCGAAACAACAATGATCCAACATGCAGAGTTAAAAATGTCAATAATATTTTACTAGTAGAATATCAATGTAATAGTAAAAATACTTAACATTTCATTGGGTTAAATAAGATAAAAATGTGACCTGGGCAAACAAACACAAATGCAGGGAAAGTGAGGGAGTTTCATTTACGCTCTGTGTTCTGGGGACGTGGTTTTAAACAACTAAACTCAGACAGATTAGTGACCAGTGTACGTGTTGGTGGTCCCAGTGCTGTGTGTGCTGCTTTCTGTGGGCTGAGAGTGTCGTCTGCTCTGGTGCAGGTACCAGGGCCACATTGGATGTTCTGTTATCGTGGGTGGGGTGGACGTTTATGGTCCCCAGCTATACAGCATCTTCCCACATGGCTCCTATGATAAACTTCCCTTCCTCACCATGGGTATGTTTTCTGAGAATCTGCACACCATGCACACACTGTGCTAGGATCAGACCTGCAACCCCACACACACATGCGCGTGCACACACACTGCTCTAGAATCAGCCCTCACACACACACACACACGCGCACACACACTGCTCTAGAACTGCTAGACTGAGTTCACAAACACACTTTAGTGTCAGTCAGAAACTTTAGTGTCAGTCAGCATTGTTGATATGTGTGTTTTTGGTCTGATTAAGTGTAATACTGCAACATTTAACTGTGGACAGTTTGAAGCAACTAACCAATATTTAACGTCCTACAGAGATTCGACTGTTTTTTTAGCCTTTAAAGGAGCTGAGTCAGCTCGCATTGGTAACATCACTTCATTAATTACTTCCAGGGTCGGGAGCCGCACCAGCAGTGTCTGTGTTTGAGGACCGGTACAAACCCAATATGGAGGTATGGTGTCACACTGAGACACAGTGCTGGAACATGCTGTAGCGTCAAACAGGGTCCTAGTGCACTTTTGTTGAGCTCTAGAACTCTTGACTCACCTCCCCCTATTCCTAACCCTGTTTGGATCGGGCTTTGGCCTCGTAATGTTCATTAAGGGGTCTAGACGTGGACGTGGAAGTTGTTTTGTGAAAATGTATGCTGTAAAAAAAAGTCCTTGGTGAACTGATTGAAGCTTGTAATGAATAACAATTCAAGAAATGCACAGAAATCTCCAGTGAACCCCCCCTTTGGTATGTCTCTCTGAACTGAATCGATGCCTCTGCTCAGCTGGAAGAAGCGAAGCAGCTCGTGCGTGATGCGATAGTTGCAGGGATCTTCTGTGATCTGGGCTCCGGCAGCAACGTGGATCTGTGTGTGATCACTGAGAAGGGGGCGGAGTATCTCCGTGGCTACGACCAGCCTGCACAGAAGGGTCAGAAGTGAGTGCCACCAGCTCATGCACTTTGACCTTTATCACACCCACTATGTCATTAGGATTCCCAGCCAGTCTGTGCCCACCACCTGAAACTGGGCGTAGTTTCCTAATACCAACAGCTAGAGGATTACTAGTCTCAAATACTGACAACCCTCACTGTGGAATTCTGGATAAATGTCAGTCATCTTTTTTCTAGCCAATCACGTCTGTTTCATTTAAAAAAAATTACAATGGTGCCAAATCTCTGTTGAGTCAACTAATCAAATGTATTGGAATGTTTTAATTGTGAAGCACATAGATAGAAAGCTAAGATGACTTGGTACAGTAGCTCAATTTGAAGTGGACTATGCCTGAAACAGACATTCTAGACAACAATTAGTCCCTTTTTACATTACAACCCATTTGAAACATTACAGCTTATTTGCTAGTAACGGCATTTGTTTGTTAGCCTGGTAGCTAGCCTTTCACACTGATTGAGGGAGATGACAGCACGACTGTGGATTACATGTGTTTCTGTTACTTTTCTCTGTAGGGAGGGGAAATACACCTACAAGCCTGGCACCACCCCCGTGCTGGAGAAAACCGTCACTCCACTAACACTGGAGATAGTAGACGAATCTGTTCAGTCAATGGACACCCAGTGAAACGTCAAAACATAGTTTTCTTTATTGACTTGTATTATTTTAGTTAGATCACTTTAATGTTTAAGGATTAAAGCTGGATATTAAAATATCTGGACTGTGGTTTTATTTGTGCACCAAAACAATATTGTCACAAACCCTGTTAATCGTACTAGCAATGTAATACATATTACATTATTTTCTCTTACTGGCTAATATATTTTCATCTACATACTTTCTTTCTTTTTTATATGTAAATCGACAGACAACATGATTTAAATGTCTCCCAACAAAAACAAACGCTTTCCGTAGTGCGTTCGTGCGTGTGACGTCACGCGCCAGCGTCGTCGTCCATTGGCTGCGTGGCGTCGTCACGGCAGCGCCGCATTGTTTGAATTCGCGTCTGCGCGCAGCATTTTGGTGTGTGGAGTACCAACAGGAGCAGGTGGGTGAGCTGATGGCGCTGCTGTCGCGGTTTATTTTTTAACTGAAGTTTAACTGACGTTAGTTTATTGCGCGCATTGTTTTTGTACATGCAGCTTCTCGATTGCGAGTTAATTCGACAAATTGTCAGTGTGTTTCAGTGTTTCCAACAACAGCTCCGCTAACTTGGACACGGATTTTAAAGATCTTACATCGGACGTGCATGGGGTTTAGTTCAGGTCATGGAGTTTTACATGCAATGTCTTAAAGATTGAGTTCCCAGGGTTTTTGAAACTCATTTCCCCTTTTGTGAGTATCAGAGTTTGATGTAGAGAGGGATCTGCTGACATTAACTATCTACACATGTAACCTAGCTGTAAGGATAGATGTGATTCTTGTATTAGTTGTTAATGTTAACTCGGCGATAGTTACTAGCTGCTGTTCAAAGTTAAACTGACTTATCCAGTTAACTTATCAGCCAGTCATCTCTCCTCCTGTTGCGATAAAGGGGATCATTACTGTGGTTTTGCTTACAAGGTTCTTGCCAGCGGCATCATAGCTACTCGCTAATCCCTAATCCGCCGGTGCTCTGGCGAGTTGTGCTGTGTTGTCGAAAACTGCTACTGTAACGAAAATCAACGTCAAACGCCCTCTACCGACAAACGCTACTGTATGGGTTTCTGTTTGCAGTTGTGTGTCCCAAAGGTACTAACTCGTATGGTGTCGCTTTAATAAAATGAGTAAGTTTATATATAATGTTTATACACTACTGCAGTATGTTTATTAAAAATCAAAGGGTAGCATTTGTCGAGATGTCCCATCAAACAGCTCATGCGAATCGCAGCTCAGCAGAACACCGCGGCTCTTTAACTAGACACCCTAGTGTTACATGTCCCAGCTTGATGGTCAACGCAAGTGTTTTGGGCTGATGTGCATGTTTTAAAACAGAAGCCGGTAGCGATATCTGTACGCACGGACAAACGTTTGGACCATGCGGCGCGATACTTCAGTGCATAGACGAAAGTTAACGACACCGAAACGGAGGTCGCCTCCACGCCCGCCGCCCGCCTCGACACCCAAGACCCGGCGGAGCAGCGGGCCCTCGGGTAAGCGCACGAATACACCCGTCTAGCTGACTGCGTTTCCGCCTTTTCATGAATGACCTGCTGCTGTTCAGGGCCTTGAAAGCCGATGAGGTTTTTAATCGATATTCCGATGTTGCGCTCTCTGCTCACAGAAGCATCACCGAGAAAGAAGCGGAGGTTCCGCCCCGGCGTGCGGGCTCTTATGGAAATAAGGAAATATCAGAAATCAACGGACCTGCTCCTGCGCAAGGGACCGTTTTCACGACTGGTATGGTGCCTCCTCATCTCATTTTCAAAGTGTTTATAAAAGTATACATTTGTGTAGAAACCCTAGGTCTAAACTTTGTGACCTAAGTAGTCTCTCTCTCTCTCACTCTCACAGGTGCGGGAGGTCTGCCAGATGTTCAGTAGGGAGAATATGATGTGGCAGGTCTATGCTCTCATGGCCCTACAGGAGGTGCCCTTAGCTCACCCCACACAGCCGAGCTTAGACATCCCAGTAACCACAACACGTAACCCCCTGCTTCATTATACAGCCTGTAACCACAACACTTAGCCTCATTATACACCCTGTAACCACAACACTTAGCCTTATTATACACCCTGTAACCACAACACTTAGCCTCATTATACAGCCTGTAACCACAACACGTAACTCCCTGCGTCATTATACAGCCTGTAACCACAAGACTTAGCCTCATTATACAGCCTTTAACCACAACACTTAACCTCATTATACAGCCTGTAACCACACCACTTAACCTCATTATACAGCCTGTAACCACAACACTTAACCTCATTATACAGCCTGTAACCACAACACATAACCCCCTGTTTCATTATACAGCCTGTAACCACAACACTTATACAGCCTGTAACCACAACACTTAACCACAACACTTATACAGCCTGTAACCACAACACTTAACCTCATTATACAGCCTATAACCACAACATGTAACTCCCTGCTTCATTATACAGCCTGTAACCACAAGACTTAACCTCATTATACAGCCTGTAACCACAACACGTAACTCCCTGCTTCATTATACAGCATGTAACCACAACACATAACCTCATTATACAGCCTGTAACCCACAACATGTAACTTCTTTATACAAGACTTTTATTATATAAACAATTATATAAGACTTTTTTTTATTTTACATGCACTGAATTATCTACATACGTGTGCAGTATTCACAAAAAAGTGCAAACATTCTCTCATTTACACACGTTCGACTGCAACCGTTTTCAGCCATTTTTCAAACTTTTCCAGCCACTGCATTATGGTCCAATAGTGTCCATTCAAACCATACTCAAAATTGACCACTTTCAAGTGTTATTGAGTATACTGAAGTTTGACACTTTTAACTATACTGTGTAGTATATACTCAAGTTAGTACTAGTAAATAGTGCACAATTGGGACACGCTGAATGCTTCGTGGGTTGCTTCAGTTTTATTTTCTAAAAGTAGTGTACACTCGTTTTCTCTCTCTCTCTCTCTCTCGCAGGCTGCAGAAGCTTTCCTTGTCCGGCTTTTCTCTGATGCCAACCTGTGTGCCATTCACGCTAAGCGTGTCACACTGTTTCCCCGTGACATCCAGCTGGCCCGGCGGATCCGTGGGGTGGAGAATATGTGACGTGCGCGTCTGAGACCTGGAGTCCTACAGCAGGGGGTTCACGGCCTGGATGTTTCGCTTGTGTTTCCAGGTAGATCAGATGAGCTGAGTGGAAACACTCCAGGTTCCTTGAGACCTGCTGTTTGTTTTTAAGTGTAGAAGTCCAGTGTTGTGCACTAGTTGTGGGATTGGCGATATGGGAGCCAGGTGCTGTGTCACTGTTGCTGTTTGAGCAGGATCTTTACCAGTTTCAGCAGGGTGGCATCATCACCTGCAGGTCGTGTATGCAGCAGATTGCAATTATTATTAACATTAAAATCACACACTGGTACAAAGGATTGTATTCCCAGATTTTGTGTGTGTGTGTGTGGGGGGGGGGTCATACAGCATCATCCCTTTATTACTATACAATATTATGGTATTTTCATAAATTTCATCATTTTAATATGCTTGTTGAATGAGTTTGTATAGGTCGTAAAACTGTTTCAAATGTTTAATGTGTGTATAAAACTTGTTTTAATAAAATCATTTTTGTAATAGCTGTTCGTTTCTCTTGTGTTTCTGTGTCATGCACATTTTTTTGTTTTGGGGCTGATTAATGTTAATGGGTGTGTTCTGGGGGCAGGGCTAATGTGCTGGTTGGGTGGGTGTGTTGTGGGGGCAGAGCTAATGTGCTGGTTGGGTGGGTGTGTTTTGGGGGAGGAGCGGACTAATGATTAGTGTTGAATTATAAACTCATACCTGTACCATTTCAGTTTCTGAAGTCTTTTATTAGAATCTCCTGAGTTTAGCGCGTTGTGAGTCAGATGCTCCATTTGTGCCAGATGGCTGGTTGAACCCCCCCCCTCGTCTCTTTTTAGTTTTTAATTGGCCCTTTGGGAAAGGCTCATGCACAGACTCCACCCACGTCTCTAGGCTGTAGCCAATCGGCTCTGTTCACACCTGCTCGCGGCCTTGTTTACATGTGAGCGGTGATGTCAGGTGAGCTGTGGGATTAAAAGGCAGAGAAATCAGATTCACCAGAAGGGAAGAGACTGCTGACAGGTAAGGAGTGAATCCGTCAGACCCTGCAGCCCTCCTGATGTCTCATGCGCCGTGCTCCATTTTTACCATGTTTGGATGTAAAACAGTTGGAGACAAATGGTTCTCTAATTTGAACCATTGTGTGTTTGATTTTATGCCGTGGGATTAAAACTTCGAGCTGTTCTGTCTTCTGTTTTAGGTGAATAAGATGTAAATGCACCATACTGCAGTAGGGTTAAAGGTCGTGTTGGATCACATGTGCCTCGTGCTTAAGATTCCTCATCTTTAAAAGCAAACTGAATTTGAGAGTGTTTATGGAGTATAAGTCACATTTACATGTAGTAAATATGCGCTTATCCATCGTGACTTATAAAAGCATAAACAGTCCAACTAGACGGCAGAAATTCTGTAACTGATCTTTGCAGAAACCTCTTCGTGTCTTCTGTGTCCTCGCACCTAGGATGACATCTTCAGATGACGGTACTCTGGATGAGTTGGTATACAGCCGTTTCCATGACAGCAGCGTGGGCGGGGCTGAGCAACCAAGCCAATCAAGCATCTTCTCTGGGGAAGAGAGTTCAACACTTAGTGTATGCAGTCTGGTGTCAGTGTTTGTGTCGTTTTGGATTGTCATGAATCTCTGTCATTATGCAGATAACGATACTGCATTTTAATTCTCTCGTTAAGGTAATACCCAAAAATGTTGTACATGTACTGGTGATTGATGTGATGAATATTTGTATGACTTTAATACGTCTCATATGATGAATTTGTATGTCTCAGCCTCCACTTGTAGCAACTCCGCTAATCTGTGGGGGGTGTGGCAAACGCGTCTGTGACCGCTTCGTCCTATTGGCTGCTGGGCAGGCGTGGCATGGGGCGTGTCTCCGCTGCAGCCAATGCCAGTGTGAGCTACAGACCCACCCGTCACTCTACTGCAAGGAGGGCAACATTTACTGCCAGCAGGACTACTGCAGGTACACAGCTTTCACACCAGGGGGCACTGCACATCACACCAGTGTGATTGCTTTGTAGCATAGACTACAAATTGCTTTGTAGCATAGACTACAGTAAAAACAGGCAAGTGTAGCCAAATAATTATAAGTAATCATGTCCAGCAGGCAACAAAGCTCACATTGGCTCAGCCTATTGCACCGGTCTGTTGCAGGGAGGGGCTATGACTGCCCCTCCCACCCAGGGTGTGTGTGTCTACTGCATATGTGCATGTAAACACCACTTTGTGTACATTCACACCAAAGGCTTTTTGGCATTGGCCGATGTACCCGCTGCTGTCAGCCAATCCCATCCTCCGCTTTGGTCATGAGGTCAGGGGACATGACCTTTCACCCTCAGTGCTTTTCCTGCCAGGTTGGTGGTTGTTTCCAATGTCAGATTCTGTGCTTTAACTGTTAGTAAGTGTACGTGTGTACATAACTCCAGACACAGACATACCGTCTTCCTCCCCAAGCAAAAACAAACTTCTCTGATTAATTAAAATCAGTTTGGTCAGGACATGCCATTAGTACAGGACCTTTATTGCCTTTTATTAACTGCCTAATAAACTTAAATGGCACCGTGTGTGAGGGAAACGTCTTTTCAGCACTTGTGATCCTGATTTAATAATCATTTACATGATGTTACATGTTTCAGCTTCCAAGGTTTCAAGAATCTGACATGTAACGTGGAATGTCATGTGATCTGTATGCTATATATGCAAATGTGTTATATGGAACTGTGATCTGTTGGTGTGAACTGACTTAACTGATAAAGTTATGCATGTTTGAACCTGCCCAGCCCAACCCAGTGTATGTGAATAGTTTCACTTTCATGTGCGCGTCTGCAGTATCTGGTATGTGTGTGTGTGTGTGTGTTTCAGGAATGCGATGTCACTTTACTTCCTGGTAACTTGTATTGTGTGGAGGGGCAGAACCTTTTCTGTCAATCACATTACCATGGTGACGGTGGAACTCCCCTGTCTATCTCCTGGCAACACTCCGTCTCACAGGGTCAGCTGATCTGCCAGTGTACTGTTTACTATATGTAATTATGGTATGCTTTTAATGGACTGTTTCTTAGAAAATAACAGCAGGTGTCTTTCTTCTACTTGCATTAAATAATTAAGTTCAGTTATGAAGAATCTGCTAGTACAGAAATGTTTTTGTGGACTATTTCACATTTTAAAGCTTTTGCTGTTCCCAAGCAACACTGTGGCAGGCAAAGTTTAAGCACCAAAAAGTACATTCAGTTCCACTTTGTTCTTCAGGTTAGTTCAGATTAGTTCAGATTAGTCCAGGTTAAGCAAATTTATTCTCTTTATTTTCATCAAATTAAGATTAATTATTTTAGAATCGCCTGTGTCAATAGAACAATATTTTCCTTTTAAAATGTTGACTTTGAATATATGGAAGACAATGTGTTTATTTAACACATAGAAGTACAGAAGGGCCCTTGTGAAGGCTGTGTGATCTATTCTAATCCCTGTCACCTTGAACATGTCTGATTACAGCTGAGCAGCTAGACCGGTTCAGGCCTGTTAACAGGATTTACTTCACAGGAGATGGTGAGGAGCCAGTCAGCAGTCCTGAGCCACGATTGGACGAGAGGGCCAGAGGGGGAGGGGCACATAGACGAGTCAAGCGAATCAGGACGTGTTTTCGCAGTGAACAGCTGAGGGCCTTGGAGTCGTACTTCGCCCAGAAACAGAACCCAGATGGCAGAGACTGGATGAGTCTGTCCAGCCGAACTGGTTTACCCAAGCGAGTCCTGCAGGTATGGCAGAAATGTTCCACATGGCAGTGTTGGTCACATGACACAGTGTATGGAGAAACAAACTGGGGAAGACAGTCAGGTTCCATGACGGCAGGACACTTGTGTTTACATCAACTGATTCACATTCCCAGAGCAGGAACATCCGCAGTTGTTTCTGGGTTTAATTCTGATTGCTGGATCAGCTGAAGTGGGCATGTCTGTGTACACAGCCCCTGGTGTGGCACTGATGCTTACTGAGACACTAGTGGATGCAGTTCTATTAGAGTCAGTACAGCAAATAAACTTCATTTGTAAGTGCAACCAGAGAAAGCATTTGAGAATCTGTCTGTCTGAAATAAATCAGCTGAATTATCAGAACACAAAAGGTGAACTGAATAAACCTGTTAGGGCTTTGAGCTGAAGAGTGTTAATGGATTTGAGGATTTGAGCTGGACGCTGGTGTTAATATATTTGAGGATTTGAGCTGGACGCTGGTGTTAATAGATTTGAGGATTTGAGCTGAACGCTGGTGTTAATGGATTTGAGGATTTGAGCTGGACTCTGGTGTTAATGAAGTGAACCCTAACCCTCTGTCTCTGCTCTGCCAGGTATGGTTTCAGAATGCCAGGGCAAAGCTCAGACGTACCCTGTCCTCCGACACGCCACAGACAGCCCTCTCTACGTTCCCCTCAGCAGCTGAAACCATGACGACGGTCACCATGACGTCCCCTCCACGCCACCAGACTAGCACTATTGATGAGCTGGAGCTCGCTTTGCTCACAGCTCCTGTCTGTGACAGCCCCTTTAGCCACATCGGTCCAGTGGAACTATTCAAAGACTCCACCTTACTGGACTACAGTACCCACAATGCTCATTTGCTTGCTTCCTTGGAGGACATTGACCGTGACCCTGGCATTTTAATGAATGACACCTGGCATTATAATGAATGACACCATGATGAGTCACACTGGGAGTACAGCATCATTTAGTTCAAACATTTTGACCTCTTACAATTGTATACATTGTTATTATTATATTTATACTATATATTATTATTATTATATATTATTATTATATTTGATACATTATTATTATTATAGTGAGTCTGGAGGTGCCATCTTCATGCTGATTTCAGTTGCTTAACAAAGTGAAAGAATGTGGAGGTATGAGAACCCATGATAAAAGTTCCAGTACAGTGCAAAGCTGAGTCCCATCGCCACAGCAACACCACACCCCTGAGTCTCATCGCCACAGCGACGCCACGCCACAGAATCACATCGCCACAGCGACATCCCACCACCAAGTCCCATTTGGCATGTGTGCCTAGCGGTCACCACACAGGAGTCCCTGACTCACTTCTAGGTCTTCATGTATCTGCAAGATTATTACATACGAATGTGGTCAGACCGCCTTTTCCAGTAGCGCTGTAACAGTATGTAACTGTGGACCTGAATGTTGTTGTGTGTCAAGCATTTTCCCTGCCTGACATTAATGTTTCTGGTATAAAATAAACATTCTGAGATTTCTGTGTAGGTGGGTCTGTGGGTTGTTCATTTGAGCATCCTAAATGTATAAGTTCTGCCATTCGGCTCTGACGTGTCAAATGTGTATAACTCAAAATGTTACCAGCTCGAGAGCTGTGGTATCACCACATACATAACCACGTACTGTACGACCACATATGACCACAAAAATAACCATATATGACTACACGTTCAACGTCTCACCAAACCAGACTACACGTTCACCGTATCTCCAGACCAGACTACACATTCACCGTATCACCAGACCAAACTACATGTTCACATCATTAACATCATTTTCACTTCCTGCAACAGTCTAACAGCCTCTTTACTGGATGTGGAAAAGATGACATAAGCTTATATACAGTATTTTGTAAATTCACCAACTGCAACATTAACATTTCCACAGCGTGATATTAAAGCGTCTTCATATGTCGCAAGTCGCAATTTCTTTTATATGTGGGGCTGGAGCCCTAATGTTCTGAACCCAGCCAAGAAGCCCAGCAGGGACACAGATGTCTCCATTACAGTGGAAGCTTGTTGACACGTTACCAAGGCTAAGAACAGACAATAGCTAAGTGCTTGATTTTAAGTGCTTGATCTGCTAGCTGTAATTTACTGTTAGTTGACACATGAAGAAAAACTCTCTGTGTTTTAAGATTAGTCCACAGTATTTGCTAATGGTTCTTCTAAGATCGGTTATTGTCTTGCATAGGTCATATTAGTGAAGTATTTTGATTTCTGTGAGAATTACACCATGGTAGAATGTTAAATTATATTCTGGTTTCTTGGTTGATCTTCTTCCTTTGAACTTTGTGCAGTTATTACCATGGCAAAATGATCAACTGAACACCTCTCTTTATGTTGTGTACATGATAAATAAGCCATTTAATGTTTATCAAAACAAAATCTGATTGGTTCTTAAGTTAAGCGCTTCTGCTTTTGACAGATGAAATCCTGATTTGGCGAAGCCTGCACTACACATCACTACATGGAGATGCATCTGTCTCTGAAAAACATTCCTCTCTGACTGCTGCAGCCAGGTATGCAGTAACTATAGTGAAGGTTAGTGGGAAAGACTTCTTTTGTAATTCTGTATTGTTCTCAGGTTCATTTCTGTTGCCGCCCCTGCATTCTAGATTGCTAGAAACTAGGGGCCTTCGCATTATGTCAGGAGTGACATCACTCTATACGAATGCGTCAGCTGTAGGGGCCCCTACGCTTCTGAGAGCGTACGTCAGCTGTAGGGCTCCCACCAGCTTCTTCCCAGTCACAGCGAGGGAGGGGAAGTCTAATGATATAGACCTAACACGTGCACCCTCAGACCACTAAAAGATTCTTTTAGATGTTTCTGAGGCTCCCCAGTGAGATGGACCACTTTAGAAAAAGCATGTGTGTGTGTGTGTGTGTGTGTGTGTGCACGTGTGCATGTCCTCTTAATGAACAGACTGTCATTCAGTTGAGTAATTGGCCACTTCAGGTCCACCACTTAGAAAAACCCTGTTTCCATGTGCAAGGAATGTTGATAGCATTGCAGGGCTCTGACCAAAAGTCACAGAGCTTCTGACCAATCACTGGAGGTCCTTGGACATGCGGATGTTGGACTGACACACCCTCAGCCTTTATTTAAGGAGAAGGAGAGAAGAGGGGTGAGAAACCCAGAGAATCTTCGAGGTAATATCAGCACAGCACTAGCAACGGTTTATGGCAGTGCTTGACCTCAAGTAGTTTGGACTTAAACCTGTTTATACTAGATAGAGATGCATATTCTGACTGAACACATAGTACTTTTGTAAGTCACTCTGGATAAGAGCGTCTGCTAAATGCCGTAAATGTAAATGTAAATGTAAATGTAAATGTAATATGCAACGTAAATTAGCATGGATGTCTTCTGGCTGAGGGGGAATTTTGTGGCTGACTTTTCTCTCTCTCTCTCTCTGCAGATGAAGCTCCAGTTGTTCCCCATATGGGCGTCGGCACCCGTCCTGCTCTGCCTGGTGCTGCTGCTCCTCCCACCCAGAGGCCTGACCCTCCCACACCACCCGGCCACGTACCTGCCCACGCTGAACAGCCCCGACTGGGCAGACACGCTACTTCAGCTCCAGGCCTGGCTGGGGGACCCGGCAGCAGGGGAGCTGGGGGCCTGGACCCCAGGGGTGGAGCTGAGGCCCTGGAGCCCAGGGGTGGAGCTGAGGCCCTGGGCCCCAGGGGTGGAGCTGCCTGCCAGGCCACAGGGAGTGGAGACGCAGCCTGGCTGGGAGGCGAGCGCTATACTGCGGGGCCAGAGGGAGGAGATAGGCCACAGACACCTGGGGCCCTTCCCACAGCACCCTATGGAGGAAGTGCACTACCAACAAGGGGGTGAGATCGATGACGTGGGCGGTGAGAAGAGGAATGAGGCACTCACATCCATCGCAGGAGGGCTTCAGTCCTTTAACAGACAGAAAGGAGGGTTTGGGTTCCGCTTTGGGAGGAAGTGATGCAGAGGGATAATGGGAAATGAAGTTCAAAAGAGAGAGACATTCTAGAAGGACACAGGAACTGTGGGGAGCAGATCTTCTCATCCTGCACTCATTGAATTGATCATATGCTGTATATATGTACCATACTAACTACTCTTCTTTGACATGTAAGTATAAGTATGGGTCTGGCCAGACTACAGGCGAATGCTAACTCCCTGTTGGACTGAGAAAATATATTACATTTTTCTGTACATGTAGCAATTCATAGCAGTCTCTGAAAGTTGTAAACATTCAAGAGTTTTCCTGTGGCGTTGCCTGTGGTAAATGAATGATGAAATGAAACATGACCTTCAACCTCTGTCATTTATTAAAAATATTTAATCTGCTCTACCTCAAGATTGAAAATGTTGATATTTTAAATGTTACTTTATTTTTCTAAAGCTACTACTGCAACATATAGTACTATTACTACTAGTACTGCTACTCTCATAGTAATGGTGGGAGTAATAGTCGTAGTAGCAATAATAGTAGTAACAGCAGTAAATAATAGTGTAACAGTGCGAGGAAACAGGATACAGAGACAGAGCGTCATTTCCACATGTAACTTTTATTAACGACATGTATTAATATGTTTGAACTTTTATTAGAGAGCACACACACTTAAATACACTGACGATAACATGCCACAAGTGCAATGCATAACCATAACGAGACAAGAGACAGGTGCTACGAACACAGATGAGACACGGACAGAAGCACACGTAGACACTGACAAGCGTATATACAACCACCAACGACCCTGTGGGATGAGTCTGGGGCAGACCGTGACAAATAGTAATATTAGCAGTAGTAGCGGTAATAGCATTATTAGCAATAGCAGTGCCTGCAGACGTAGAAGTAACAGAGGTATTAGCAGTAATAGTGGTATTAGCAGGAACAATGATATTAGCAGTATTAGCAGTAATAGTTGTATTATCAGTAGTAGCTGTAGGCCTAATAGTAATATTAGCAGTAGTAGCAGTAATAGCATTATTAGCAGTAGTAACAACTGCAGACATAGCAGTATTAGTAATTAGTAGATATAGTAGTTATTAGTAGTATTAGCAGTAATAGTAGTATTAGCAGTAGCAGCTGTAATAGTGGTAATAGTCAAATGGCCCTGTTCCCTCCCTGTTATTGTTTCTTCTTTTTTGTGCCTTTACTCTGCCCAGATAATGATGATGATGCTGATGTCTATTGGTCAGGGACACTTCTGGTCTACGCCGATTGGGCAGACGCTTATAATGCCCAGGTATTTAAGTTCCCCACCTGCGCCGCTGCGAGTTACAGGTGTGTGACGCACCAGCACTGCCACACCAGAGTCTGCACTAAGCGCGCGCTCCTTAGAGGAGCACTCTCTCTGGAAATGGGACACGTACCTCTCTGCGTTTTGCTCTTGTTCGGTTCACTCCTGCCAGTTCTGAGCGGTAAGTCATGATTTTATTTGACGGAATAACCTAATAAATCTAAATTGACTAATAATTTAGGATAATAGTCTAAAACCGAAAGAATATTGATACCTTTCTATGTCTACGATTGCGAAAATTAATAATATAGATTAGATGACTTTAGTCTAGGTGATCGCAACAAAACAAGGAATTGCTGTATAAACATCATTATGATTTATGAGAGCGCAAAGTCCGAAGACAAACTTCCTTGTTCGTTTGATTTGGGTGTTATTTGTGGGCGTGGCTAAAAGCCAAATGACATCTATGTTGTTTATTGAGAATCATTTCAAAGACACCGCATTTCGTATAAAGGTTTACTGTTTTTTCATTTTGTACGTTTTATTTATGGCAGCCATTTTTATGTAGATTGATGGATCTATAGAACTACAAAACTGGTGTAATTTGAAATGGGCATGAAAGCTTCTTTTGCGTTAATGTGCCATGTATGTATTTGACTTGGAGGGCAGAGTCTCTGACTGCCAAATAGACATCTGGGTAATAACTCCAGTATATAATGTGACGTTATAACCAAGGCTAAGATAATACAACTTTTATAATAATAATAACAACAATAACAATTATTATTGTCGTTGTTGTTATAAAAGTTGTATTATATATATATATATATATATATATATATATATATATATATATGTATATATATATATATATATATATATATATATATATATATATATATATATATGTAACAGAACATTCATTAAATTAAACACTCTAACTGTATCTGTATCTGCAGCCTAAAAGAATTGTCTTGACCCAGTAAAGAAACAAGTTAATTATTATAATTATATAAACAAGTTAATTATTATTATTATTATTATTATTATTGTATTCTTTAATATTTTAGATTTCTTTTCAACTTCCTGTGGCATGTCTTCTCAGCTAAACTGCTGGTACGGTAATGGTACAGTACTGGTACAGTACTTTATCACACCATGAAACACCAGTGAAACTACCAGTGGTGTTTTTTGGTACCACTGATATTAATTAATATTAATTACACGTGAAGGTGGATTGAATGATCAAAACCCAAAAATAAACAAGAGCTATGGCCACTTTTCACTTAACCTTTTACATTTGTTTATTTACAGAAACAGATATCTGGTCAGTTCCTCTGTACTTGCGCAGTACCTTTGTTTTTCCTCCTGTTAGTCAAAGAGCTTTTGTGAACAGACAAACGTATTCGTATCTGTGTGTGTGTTGTTCACAGCTCCCTAACCTAGATCACCTGTTCTGTCAGAGCTCACGATGAACAGAAGTTCCTTCTCTTTATCTCTCACAAACACTCCCTGTATAAGTGTGGAGTATTTATCAGTTAGGTATGTGTGGGTTCATTCTTCTGCCGTGTGTTTTCCCACAGACAAACACTCTCTGTATTACATCTACACGGCCCTCTCCAAACCTCTCTCTCGGCCGGGGATCTATGAGTTCACTGCTATGGGCCTGCTGGATGACAGGGAGATCGATTACTTCAACAGCCAGAACCAGACTAAGATTCCTATGCAGGACTGGATGAAAGACAAGATGCAGGCAGATTACTGGGTCAAAGGCACCGACTCCCGCAGGAGCAAACAGCAGTGGTTTAAGGTCAATGTGGACATCCTGATGGAGCGCATGAGACACAACAAGTCTGGTTAGTAAACTCATTATGACAGTACAGATGTGTTCAGCGATCCTGGATGTGTTGTGCTAATAAATGTGATGGTCTTTATTGTCTTAGACCTTCATGTTCTGCAGTGGAGGCATGGCTGTGAGATTGAAGACACAGGTGGAGTAAAGTTTCTGAAAGGCATGGATTTGTACAGCTATGATGGGGAGGACTTCCTCTCCTTCGACAGTTACAGAAGTCAGTGGATTGCTCCGGTACCAGCTGCTCAAGCTACCAAAAAGAAATGGGATGATGTGCCCATCCTGAACCAGTACACCAAGGGTTACCTGGAGAAAGAGTGTGTGGACTGGCTCACCAGGTTCATGGATTATGG
This sequence comes from Brachyhypopomus occidentalis, assembly GCA_020368025.1. NCBI lineage: Eukaryota > Metazoa > Chordata > Actinopteri > Gymnotiformes > Hypopomidae > Brachyhypopomus > Brachyhypopomus occidentalis. Next base: position 908,269 of record JAGXOD010000101.1, read on the forward strand.
AAAGGAATCGCTGAGTAAACATTGTAAGTCCCCCCTTCCAATATTTTACTTTTAGAAAGTCTGAGGTATTATTGTAGTCTGAATCTTAATCGTTTCTCTTGATACATTAACTACACATTTTACATTATTCCTCTATGAGTTTCAGTAAATAACTGTGATATGAAGTTGTCCTGACAATTGAGTGCTCATACATTGTCCATTAGCTACATGTAGTGGTAGGTTCAGCCATAGAATCGTGTTTGAATTCAGCAGAATCCTGACTGTTACCTTTTCATGCCAACTAGCCACTGCACTGTGTAACATCCATAGTTGTTTACCAGTTCTCTTGCTCATCATCTTGCTCATGTGTGCTACAATATCTTGACAGAAAAAGGAAAACAGACCCTTCTCTCCCCTCTCTTCAGCTCCACAGACACACAGAAATGTATCTAATCCTTTTCGTACAGCTCTGTGCCTGCAGCAGTAATCTCTTCATGTATGTAATTTCTGCTAATATATATATTATAAAAATTTTTTTTTTTCTTCAGCTCCACCGAACGTTCATGCATTTGCAAAGAAATGTGTGAGTGACCCCAGCAAGCTGACCCTGACCTGCCTGGCCACGGGCTTCTACCCTAAAGACGTGATGATGAGTGTGAGGAAGTACCGAACCTCTCTACCTGAAGACATGTTAACGTCCTCAGGAGTCAGACCCAATGATGATGACACCTACCAGCTGAGGAAGAGTGTGGAGATCTTGGAGAACGAAAAAGCAGATTATGACTGTTATGTGGCCCACATTAGTCTCAACGAACCAGTCATTGTCAAATGGGGTAAATATTGCTCTGACTGTTGACATTCGTAGATTTTAAGACATTCCAGTCTGAATGATGTCATAAATATTTATTACAATACTTGAACAATGAAATTTTGTAAATCCTGCTAAACTGAACCAGAACATTTGATATGCAAATAGTATTCCAACATACTACTTCTTGTAGTATGAGATGAGAACTGAATTAGAAGAAGTCATTTAACTTCCCATATATCTAAGAATTTATATATATTGTTTCTTAACACTCATCAACTATTCAAATGAAGCAACGGACCAAACAACATCGCATCACTAAGACTAAGAAGTTCTGAAGATGAGAGCAGAGATGTTGTGTTGGTGTATAATAACCCCATGTAGTTTCACCTGAGCCTGTTGGAAGAGTGTTAGCGCCTCTCAGCAATACCCAGGTGGATCGTTCAGTACTGTGTCCCAGGTAGATCGCTCAGGACTGTGTCCCAGGTGGATCAGTCAGGACTGTGTCCCAGGTGGATCTGTCAGGACTGTGTCCCAGGTGGATCGCTCAGGACTGTGTCCCAGGTAGATCGCTCAGGACTGTGTCCCAGGTGGATCAGTCAGGACTGTGTCCCAGGTGGATCGCTCAGGACTGTGTCCCAGGTGGATCAGTCAGGACTGTGTCTCAGGTGGATCTGTCAGGACTGTGTCCCAGGTGGATCGCTCAGGACTGTGTCCCAGGTGGATCAGTCAGGACTGTGTCCCAGGTGGATCTGTCAGGACTGTGTCCCAGGTGGATCTGTCAGGACTGTGTCTCAGGTGGATCGCTCAGGACTGTGTCCCAGGTGGATCACTCAGGACTGTGTCCCAGGTGGATCTGTCAGGACTGTGTCCCAGGTGGATCAGTCAGCACTGTCTCCCAGGTGGATCTGTCAGGGCTGTCAGGCTGGGTGTGATGCTCACCCAGACCTCAGAGGCATAGAAGCCTCATTCACCCAGACCAGGAAAGCAGCTCAACCTGGTACTGGTCTTCTGCTCTGGATCACCACTGAGTTTAAAGTGGCATTTCAAAAAAGCAGCGGAGTGCAGTGGAAGCAGGGCTATAGAGGGCTATAGAGGGCTAGAGAGGGGCAGAGAGGGGTAGAGAGGGGTAGAGAGGGCTATAGAGGGGTAGAGAGGGCTAGAGAGGGGTACAGAGGGGTAGAGAGGGGTAGAGACTCTTCATGAATTCTATTTTTGTCGACAGATGGAAAATGCAACGACTGCTCAGCAGTTAAAGTTCAGAGTGGTGTGATTGGAGGAGTGATCGGAGCCCTAATCGTGGGAGCTGGTGTGGTCATCGCTGTTATAGTTATCAGAAAGAGAAGAGGTGGGTAAAAATGATACAGTTTCAGATTACATGCTGTGCACAATGGAAAGGCTCTGTAATCGCCATACATAGAACGGTGCTGCTGTTGTTGATCCAATTATTAAACCCAGTTTGCAAAGTAAGAGCAATGAGTCTATTTGAACTGAATGTCATATATGTTTAAAAACTCCATTTAACAATTTGCTGCAGTTCTTGAAACTAAACTCCTTTTCTAATCCAGAAAGTTATAGGATTACATTGGGTTGGAAAACAGATAAGAAATTCAACAGAGATCTGAATAAACATAGAGGATCTTTCAAGCTCTAGGGCAGGGGTTCTTAACCTTTTTGACCTCAGGGCCCAATTTGTTGAACATAAAGTGGCACAAGGCCCAGTCAGATTTTACCAATGTACGGATCAAAATGATAATTATTCTAAATTTTGGTTTCATTTGTATTGTATTTGCATTATGACTAAAGTAAATACACTTACATTTTAAAAGTAAAACTTCTGTCAAATAATCACAAGACATGATTATGACAAACATTTTTTATATTGTAACCTACCCATAACATTTATTTGAACAATGGTCAGTCAACAGACCACTCAGGCTTATCTACACAAAAATAGCTTTTTTTAACATAACAAAAATAGACAATTCAATAAATAAAATTGTGGTCATAAAATAAATTAATTCAAAATGTTCAGTGTAAATGTTCAAATTTAAAAAAACTTTTAAAAATACATTTGATAAAGTGCAAATCAAAATATAGCCTTTTTAAACGTTTGCATGTTTGAACCAGAAACTGCTCTTCATATTAATGATAAACAATAACAGTAGTAGTAGTAGTTTGTCAAGTAAATACATTCAAAATGTTTTAAATTTAATTTTTTAAATTAAATAAACTACAAATATAAATAAAATACAAATGAAAATATAGCTGTATCTGCAAACGTATTTTTTGACGGGTTGCCTTCATTTTTGCTTTCTACTTTTCGTTTAAAATAGGTTTCCATTCTCGGTTGGTAGCAAAGGTTCATCTTCTATGTATTAAAAACATTGTTAAAACATCTGAGTGACGCACTACCGCTACTAGTGGTGAGAAAGTGTTTTGCACATTATTCAAAATCAATGCGGTCCCGCGGCCCTCTGCGGCCCAAAGTTAAAAACTGTTGTTCTTTGAGGCCCTCAAGGTGGCGCTCGCGGCCCATGGGTTAAGAATCTCTGCTCTACGGAACCTTTTTTACTGTAAATTATTTCAAAATATGTTTACTTTTTATGCTTTTAAAGAACCCATATAGTGGCAAACAGACAAATCTCATGTGTAATGTTTTAGTGAACTTGGGGCGAATGTGTAATTTAAAATGTAAGAATGTTCAGATAACTGTACCAAAAACAGGCTTGAAGAAATATTAATCAAAATGTGTGTTTAGTTCTGTTCACCTCTGTGAGTAACGTATGTGAAGTAGTGTCCGCGTGGCCGGGATTCTGCTGGACAGCCCGCGGCCTCAATCAGTGATGGTGTGGGGCTAATCAGCCACATGTCAATCTGCCATATTAGATTAGATTATCTAGATGTTCTTTTACTTTAAAGCAAGATTGCGAAAGTGAAAACTGGTTCCTTATATATGTACTGCAACATGACCCAGAAATGCAACTTACACTTCTAATATTCTAAAACATTCTCATCCCCAGGGAATATGGCTAACAGTTCTAACTCTGGTAATAATAACTTATATTTACAACTATAAAACATATTCTGTATTTAATATAGTTTTGAGTTTGGTGACTGTGACTGAGTTTGGTGATGTGTGGTTTCGTTTGGCAGGGAAAGTACGCTGTGATGTACCACCTAAAAACAGCAATGATGGATCACCTAGTAACACCAATGATGGATCACCTAGTAACAGCAATGATGGATCACCTAGTAACAGCAATGATGGATCACCTAGTGACAGCAGTGAAAACATTAAAATGTTGCCTGGTTCCTCGGACTCTGGTTCCTCGGACTCTGGTAATCAATCTCCTACTAGTCTGGACCAAGGTTACTAGACAAGTGTTTTTGTTCCACTGTGGTGATTCTGTGCTCTTGAATACCTTGTATAAATGTAACCTTCAGTGTTAGTGCAGTGTATAATACAGGTAACTATCTAATGCTATTGTTTATTAATTATAAAGACTATCTACATTTCAAAGAGAATTTTCAAAGTGAAATTTGCCTGTAGGCTGTATTCAGAATAAGTAAAATCACTTCATGTCTCTCTTTTCCATAGGACTCCATACCGGCAACAGTGATGAGTCATCAAAAAGCAGCACAGAGAACTGTTCTGAGATGAAACCAATGCTGACACAGACAGACAGAAGCAGCTAAAGTCCTGGTGAGAAAAGGAGCCCTTACGTCTTCCATGATGAAACAAACCCCTCGGAAGACAGAGCTGGGGCAGTGGCTGAAGTGCCCTTGAACAAGGCACCTAACCCCCCAACCAGCAGTAACCATGGCTGAAGTGCCCTTGAACAAGGCACCTAACCCCCCAACCAGCAGTAACCAAGGCTGAAGTGCCCTTGAACAAGGCACCTAACCCCCCAACCAGCAGTAACCAAGGCTGAAGTGCCCTTGAACAAGGCACCTAACCCCCCAACCAGCAGTAACCATGGCTGAAGTGCCCTTGATTTACAGTCCCCTTGGTTACAGAGTTAAATTATTTTAAACTTATTGATTTCCTTTGCCATATATATTAGATGTCAGAAACTCACTGCATTAACATACAAGAACAGATAAGCACGTGAACTACACACACACAGTAAACAGCAGAGTTGTAGACAGAAACCACACGTATAACAGATAACAGGAACGTGCATTTCAGTTGTACGTATTCGTATTTAATGTGTATGATGGTTTGGTTGCTGTGTTTCAGGTGGTGATCCAACTGGTGTGGACAAACACTGTGATTCCAGTGAAACTACTGAATTTGATAGTTCAGTAATGTTGAACACCAGAAGAATTACACATAACATTAATCTGTAATTTAGGTGGAAGTTCTTTTCCAATTTGCGTTTACGTTCTGGACTATTTGGGAGATGTATTCCTATTTTGAATCACTTCTTGAAAGTATGACTATAAATGGATAGCTTTGTGCATTAAAGATATTTTACATTTTTTACATTACATTTACGGCATTTAGCAGACGCCCTTATTCAGAGCGACTTACAAAAAGTGCTTCATTGTTTTACTCAGAACAAAATCTCTAGCTAGTTAGTTTAGGCTAAAATCAGGAAGAAACTTTAAGCAAAGATATTATTAGATACAGTCAGTATGGACGCCTAGATATACTCAAATATATACTGAGAAAACCCTACTTAACAGATAAAAGCAAGAAAAGTCATTACAGTCACAAATATTTAATACATGCTAGTGTAGTAAAATTTAATTTAAGTGCTCTTGAAACAGATGTGTCTTCAGTCTTCGCTTAAAAACAGCATGTCCTGAGAGATGGTGGGTCAAGCCGAGCTGTGCTTGAAGCTCGAAGAGCTCTGGGTACAGATCGGGATTTGACCATTGACCATATTTTGAATACTTTTTAAATTTGTAATTAAAATGAAATAGTATTGAGATTTTTATTATTACTATATTTCTTTTTATAATATGCCTTATGTGAATAAACATATGCTAAATAGTAAGGACATGTATTCTGAATGGTTTAGAGTATCTTATTCTAATCTGTAATGTATTAATCTGACTGAGTGGAAGCATCAAGAAGAAAGAAAGAAATCGGCCATTATTGTTTTCTATCCGTCCCGTGTCGTGCCTACCCTGCTCTTGAGCTGCAGCGCAACGTCAACCTACAAAATCTGCTCAGCAACGGGTGACGTTCGCAGCTTTTTCTGCTTTTTCTATTGGCTGATACCAACGTGAGTACGCACGTGATTTCTATATGAGGTATATGGAGGACGAAGTAAACACCGAAGAGAAAATCGCTATAGAAAGTTCTGCTTCTTTCGCCACAGAACCGCCTCAAAGAGCCTGTTTCAACAGAATTAGAGACTCTAATTTAAACGATGGATAAATCGATACATACAATTTGTCTTTTAATCATGTTTGGAGGAGCTCTGCAAACGTTGGGTGGTAAGTTCTTCAGCAAATATGTCTGCGCCACTGTTGAAATCGAAAGTAAAAAAGAAAACAAAATTATTTCTCAAATAAAATGAGCAATTTTAATGTGTTTAATTTTATACGAGCGGTCTTTGTTTGCTATTTATTGTTTAATTTAAATATACGCCAATATGCCGTTTCGTACTAGCAACGACATGTTGCCCTTATGTTTTGAACAATTAAAAGACGTTTTTATAAGAAGGAAGTTTTCGATTCTACTACTGCTCATTAGAGTAACTGCTGGTTTTAATTCAGATCCAAATGTGTCTGTGTGAATAGCGTTTTATATGTTATATTGTCGTGGCCGAGAACTAAAGAGAAACTCATTTAAGGCTCTTCATAACTACCGTTCGTGTGATTTCCTGTGTCTCTTCCTGCTTTAAAATGGAAGATGTAACAATTTACCTTTTATTTGGCACTTGTCTCCACTCAGCAATATTCTGGATGGAGGCTTCTGTTTTATCATTTTAAAGAAGTTATTGGACATTTCTGATGGTTTCTGTTTTACAATCTCAAACAAAACACTCCGCTTTAATAATGCGGTAATGTTGCTGTCTTCTAGGGCCGTTCAGGGAGGGGTTTTTCAGCTTCACTAGCCACAGCCCACTAAAGGACTTTTTAACACATTTGGTTGAGCTAGCTACTGTTGCCCTTGTTCTCCTTCTACCTAGCGCAGCGTGTTCTTTGATGCAAAATAATGTCACCAGTCTGCTGTCAATTTACCTTTTATTGAAGACGGTTAAATACAGACATGTCCGGAGAGTACACAGCAAAAGCCTGAACTAAACTACTCCGAGTTATTTGTGCAGCTACGTGTGTAGCTCTGAGATACAGACAAAATAGGCCTGAACTAAATAGCTAAAAGTGAGTGTAGCCCCTACCCTCGCGGACCTTCGCTGGAAACCACCTGTTCCTCTGTAACTGTCTGCCTGTTCGTCTAAAAACTGCTTACCTTTCATCTTGCACCGAGTGAGCTCATTCCGTTCTTATCGAAAGTACAGAAACCTTGTGCACGGTTTCCCAGACCTCCACTACAAGGAGCTACTTTTCTGTGTGCAATTTTCCCATATTTGTTACTTCGCAATACTGAGCTCATTATATTTTCTCCTAACCACTATAGCAGTTATCAGCTTTCGAGGCCACAGATGCTTCCCTCCTCGAACAGTTTCCCACCGTGGAATTACACAAGGGTTACAAATATCAAACAGACACACTTTTGAGAATATGCTTGATTAATAATGTAATAGTAAAATATAATGCGTAATACTACGAAGTTGATTAGTAATGTAATGCTAGCAAAATATAAAGGATTAAAATATAATTCCCAACACTACTCGAATCATCAGACATCAGCACTAGTTAACCATACACACATCTCCACACACTGCTACTATTCATTTAAACATTTTATTTTACTCTCACACCATCACACAATATAGAATTTTCAACGTATACACAAAATGTGTAGGATGTACAATTCCCATACAGTAACTAACACTGAGATAACCTGTTAGCTAAACTAACCACTGTTTCTGTCCATCTGTAGAGTAACATTATGTATTTACATTGCCATCTTGTAATACAACTTAATACCAGCGTAGATTAAAATATTTATTTGCTCATTTGCCTTGTAGTGTGACAGATAAGTTATTCAGAGAGGTGGAGATGGACATGTCCCTCATTTACATACTGCAGAACCCAAATCAAAAAATTAAGAGATACAGCAGACAAGCAATACTGTGGATAGTTTGTATATTCCTTGACAAAGAAAACACCTCGTTTTGAATAAAATTAATTCCTATTAGTTACTCTAATTTGATCACTTTTTGTTCATCCTGGACGCCGAGCGTAATGTAGAGTAACATGGAGCACACACAATAATACATGGCAACAGAATAACAGCACAGGATAATACATGGAAATATATAAATGTAGTCTAAGGTCTCTGGATACATGAAGTAGCATTTGGTTGAATTTTCATCACGGTGTCATGGTTTAGCAGGATTATTTAATCCCTTACACATGTCCTGGGTACTCCTGCTGTCATCACGGTGCTGATGTCATTACTTATATTTAATCTTAATGCTTGGAGGACACTGCTATCATTTTCCTAAATATATATGTATGGCAAACATGGGGGATGGCATACATCAAACAGTACAGGGATCTATGCATTTAAACTTTTTTCTAAAGTCCTGATGGCACAGTGTATTATCAGGTGGTTATGTTACAGAGGCTGAATAGCACTGTGGCTCCATGACCCGCTGGTCCTATAATCTACGATAATGACCCTGTCCTTCATTAGAATAATGTCCAACTTGGTATCTCGTGGTTCGTGGGTCACCCAGAGGAGGAGTGACAGGATTAAAGATTACAGGGCATTCTCCACTACACAGCCGATTTGCTGGTGGTACATGTCATTCAGGGGTTTATCCAGCATTTGTTGGTTCATTCTTCTGTCTTTTCCCACAGACAAACACTCTCTGTATTACATCTACACGGCCCTCTCCAAACCTCTCTCTCTGCCGGGGATCTATGAGTTCACTGCTATGGGTCTGCTGGATGACAGGGAGATCGATTACTTCAACAGCCAGAACCAGACTAAGATTCCTATGCAGGACTGGATGAAAGACAAGATGCAGGCAGATTACTGGATCAAAGGCACCGACTCCCGCAAGAGCAAACAGCAGTGGTTTAAGGTCAATGTGGACATCCTGATGGAGCGCATGAGACACAACAAGTCTGGTTAGTAAACTCATTATGACAGTACAGATGTGTTCAGCGATCCTGGATGTGTTGTGCTAATAAATGTGATGGTCTTTATTGTCTTAGACCTTCATGTTCTGCAGTGGAGGCATGGCTGTGAGATTGATGACAGACATGACGTAAGAGGTTTGGATTTGTACAGCTATGATGGGGAGGACTTCCTCTCCTTCGACAGTTACAGAAGTCAGTGGATTGCTCCGGTACCAGCTGCTCAAGCTACCAAAAAGAAATGGGATGATGTGCCCATCCTGAACCAGTACACCAAGGGTTACCTGGAGAAAGAGTGTGTGGACTGGCTCACCAGGTTCATGGATTATGGAAAGGAATCGCTTAGTAAACATTGTAAGTCCCTCCTTCCATTGTTTTATGTTTAGAAAGTCTGAGGTTTTATTGTAGTCTGAAGCTTATCGTTTCTCTTTATACATTAACTACACATTTTACATTATTCCTCTATGAGTTTCAGTAAATAACTGTGATATGAAGTTGTCCTGACAATTGAGTGCTCATACATTGTCCATTAGCTACATGTAGTGGTAGGTTCAGCCATAGAGTCGTGTTTGAAGACAGCAGAATCCTGACTGTTACCTTTTCATGTCAACTAGCCACTGCACTGTGTAACATCCATAGTTGTTTACCAGTTCTCATGCTCATCATCTTGCTCATGTGTGCTACAATATCTTGACAGAAAAAGGACATAAAGACCCTTCTCTCCCCTCCCTTCAGCTCCACAGACACACAGAAATGTATCTAATCCTTTTCGTACAGCTCTGTGCCTGCAGCAGGAGGAGGTTTGAGAGTGCTGCCTTCATGTGGGCTACAATCTCGTCATGTATGTAATTTCTGCTAATATATATTTTTTCTTCAGCTCCACCGAACGTTCATGCATTTGCAAAGAAATGTGTGAGTGACCCCAACAAGCTGACCCTGACCTGCATGGCCACGGGCTTCTACCCTAAAGATGTGATGATGAGTGTGAGGAAGTACCGCACCTCTCTACCTGAAGACATGTTAACATCCTCAGGAGTCAGACCCAATGATGATGGGACCTACCAAATGAGGAAGAGTGTGGAGATCTTGGAGAACGAAAAAGCAGATTATGATTGTTATGTGACCCACAGTAGTCTCAAAGAACCAATCAGTAAAAAATGGGGTAAATATAGTGATGCTGAGAATCATTTTACTTGCACAGTCAAAAAAACATAGGTCCATAAAGTTTATTAAAAGGTTCAGTAATGTTTCTTAAATGTAATAGGTTCAGGAAAGAATGCAGATACAGAGGCATATCCGTTTAGTTACAATGAACATATATTTTAATGGCGCAGTGAGCACCGAAACAACGGAGATATATAACACACAACGGGGAAGTTGACTCAAACAAAGGCGAGCACGGATCAAAACGTAGACGCACATTAAATAAACAAACATAAGACCCAAATGTGATGCATTACAATAACAAGACAGGTGTGACAAATGAACACGCACACGTAACCACACCCACAGGAAATACATACATGGACATGAACAGATGCACACTACACACACACCCAGAGGCAGGGGTCAGGGGCTGTACTGTGACATTAAAAGGCTGCAATCAAGAGTAAAACCTATTTTAAATTTGTAAATGTAATGTTTGGTACTGAACATTATGGCATCTTTAATTTGATTATTGCTTTTTCTAGATGGAAAATGTAATGACTGTTCAGAAGAGGTAATCGTGGGTGGTGTTATTGGAGCAGTGATTGGAATTCTGGCCACACTGGCTGTGGTTGGTGTGGTCATCTATGTCCTTAAACACAGAGGCCTAATCTGTGGTGAGTAGAACTACAGAATTACACATGCTCTGTACTCCCTAGAAGGTTTTGGTATGTGTGTGTGTGTATGTATATGTGTGTATGTATATATACACATAAAGTAAAGTGAAGTTTAAATATCAAATTAAAAATCTAATTTTTGCTTTATTTCTTGTGGCTTTCTAAGGCAATGATGTATCAAATGGGTCCAGCCCTGCTTGTCGATATAATGTAGTAGCTCTTGGTAAGTGGGTTTATGATAAACTTTACAAAATGTCTTGACCTGTTTCACCAAATGATATTAGCATTAGTAGTAACACAGAACACTCGCACGGTCAAACACAAAAGGAAAATTGACATAGACTAACACACTTAAATACATAGACACAAACAAGACAGGTGCAAACATGATGAGACAAGGTACAGGTGACATACCTGGAAAAACACTGACTCACATGCACATACCAGAACACACACGGAAGTACATATATGGACATAGATGGACGCAACAAACACACAGACACACCTGAAGGGAGGAGTCAGGGGCTGCACTGTATTTAAACATGGACCTGATCCCTTTGGGGTTAAGGGGTTTAGGTTTAATGGGTTTTGCAGGTTTTTCAGGTTTTACAGTTGCTGTGATTAGTGATTCTGACTCTAGTAATGATATTATGATTTCATTTGTTTAAACATTTAATTTGTTTCCTTTTGCATTCCTGTGGACTGTATCTTAATTGTCCTCATATGATCCCCTTTTGTAGCCAATGGAACAGCCAATGGAACAGCCAATGGAACAGCCAATGGAGCAGCATAGTGACTTAAAATATGATGCTGAAACTGAATTCTGATGGTACACCACTTTTATTGATATGTATATGAATTATAAGTGTAAATCTTACAAGTATCCTACATGGTTCTTTGTGTAGCAGAGCTGATTGGCCTCATCTTAATCAAGCACTGAAACTTTAAATGATAATCTTGTAGGAAAAACAAACCACTGCCTTGTGTAAAACTATCTATCTGTGCTATATAAAACTATCTATATCTGTGCTATCTAAAACAATCCATCTGTGCTATCTAAAACTATACACAATCTAAAACTATCTGTGCTATCTAAAACTATATCTGTGCTATCTAAAACTATCCATCTGTGCTATCTAAAACTATCTGTGCTATATAAAACTCCATCTGTGCTATCTAAAACTATGTATATCTGTGCTATCTGAAACTATCTGTGCTATCTAAAACTATCCATCTGTGCTATCTAAAACTATACACAATCTAAAACTATCTGTGCTATCTAAAACTATCTGTGCTATATAAAACTCCATCTGTGCTATCTAAAACTATCTATATCTGTGCTATCTGAAACTATCTGTGCTATCTGAAACTATCCATCTGTGCTATCTAAAACTATCTGTGCTACGTAAAACACTATATATCTGTGCTATCTGAAACTATATCTGCTATCTGAAACTATATATGTGTGCTATCTGAAACTATCTGTGCTATCTAAAACTCTGCTATCTAAAACTATACAGTATGTCTGTGCTATCTAAAACTAACTGCTATCTAAATCTGTCTGTGCTATCTAAAACTAACTGCTATCTAAAACTGTCTGTCTGTGCTATCTAAACCTGTCTGTGCTATCTAAACCTGTCTGTGCTGTCTAAAACACCTTCATTCTTCCTTTCCAGTGGCGTGAGGGTGCAGGTGGACTGCAGACTGAACACGCCCTGAACCTGAGGACTCTGCTGACTTTGGTGTTGAGTATTTTCTGTTGTTGAGTTGAATGATTTATAAAGCCTGTTACTCAAGACTTTTTGCTGTTCATCGCTGACATCAGGTGCTTTTAAGGTTTTAGTTCAGTATGTTTTCTTAATAATCGGTGTACATAACACAGTGGCCCTTAATCATCAAAGTGAACTATCAGGAATGATGTATGAACTACTGAACACATGATGTGTCACTGATAGTGATTCATGATTTAAGCACAGTGGATGAATCACCTTCATGCCCATGGAAACACATGTTCCAGATCCTTATGATATGTAAATTACATGCATTAGTTCATCCTTATATGGACAATTGGTACACAACATAATTTATGTAAGTCACACTAGGTCATTAAAAGATAGGAATACACACAATGCAGTAAATGTGAGTGAAGCATCCACTGTATCCTGTGGTGGTCTGAGGTCACTGAGCATATCAGCTCTTTATCTGACTCAAAACATGAGCCACAAGGATTTGAAATAAAATAAACATCAGTTTCTACTGACAAAAACACCCTTTAATGGTTAAATGCTCAAGCACTTTTCTGTGTTCAGTAAGTAATCAAGGCCAAAGTAGCTGATAAAGATAATTGGGGACTAATTTCATTTCATGTTTAATGAGCAGTTACATGTATTTTTACAGCATTAAAACTGATTGACACTGTTGACACCTGCTATTGACATCTCACCCTGTGACGATTTTAAGATGTTTCAATAGTGTTTCATGTGCATTTAAATTAACAATCTGACCAGATGTGAGTTCACCAGATGTAGACTGAGCATTTGCCTCAATTACCACGTAGACCAGGATGTGAGTACAGACAATGCAAAGATGGGGAGAGAAAACTTTCATTTACATTTGATGATCTGACCACTTGCAACTTTGATGAGTAAGGGCCAGTATCTTTGCTCTCAACAGTGCCACAGCCACTTTGAACTTTGTTACTGATTTCAAGTTGCTTTTTAGTGTTTAATGCTGATTGAGCATGAGGAGAGTCATCTGTGTACTGCATTTGGGCATTTCAAAGCTTTAATAGCATTTCATGTTTCATTATATGTAGTAGTAATAATGTATGGATTCTCTTGTAATAATGTTTTATAAAACGTTTGAGGAGCACAGATTGTTTTCCTTTTACTGGCTTTTGTCATTAATAAAGTTTGTTCATTAAATTCACCATGTACCCCTGTATAAATACAAGTAGAAAGTGGAAAAGAAGGAATGTCCCATCCGTCACATGACATGACAGACGGATAACAGAACCTGAGCGTTCCTCCTGCAGCAGTAAAGACACCTTACTTGTCAGCGTCCCCAAACAGGTCCAGCTGAAGAAATTGCCTTTGTGGGAATGGGAAAGAGGCGTGGCCAGGATGAAAGAGGAGGAGCTACAGTTCAATAGCATTCAGTGACAGAAATATGCACAGCCAATCAGGTCACAGGACATTTTCATTCAGCCTCTCAGAATCCAGTACACAGTAAAATAACATGTCAAATCCACTCTGTGTTAATTGTAACACTTAATGCATTCAACTTGTGTCCATGTAATTAACCTATTGGGGAGTGTGTATGAAAAGGAAACTCCTCTCTGCTGCACCCAAAGTGATCGATCACCAGTGGGTGGCGCCAGAGCGAACTAGTAACTCATTGAATCATAGATGTAGATCAGAGATAAATAAACTAGATTTTTTTCAGCGTGAGAAATCGAATGTATGGCGTGTGAGCGTGTGAAGACAGTCAAATGCGTGTCTCATGCTCATTGCGTGAGAGTTGGCAACCCTGCATCTGCCTTGGCCATCAAACAAAAATGGCAGACGTACTGTGCACTGACCTAGTAAAGTCAAGAATGGACTGCATTCCTAAAATGTCTCCTGTAATTTGATTTATCATGGCATATACTTTGTCAGAGGATATAGACAAACACTCCCTCGCTTTCAAGCTTTTTAAGGTTAGAACTCAAGGGATCCAGAATAAAATTAAATAAATGTTTCTTTAAATCTTAGCAACGAATAATGATATTCAGTGTATATTCTGCACTACAGAATTGAATTTTGGAGGCAAATTTTGTAACAAAGGTAGCCTATGAATGCCGAGTATAGACCCAAGAGGACTGGCTGTCTCAAAATCATGATAATAGAGTTGAATTTGAAAGACATTTGTGAATTTTGAGAACAATGGATAGGTCCTACCGTAACACCCATCACTAAAGTCTTTGGTATATACAATAGATGAGATGGATCCTACATTAACACCCATCACTAAAGTCTTTGGTATATGCTTACAATAGATGAGATGGATCCTACAGTGATGTTACGTTACAGCCCCGGACCCCTCTCTTCGGGCGTGTGTAAGTGTAGTCCGTGTCTATATATGTACTTCCCGTGGGTGTGGTTGTGTGTGTTCACATGTCTCATTAGTCTAATGTGCTTCACGCGGTGCTTGTTAGGCGTTATGTATATATTGTGTGTGTTAGTCTTGTCCTGTGCTCGTCTTTGTGAGTCCCTTCTCTGTTACATGTTGCGTGTGCAGCTAGCAGTGTTTCCCTAGTCACTGTAGCTGATACTCGTCTGCATCCACAAACCCTCGCACGTTACAAGTAACATCCATCACTAAAGTATTTGGTATATGCTTACAATAGATGAGATGGGTCCTACAGTGACACCCATTACAAAAGTATTTGGTATATATTTACAATAGATGAGATGGGTCCTTCAGCAACAGTATATATTTAGAATAGATGAGATGCAGTTTGTGAACATGAATTTCAGAATCTCCAAAATAGAAATGTATATATACACTACCAGTCAGACACAACTAAATGTATGTTCTAGTAAAGTAAATTGCTTATTTATAAATTATAAATTATGCTTGTTTATAAGATAAGATATATATAATTTGGTAAAGGTGTTATATATGAATTAATTCTCAACACACACAATTTTAAATGCCCGCTCAGTTTTATTTCAGAACTTTAGTTCCTCAATGTACAAGGTCTCTGCATGTGTGTGAATGTCTTCAGCACTGATGGAGAAGCATCATAGGTGCTGCTATGAACCTGGTTAACAGAACACCAAGAGTGTGCAACACTTACATCAATATATAGGATAGTTACTTCAAATAATCTAATATTTGTTCATTAGAACATAATAACGTGTTATTTAATTGCTTTGGTATCTCAGAAGGGTTGTCTAATCTCAGAAGGGTTGTGTCTGAGTGACTAGTTGCATATGACGCATTGCATCTAAAACAAACCATACTGGAGAGCTTTACCTGTTACACACCTTATTGTCCAGTAGTTCTGCATGCATCTCTTTAAACAGTTGTTTGAATGAAAGTGCAGAAATTATATAGCATCATATGAAAATTAAAAACAACATGTGCTTCAAAAAGCTCATCAAATGCTCTGAGGGAACCAACTGCTCCACAGGGAGTGAGGACTGCAGAAGCGGCTGATCCACCTCTGACTGCTCCCACGGCAGGGAGGAGGAGGAGCTGCTGCCCTCCTCTTTGCTGATGTTCATTAATGCAGTTACAGGACTATTAAAACGTGATATAGGCAAACTATGAATCATTCAGGTTGTACATAACAATCTTAACCAGCAGGGGTCAGTATTCTTGACCCACAGGAGGATGTTGAACGTGCGGGAGCTCTCAGTACAATGTGCAGTGTGATATTCTTTTGTTTTTGATTTTTAACTGTTTGCTCATTGTAGATACTCACAAGGCTGGCACCCATTATCCACACCCATTATCCACACCCAGTCAAAGCTTGAAGTAGTTCTACTGAATGCACTGAGTGCCTTTTGTCATTGTCATCTGTAACAACATTAACAGTACTTGAGAATTATGTCATTTAATTATTTAGTTTTAGTAAAGGAAGAGTCCCAACAAGCAATTAAGGAGAGAACGCTATCAGCCTTCCAATCAGATTCCACAGCCCTCCACTTTATTCAGCCAATCGGGTTCCACAGCTTTCCACCTCAGGCAGCCAATCAGGACTGGACTATAGCACGCTAAGCAGTACAGGTGAGTTTTTTTGAAACATGAAGATGTTCTTTGCTGTTCCAAAGCTTCGGCAGCCTCACGCAGAAGCTGGGACACTGTTTTATTTATTTGCAGTTATACCCGCCAACATGCGCAACACGACTCCAGTCCTGATTGACTGCCGGAGGTGGAAAGCTGTGGAACCCGATTGGCTGAATAAAGTGGAGGGCTGATGGGATCTAATTTGACTATAATTTGACTATAGTGGAAGACCATGGAAATGAAAATGCATTGTGCTCGGATTGCATTTTCAAAATGCATTTTGACACAGTTTGAGCGCTGTTGGTATCGTAATGTTATTGCAAACAGGGGTGGCGCTATTTCTCCATTAACATTTGAATATTGACATCTTTTTAGCGTGGTGGTGAGGTTGAAAATTACAAACGCGTTATCACGAAATGCAAAGCATATTAAGCGAATAGCATTTTAAGTATAATTTTAAAACAACCTTTGCATGATCACATGAACTTGATAATTTCAATCGGGAAATACATTTTCATTTCATTAAAGGCACAAATAAAGCATCAAAATGTATGTGTAAATGAAATAGGAATAGACGTCTATCACATTGCAAATGTAAATGGAATTATTGCATTTGAATTTGAAGCTCAAAGTTGCTTGTATGAGTGGAACATGTAAATGCAAATGCGTATTACATTTTCAATTTAATATTAACACTGAATAACTTCCATAGTCCACCAGATGTCACCGTCACAGCTTTGATCTTTTTCAGCACAATTGTTAGGAAAGTCTCGGTGCTTCATGAGGCTTCACTTGCCCGTCACTAGGGAATAGTGGGGAACTGGGGGATAGTTTAAACTTTCTACCCTTACTTGTTGTAAAGTAAGGACACAACAAGGCCACGCAAGCTTGCGATCTCATGTGATTTAGTTAGGGTAACCCCTGTGATTTATTAAGGGTCACTCCTGTGAATATAGTTAGGGTCACTCCTCTGATTTAGTTAGGGTCACTCCTGTGATTTATGAAGGGTCACTCCTGTGATTTATGAAGGGTCACTCCTGTGATTTAGTTAGGGTCACCCCTGTGATTTATTAAGGGTCACTCCTGTGAATATAGTTAGGGTCACTCCTCTGATTTAGTTAGGGTCACTCCTGTGATTTATGAAGGGTCACTCCTGTGATTTATGAAGGGTCACTCCTGTGATTTAGTAAGGGTCACTCTTATGTGATTTATTCCGTTTCAGCCATTACAGCATTTACAGTGCCGTTTGATCGGTCAGCAGCTGACCCACATATTGCATTAGAGTGCAGCCTACACATGAGACTTTTGAAGTACTTTCCAGTTTAACGTTGTTAACTTGTAACGTGCCGGTACTCGTTGGTCATTGCATAATTAGGTGTTCATTAGTAGCCTCCAGCCTTCTTCGGTAAGTTCATTTAACAGTATCTATTGTTTAACTTTATCGATACTTTTGGAAGGCAAATTCTCCTGGCCAGCAATCAACGACTGACGGCTTCGCTTCACGCCCATACAACTAAACTAGATGACACATTAGCCACCCAGCAGTGAAAGCAGACGCATTAGGGTCTTTGTAGGCCTGTTGCGTGTTGGAGGTAATCTTCAAAGATAAAAGTCAGCTTCATGAATATGTTTATAGACGAATAGCGGCGGCGTAATCTGCTAGCTAATGCCAGGATACTAGAATCGCCAACTGGCATAACTGGCCACTATGCACCAGAATGCTGGATTTTGCATATAAAAATCCGTGGGGGGTGCAAAGCGCGTTCTCCAACGTCCCTTTTCAGGATTACACGACTGTTGTGCAAGTAATAAACTGCTCTATGTTCTCAAAAAGCTATGTTTGTTTTGTTTTTTCCCCTTCTTTCTCTTTCTCTCTTTAGTCAGTCGTCATTAACTATGTATCAAATCGGCGCTGGCCTTTTAAGAATTTTACGACAGTTTGCACTTTATGCACTTTCTGGCTCTTGTCGCTTTACGTTCAAAACAAAGAGCTCCCATAGAAACGTACAGGCACGTTTTAGCGCGAGCGCTGCAGCGAACTCCAGCTGCGTTTGTGGTTTTAGTTCCGCGCGTCGAGTCTCCTGTTGGGTCCCGTTAGTGGTGTGATCGACCGGCCCGGTGCTCTTACCTGCGTGCAGACCGGTTCGTGAATACGACACGAGAGAAAGACACTCTCATGTTAAAACACTAGCATGGCTGATCCGGTGTCGGGTACGCCGTGAGCGCGCCTTTCTGCCCCAGCAGAGGGTCATCAGCTCGCTTTTGTCCTGTAAATGCGTCAGAGGGGCATTAAGGCCGCAGCTCTATTGCACATTAGCATAGAAGCCGTGTATTTTTTTGTGTCAGCTGTTGTTACCACATCTGGGGTTTAAGTTTTAGGTGAGTAACTAATGTACGATTTGTATTTGATTACATTTGGCCTGTTTGGCTTTTTTGCTGACACTCCTATGCAGAGCAACTTTTGTCATCTACTCATAGTTTGTATCTGTCGATTTGTTAAAGTGCTTCACGCAGCTAGTAACATTTAGTTGGTTACATGAAGGACATCTGTCCTAATGTCCTTTTTCTCTGGAAATGTTATGTACTTCACTGGAAATTTCAATAAATCCCCACTCGCTTTTGTGTGTGTGTATAACATGCTAAGTACCTCAAAATCTCTCTCTCTCTCTCTCTCTCTCTCTCTCTATATATATATATATATATATATATATATATATATATATATATATATATATATGTGTGTGTGGAAAGAGAGGGATTGTGAGGTACTTAGCATGCGTGTTTCTCATGTCTGTGGTGCATCACAGATTTGCATGTGTGAACGTCGCATGTGCATATGTGCTGCGTGAGGAGCGGTGCAGATTCACACCTGTGTGGGCTGCTGTAGGTGTGGCCTTCTGAGTCAGCATAAAAGCCGACACACAAACACGGGTGAATCATTCGTCTTCTTCCAGAGTAAACGGGGACTGAGATGGAGTACAAGAGGATCTGCAGCCCTCTGCAAACGCTGGCGTTCCTCAGCTCCGTGGACGACTGTGAGTCTGACGGTGGAGAGGGACGATCTTTTGAGGCAGAAGACGATTCTGACGTAGAGTTGCACTTAGCACTGTCGACAGATGAGGAAGCTGGTGATACATCGGATGAAGAGAACTGTCCTCCAGCAAAGAAGCGCTTGGTAACGCAGGACAACTCGTCTGCGCCAAGCATAAAAGCAAAAGATGGCACAGTTTGGGAGAAGATAGATGTGGAACATGTCCGTGAATCCAGCACGGTCGCTACGTTCAGTGAGACTGCAGGGCCTACAGAGCATGCAAAGGTATTGTCGTTGTTTTTGCTGGTATTTATACAAAAAATGTTGAATTTTGAATATTTATTATGCATAATTAACATTTACTTTCTCACTTCCCGTCATATAGTGCAAGATAACAAGTAGACTGCAGAGCTTTCTCTGTTTGATCGACTTGGAGATGTTGAGGATCATCACGGACTGCACGGTCCATGAAGCCCGCAGATCAGACAACACGTGGCGCCTGTCTGTGAGCGAGCTGATGGCGTTCGTGGCGGTGCTGTTTCTACGGGCAACGCTCTGCCCCGTTGGAGCCATGATCGAGTCTTGGTCTGAAAAGTATGCCATACCTGCGATCAAGAACACAATGTCCCGCGACCGCTATAAGGAAATCATGCGGCATCTGCGCTTCGACGACAAGGACACCCGCGCGGAACGTGTGAAGAGCGACAGATTTGCTGCGATTTCAGACGTCTGGCAACGTTTCATACGTAACTGTAATCTGTGTTACAAACCAGGGCAGCACATCACGGTGGACGAGCAGCTGTTTCCTACCAAGGTCCGCTGTCCTTTCCTGCAGTACAGCGCAACGGCTCCGGAAAGATTTGGCATAAAGTTTTGGGCTGTTAGTGATTTGAAGACAAAATATATGTGCAGTGCTGCTCCGCATTTAGGAAGGGACGGCAGTCTTCCCAAGGGGGAGCGAGTGTCTGACAGCGTTGTCTCAAAACTTTTGGAACCCTTCATGGACAAAGGCAGGACTGTCATCACAGACAGCAGCTCCACCTCCTTCTCCCTGGCTAGCGGTCTGCTGGAACGCAGCACAACTCTGCTTGGTGCCATCGACACAAGTCAACAGGAGGTTCCATCTCCTGCCAGGAATCTCAAAGGACGCAAGGAGTTCTCCACAGAGGTGTACAGGTCTGGCGGCGCCACTCTGACAGTGTACGTGCCCCGCAAAAACAAGTCCGTCTGTGTCCTCAGCACGACGCACCAGCACGTGCAGACAGGAAGTGGGCAGAAACGGATGCCGAACACGGTGGCGGACTACAGCCGCATTAAGGTACGTGTGCAGAAATAACCTACTGACTTTATTTCTTTGTGTCACGTCAATTTATCCAACACGTAACACTCCCTTCTGAACTCTTGCAGAGCGGCGTGGACCATAAGGCGTGTGCGTATACGGTGCGCGCAGGAACACACCGGTGGCCCGTAGCGGTGTTCTATAACATGCTTGACCTGGCAGTGATGAACGCTCACATCTTGTACGAGGCGTGCACGGGCTCCACAGAGAGGAGGAGGGACTTCATGCACAGCCTCGCAGAGGAGCTGCGCAGTCGTTTCCAGCAGGAAAAGGTGATGGCGGAGAAACAGCGCCTCCCCCTGGCCCCTGGGAAAAAGACACAGTGCCAGGTGCGGAGCAACTGCCACAGGAACCACAGCACAGAGCGCTGCACACAGTGTGGCAAGTACACCTGCCGCAAATGCAGGAAGGACGGACCCTGGGTGTGCAGCAGGTGCTAGCTGTGGTGCTGGCTGTGGTGCTAGCTGTGGTGCTGGCTGTGGTGCTAGCTGTGATAATACCTCGTAATAAAATGGTGTGCGACATGCGTGTGTGTTTTGTCCTTATTGTTTTTTCTGTATTTTGTACTGAGCAGTATTCAAACCAGAGGGTTATTCACCAGGGCAATTCAATGACTTTCCCACCGCCCCAAAGGCCTGGTAGAGTTGTTCATGTCCCTAATGATCCACCAAATGGGCAGAGCGCCTGCAAATGGCAGAGCCAACGTGTTGAGTTAGTGGTTTACATAAAACACGTTAGCTAAGTGGGATAGCGAATTTAGGCTAAAGCGCGTTGTGGACAAACCTCATGACTTTTACTCTGGGCTTCTTTAGTGGTGGCAAACTGAAGCTTTCTGAAGCACTGAACCATTGTTCCTAACTGTCAAATAAAGCTACAGTGCATCTGGTGGCCAAAACTACAAAGTGCTTTGTGTATCTGGTGGACAGGATTGTATTTAGGCCTACAGCTTTAAAACTTCCAGTGCATATAAAATGATTTATTGTTTTGTTGTCTTGTGTTTGTGTCTGCAGTGCCAGACCACTGACCCCATGAACATTAGGGGTCAATCAAAAACCCTTCCGTTTAGGACGGGACCTTTAGAAACAGTCCCACCAACCAGTGTTTCAGTAACCATAAAGGCTTCAGACGCCATGTCAGTAGTCCATACGTAATTCCTGATAGTTCAGGGACACATAAGGGAGTTATGTAAGGAAACAGAGCATCCCTGGTCTTAATGATGCTGATGTAGAAGTCTTTGTAACTGAGAGCAGCATCTACAGGTGAGACAGGGACGATTTAGTGTATGAATAAAACAAAAATGTGGGTTAGACCTTCAAAGATGCTCATTACATGAACAGTTCAGCGTCAGAGATTAGTGTGTAGCTCTGGCAGGTTTATGTGTAGTAGCGTAACTAAAATGGAGGACATAGGGTGACCACGGTTCTGCGGGTCTCTGAGCCATCACAGTCCACCCACGTCGTCACGACCCTCAGTGACCTCAGGAAGTGGCTGAATGTTTAAGTTCCCACTGAAAGTCAAGATCACAAATGTGTAAAACAGTTTTATAGGAGGCTGGGCTCATACTGTTACCCAGAATACATAATAACCAACCAGAGTCAGGGGGAATTTGTCATTTTTATTGATAAGTTTTCTCTGATCCATCAGCACAGCCATTGACATTTCCACCTGTGTAAAAAAAATCACACCAACTGCAGAACTTGAAGGAGTCAAATACAAGTTACATATCAAAATAAATAATCTTTAAATCAAGAAAAGGGAATTTGACGATAGCTAAGGTACAGTGCACAGGAATTTATTTACAAATTAAGAAAATCCAAAATATGGAATCTCGTTAGCATGTTTTAAATATTAGCATCTCATTAGCATGTTTTAAATATGGAATTTCATTAGCATGGTCAGGAACAGCAGCAGAAGAGGCTGGATGAGAATTTACTGAAATAAAGGTGAATGGAAACAAGGAGAAACAAGCACAACAAAGAACCTTCCGTGCAGAGCAACGCATCCAATCCACAGGAATATAATCCATGTTTTAAATACAGAATATTATAGGACAGTAGGACAGTGAAACACAGGGTTAGAAATGCAGCTACATAGTCAACGTCTGGTGAAACAGGCCAAGATATTTTGTATAGTTTGTCATAATCTCACTTACCACCAGTTCCTAAAGTATATGAACAACCATCGCTGGGTGCATCCGACACATCACTGCCCAAGAAAGCCACAAGAAATTAATTATTTGATATTTAAACTTTCTTTTCAACACACTGAGTTGAGTACACACTATACAGAATTTAACTGTGATTTAGTATACACTAAAGCAGGGGTTCTTAACCTTTTTGACCTCGGGGCCCAATTTGTTGAACATAAAGTGGCACAAGGCCCAGTCAGATTTTACCAATGTACGGATCAAAATTATAATTATTCTACGTTTTGGTTTAGTTTGTATTGTATTTGCATTATGACTAAAGTAAATACATTTACATTTTAAACGTAAAACTCCTGTCAAATAAGACATGATTATGACAAACATTTTTTTATATTGCAACCTGCCCATAACATTTATTTGAACAAATACAACGGTCAGTCAACAGACCACTCAGGCTTATGTACACAAAAATTGCTTTTTTTAACATAAAAATAGACAATTCAATAAATAAAATTGTGGTCATAAAATAAATAAATTCAAAATGTTTATTGTAAATGTTTCAAATTAAAAAAACTTTTAAAAATAAATTTGATAAAGTGCAAATGAAAATAAAGCCTTTTTAAACTTTTGCATGGCAGAACCAGAAACTGCTCTTCATATTAGTGATAAACAATAACAGTAGTAGTAGTTTGTCAAATAAATACATTCAAAATGTTTTAAATTAAATAAACTACAAATATAAATGTAATAAAATACAAATGAAAATATAGCTGCAAATATAGCAAACGTATTTTTTGACGAGTTGTCTTCATTTTTACCTTCTACTGTTCGTTTAAAATAGGTTTCCATTCTTAGTTGGTAGCAAAGGTTCATCTTCTATGTATTAAAAACATTGTTAAAACATCTGAGTGATGCACTACTGCAACTAGTGGTGAGAAAGTGGAGGATTAAGGCAGTTCTGAAGGCAAAAGGGGGTCCAACCCAGTACTAGCAAGGTGTACCTAATAAAGTGGCCGGTGAGTGTACACACACATCCAAACCTTTTAGGGAGCACAGAGCATGTGTAATTGTGAAGTTCTACTTACCAAAGTTTAGGTCTCTGTTTAAGGATGACCACACCAAACACAGCCAGTGTGACCAGAATTATAACCACTCCTGCAATAACGCCACCCTGGACTTTCTCTTCTGAACAGTCATTACATTTTCCATCTACAAAAACAATAATCAAAGCAAAGATGCTGTAATCTGCTCTATCAAACAGCTGTAATCTGCTCCATCAAACATTACATTTGCAGATGTAATGAAACATTTAATAATCTTTATTCAACTATGTCTTTCATTATAAATGTGAGTGAAATTATTCACTCACTCATTCAAATTATAACACATGATCACTATATTTACCCCATTTTTTACTGATTGGTTCTGTGAGACTACTGTGGGTCACATAACAGGTATAATCTGCTTTTTCGTTCTCCAAGATCTCCACACTCTTCCTCAGCTGGTAGGTGTCATCATCATTGGGTCTGACTCCTGAGGACATTAACATGTCTTCAGGTAGAGAGGTGCGGTACTTCCTCACACTCATCATCACATCTTTAGGGTAGAAGCCCGTGGCCAGGCAGGTGAGGGTCAGCTTGCCAGGGTCATTCACACATTTCTTCGCAAATGCATAAACATCCGGTGGAGCTGAAGTAAAAAAAATATGTATTAGCAGAAATTACATACATGACGAGATTACTGTAGCCCACATGAAGGCAGCACTCTCAAACCTCCTCCTGCTGCAGGCACAGAGCTGTACGAAAAGGATTGTATACATTTCTGTGTGTCTGGGGAGCTGAAGAGAGGGGAGAGAAGGGTCTTTATGTCCTTTTTCTGTCAAGATATTGTAGCACACATGAGCAAGATGATGAGCAAGAGAACTGGTAAACTATGGATGTTACACAGTGCAGTGGCTAGTTGACATGAAAAGGTGACAGTCAGGATGCTGATGTCTTCAAACACGACTCTATGGCTGAACCTACCACTACACGTATGTATTAGCAGGAATGACATACATGACGAGATTATGAACGCAACATGAACGCAACTCTCGGGAACTTCCTGCTGCAGCCACAGAGCTGTACGGACCGGATTAGACACGTTTCTGTGTGCTGCTACTTTGGTGTCGTTATTCTGGTTGTTCTCCCACACAGGGACACACGTTGAAAACCCTTTGGTGGAGAAACAACATTCATAAACACTGCACTGCAACCTCTCCTGCCATTTCTACCATGTTTTTTCATTTTGGAAAAATGAAATACTGACAGAACTGACAATGTCTGCCCCCTCTTACACTTTCAGTATTTGTCTTTGACCAGAACACATTATTTGTATTTATCAGTATGTAAAACCCCTACTGTCAGTAAAGCACTCAGCTACTGGTCAACTGGTGTTCCATTCATTTTCCAGTACAGTACTGGTCCATTATGAATTAATATTAGTATTGGTTCAGTGTGGTCATAGTCCCCTCAGTGTGGTCGTAGTCCACTCACTGTGGTTATAGACCCCTCACTGTGGTTATAGAACCCTCACTGCGGCCATAGTCCCCTCACTGCGGTCATAGTCCCCTCACTGCGGTTGTAGTCCCCTCACTGCGGTTGTAGTCCCCTCACTGTGGTATCCCTTTTCTTTCCCTCCCCTTCCTTACTCCACCTCATCAGTATTCAGGTCCGGCTGGGAGGGTTTCCTTCCGGTTAGCATAAGTGTGTTAAAACCATAGAAAATATGCTAAAATATATGCTCTTACCCTGCAAACAGTGTGATCCACTTCCTGTCTCCTACCCTGCCCTGCTCTCCCTGAAGCACACACACACACACACGCACGCCACTGTGGTGTGGTGGATCCAGTATGTAATGACAACGATATCACTCAGCACCAACACATTACACACATGAACATACACTGAACCACAGATCACTCTTTGTGTTATTGGTAGGTAGGAGTGTATCAATCTAGCGAGCTAATGTTGTGTATCCTAGAGCTTTTAGCCATGCCCCTCTCCCCCACCATCACCCCTACAACTCTAGAATCGTCTCTGCTTGTTCGTATAACCCAGGGGGGCAGCCTGCCGGGATTTGTAACCACCCCTTACCGTGTAACACTTGTAACTTACCATGTACCATGTAACAAGTAACTGACACAGTAAAACAGAACATGACACATTAAACCAGTACTGTTCACTCCAAGAAAAGCACAAACGGTTTTGTGGAGCTTACAGTGTTTACTCAGCGATTCCTTTCCATAATCCATGAACCTGGTGAGCCAGTCCACACACTCTTTCTCCAGGTAGCCCTTGGTGTACTGGTTCAGGATGGGCACACCATCCCATTTTATTTTGGTAGCTTGAGCAGCTGGTACCGGAGCAATCCACTGACTTTTGGAACTGTCGAAGGAGAGGAAGTCCTCCCCATCATAGCTGTACAAATCCATGCCTTTCAGAAACTTTACTCCACCTGTGTCAATCTCACAGCCATGCCTCCACTGCAGAACATGAAGGTCTAAGACAATAAAGACCATCACATTTATTAGCACAACACATCCAGGATGGCTGGACACATCTGTACTGTCATAATGAGTTTACTAACCAGACTTGTTGTGTCTCATGCGCTCCATCAGGATGTCCACATTGACCTTAAACCACTGCTGTTTACTCTTGCGGGAGTCGGTGCCTTTGACCCAGTAATCTGCCTGCATCTTGTCTTTCATCCAGTCCTGCATAGGAATCTTAGTCTGGTTCTGGCTGTTGAAGTAATCGATCTCCCTGTCATCCAGCAGGCCCATAGCAGTGAACTCATAGATCCCCGGCAGAGAGAGAGGTTTGGAGAGGGCCGTGTAGATGTAATACAGAGAGTGTTTGTCTGTGGGAAAACACACGGCAGAAGAACAGAGAGGGAACTGTACCAAATGAGAGAAAGAGGGGGATGCAACGAAAACACATAGTCCACACACAACTCCACCCCACACACACTCAACACCACCCCCACACCCAGCACAGCTTGCTGCAGTAAAAGATCACGATGCTGATTACTGACGGCACATCCCAGCCATCTGTCTTGCCCAGCTAGATTATGTACACAATTCAATGACCTCATACGACCAACTGAATGAATATGCTCACATGCATCTGTTTCCCAGTTGTCCAGTGTACATATCTATATCTATACGTTAACCAGCACGCCTACTTCTGACATATCCAACGCTCCACCATTAGCCAACACTTATTCACTTATCGTTAGAGAATAACCAGTGTGCCTACTTCTATGGCAAGGAATAAAAGGAATAAAAGCTAAAAGGCCTTGCCATTAAGTCATGAATTATCCCTAGTAAAAATATAATTTTTGATATCAAGAATTACATTTTTACTAGTAAGAATGTAATTTTTACTAGTAAGAATTTAATATCCTGATATCAAGAAAAATAGGAATAAAAGCTAAAACGGTTTGTCATGTCCTTCTGTCATATCCAGCTGAATACATGACAAATGAACGGGAGAACCAGGAGGAGTCTACAGGGTGTTTATTTGCAGTAAGGGTTCAATCCCTGTTTGGCATGTGGCAACAGGAAGTGACACCTAGTGGCACATGCCGATTAGCCACTGGCACATGCCGATTAGAAGTGGCACATGCCGATTAGCCAGTGGCACATGCCGATTAGAAGTGGCAACCGCCAACGTACCGGCCTCTTAGAAGCGGCTCCGACCATCGCAAATGTCACCAGCCACTAGAAATCCATTTGTTATGCTGGCCAAAGTGCCATTTGTAGGATTTGTGGAAACTAAGATAGTTTATAACTTTTGTTTGTCAATTGTTCTACTCAGAGAAAATTACTCTGTCCTTAAATTAGACAAATTGTTCAATGACATTTTATATTACTTTGAAAATGTTTATGTTTTGTAAATATTTTAGCTAATTAAAATTTTCTCCCTAATATTATTTGCTGGAAGTGCTCAAGCGCAAACTCAAGAAAATCCCTGTGGTATAACTGGTGAACACATTCACCCTGTGGGTGAAAGATCCAAGTTTAAGACTTGGCAGGGATAGCTTGTTTGCCCGAAAAGCGTTTCTTATTAACAATGAACATTAAATGAACTAAAGTAAATGAACATTTCTTGTTTCATTGAGCAATTACTTATTTGTATATAAGCAACTATCTGTATTCAGGCTTGTGACACCACTTCACAGGTGACACTAATCTATTGGACCATTTAGGTGGTCAACCTCAAGATGTGTGCCTATTGTTATCCACAGAAGGCTCAATAGTATGTTTTTTTATTCAAAGAGGGAACATTTCATTCAAAAAATGTCATCCAATGCATAAAAACCCAATGTAACATTAGGACCTCTTTGTACATGCTAATGTCTGCATTCAGACAACACCTGACACTTAGCCGACCAGAGTGTCTTAATCTGTTGGGCCATTAATAGACCACTAAACTAGAATTACTAAAGCCACGATTTTTTTTTTCGTGAGGTACACAAGTCTTCCAGTGGACCACTCCCTGGCTGTAAAGCGATTAATGCATATTGTCTTGGTAATGACACAATGCACTGAAATCACCAACTCCAAAACCAACAGAAAGTTTGTAGAATACTTAAAATAGGCCTACCTATCATGACGCAGGGAAAGCAAAACAAGTTAATCTGTATAGCACTTTCATATACTGATGTTTGTTTAATTGTAATTCCATAATATACTCTTTTGTTGTTTGTTTATTCAGTAATAAATTTAAGTTCAATTACTTTTTAATTTTGTATTGTATCTGTAATTAATGACTAGCTGAGTCCACAACGTAAAAAGTCAAACAAGCAAATCTTTAAATGTAGTTTATTTAATTAAATGGCAAATAAATAGGGATACAATTACTGAATGCCAAAACCCGTGTGAGACATCTTTGTGCAGAGAGGTGTACCTGTAGACTTTGGTCTCCCAAGAATTAACTGAGAATAGTGTAAGAAATAGTGTGTACTAGCAAATTAAACAAATTGTTGATCACTAAATCTAGGCTCAAACTGGGCAAGCTGCAAATACAGACATCATGGGCCTATTTCTTGAGACATCAAAATAGGTGCCATTTAAAAAGTGCCATGAGTGAAAGCATGATGGCACAAACTTCCAGACTTCCAAACAATGCCTGGAACCACTCGCAGTGGCAGGTGCCACTCGGAGATTGACGGCTGGTGCTTTTAATTCAGTGCTGATTCTCACCCGATCTTTATCCTCGTTCTAATTATTTTATTCACTACTTGTTACACGCTAAGCAAATTAGCCAATAGTTAGGCTATTAATTGAAACCAGTACAAAGCTACTTTTCTCGTCTCCAAATCTTAATTACAATGCTCTCGTTAACTGTCTACCACTGTAGCCTAAGCCTACTGTATTGTACATTCGACATGTTATAGATGGCAAGCCGGCAGTCAGCTAGACTCGTTCACCCAACATAAATTAAAAACGTTATAAAACATTTTAGTTGCCACAAAACCTAAAAAAGGTACTTTGGCCAGCATACCAAATGGATTTCAAGTGGCTGGTGACATTGGCTGTTGCCACTACTAATCAACATGTGCCACTTCTAATCGGCATGTGCCACTGGCTAATCGGCATGTGCCGATTGCGGGTGACGCGTAGAGGTGGCAGATGCCGATTGTATCCAAGCGGTGCTACTCGCTCGCAGTGGTTTATATTACGCTGACGGCATAAAAAAAACACACATATACTCATAAACATAATAAATCATTCAATATATAATGCTTTCGGTAACTGTCTACCACTGTAGCCTAAGCCTGCTGTATTGTACATTCGACATGTTACAGATGGCAAGCCGGCTGTCAGCTAGAATCGTTCACCCGACATGAAATAGCAAACAAAAATTATAAATCTTAATTTCCACAAAACCAACAAACTGTACTTTGGCAAGCATACCAAATGGATTTCAAGTGGCTGGTGACATTGGCGATGGTCGGAGCCGCTTCTGAGAAGCCGGTTACGTTGGCGGTTGCCACTTCTAATCGGCATGTGCCACTTCTAATCGGCATGTGCCACTTCTAATCGGCATGTGCCACTTCTAATTGGCATGTGCCACTGGCTAATCGGCATGTGCCACTGGCTAATCGGCATGTGCCACTAGGTGTCACTTCCTGTTGCCACATGCCAAACAGGGACTGAACCCCCTCTCTTTATTTGAGCACTACGGGGATTTTTAAGCGGACCAAATAAGGCGATAAACGCAATGGATTTGGGAAAATATAGGACCGCGAAACTGTACAAGACTATACACGTAGCTAGTTTATAGTTGGCACCCGATACAAGCACAACTAATTTATTCAAGTAATAAGTTCTAGGAGTAGTCGCGTTTGTACACGCAGTTTAGGAAATTATGATGAAATAGTTTTTAATAAGCCAAAATTGTTTGAATCAATCTGTTTCCTCAACCCGTTTGAGGGTATTTAATTCACCATCTTATACTGTGTAGGCCACCATCATACCACATACAAAATATACGGAACAAACAAAAAGGAGAAAAACTAGGACCAGTAGGTTAATATTAATGCTAACTAATGCTAATATTAAGAATATTAGCAACGTCGCTCGAGGTCTGTTGATGTGGACCGTTTAAAAGCTATTGAAATAATTAGATAAAAACTCACCACCATAAATTGGTTCAAGGTAGAAATACCCATGTAAGAGTTGTATGGTGTTGTTCAGGATGCACTTTATGTAATACAACTTGTTTGGTGGTCTAATTCAAACCTGTTCGACGTAATGACATACTGTCTAACACAACTC
Organism: Brachyhypopomus occidentalis; assembly: GCA_020368025.1. Taxonomy (NCBI): domain Eukaryota; kingdom Metazoa; phylum Chordata; class Actinopteri; order Gymnotiformes; family Hypopomidae; genus Brachyhypopomus; species Brachyhypopomus occidentalis. Next base: position 939,227 of record JAGXOD010000101.1, read on the forward strand.
GTTTAAGAACTAGTATTATTCCCTTCGTCTCTTACCAGGTTATGTTTAATCTATTTTGGTGAATCGTTTTGAGACATACTGGATCATTTATCTCACCCGTAATAAAATCGCTTACTTATCACTAGGTAGTCGCGGCTTATATCACGGGTAAAGAGCTAAATGCTCTTTAAATGTCGCTAGCTAGCTAGGTATTTAGACAGAAACTAAGGCTTAAAAACCCTGATTAAAATCCCATTTAACACAACTTAGTTTCTATCTAAATAGCTAGCTAGGGGACTTAATAAAGCTCTTTAAATGTCGCTAGCTAACTACATTTAAAGAGCTTTACTACTTAAATCCTGTTCAACGTTATGAGAAACTATAACTCAACTGTTGTTAATTGTCTAAAAACCTAGAGTCCCTGCGTAAAACAATTCGTCACTTCCGTTGTGTTGTGGGCCACTTCCGTTGGGTTGTGGCTGGATTTGCAGCGTTTCTGAATTTGTAGCGCGTTTCCGAAATGTAGCGCACACGTTGTCATTTTGATGCATTTGCTTTGCGTTTTTGCAGTGCGTTTTTCGCTTGCTTCGCGATGGACTTTCAGGGCCACCGTACATTTGTAGACGGCGCTTTAGACGTTGCAGCGGTGACAGTAGTACATTTAAAATACGTATATTCAAGACGAAAACAAAGTTGTAGATGTTTATGTTGTGTTGGGAATTATATTTTAATCCTTTATATTTTGCTAGCATTACATTACTAATTAACTGCGTAGTATTAGGCATTATATTTTACTATTACATTATTAATCAAACTGCTTAGTATCAAAAGTGTCTGACAAGCATATTCTCAAAAGTGTGTGTGTTTGACATCTGTAACCCTTGTGTAATTCCACGGTGGGAAACTGTTCGAGGAGGGAAGTATCTGTGGCCTCGAGAGTTGATAACTGCTATAATGATTAGGAGAACAGAATGAGCTCACTCGGTGCAAGATGAAAGTTAAGGAGTTTTTAGACGAACATGCAAACAGTTTGTCCAAGAAGGACAAAATAAACTGATAACCAAAGACGGCACCATCTTCCACATAGAGGAACATGAGAGACTGTACTACCTGAAAACGGTAATTACACATGAACAATGCATTGATACATCAATTAACGACATGATGTCCAGGGATAAAGTGTGTTTAAGTTGTGATGTCAAAACATGGCATGAGATAATGGGACACAATAATGTTGATGATGTGTTGAAATTACCAAACATGGTAGAAGGCATGACCATTATTGGCAATGGACAATTAAACTGCAAAGTCTGTATTGAAGGAAAGTTTGTCAACCTTAGGAATAGAAAAGCGAGCACAAAAGCTAGTGAAGCTCTAGAGTTAGTGCACACTGACCTAGCAGGTCCTATTGAACCAACCTCTCAAGATGGTTATAGATATGCGATCTCATTCACAGATGATTTTTCTGGGGCAGTATCTGTTTACTTCCTGAAAAATAAGAGCGACACAACCGTAGCGACGGAAAAATTCCTTGCAGACAGTGCACCGTATGGTAGAATCAAATGCATAAGATCAGACAATGGCACAGAATATACATGCAGTGCGTTTCAGACACTCGTACGAGAAAAAGGTATAAGACATGAGACCTCATCCCCTTACTCTCCTCATCAAAATGGCACGGCCGAGAGACAATGGCGAACCATCTTTGAAATGGGAAGGTGTTTGTTAATAGAGAAAGGATTACCCAAGACTCTATGGCCATATGCTGTCCAAACTGCTGCTCACATTAGAAACAGATGCTACAATAACAGGATTGAATGTAGATTTTTGGAACAGAATGTTACGCATACAAATATGATCAAAAGAAACTGGATCCTAGAGGAGAGAAGGGAATATTCGTGGGTTATAGTAGGAACAGCCCAGCTTACCTCGTATACAAACCACAGACACAAAGGGTTTCAAAACACAGACTAGTAAAATTCATTAAGAAGGACTGTGTTGAACAGGAGACACAAACTGATGGAAATGACTCCTATACCCAAATGTACAGAGAGGGAAAACATAATGATGAGACTGTCGATTGTATACCACAGTCTGAAGAGAAAACTGAGAATCAAGTCCTTGACGACATTGAGAATGTAGACGCAGTTGATACAGAAGTGTCAAAAAATGGGGGAAACACAGTTATACAAGATAACGACAGTGATACAATACCTAGTCAAAAACACTACTATCCAGTAAGAGAAAAGAAAGTTCCAAAGTACTTAAATGATTATGTAACGTACTCCAAAGACAATAACACCAATGTGAGTGTTGATTGCTGTTACAGGGCTGTATGCGGCATCCCCCAAACCTACAGAGAAGCCCTTATGTCACCTGTAGCACAGAGATGGGAGCATGCTATGAAGGATGAGATTAACTCACTTGAAGAAAATAAGGCATTTGAGCTTACAATTTTACCTGAGGGCAGAAATATAGTGGGGGGAAGATGGGTATATGCCCTCAAAGAGAATGCAGAATCAGGAAACATCTTCAAAGCAAGGTATGTTGCAAAGGGATACAACCAGACAGAAGGGATTGACTACCATGAAACATTTGCTCCTACTGCAAACCTCACCTCAGTACGAGCATTAATGCAGATGGCTGCTCAAAAAAAACTTGGTGGTTCATCAGATGGACGTAAAAACTGCTTATCTGCACGCTCCGATTGAAGAGGACATATACTTAGAACAACCAGAGGGTTTTGAAAAGAAATCAGAGACTGGACACACATTAGTATGGAAGCTTCAGAAATCCCTCTATGGTTTGAAGCAATCCTGAAGGAACTGGTACAAACTTCTGAATGATTATTTGGAACAAAACAATTTTGAAAGAAATTTGGTTGACCACTGTGTGTACAGAAAACAGATTGAAAATGAGACAATAATAGTAATCATTTGGGTAGATGATTTAATCATTGCAGCAAGTGATAAACATCAGCTCAACCAGTTCAAAGAAACCATGAAGTCCAAATTTAACATGAAGGATCTAGGGAAGATATCATATTTTTTGGGTATTAAGTTTGAACAGAAAGAGGGAGAAATCAAAATGAACCAGAAAAGATACATCCTAAAATTGCTTGAAAAATTTGGAATGTCATCGTGTAAGCCCAGAGTTACACCGAGTGATCTAAAAATGGAATGGCATGGATGAGGAAGAAAACAACGAAATTGAAGACCCCAAAGAGTATCGTGAAATTGTTGGTAGCCTGATCTACGCAATGACCTGTACCAGACCAGACATAAGCTGGATAGTTAGTAAACTTTCACAAACACTAGCAAAACCAAAAACACAGGATTTAGTGGCGGCCAAGCATGTCATGAGATACCTAAAAGGTACGATAGATTACGAATTATCCTTCAGGAAAACAAATGAGGCTTTAAGCCTAATCGCATACAGCGATTCTGACTGGGCATCTTCTGTAGAGGACAGACGCAGTACTACAGGTTACTGTTTTAGTTTAACAGAACAAGGTCCAGCTATTTCCTGGAAATCCAAGAAACAACCTACAGTAGCACTATCCACATGCGAAGCTGAATACATTGGACTGGCAAACACTACTCAGGAAAGCATGTATCTAATTCAGCTGTTAAGTGGAATGGATAATGGAGTGTACTGTTATGCAAAAATTTATGGAGACAATCAGGGGGCTATTGCACTGAGTAAAAATCCAGTGGGCAGATCAAGATCCAAACACATTGATGTGAAATACCACTTCATCCGTGATGCAGTCAACGAGGGAGAAATACACATTCAATACTGTCCAACTGAAGACATGGTAGCTGATATACTGACAAAAGCTGTGTCAAAAATAAGAATGATCAAATTAAAAAATTTCCTGTTTGGGTATTAAATGTGTGTATTAAAGTACTCAACCAGAGGAGATGAGAACAAGTGGGGGTGTTGAGTTATATGTTCTCATCCATTAAACCGTATTATTATTATTATTTGATGTCCTGAGGATAATGATGTATCTATGGGGGACTTTTATTTTTATCTTTTATATCAGCCAGAATTATTTCTTCCCGCTCCTTTTTTGTTACGTATGACGTTTCGAGCTGACGTTCGACTCACACAAGAAAAAAGAGAAAAGAACGAGATCAGTACTGAGGGATTTTATGCTGCCGCGGATATTAATGTAAACTGTTCTGTTTAATACGGTTAATAAAGAAAAAACCTTTAAACCATTACATGGATGGACGATTGTAATATCTTGAATGTCAACATGGAAGGATCAGAAACCTTAACACCAGCGAAGGTCAGCGAGGGTGGGGGATACACTTTCTTTTTTAGCTATTTAAATCAGGCATATTTTGTCTGTCTCTCAGAGCTACACACGAAGCTGCACAAATAACTCAGAGTAGTTTAGTTCAGGCTTTTGCTGTGTACTCTCCGGACATGTCTGTATTTAACAGGTGTTGTGCCGAATTCCGACTCTCCGGCAGAATCCGACTCCCCTCGTTTGCACACGCATAAAGACGCTACAGATGATATTAGGGAGTATAATTTCGGCAGGCATTGTGTTGGCCTTGCCAATATTATACTCCCCTTATTAAAATAACCTTTGTTGAATGTAGAGACATGTGCTTCATATGGAATAGCCTACACCAAGATAAGTCTCATAAATTAAAAAATAATTAACCAGACATTTCAATCCTGTAAGTTACATTGAGCACTCTAGTTTTGTCCAAATTAGATATTTAGACAAATTTAGACATTACTGCCGTAATACTGCGAAGTCATGTGGTTAGAGGTGAACTTCGGTATAGCCAGTGTGTTTTTTATTTATATTATTTATCACCCTTGAGTCAGTGTGTCTTTGGACATAGATAATGATGTGCCGTTTACTGTGATGGATAATTAAAGTATAGCTCTTATTTATGCATAGAAACGTAAATCGCGAAAATAATCTGTAGCGTCTTTATGCGCGGGTAAACGAGTGGAGGCGGATTCTGCCGGAGAGTCACACCTGCTTCAATAAAAGGTCAATTGACACGAGACTGGTGACATATTCTTTTCCATCAAAGAACACGCTGCGCTAGGTAGAAGGAGAACAAGCGCCAGTTGCCAGAAATGAGAATTTGCACATTTTCCGGATACTCTCAAAGTTATTGAAGAAAGAATTCCGAATATGCGAACGTGAAATCAACTTTACCGCAGTGGACTATTCGATTTCTTTCGATATGAAGCTCTCTTAAAGACAACAGACATTTGCTTAACATTTTTTTCTAAATAGTTAAAACAGTTGCAAATATAACTTAATGTTTAGTTGCTGGACTGAAATACAAAGCCACGTGGATGTACAATAAATCACGCATTTCAAACGTGTTAAACACGCTTTACGTTAATCAAGTTGACTGTTATATTTGAACTTAAGCATTTGCAAGTGGATCCATATACTTACCACCCAGCGTTGGTAGAATAACGCCAAACATGAACAAAGACCAAACTGTAGAGTTAAACATCTATGAGGTTATTTCAGGTAGTGATGTGCGGATCGATAATGAAATATCGATACTTCCAATACCAGATCTTTATGCTTTAAAATCGATTCTCAAATTAAAATATCGATAATTTTGATACTTCAGGCAATTGAGCTAATGTATATAATTAACAGGAAGACAGTGGAAAGTAACTGAACTATTCTAAATCTTTTCTAAATGATACTGAGCGTGTCACTCAGCGCGTGTACTGAGATTCGAAACCCCAGTGTCATGTGACTGCTTTCGCTTTGCGCTTCATTGCTTCAAAATGTTTCGAAGCTTTTCATTGGCTCATCAGTGTTGGCTCACGGCGTTTCAATGCATTCTGAGCCAATGATAGCTTGACAGGTTTGAGAGATTTGAGTGGTTTGGTGCCATACCAGCTATATAAGATGTATCATTACACATCAACCTTAACCAGCATTTAACCCATAATATAATTTGTATTTATTCGATGGCTTAATCTGGAATGTGTTGAGTATTGGGGAGAGCATCTGCATATTTTATTGTAATGACAATATAATCATCATTTGGTATGAATGAACAATTCAACTTGAATGACAACTCAGACTTTTCTGAACTTTTATTGCTGTCACAGGATTGAAACAGTGCCACTGCTCCAGTGATGCTCTTTAGAGGGTGCTATGGCTTCAGTTGGCCACCAGATGTCACCGTCACTGAAGCCTTGAAGCTTCGAATCTTTTTCGGCACAATTGTTAGGAAAGTCTCGGTCTCGTCTGGGGAATGTCCAGATTGGATTGTGTACTCATAATACACAGAATGTTTATCTGTAGGAATCTGACATAAAAGGGCTCATCACTCCTGCCCATCTGACCTTGAAAACTTTTGTAAAGCATCAGGATCAGCTGCCCTTTCTCTGAGCCTTTATGTGCTTAAAATGCCCAGATGTAATGCAGCATTAGCCACACTGCTAGCAGTAGCATCTCACTAAATTAGCTTAGCAGTTCTAATCTTGATGCAGCTGATGGAGTTTTATGCTTGCCTTAAAAAACAAGTTTTATTTAACTGAATATAAAGACAGTCCCCTAAGATTACTGGAACAGATTTCCATCCACTGTCGTGGTGCGGATATGTAGACAGGCAGCATTGGTGAGAATGTGGTGTGGTGTTCATGGTGTTTATTTCTGGTTTGAATATCACTTTGTTCTTGTCTTTGTGTGTGTTACGCCCCCTCCTGGCAGTGCATGGTGTGACGCGTCCACACCACCTGGTGTCAGTTAGAGACTCTCATTCGGTTATTTCCTTTTTCTGCACATTTTTTACTCATGACATCCATGTCTGTGTGTTTGATTCCAAGTTATCTGAATGTACAGCAGTCTGTTTAAATTTAGTTTTTTTTTAAAATGTGCTTCAAAATAATAAATGAAGTTAAATGAGTAAACAATGCAAAGAGAAAGTCCATCGTTCTACAGAAGCAGCTTGTTTGACTGTAATGCCGGGGATGTCAGAGAGCGAAAAGGTGGACGCATTTGCTGAGAAGAGCAAGATTTATTAATCACAAATCCATAAACAGAGTCGGGGTCTCGGCCCAAAGTCATACCAGGGGAGCAGTCAGACCGAGAAACAAAACCGAGATGAAGGGATTTACCAGACATTATAAAAAAAGAACAAAATGAGTACAAAATGACAAAACCTGACAAAAAAACACAGACGCAAAGAACCAGGAATATCCAAAAAAACGCAAATGTAAACTACTAACAACAAAGCCCTCAACAATCAGAGAGTAAATAACACAGTCAATGAAACTAACCAGACACAGGTAGGAAGGAGCATCATGGGGCAGGTTAACACATGACCTGGGCGTAGCAGGGGAAACACATGGGAAACCAAAACATACACACATGGCTAGAAAAACAAGAGGTACACTTGACAGGTGGGGGCGGGGCTAGACTTGACAGGTGGGGGCGGGGCTAGACTTGACATTGACATGAAGAATTCTTGATTCGCCCAAGGCACCTTGGTGTATAAACTGCACATATGATTAGAGTGAAAATACTCTAATAGCAGATCATCCAGAAAGGTGGGAGCATGGTGACTGGAGCTTTGCACATACTGAATGGCATTACCTGGAAATGCCATAGACCTGACCCCCAAGATCAATGCCGTCTCCTTCATGTGGAGCTTCCTGCCAGTACCTGCTATGGAGGTCTTCACTAGCCCACGAGCACACAGCTGCCCAGCCCCACTGGGTAGAGGTGGGCAGGTGTACCGCTTGGTACCCTCCTGTCAATCTCCGCATCCCACTTCTGACACCAACGTGGTGTGTGCGAAGAAGGCTTGACAGAGGGCACCATGTTCTAATCCAGTCTCTTAATTGATTTTACACACGCTACAGCTCGTAAAAGCATGCAGTAAAGAACTGAACATGAAAATAGCAGAGGGGTGAATCAGTTAGTCAACCACTCCATGGTGAGCTAAGCCAAACCCCATGCTACCGGGTTAGCACTACGGAAACGCTCACTAACCAAACAATAATGCAGAGTAATTACAGCGTTTTATCAAGGTTTATTCCTCATGCTCTGGATATTTTTTCCTTGCGCACTGGGGGTTGGTACTCGATATAAAAGATGCTGTCAAAGGTTTATTACAAGGTTTTGTTCAGAAGGAAAAGAACACAAAGACTGATGAGAAGAACTGGAAGACAAGCGTTGTTCCATTACATATGAACATATAATCTAGTTTAATAAAAACATTTGCATGCTTTCATCTTTCTACATGTTTGAATCTTAAGGCTACATGCCAGTTGCTTAGCCTAAAGGTCTGGATACATGCTAGCAGCCTGAACGTTTGTGTGCTAGCCTAATATGAATCACTGTGTCAGTGGTATCAAACAGATGTTGATACCACTGGTATTTGCTACTGTGAGCTGTACACAAGACGCTGCTTCCATGTTATTACTGCTACTGAAGGATTTGCATCAGTGACATTTAGTAGTAAAGAAGAATGTGACAGCAGGCCAAAAATGCCAAAAATGTCACACGTGAGCTGACAGGCTTCAAGGTGTCTGGACCACTCGAATGCAGGATCCTCCAGTCTGGATAAAGAGACTGAGGGATGGCAGGAGGATGGGCCTGAAGATAGACACCTTCATCCAGATGGGTCTGAAAACGGACACCCTAATCCAGATGGGCCATAAAACAGACACCTTAATCCAGATGGGCCATAAATCAGACACCCTAATCCAGATGGGCCTGAAAAGGGACACCCTAATCCAGATGGGTCATAAAACAGACACCCTAATCCAGATGGGCCTGAAAACAGACACCCTAATCCAGATGGGCCATAAAACAGACACCCTAATCCAGATGGGCCTGAAGACGGACACCTTAATCCAGATGGGCCTGAAGACGGACACCCTAATCCAGATGGGCCTGAAAACAGACACCCTAATCCAGATGGGCCTGAAAAGGGACACCCTAATCCAGATGGGTCATAAAACAGACACCCTAATCCAGATGGGCCTGAAAACAGACACCCTAATCCAGATGGGCCTGAAAACAGACACCCTAATCCAGATGGGCCTGAAAACAGACACCCTAATCCAGATGGGTCTGAAAACAGACACCTTAATCCAGATGGGTCTGAAAACAGACACCTTAATCCAGATGGGTCTGAAAACAGACACCTTAATCCAGATGGGCCTGAAGACAGACACCTTAATCCAGATGGGCCTGAAGACGGACACCCTAATCCAGATGGGCCTGAAAACAGACACCCTAATCCAGACGGGCCTGAAGACTGATACCCTAATCCAGACGGGCCTGAAGACTGATACCCTAATCCAGATGGGGCATAAAACGGACACCCTAATCCAGATGGGGCATAAAACGGACACCCTAATCCAGATGGGTCTGAAAACAGACACCCTAATCCAGATGGGTCTGAAAACAGACACCCTAATCCAGATGGGTCTGAAAACAGACACCCTAATCCAGATGGGTCTGAAAACAGACACCCTAATCCAGATGGGCCTGAAAACAGACACCCTAATCCAGATGGGCCTGAAGACGGACACCCTAATCCAGATGGGCCTGAAGACGGACACCCTAATCCAGAAGGGCCTGAAGACGGACACCCTAATCCAGACGGGCCTGAAGACGGACACCCTAATCCAGATGGGTCTGAAAATAGACACCCTAATCCAGATGGGCCTGAAGACCCGACACCCTCATTCAGATGGATCTGTAGGTCCAGAGCTCTAGTTGGCCTGGGTCCATCCATTACTGAACCATCACCATTAAGCTCTGCAACACAGAGAAAGAGAGATATTACATGTATAGTATAATCTGTATGTTTTTGAGCAGTGACAATTATTTCAGTGCCTCACTCCAGCACACTGAATTGACTTTGGGATTGCAGAAATGTGACTTTTGATTCAAGGGTCTACATTCATATGATCTTAACCATATTTGACACCCTATTTATTTGTAACTCGTCAATTTTAAAGTATTAAAGCAACAAGTGATTCCTGACCAGCTGTAGCATAAAACATACAACTTACAACATGATTACAGATCACTTCCATAACCCTAGTGATGGTAAAATGGAATCATCCTGACTGCTGATGAAGGGATCACAAGCCTTCGCACCCACAGCTAAAGGACTTGACAAGTCTCTACTGTACGAGTCCTTTACTGCAGAGATGGTGTTGATCTGTCTGAACTGTGCAGAACAGTACATCACCTCTCTGTTAACACAAACTGTGCAATCAGGGCCGGTTCTGGCTAGATTTACGCCCTGGGGAAAGCCCCCCCCGCCCCACACAACCTGTACGACTCTCACTCCGCAGCAAGTGGACGTGACAGTGACACTCCACTAATGTGACCTGGAAATGAGCGGTAGTCGAGCGCTACGGTCAGACGCGAATGTATAAACCTGGCTTAACCCTCTACATAACCCCCAAAGCTGGAGAGTTTTGTTTTGAGGTTTTTTTTTTTTTGACGGCGCTCGTGCGCCCTCAAATAGATTGCGCCCTGGGCGGTCGCCCACATTGCCCATCTCAACCTGAATTGTAATGACACTTTTAGTGTATACAACCCTTTTACACTCATTAACACCCATTTTCCCATTAACAGAGAAAAGTGTTTTTAACACACCACACACAACAGAAGCTACCAGGACAGTTTCACCAGGTGATCAGGAGGTTGTGATTATGTCCTGCTGATGTTTGAGTGGTCAGGTTATTGAATGCTGATGAAATGCTGATGAGGTCATAATGTAGATATTGTGATGGTGATATTGTCCTAGTGACCCTGATGCTGGATCAAGTACTGAAACAGGTGGCTGTATGACTAACCTCATTCAAACAAACACAAGACCCTCATATTAAAGCTGGTATTTTGACCTTTAATGCTCTGGATATTTTTTCCTTGCGCACTGGGGGTTGGTACTCGATATAAAAGATGCTGTCAAAGGTTTATTACAAGGTTTTGTTCAGAAGGAAAAGAACACAAAGACTGATGAGAAGAACTGGAAGACAAGCGTTGTTCCATTACATATGAACATATAATCTAGTTTAATAAAAACATTTGCATGCTTTCATCTTTCTACATGTTTGAATCTTAAGGCTACATGCCAGTTGCTTAGCCTAAAGGTCTGGATACATGCTAGCAGCCTGAACGTTTGTGTGCTAGCCTAATATGAATCACTGTGTCAGTGGTATCAAACAGATGTTGATACCACTGGTATTTGCTACTGTGAGCTGTACACAAGACGCTGCTTCCATGTTATTACTGCTACTGAAGGATTTGCATCAGTGACATTTAGTAGTAAAGAAGAATGTGACAGCAGGCCAAAAATGCCAAAAATGTCACACGTGAGCTGACAGGCTTCAAGGTGTCTGGACCACTCGAATGCAGGATCCTCCAGTCTGGATAAAGAGACTGAGGGATGGCAGGAGGATGGGCCTGAAGATAGACACCTTCATCCAGATGGGTCTGAAAACGGACACCCTAATCCAGATGGGCCATAAAACAGACACCTTAATCCAGATGGGCCATAAATCAGACACCCTAATCCAGATGGGCCTGAAAAGGGACACCCTAATCCAGATGGGTCATAAAACAGACACCCTAATCCAGATGGGCCTGAAAACAGACACCCTAATCCAGATGGGCCATAAAACAGACACCCCTAATCCAGATGGGCCTGAAGACGGACACCTTAATCCAGATGGGCCTGAAGACGGACACCCTAATCCAGATGGGCCTGAAAACAGACACCCTAATCCAGATGGGCCTGAAAAGGGACACCCTAATCCAGATGGGCCTGAAAACAGACACCCTAATCCAGATGGGCCTGAAAACAGACACCCTAATCCAGATGGGCCTGAAAACAGACACCTAATCCAGATGGGTCTGAAAACAGACACCTTAATCCAGATGGGTCTGAAAACAGACACCTTAATCCAGATGGGTCTGAAAACAGACACCTTAATCCAGATGGGCCTGAAGACAGACACCTTAATCCAGATGGGCCTGAAGACGGACACCCTAATCCAGATGGGCCTGAAAACAGACACCCTAATCCAGACGGGCCTGAAGACTGATACCCTAATCCAGATGGGTCTGAAAATAGACACCCTAATCCAGATGGGGCATAAAACGGACACCCTAATCCAGATGGGTCTGAAAACAGACACCCTAATCCAGATGGGTCTGAAAACAGACACCCTAATCCAGATGGGTCTGAAAACAGACACCCTAATCCAGATGGGTCTGAAAACAGACACCCTAATCCAGATGGGCCTGAAAACAGACACCCTAATCCAGATGGGCCTGAAGACGGACACCCTAATCCAGATGGGCCTGAAGACGGACACCCTAATCCAGAAGGGCCTGAAGACGGACACCCTAATCCAGACGGGCCTGAAGACGGACACCCTAATCCAGATGGGTCTGAAAATAGACACCCTAATCCAGATGGGCCTGAAGACCGACACCCTCATTCAGATGGATCTGTAGGTCCAGAGCTCTAGTTGGCCTGGGTCCATCCATTACTGAACCATCACCATTAAGCTCTGCAACACAGAGAAAGAGAGATATTACATGTATAGTATAATCTGTATGTTTTTGAGCAGTGACAATTATTTCAGTGCCTCACTCCAGCACACTGAATTGACTTTGGGATTGCAGAAATGTGACTTTTGATTCAAGGGTCTACATTCATATGATCTTAACCATATTTGACACCCTATTTATTTGTAACTCGTCAATTTTAAAGTATTAAAGCAACAAGTGATTCCTGACCAGCTGTAGCATAAAACATACAACTTACAACATGATTACAGATCACTTCCATAACCCTAGTGATGGTAAAATGGAATCATCCTGACTGCTGATGAAGGGATCACAAGCCTTCGCACCCACAGCTAAAGGACTTGACAAGTCTCTACTGTACGAGTCCTTTACTGCAGAGATGGTGTTGATCTGTCTGAACTGTGCAGAACAGTACATCACCTCTCTGTTAACACAAACTGTGCAATCAGGGCCGGTTCTGGCTAGATTTACGCCCTGGGCGAAAGCCCCCCCCCCCCCACACAACCTGTATGACTCTCACTCCGCAGCAAGTGGACGTGACAGTGACACTCCACTAATGTGACCTGGAAATGAGCGGTAGTCGAGCGCTACGGTCAGACGCGAATGTATAAACCTGGCTTAACCCTCTACATAACCCCCAAAGCTGGAGAGTTTTGTTTTGAGGTTTTTTTTTTTTGACGGCGCTCGTGCGCCCTCAAATAGATTGCGCCCTGGGCGGTCGCCCACATTGCCCATCTCAACCTGAATTGTAATGACACTTTTAGTGTATACAACCCTTTTACACTCATTAACACCCATTTTCCCATTAACAGAGAAAAGTGTTTTTAACACACCACACACAACAGAAGCTACCAGGACAGTTTCACCAGGTGATCAGGAGGTTGTGATTATGTCCTGCTGATGTTTGAGTGGTCAGGTTATTGAATGCTGATGAAATGCTGATGAGGTCATAATGTAGATATTGTGATGGTGATATTGTCCTAGTGACCCTGATGCTGGATCAAGTACTGAAACAGGTGGCTGTATGACTAACCTCATTCAAACAAACACAAGACCCTCATATTAAAGCTGGTATTTTGACCTTTAACTTCAGTCTTTGTTTCATTTCACAGTGTGCTGTGACCAGCTCAACAAAAACGTACTGCAATTAAATCATCTGGGTTGTTGCTTCACGCAAACATCAGTTACATGCAGAAGTAACATCGCCAGAGGGTTTATGTTTATATTTCTCTCTCTCTCATTCTCCATTTCATATTTGTGTGTAATATGGGTTAATGTTTTCCAGAACAAATCCTTTAATCAAATAAAATGACAAACATCTCTCGCTCATTGATATAAGGTTTGACATTTTGCTCAACTTGCATGAACAGTGAGGGAGAAAGATCTAATATAGTATTAACAGATTTTGTGTTCACTATCTATAGGCACAGTAGTCACTGGCGTTAACTGACCAAGTGTAAACCCAACATACCTGTGGAAGCTGCAATGTACGTCGCATTTCCATTGCTGGTTGTGTATGTTTGTCCATTTCTGCCTGAAAGTCAGCAGAGAAAAAAACAGCAGAACTGTTGAACAGTTTGGATCACTGATCCTCTCATGTGCCATTGTGGTGATGTAAGCAGAGTGGGTAAGTGCTGCAGCCCTGGGCGCCTCACGTTTTCTATCTTCAGGGCCACAGTACAATGGAGACTTTTGTCTGGCAGCTGCCAACAACATTCTACACTTTATTGATGGCGGTGCAACAGAAAACAGAAGAAGCGAAGCTAAATGCTAACCCATATGAACCGGCCATTTCAAGTCTCTTCGTTGGCAACTCGCTGAATACAAGCAGTGTTGTGTCAGTTCACTACAAATGAAATGCTTCAATGTTCAGTTAATACTAATGAAGATGAAACTGGTTCACGTTCATTTGCTCCTTTTTTGCCTCTTCTGGCATCCAGCACAGGCAGGTCTACTTGTTGAGCTCCCACAGTGGCGTCCAGCACAGGCAAGTCTACTTGTTGAGCTCCCACAGTGGCGTCCAGCACAGGCAGGTCTACTTGTTGAGCTCCCACAGTGGCATCCAGCACAGGCAGGTCTACTTGTTGGGAAGTAAAGGCAGCAGGTCCTGTACACGATGCTGTGAGCTTCATGTGGGTGAATAAACTTTGCAGTTGGTGCATCGTAGTTCTTCATTTCTTGTACTCATCATTAAGTGGCGTGTATTCCACAAGACTATGACGCTGCACCACTACATATCAATCTAAATTTGATGCAGATGCGGCTGATGTACGTACTTGTTTTTTCAGACCAGGTGGGTAACAGTTTGCATAAAAACGTGTGTTTCTTTCCATCTGAATCCACACGTGTGTGCGTGCATAAAATGTATTTAAATGCTCAAACAAACTGGAGTCGGCAGTTATGTCGTTTATGTTAGCAATAGACATGTTGACGCGTCATGCATGCTACCATCTCGAAACCGTCACATTTTGACCCACCGCCAGCTTATGTTTCTAGACACCAGACTTCTGGTTAGGACACGTTAGGACACATTAGGACACTCGTCTCTGTTCTTTGTCTACTGCAATCTTAACATTAACATTACAAAGTCTATTCAACATTTACCAAGTGCTTGGTTCAGTGCATACCTCAAACTCTCAGTCTTATCTGATGTACTGCTGGGGGTTAAACACATGCCTTGGACATCCTTCATTCTGATCATGCAGTTTTACTCACATGTGTTTCTCCAGATGAGAAAGGCGGCGGCACCACCAGTGACCAGGATGAGCCCTGCGACCACTGCTGCAACCTTTGCTCCAGTAACACCACCCACATCAGTGGAGCAGTTACTGTATGTACCATCTCAAAAAACAAAAAGCAGAAATGAAACACATTAAAGGTTAGTAAAATGTGAATTTAAATAAAAAAGTTAAAAATGAATATTGAATTGTGAGCCATTATGAAGTTCAAAAGTTTAAACTTGTTGCTGTAACACTGCAAATATTGTTGTACTTTGATTTAATGTAGGTACGTGTAAAGTAAAATTATTCTAAAAATGTAAAACTGCTGTATTTACTCCAGATCTCAGTAGTTGGGCGTGAAAGTATTTACCCCATTTTTTACTGATTGGTTCTTCGAGACTACTGTGGGCCACCTAACATTTAATAAACTTTATTTAACTACGCCTTTCATTATAAATGTGAGTGAAATTATTCACTCATTCATTCAAATTATAACACATGATCACTATATTTACCCCATTTGGTAACGGCTGGTTCTGTGAGACTACTGTGGGTCACATAACAGTCATAAACTGATTCTTCATTCTCCAAGATCTCCACACTCTTCCTCAGCTGGTAGGTGTCATCATCATTGGGTCTGACTCCTGAGGACGTTAACATGTCTTCAGGTAGAGAGGTGCGGTACTTCCTCACACTCATCATCACGTCTTTAGAGTAGAAGCCTGTGACCAGGCAGGTGAGGGTCAGCTTGCCTGGGCTTGTCACAGATTTCTTCACAAATGCATAAACATCAGGTGGGGCTAGAGAGAGAGACCACGTGTAAACACACAACATATCATTCAAACTGCAGTAGATCTCTATCAAAACATCACTTCCTAACTGCACATTTCTAACCAGCATGCAAGTTGTGTCCTTGCAGATTATACTATTTCAGCAATCAATTATACATTTTTGTCCATATATCTCCCTAATGTGACTTTCCCTAAAGTTTTATTCCTCATTATTTCCTTGCAAACATGAAAAGTCTTGTGTAGTTGGAAATTGACACCCTAATTAGTTAATGATTCAACACCTGACAAAGTTACAACCATTACAGACAGTTGTGGGCTAATACCTTCCAGCACAATAAAAGTTTTAGAACATGCAGGAGGCTAATAAATACATAAATAAATAGACAAATTAATAAAAAATAATCTAATACTTAGTTTAAATAAAAAATAAACTTTATTTATATCTCTACATTTTATTAAAACATTATGGTGACAAATCAAAATGACTTGGATTGTCTCTTATGGAAGTTCTTTTATAAATCAAAAATACAAGCATGTCCTTCACCATTTAAAAATAAATAGAACTAACCGTGTGTTGTGCTATTTCTGAAGATCAGGAGTTTGTCCAGGATGTACACACATTCCTTCAGCAGGTAAAATCTGGTGTGTTCTTTGAGGCCTTTATCATTGTCCCAAATCTTTTTTGTCATTTGGGCCTGGGGAACTTCACCCTTCCACTGCATGGCATCAGTATCAAAGGTGAGAAAGTCTTCTCCATCGTAGCCATACTCATCATAGGTCCTGAGAAGCTCTATTGATCCATTACGATATTTCTGAACCTCACAGCCATATCTCCTCTGCAGCACGTGAAGATCTACAACCAGACAGATCAGGACAGTCAAACAGTGAGGTCCCGCAGGACAGAGATGAGTGAGGTCCCGCAGGACAGAGAAGAGTGTGTATGATTAACCAATAAAACTAATTATTATAAATTATGTATATAGAAGAACAAGGAAGTGATAATAGAGCCCCCAAAGAATCTCATCTTAACACCACTGAGACTGTCCGGGATTACAGAGACAGAAGGATTTGATCCAGCCCACATTCACAGACCTGCGGTTGTTTCTGCCGAGCTCCTTGAAAAACTGTGTTTAAGAAAAACTGATGCTGTTTTTTGAAGGCAAAGGATGGTCACACAAAATACTGATGTGACTTAGATTTCTCTTTGTTCACACTTTGCATTTTGTTAATTGACAACAAATAAACAAAACACTTCTGCTGAAAGCATTCTTACTTTGCAGACATTTTCCCTACACCTGCCCCAAAACCTTTTGCAAAAAAGCAAATTATATACACATTATATACTGTATTATATGTACTGTATATAATATGTATATAATTTTATATATACAGCATGCTGTAAATTATATGGTGTAATCCAGTAAATTTTACGAATGCTCAACAAATAAACCATTTAAGATGAACTAAATAATAAACAGGCTAAAAAAACACTCATGAGGGGAGAAACTCACCTGGACAAGGCCATGTGCAGTTCCCCAGAACGTTGCTATAATGCCTAAACCTGTTCCTCAAGAACTCTAGGTCTTTAGTATAGTCGGGAAGACCTGCCTGCACCCAGCTTCGATCAGGTCTCCAAACCTGGGTCTCACTGTCGTAGTAGCAGACCTTGCTGTTATCTAGCAGACCTGATGATGTGAATTCAGAGAAGCCCAGAGACGAAACATTCGTAGAAATCTCTGTGTAAATTGAGGTGAGCGAGTAGGTTATTGGTCTTTCAGGGTCTGGAATGGGAGTTGGAGAAAAATGTAGTTAGAATTATTCAGATTTGAAATATCTGTAATGTATTGCACATCAGATCGAATGAAAGGCTGAAAGGTATTTATACCCACTACACACCAAATGCACACCCTGCACTACATGATCAACACAGAGACTAACAGTACTGATTGTACTATTTAAACACAACTTAAGTCTCGTTCAACGTAATGAGATACTCTATAACAACTGGGCAAGCAACACATATCTCAGTGTACTTGTTGCAAAACTGATTAGAGCACCTGTACGGGAAGTGGGCGGGGCAGTGGGGGTGGGCGGGGCAGTGGGCCATAAATCGTGACTCATCAGAAGCTTAAAAATGTCTTGACGCGGAAGTGATCCGTGATTAATCTCCGTCAGTGATGCCACACCAAACAGAACATTTATTTTATGCGCAGTTACTAATACTGCAAACATGGCAAACGGCATTACGTCATCAATAATAAAATATGATGGAGAAAGTCACTTGTTGAAAGCTTGAGTTGTAATGTCGTTATTTATCTTACGACCCATCTGGCGTTAGAGCCAAAGCCGTTTAATTATGGAACTATTAGCTAGTCATTTATCTGTTTGGCGCAGATGAGTTAATTATGCCCATCGAAGGGAACATGTCAACATTAATATCGAAACGTTTCTACTTTGTTTATACAATCGGCCTGGACCAAAGTAAAGTTTAATGACGGGTGTCTCAAGTAATATTTCAGCAAAACAGTAACCTATCGCTTAAGCTAGGTATCTTAGAAAACTTAAATAACTTAACAGGACATTGCTTTTAAATATAAAACCGAAGGTCAACGTTATTACTTACATGCATATACAATGGCGTTTAAAATTAAAAATAAAAAACACGGCAGCAAAAACATTGCATTAATTAAATGGGTTTTTTCAGCTCCGATAGACTTTGACAGATATCTACGCAGAAAGGTGAGTTACTGAAATCCGGAAGTGAGGTGGTCGATGTTGGGAGAGGTACATCTGTTCTCGCGATAGTGTCAAAGTAAACAAAAACATTATGGAAAAAACTGTTCTCATGAAGTCAAATGAGTTTAGGACATTCATTTACACACGTATCACTCCTGAAAAAAGTAATTGTGGTTAGTAAAGTACTATCAAAATGGTAACTTTATACTTGTGTACTATGCTTTATAAGATGAAATCTCAGTCTAGACGTTTTAATTACGTCTAGACTGAGATTCACAGTGTGATGGAAATTTCATATTTTATGTCTCGTGAATCATTCGTTAATTTACATAATATGTAAATAGCTTTATTACTTTACTATGATGTAACCTCACCTCACCATGATGTACTTGCACTGCTGCAGATGACCACAGTAGGAGCAGGACGTCTGCTCAACAGCGCTAGCCCAACATGCTTCACTTTAGTTGATTTCTTGAAGAAAGAAGTAAACAAATTTTAAAATTTTCAAAATTTGAATAATCCATTGTTGAGTTGTAGAACAGCAGTGCATAACTGAATGTCATGTGATTAGTGTGAGTGATGTGACGTCATCCCGTCTTTCCTGTGAGCTTTAATATTCGGCGCATATCAAACAGCTGATGGTTACTGGGTGCTACACCTTTCATTAGCATTAGCTATGCTAATGCTACGACTATCCAGTGTCTCTCTGGAGCACTTTGTTAGATATTCAGCCTTCAGGAATCAGATTCAGAAGACTGGATGACTTCAGTGTTAATAAGTTTATTGACACACACGAAAATATACAATGTCAATCACAGTCTAATCTATTTTGGGAGGACCTTATATACACAGGGGAATAATGTGGGAGAAAGAAGAGGGGTTTAAGGAGGGGTCAAAGTGTGATGGAGGTGAGGGCACCTGGGACATTTAACACTTCAAGGCATCATGCAAACAAAGGAGGGAGGTGTTGATTCTCTGCAAAGACAGACAAACATCTATACTCAGCGGTTTGATGTTGCTACATTAGGGGGTTGTTTGCATTATGGTGGGCAGAAGGGTCATACAGACACGGTGGGGGGGGGGGGTGACTACAGGTTGGCAGTAATCTTAGAGACAAAGGAGTAAGATGACCCTTTGAAAGAAGCAGATTTTCTCTGAACTTCCAGCTGTCACTGAAGCATCAAAGTACTTTGAGAGTAAGAGCAACCTGACATTTGCATATCAGTCATACTGAGTGAATGAGATTCTCGGTCCAGATAAGCAATTTGCATTCAAATATTTAGACACTGGCTGCTTTTCCGTTACCTCAGCTACGGTGTCCTTCAGTCCTGGTGTAACCAGTGGTGTGAATGAGCGCATGTGCTCACCCTCACATTCGAGTGTGGACTGTGGGCCGCATGGTGCATGAAGATGATTCTGCAGCTTCCTGAAGATGCTAAAAGTGGTGGAGCGAGTCCTCCAACACGCCAGGTGCAGCAGGGAATGCAGCTACTGAGGCATCAAACCTGCTCATTTCAACCTGTTCTGAACCTTTAGATGTCACATGGGCGGTTGCCAACAGCGGGGAAAGACTCTAGGATGTTCAGTGTCTGGCTGGCCAACCACCACAGGGGTTTTAAGAGGTAAGAACTCAAGTACAAGGTGTCTGAGAGGGAGACAAACAAAACTCTGCTAGTAGACTGTGGCTGACAAAACGCTCTGGCAATAGTAAAACCAGAGGAAAAGCAAATATGGGATCCCAGCGTCAGGGCTGGCTCCAGGGCCATTCCACCTACCGCCACTGGGGGGAGCCAGTCTCTCTGTCTCTGGGTATTGTGTGGCGTCGTCAAGCTGGCATTGTGTTGCCACTGGTGTCTCATCACCACGTTTATCTGTTTTTCTGTTTGGAGCTGTGATGCTGTCTCTACTCCTGCGAGTGTGCCCATTCCTGTGCCTTTCTCTGGCCGTTCTCAAGTTTAGCTTTGCTGTGTTTTTCTCTGATGGCCTTTTGGTTGTTTTGGGAAGGGTTTTTTGTTACTTACCGTTACGGTCAGAGAGCCAGCTACTCACTATACAAGATACCAACCCCAGCTGGACTGTGACATGAGAACATGAGTAGCTGAGAAGCCAGCCAATATAAAGCCAAAAAGGCATTAGTGGCTCATCCAGGTTAATTAGGCTGGGTTAGGAGATTGCTAGTGGGCTAGTGTTGGCTGGTGGTGTAGTCCGGGAGCCAACCCTTACATTAGGTCCCCGAGGTTCTTCAAACTCAGAGGAAATATCTGCGTAATGACCATTCATAATCTCATTGATTATATCGTTTGTGCATATCACAATGGGATCATCATCCAGGGAAGCACCCTGGTCATCGCAACCCTGCAAAGCAGAGTGGTGAGCAGGTGCTTGGCTCACATCTGAGAGAGGACGACTCCCCTGAGAGTACTCAATGTACTCAACGTACTCAATGTACTCAACGTACTCAATGTACTCAACGCGATTTATTTTCCCTCACTGTGTTTCATGTGAACTGACACCTGCCAATAAGACACACTAGTGTGTTTATTGTTCGGGTCCAATTTGTTACAGGTCCGGCCAGGTTTTACGTGAGATCTCTCTGCCTTCAACTCCAATCCCTTTGCTACACATCCATACCAGATTCACCTTCATGCTGGATGAAGGAGGAAGAGAGGATTTGTGAAAGGAAATAAACATATGTGGTTGTGTTTCTGATGTTGGTTCTTGGTTTGCTGTGACTTTGCTTATGCTCTGGATTTATATGCAAATGTATATGACTGACTCAAAAGTTTGATCATTTCCCGGTTAATATCTCACATCCTTTTCCACCTTAGCAGGTACAATACCATACCTTAATGTCACAACCTGTAGCCTAAGTTATTTCATTGTTTTGTGGGGACTTGTGACATACACTCTATACTGAAAGAGCAAACACACCTTTTACCTGTTCATAAAGTTCACAGGTATGTCATATCACCTCTTCATGAAGCACCTGTTCATAAAGCACATTCCTGTCACCTGGTCAAAACGCACATACCTAACACCTGTTCTTAAAGTGCATAGATACGTCATATCACCTGTTCACACGTGTCACCTGTTTATAATGAAATGTGATGACAACAGACGTTTCTCTTTGATCAGACTGGACTATTGTGTTTATTTTCCCCCCTTTTGTTTCCGAGCAGTGTGGGTTCAGACCCACATCTCTTCCAAACGTAAGCAAGTCTCTACACATTAATCATCTCAGTACAAACTGACAATTTAAAGAATATTCAAGAGACTTTATTTACTTGACACTGTCAAAGGAACCGTGCTCTGGACAACTTAGTGATTCATGTTTGTGACTATCAGACGGAGGGAGAGGAAGGAGATTGTAGTTCTGAAACCAAACCCCACAATGCTTTGCTGTGTCACTCACCAGTGAGATTGTAATTATACTAACCACTGAACTCTGTCCAGCATCAGTTCTTTAGTTCTTAATTTCACTTTGAATCCTGAAGCTTCAGATCTCCAGTGGACTTTGTAGAATGAATGTCCTCATACTTGTGTAATAGTCTTAGTGTTATCAGTATGTTTGTGGCTGGCTGTGTTTAGTTCATAGAGAACACAGGTCTGATAAGGAGACACTGCGTTAAAGCATATGAGAGCCAGGTTAGAACAGAAGAACTACAGAACCTCTCTGCTGGAAAGTAGAGGATCAGTCTGTGTACTCTCACCAGTAGTTACGATGATTTAAATACTACACTCACACTGGCAGATTTTAAAAGATCATTTAGTTATTTATTTGTTTGTTTATTTATCCATTTAACTTATCCACCTCAAGTTGAGCCTTGAACCAAACTCCAACTTCATTTTATACTCTCTGAAATAAGTCACGAGTGAACCTGAATCTCACGCCTCTATGAGTTTTTGAGGGAAGCACAATGTGAAAACAGGATAAATGTATTTTTATCATCTCATGATAAATTAGGTATTTCTTATATTCATGCAGCTAAATGCATATAGCATTTAGCTCTTATCCAGAGTGAATTACAGCAGTACTGTGGCTTCTACTCAGAGAATGTATCCTAACCAGTACAGTGAGGTGAGAGTCCAAGATACCATAGAAATGAGAAACAGCTAGAGGTGCCAATGTTGATGCCTAGAAGCAATTACAAAATGAGTACAAACACAGTGCCAAAGTAGTTGAAGGGATTTAAATACTCCACAAATAATCAAGTCTTCAGTCTGCATTTGACAACAGCAAGAGATTCTGCTGTTCAGCCAGTAGAAGTTTGTTCCACCATCTGGGCGGCAGGACAGAGAACATTGTCGATTGCCTTCCATAAAACTTAAATGATGACGTTTCAAGTCGAGCCGTACGTCAGGTTCTAAGTACTCATGGTTCGGATCGGGCTTTGACCATGGTCATCAGGTATGGAGAGTCTGGTCTGTTTTTGGCTTTGAAGGCAAGTATCAAGGTTTTAAATCTAACGTGGGCAGCTACTGGAAGCCAATGAAGAGAACACAGCAGAGGAGTGGCGTGAACTTTGGGAGACTAAAGATCAACCATGCTGCTGCATTCTGGACCAGCTGTAGAGGTCTGACAGCTCAGGAAGTAATGAGCTGCAGTAGATGACAAGCAACTGTGCATCTTCCTGTGAGGAGGGTCAAATCCTTTACACGTTTCAAAAGAGAAATCTACATGATCATGCATACACCATAGTTGTTAGTATGCAATAAAATAAAAGTATGTGGTGAAGCTGAGACCCAAACCTGAGACACAGAGCTGCTCTCTTGTGTAACGAACCCCCTTGTGTTCACAGTGGCAAATCTTATACCTCATTGTCTTTGTCATTTATTTTAGCACGTTATTCATTTACTTAAGGATCATTTTCAGTTGCCAAATATGCTGGCTGCACGTACGCCCATGTAAAATAACAAAAAATAATCATAAATAAATTCTTTATACATATTTGTATAAAGAACATTTTTAGTTTTTTTTTTGTTTTGATTGCCTACTAATATTTATTTTCCTTTCTTTTTTAACAGAAACTGAATTGTATTTGGAGAGGTTTTCGCTGAGGTAAAATATTTTTTCTCGCTTTCCTGTTCCATATTCCGTGTTTAGTGTTAACAGAACCTCCTGCCCTCACCATCCTTGCCGCGGAAACGGAAGTTCATATACAGGTGCAGTCTGCAGATCGCACTCTCACGTTGGGCCGTGAGCAGTCGCTTCCGAAACACCGAGTATGGCTGCTGCGGATCCCCGTTCCTCGAGTGACAGCGGACCGGCCAGCAGAGGCGGATTTCCCGCCGGGGAGAACAGCAACGAACGTGACGGCCAGGCTGGTGGGAGTGGCGGGGAGGGCGAACGGGAACGAGACCGAGCATTCGAGTGTAACATCTGTCTGGACACTGCCAGGGACGCCGTGATCAGCCTGTGCGGACACCTGTTTTGGTATGATGTTATTTATCCAGTGAAGTAGGACAGCTAACCGTAGCTAACTCGGCTAACTCTAGCTAACCCAGCTAACCGTAGCTAATCCAGCTAACCTTAGCTAACCCAGCTAATCCTAGATATCCCTAGCTATCACAGTTACCCAAGATAACTCTAGCTAACCCAAGATAACTCTAGCTAACCCAGCTATATCTAGCTAACCCTAGCTAACTCTAGCTATCTACCTGACTGGCTCGCTGTTTAGTAAGTTTCGTACTGGCGTATTTTATACTGATGACATGACACGAGCGACGCTGTTAACTCTTTGGATTTGTCTGTATTTTACGTCCGTGTGTGAGTGGTTCATATTTGTCTGTCCTGTAAAAGTGTCGACCTGTGTGATTAGATTTGTTGGCCAGATAGCTAGCGACCGTTAGCTGCCTTGCAGTAGGAGATTGTCTTCCCAGGAACAGGACAAACTAATTAAAATAAAACACTGAATGTGTTTATGCTTCTTCGTATGTTTGCGTGTTATTGAGTGTTGTAACGTCAGTGGTGGTAGTTTTTGTAACCCACATTCAACAGAGGTGGGTACCTGGGCAGGGTTAGGTTAGCTAGCTAGCAGCTAAGTTAGCTAGCTGGGGATTTGCGTTCAGGAAAAACGT
Source organism: Brachyhypopomus occidentalis (assembly GCA_020368025.1). Lineage (NCBI taxonomy): Eukaryota > Metazoa > Chordata > Actinopteri > Gymnotiformes > Hypopomidae > Brachyhypopomus > Brachyhypopomus occidentalis. The sequence continues at coordinate 964,111 of JAGXOD010000101.1, forward strand.
TTATGTGAGTGTTAGCCAGCTGATCATTGGTAAACCGCTTTTACATGACAGCATTAATATGGTTTAGGTGGCCTGCTTTGTACAGCTAGCTCTCTTAATTGTGCACTAGAGATAATCCTGAAAACGCGTCTTGTTTATCTAGCATTCCGATAATGTCTGTGTGTGTGTTGTAGCTGCGTTTGCTATGGACCTTGGACAGCTACAAAAGCTCTTAGGTTAACGTAGCGGCCTGTCACACTTTAGCTACTGACAAACTTTGCAACCGATAAAGCAGTGTGGCCATGATTGCAAAGGTAATTATCTATTTGCCTTTAGACTGTTGGCTGCAAAAAAACCTTGTGTAACGTTTGTTACTCACTCACTGCCAGTATATTTAGTGTATCTTCCGTTCCACCGTGTTTGTTCTTCTTTGTTGTTCAACTTCTTTACATCTCCTTTGCATCTGGTCAGAGATCAGAGATCATCCCTTGTGTGGACTTGGGAACATTTCAGTACTTGGAGGGCAACAGTTGCTCCGTATGTGGACAGAAAATACAGCAGGTGACTAGATGTTTATGGTGTGAAATGCTGAACCACAGTTTGGATTAGAGTTGTTTTGTGAATAAAGGTCTGGATGTTGAATGTGATGGCTTTGTAATGAACAACCACAAACAGACAGGTAACCTGACAGACAGGTAACCTGACAGACAGGTAACCTGACAGACAGGTAAACCTCAGGCTGCTGAACACAGTGGCCTGCTGAGTTTTTCCAGGACTTCTCAAGTTTGAGATCAGTAAACGAGAGCGTTTCATCAAACCCTTAGGACATTGTACTGGGCTGAAGGTCCGACCTGATGGAGCCCTGATGTAAATATCGCCCCCTACTGCTAGCAGGACAGTGTCCACCCCAGCCAGATGAGGGTTAGTACACTAGATGAGGGTTAGTACACACTGCTTCACGTTGGTCTCGTGTTCACTCCACACACTTTCATGGACTTCTTGCCTGACTTGTGCATTGATTTTTCTGACATTAGCATTTTGAACTGTACCGTATTCTGTGCACATGAGATGTAATGTGTTCCAGAGGCTTAAATGAATCATTACTGGGTTGTTGTTTAGATCTCTGCTGTGGGTTCATGGAGAGTGTTGCTGGGCAACTGCAGCGTCCTGCTTCCTGTTTCTGACCTGTTCATTTTAGGTATAAAAGGATGTTCTGTTACTACAGTCATGTGACCTTCATTTTCAAATTGACTTGATGTATTTGTGGGCTGAGCATTGGAATGTGGGCAGATCGTCTGTGATTGGCCAGAGCAGGACTGACCTCAGCGCTCTATATCTGCTTAACTGTTTCAAAGGTGAGTGACAAATCCACTGACCTCTCTCTCTCTCTCTCCCTCCCTCCCCCAGCTGGCCCTGTCTTCATCAGGTAAGGAAGATTATTTGTCATTTTACACCTTCATCTTTCCCCCCTATGTTTACCCTAGTGTGTGTGGGAGGGGGCTTTACCCTAGTGTGTGTGGGAGGGGGCTTTACTCTAGTGTGTGTGGGAGGGGGCTTTACTCTAGTGTGTATGGGAGGGGCGGAGTCATTTATTTTACCTGCTGGATTCAGGTAACGGGCAAATATGGGTAGTGGACCAAAATCCCAACGAGGACTTTTACTTTGACAACCTGGGGTGTCCATGGTAGGCGACTCTGCTCAGGGCAGACGCTGCATTAGTCCCATGGTGATGATGTCCAGCATCCTGCTGAGGCTTGTGCTGGTGAGGGAAGCAGTAGACCTTATGAGCAGAGCCCAGAGCACTCCCCCAGCCTAACCCAGCATGTCGGACAGACACCATTTACCTACTTTATGGTTAAAGACCTAGTAAGACATCCACAAGTGCTCAGTTTTGGAGCATTATTTAAACAAAACTTCAAAGATGATGGATGAGTCCAGTATACCGACAGACCTCTCGATGACTCCAAGCACCAGCAAAAATGTCACAGGGTTTCTAAGCTGGTCAATCTCTGTGTGATATCTATGAAAAGGGGTGGGCAGGTCTGTGTGGGTGGGCAGACCTGCCCCCTTGTGCTGAGTCTCTGTCCTGTACCAGCAGTGGGGGGATAGACCTGCCCCCTTGTGCTGAGTCTCTGTCCTGTACCAGCAGTGGGGGGATAGACCTGCCCCCTTGTGCTGAGTCTCTGTCCTGTACCAGCAGTGGGGGGTAGACCTGCCCCCTTGTGTTGAGTCTCTGTCCTGTACCAGCAGTGGGGGGATAGACCTGCCCCCTTGTGCTGAGTTTCTGTCCTGCTGTGTCAGGGGTCTCTGTGTGTTTTCCTTGGTAAGATCCACTCCTCCCGTTCTGTATATGAAAGGACGTGATTCTCAGGTTGTAATATGCCTGATTAGCAGCTCTTACAAGATCTTGCTCTCTCTCTCTGTTTATTTCTCTCTCTCTCTCTGTTTATTTCTCTCTCTGTGTTTATCTCTCTCTCTTAGTGGCTGGAGACCAGGCCCAGCAGACAACAGTGTCCTGTCTGTAAGGCAGGAATCAGCAGAGATAAAGTCATCCCTCTGTATGGGCGCGGTAGCAGCAGCCAGGAGGACCCCAGGTACCGTGTGTGTGTGTGTGTGTGTGTGTGTGTGTGTCTGTGGAGGTGGGTAGTGTATGTGCACATAGGGGAAGAATATGTGACTGTGTAAATGCTGGGCTGTGGACCTGATGGTTATTATGTTTATGGTCCTGTACAGGGCGATTTTAAGTGTGTGTGTCTTTACAGATTAAACACTCCACCTCGACCTCAAGGACAGAGAACGGAGCCTGAAAGCAGAGGGGTGTGTCCTCCCTCCCTCTCTTTCTCTCTCTCCCTCCCTCCCTCTCTCTCTTTCTCTCTCTCCCTCCCTCCCTCCCTCCCGCACATGCTCAGACTAACAGCACTCTGGTTAGACTGCAGTGGGTCCAGAGCTGTGCTGTGTTTATCACCAGCTGTAAGGGCAGAAGGACCATCCAGGAAGTGCCATTGCTTTACCCACAGCACCTGCTATCTTGTTTCTTGCTAAAACCTCAGGAAGTGTGTTTTCATTATTATTATTATTATTATATTTTTTTTATTGTTAAGGAGTATTTGAACAGTTATAAGGTGGTCGTGCTCTGGTTTTAAAGTCTTTAATGTTTGAAACATCCTCTCTTTTTTTCTCCCCCCCCCCCCAAGGTGTTTCAGGGCTATGGTGATACAGGGTTCCACATGTCCTTTGGCATCGGTGCTTTCCCTTTCGGTTTTTTCACCACAGTCTTTAACACCAATGACCCTTTCAACCACAGACAAGGTCAGTACACACACACACACACACACACACACCTTTCCACAGACAAGGACAGTCTACACACTGTGGAAATTGTGAATTTGTCCAGTGTGGGACAAATAAAGTACTGTCTTATATTACACATGCCACACACACACCTTATCACAGACAAGGTCACTGCACACACACATTACACACACATACACACACACACACCACTCTACTATCATAAGGAAGATGCTTATTGCTGACTGTCCTCTGTGTCCCTAGATCCGCATTATGCAGGCGATCACCAAGGCAACGGAAACCCCAACGGCAACAACTGGCAGGACTCGCTGTTCCTCTTCCTGGCGATCTTCTTCTTCTTCTGGATGCTGAGTGTGTGAAAGCATCTGTGTGTGTGTGTGTGTGAGGGATGGTGATAAGGCTAGAGACAGAAACGGAGGGGGTGTGGTCAGTGGAAACAGAGGGGGTGTGGTCAGTGGAAACAGAGGGGGTGTGGTCAGTGGAAACAAAAGGGGTGTGGTCAGTGGATTGGGGTGCAGTATAAACTACTGTTCTATACAAGCTCTTTCTGTCCTACAGAAACATGTAGTCTTACATTTAAAGTGTGATGAGCTTTTGCTTGCAAGGAGATCTTCCACGTTTCTCCCCACTGTGTGTCAGTAAATGTATGCACACACACTCTGGGACACCAGGAGTCGCACCGCTAGGGACCATCTGATATAGTGTCAGGCTTGAGGAGAGCAAAGTGACAGAATTATTGTCTGAACTCCCTAACCAAGAGGTGGAGATGGTTGATGATGGTCCCTAAGTAGGTGCGCTTGGGTGGATGTGTTGGTTCTCCTGAGTGAGACCAGTGACCGTGTGGATGTCTCTGGAACTCTTTGGTGTTTGTTCAGAATCAAAAACATAGCAGCAATGGAGTGTGTGAAGAGACACGCACACACACACACATGCACACACACACACACACAGTTCTCCGGAACTTGAAACTTTAGCATTTTTCTAAACTTTTTTCTAATGATAACTAATCATTGTTTCACAACTCGTATTAAGCAACAAATTTTAATACCAAAGACGATTATTTTACGCAAATGCTCAAAAACATTGTTAAAAAAGTGAATAAAATGAAAAACAATAGAGTAGTGTGTGTTGGGAGGGAGCCGTGATGTGTGTGTGTCTGCGTGTGTAGAGGTGTGTTGGGAGGGAGCCGTGACGTGTGTGTGTCTCTGCGTGTGTGTAGAGGTGTGTTGGGAGGGAGCCGTGATTTACCTCTGTTCCTCCGCCGTGTGTGTGTGTGTGTGTGTGTGTGTGCGTGCGTGCGTGCGCGCGCTCTCTCCCTCCCTCGCCTCTCGGTTTATCCTACACACTCCGGTCACGTTTCTGGCTGTTTAGTGTTGAGCACTTGTCATCTGTGAAATCCCTCTACAGTGAATCGCACCTGATGTGCAGTGGTATTAAATGATGATTTGTCAGGGAAAATAAGTGTTTGAGATGCACAGACAGTGGACTCTGAGCTAAATGACCTCGCCCTCCGTTGCCTTCCTAGTCTAGATTAATAATCTTAGTGCTGGTCCAAGTTACTTTCTTACTTCTTAGACCTTTTGAGCTGGGTTTAATCTATTTCTGGGTGTTGGGTCTTTAGTGGTTCCCATGCTTATCCCTAGATGGCAGTATTACCAGGTGTTGATCACAGTTCATCTCCAGCAAGGAAATGAAGGGCCCCCCAGCCAGTGGCTGTTTCAGTAGGCCAACACGCCCTGCACACGTCTCACCACTTCCTCTCGGGGCGCCATATTAAGCGTCCAGTTCAGCTGCAGAACTTACCCAGAAAGCATTGTGATCTCTTGCGGTTCCCGTTTCAGCAGTGATGATGAAGGCAGACAACAGTGTAAACACAAACATCTTTAACTTCATGTTGCATTTAAAAAAATGTTTTTGGCAAACGGGTTACAGATTTCAGGATGTAATAAGCTTTATTAAATTTTGAATTCTATTCTCTGTAAATCACTTTGTGAACTGTTTAAGAAAGTGCTACAGAAAAAGCTTATGAGATGAACTTAGCAAGGTCCTTGTGTTTATCCTGCTCGGTTATTAACGATGGAAAATGTAATGAACAAGCCTGATATTCAGAAAATGCTCGCAGTAGCTGAAATTGTCGCCTTTTTCGTTGGTATTACTCCCCACCGTCTGCAGCAAATGGGCATATTGCTGAACCCACGTTTGTGTTGACGGGCGGTTGCATTCTGATCAGAGCATGATGCTCGTTGTCCTCCCCTGGGAAGTGGGGGAGGGGATGTTAAAACACTGCACTGGTATTACTGGTATTGGTAATGGTATTAGACTGGTATTCCTGGTGTTGCACTCTTCCAGTGCTGGCCTGTCGCCTCCTGTCAGCGCTGTGTTTAGAAGCTGATCTCCAGTCATATCTACGTATGATGCGAACTCGGTAAAGCGTTGAGGATAATGCCACGAATTAGGCGGCTAGTTTAGATATTTTTTACAAAATTAATTTCCAACCTATTTAGATGAATAATCAGTGTTTTTGCTGTAGAACTGTAGAAAAGGAAATTATACTAAAAGTCAAAATTCATCAAAATAATGGTATTTATATTTTTTGCTACTCTAATGCTCTATGAACATGAAGCACCTGCCTTTGTTTTGCAAACAGTTTTTCAAGCTGAACATCCTGGCAAACAGCTCACAAAACATTACAGTTTAACAGTGAAAACCTTTAAACCACAACTCTATTGCCATGACACTTAATCTCCCAACTGTTGACCGTTTGTGTATGTATATTGTGTGTATATTTTGTGTGTGTGTGTGTATATATATATATGAATATTGTAAATGTTTTAAGTGTATCTCATTGTTTGGTAATGGGATTGATGGAGAGACATGAGATGGAGGTTTGTGGACACATTTCTGTATAACTAGATCTGATTTAACTGGTCTGATGTCAAATGATGGTTTCTCCTCGCTCGGCTAGTGCTGCCTGGCTGCTGATGTGTTTGTGTTGGTGCGCAGAGCCCCAGATCATCTCAGTTGTGTTCTGGCGGGTTTGAATGGTGCCCTATAACTGCCATCAGCAACCAGACACGAGGGAACACCTACCATAGACACTCTCTCACCTCAGTTTAGCCAGGTCAGGTACTGAATTTAATGAACGACTTCACACAACTCTTAGTGAATTAAAATCTGAATTAGACTTCAGCTCATCTCAAAGGGAGTAGAATTGTAAACTCTACAGCTGAACTGAGCACAGGTGGAGATGTAGAACAGGAGGGCAGTTCTACTACCCCAGGGCTGATGTTCAAGTGGACATACATTCATGAAGCATCACAGAGCTTGTTGAGAAGATGAGACAAGCTGGGACTCAAACCCATCATCCCACTGGGGAAGGACTCGCTGGTCCTCACACCAGTGGAAAATTAAGAGAATCATAAACTGAAAGCAGTTCAATGGGGAGTATTTGCTCAGAATCCTGCAACTTCTCATGAGTGGTGTATGTTTGTTATGATTACTAATGATTAGGTTAGCCGGGCTGTGTGGGGCAGAACTGGGCTGCTCCAGAACCGGTTTTGCATTTCACTGTTTAATCCAAATCTGTGTTACTGGTGTTTCAGACAGTGAACCCAATAAAAGGAAAGACTGTTTCTGTTTTCTTTCACTTGCTCAAACTGAAGGTCAGAGGGCCTGAAAAGTAAACAAACCGGCCTGTATCTGTGCTGGTGACTCATGGGTAAATGTTTCACACACAGGGGTGGCACGTCGTCGTTGGTGTGATGTATTACCCCAACGGTAAATACATAAACTCTTGATTTTAATTGAAGAGCTGCATTTATTATGGGATTGTTTAACATTATGTAGGTGAAGGAATGTGGAGCTCGCCAGCTAAATATAAGCCACACCCTTGTGGAAACAGGTGAGGTAACATGCTGCTCAGGTGGGTCATGTGACCACCCTGGTTAACCTGTGGGCAGCTGTGTTCATAAAGCAAAGCTTCCCTGATTAACATGGCCTACTTTAAAAGTATGGGATACATTTGGAGTCCATGGTGTGTTTACATTGTGGCAGGAAGGTTAGGACATTTCTGGGGAGTCTGGGGAGCCAATCGGACGAGTTCTGAGTGATGTTTTGATGTTGTGTTATTCAACTTGTAAAATTATAGATCATGTTCTACATATATACACAGTACTTCACAGAAAGACAACGAGAAAGAATTTGTGTAAAATGTCAGCTAGTTTAATAAATATCCCATGTTCACAGATCAACTGCAGTGGCATAATATAGTGGTAAAATATTTAAAGGCACTTTGGCTGAATAAGTCATTGTACAGCAATCAATACAAATTCCTTTCTGTGACCGGCTCTGAAAATTGTGCATGCTCCGTTATTTCAAAAATAAAAACCTTTATGAAGCAGAATGTAAAAGTGCTCTAACATGGAAAGTCATTGTTAGGGAATCAAACAAGGGCAAGACAACCATGTAAATAGACACCAGAAGGCAAAATGACATTCAGTAACATGACGAGGCACAAATAGGATCAGTTGTATCACAAATAAAATTTTACTGTATATCCGTATATGTATATATATATATAAGAAACAAAAATACCAACAAACAAAAAAACTTTCCTATCGTTTAAAAGATCCAGTAAAACACAGTAATTGGATTCCATTGCACATATTCTACATCTAAACGTTACAGTTGTAGTCAGCCAGTGACAGTGCAGTCACCTCTACACGGGCTAGAAATGGACCGCTGCTCATCTGATGGCTCGCTGGACAGACTCACCGCATACCGGAGGTTCAATCCGGACGGTAGATGCAGCTATAGAGCAGAACGTCTGGGTTAACGCAACTTGGCTGGATTAAGGAATAAACCACACATCTTTCAACTTCCATCACACTAGAAATGAAGAAATGCTACCCAAATAAAATCAAGAAGCTTAAAAGGAGTGCTGAGTGCAGGGGTGCTCTGGTGTGCTCTGGGCTGTTCAGAGGCTCTCATGGGAAACTTTGGCTTGGAGACGTTGCGATTTTGGAAAGGAGTACCTCTGCTGTGGAGGAGGGCAGGGTGGAGGAGGGCTGGGTTGGAGGAGTGTGGGGTGGAGGGTGTGGAGGAGTGTGGGGAGGAGGAATGTGGGGTGGAGGGTGGAATGGAGGAGTGTGGGGTAAAGGGCGGGGTGGAGGAGTGTGTGGAGGAGTGCGGGGTGGACGGCAGGTCATTGTTTCTTTGGCTGTTTGTTCTTCTTGTTGAGGATCTTCATCAAGCTCTTGGACATGTAGTAGGGCTTTTCTGCACTCCCATCATTCCTCTCCAGATCCTCCACTGGGGAAAACACACATTACTGTTGCTAGGGGTCCAAGCACCTCAGGTGCAGCAACATGGTACTAATTATTCTGCTTTTTATTATTAGTTATTATTATTTTTTTAATTTCTCAGTCAAATTATCATGCATTTATAGTGCTGATATTGTAATCCAACAAATAAATTATGAGAACTAAGAAGCAATCAGACGCAGTATAAATGAAATTGATCTGGTGGTGTTGTATAGTACTCACAAAAGCACAGGAAGAGTGTGTCCACACACATGTTGTAGACGCTGAAGAATCCATGAGAGATTAGATAGGCCCCAAACACTACTGCCTATTACAATACACAATACGTTGAGTTACCACGTTGCCACCCTGACAGGGATACTGACCTACCACACCCATGGTACAAACACCCAACCCGTGGTACAAACACCCAGCCCGTGGTAACAGGACACTCACTATGATGGGCATCCAGTAGTAGTTCAGCGCTGATGCTGTGAAAGAGGAGCCGGAAATGACCAACCTGCCAGAGAAGAAGTAGAACGCCAGCACTCCTGAGGGGAGGGGAGGAGAGAGGAGGGGAGGAAAGGAGGGGAAAAGTGAGGAGGGAACAGGAGAGGGGAGGGGAGGGAGATCGGAATGTCAAGAGTTTTGGAAAATGAATGTGAAGATGAACAATACTAACCCACATGTGAGTGTTTGTGGGATCAAGGCTGTACTAGAGGTCACTTTTGCTCTCTGACATGATGATGCTGGTGAGCTCCAGGAAGCTCTGCTTCTTACCCACTCCACCAACCACCAGCAGCTTCCCGAAGAACAGCAGCAGGTCCGTCACCTTATCCAGCACCACCACCCTGCACAAACACCACAGTACATCAGCGCAGCCACTTCCTGCTTCCTGTCCCAAACACATCACGGCTCTTCAGAGATCTGCAGCTGGGGGAGGTGAGATGTTCAGCAGAGATGCATTACAGCTCAGCAGCATCTTCCACTTTGTGTTAAGGTTCAGAATGTGACTGATGGGTCTCCAGACTTCAGACTATGAAGACACACACCAGCAGGACCACAGCTGTGGAGTGGTGGCCAGCACCCCAAAGCTCTCAACAAAGTCCTTCACCTCCTTCAATAAGCATGTCAAACTCGAAGCCCAAAATGAAGATGAACACACACCTGTACGAAGCTGAACACACACCTGAACACACACCTGTACGAAGTTGTTGGACATTATTCTGTCATTTAGTCATTTAGTGTCATTTTGATAATTCTGTTCATTTTCGTCATTGTTATTGTGGATTTGATCTCCATTTCAGATTCTTTTTGATTTAACATTCAGAGAAGGTTCAGAAAATGATTCTTAAGTAGCTGTGAAGCACTGTGAAATTAATTAGAGTGCAATAATGTCGTTGTCGTCAGTGTCTGCTGTCTGGATTCCTCCCCTTCGTGGAGCACCTACCGTATGACGTTCCTCATGAGGAGGAGAAAGGCATTCTTGGCTGAGACACAGAAGTTTTTCCCATATATGGCGATCTGTACAGGAGCATTACAGAAGAAGTCACACAGACTACACAAAATTAGACACACGGGTTGATGTGGTCTGAAAAGAAAAATGGTTCATAACATTCCATAGATTGAAGAAAGCAGTCGCGTGGGCTGACATCTGAACAGTCTGTCAAATATTCACACTGACTGACATATGAGAAGGTCTGTCTAACCGTCACACTGGCTGACATAGGAGAAGGTCTGTCTAACAGTTACACTGTCTTCTCTGTATCTAAAGATGTTTTAAGAAAAAGGTTGAACGTGTGTCTGTGTACGTATCTCACCATGATGTAAGCATTTCGGTTGAGGAACTTGATGAATTTCTCCAGACACCAGAAGCAGCACTTCAAACAGCATATGATAAATCTGGCAAAGCAATTCTGGGCAGCTGGACACACACACACACACACACACACACACACACACACACTCGTTGGATAAATTCAACACCTAACCAAACTTCTCCAGTACAGCATTAGTTCACAGCAGTAATCTATGAGAGGAGCGTCACACCTCTGCATTTGTGGTCAATATACTCTAGAAGGATCCGGATGATTTGCACGATAGTGAGAATCAGAGCTCCAAATGCCAGAGAGCCAACATGATACCTGAAAAGGGACAGAACTTCAGAACCGTCATAGTAACCACCTGGAGTTGCTGTAGCCATAAATAGGTCAGAGGTCAGGCTTACCGTAAGGCTCTCATGAAGGAGGAGGCCAAAGGGCATGCTGGGATATCGGAGGGCTTGTGGAAGGCCCAGTAGTAGGATGCAAAGGCTCCAGCCAGAGTACACTGGCCCAGCGCAATGACGAAGTTGGCACACCAGAGGAAGGCGATGACGTTGTAGATCTGCAGGTTGAAGAGGTTCCTCTGGAACAGGCCGTCTGTGTTGTACTTTATAAATATACAGCGCGCTGAGGGGCATGTTGGATACATAGAACTGTTAAACGTCTGGGGGATGGTAGGAGAGAGGGAGAGAGGGAGGGAGAGAAGTATTACCCCCTTGAACAGGCTGAACAGATTTTCCAGGGAATATGTGTGACCTTATATGTCTGGCAATGACATACATTTGCAGCAGTAGCTGATCATCTGCTCTTAATATGAATGTGCAAGTGTTCTATCTGATCTTAATCTGAATGCGCAAGTGTTCTATCTGCTCTAAGTGTGAATATGTGAGTGTTCTGTGGTTAGAGTCACCAGCGGATCACAGGTCTGGTTGCCACCGATGGTTCTGCAGTCTCCCTGAGACACGTTCAGAGCCACCACATTGTAGATGGGACCACCAGATGTAGCCAGATACCTGGACATACTGTTAAGGAGATGGCGGATACGCACACACACACACTTGCAATGTCATACAGTCACAGCATCACAGTCAAACCTTCCATCATCTTAGTGTCACACTCACAATCACAGTCACACCATGTCAGTCTCAATGTCTCACGGTCACACTGTCAGAAGCAGCACTTCAAACAGCATATGATAAATCTGGCAAAGCAATTCTGGGCAGCTGGACACACACACACACACACCATCTTACACAGTCAGTCTCAGAAACTTACATCATCACAATCTCCATCTCACACCACAGGAGAGTCACAGTGTCACAGTCTCAAAGCATCACAACACTCACACCATCATATCACAGTCACACCATCACAACACGCTCACACAGAGGATACAGTGCTGTCATTCCCCAGTAAGAAACACACACAACGAGCAACACAAAGGTGATGAGGGGATAGATCAGCGTCGTCATCATGTAACTCACCGCTCTGCACACACACACACACATTATTCTTCATACAGTAAGTACACAGTATGACATACTGCAAAATCCTCAGCATTTAGTAGGTTCATTGGGTGTTAATTGGTGTACAGTTATAAGAAGAATACAGGATTGTATGTGTTTGAATGTGTTTGCTTAAGAGGGGTGTGTGTGTGTGTGTGTGTGTGTGCGTGTGTGTGTGTGTGTGTGTGTGTGTGCACATGTACAGACTTGCTGGACTCCTGAATGAGAGCGATGGCTATGAGAATACGGGTCCTCAGGAAGATCAGGGTGAGCAGCAGAATGCCCTCCGCCACACTGAGGATGATCACTATGGGGGAGCAGACAGAGCAGGGTCATCAGGGTCATCAGCAGGGCGGCCACTGTGGGGGGCTCAGCCGCCCTGTGGTGGTCAGACCAACACTGTTGCTATGTGCTACGCTACAATGCTTTGGCAGTGTTGCATCTTACACAGTCATGCCAATAAAGTGAGTGGGAGGGGACAGTGGTACTGATGCGTGCACACTGTGAAAAGTGCACGTGAGCGTGCACGTGAGCGTGCACGGCCCACAGAGGCTCTTACAGAAGGCCAGCCAGGTGTCTCGGATCTGCAGGTAGACGTCAGCGTTGGTGGTGAAGCCAACGTTGTTGTACGTCACAGTGGAGTTGGCCAGCATCGCATACTCCCTGTAGCAGTACCAGATGCCTGAGGGAGGGAGGAGAGAGGTCATACTTTATATATTTAATTATAAGTTACATATCAATTACAGTTCTTTTCAAGCTAATCATTATAACATGGTATTCTTAATTTCCTTAATTGCAAAGGTTCGTTCATGTTATACTGTAATACTGAGAGATAACGAGAGAGAGAGAGAGAGAGTGAGAGAGAGAGAAGCCCTTACTGAGGCGTAAGCCCTTACTGAGGCGTAAGCCCTTACTGAGGCGTAAGCCCTTACTGAGGTGTAAGCCCTTACTGAAGTATAAGCCCTTACTGAGGCGTAAGCCCTTACTGAGGCGTAAGCCCTTACTGAAGTATAAGCCCTTACTGAGGTATAAGTAAAGAACATGTGGGATGTTAACTTCAGTAAAGGCCTCTGGGTGGCGACTGGCTGCCCACAGTTGGTGAAGGCCGACTTCACACTAGAGGCCTTTCCTGGTTGAACAATCGCTCTGTGAGTTCTGTGTGTTTGGTCCAGTGTGAATGGTGCTGTTGTGCACAGGAGCTGTCAGAGAACCGACCTGAGGTCCTTCTGAATAACACACACACACACACACACACACACACACACACACACAGGCACACACATACACACACACACACACGCATGCACACACATGCACTCACACACACACTCACACACACTGTCACACTCTCGTACTCACACACACACACTTACCAAAAGCTCCCACTGCCAGAACTCCCACTATGAGGATCCAGATCAAAATGGCTGCCAAGAACCGCAACAGCAGGAGGAACAACAGGCTGACCACCATCGCTATGACCAACCCACTGAGTGTGTGTGTGTGTGTGTGTGTGCGAGAGTGTGACAGTGTGTGAGAGTGTGTGTGAGAGAGAGAGAGGGAGAAATGCTAGTTAGTATTTAAAAACAAGTTTTTCTAGCTGGTGGTTACAATACAAACTTCCAGTAATTGACACATGAAACGTGGACATTGAACTGGAGCCTGTAATACCACGTACACCACAGCCTGGCCAGTGTACACACGTCTAATATGTCAGTGTCAAATTTACTGAACGTTTACACTGCAAAAATTGATCAAAAATGGATAATTTCACGCACCACATAGTACTTAGTGTACATAGTACATTTACTGAAAGCTTATGAAAGTAACTCGGAACATCACAACAACAGAGCAATATATTGTATGGCCCCTTTGTGTTACGCAAGGGTCACACAGCATATTGTAAATGATCTTTTTCCACTGTATAATAAAATTACGTCAGAAATGAAGGAAATGTTCTGAAGGTGCCACAAGGGGGCAGCGTGTTTCACACTCACAGGATGATCCACTGCCATGTTGATGCAAAGTCTGCGAAGATGCGCACGCCCACATCTCTGGCGTTAAAGCTGCTCACCAGGTCACTGGAGAGGCAGGAGGGTTAAAGACAAAGTAACTACACAACGTGACTGAGCCTTAATGCCATCTGCCCCCAGACATCAACCCTGATGCCACATAGCAACAGTAAACACTGACTCAGCTCAGAGCACCAGGGCACCCTGCGCACACACACACACACACACAAGCAGAGATGTTCCTGTGTACTACGATGCACGAGACTTGGGTAACACTACAACACAGACTACAGACTACAGTCTACAGACTCCAGGCACAGTAGGACTACACCACTAAAACTACAAGCGCAGAGGGTTGACACTACAGACACACCAGACCATCGGGCGGGGCTAATGAACAGGGTGGAGACAGACACACCAGAACATGGGGCGGGGCTAATGAACAGGGTGGAGGGTGGGACAGAGGTACTCGCAGCAGAGAGCGGCCTGCTTCCAATTTAATAAACAGTCCCTCAGTTTCCCTAGTCACTTTCCCTAGAAGAGAATCCCTGGACTTGCTGAGTGGTAGGGCCTAGGGGGAGTGAGTAGGGCCTAGGGGAAGTGAGTATGTCCTAGGGGAAGTGAGTATGTCCTAGGGGAAGTGAGTAGGGCCTCATTCTTAACTGAATTGGACTGAGCCGCAAGAAGAGTGAAAAGACTGGAGTGAGAGAGGAAGAGGAGGAGGAGGAAGGCAGGAGTGAGTTGTGCTGTGTCATGACCGTATCCAACATGACCGTATCATGACAGCGGGTCTAGCTGAAGAATATCCAACACTACATTAAACCCTCTGAAAACACTGTAGATCTTTAAATAAACGGTGCATTCTACTGCCACCCCCCAGTTAATGCCTGAGCTCAACCCCCCCACTTTAAAGGTGCCTGCAGTGAGTTCCACTCCGTGTGTGCTGCGAAGTGCACTGTGCTGTACAGCGGCCATGACACCAGAGAAGAAGCAGGAAGTGAGGTAGAGAGCACAGGAAGTAAATCAGGCACAGAACTGGAAGTGAATGCGGCAGATGACAGGAAGTGAGGTGGAATGTGAAGGGCTCTACGTGTGAAGGGAAGAACATGAACACACTACATGACTCACGCGGAGAACACTCCTCCTCTGCCAACGAAAGAGAAACCTGTTACTAAGGCACTGTTCACGCAGTCCAGTTAGGACACATTCCAGTCCAGAGCTGCTGTACATTAGGCTACCCCGAGTGTAACTGTGCAGGTAACAGTCACACACTCAGACGTTACCCTGTGGCGTTCTTGATGGTGTTCACTGTGGCACTGTTGTTCATCCCAGGAAGACTGAAGTTACTGGGAATGTTGTTATATTCAGGGCCTAAACTCGGCAAACACCTACCCAGAACTAGAGAGAGAGAGAGACACACACACACACACACACACACACACACACACAGAGGACTTGAATACAGATGCACTGTGTAGATATTGTACTCCCTATGTAGTAGTGAGTGGGTGTGTCCATATATGCAAAGGTATGTAAAACATTTTGTTGTAGTTCTCTGCAGTGGTCTTGGAGAATTTGTGTAGAAAGCATCTCATCTCCATCCAAAATCACAGTGAGTGGAGAAGAGAGAGACAGAGGGGGGGGGGGCTCAATCCAGGACAGCCGTCCACTGTCCAATCAGATCTACCAACCCATCACTCACAGCTGAGTCCTGTCTGAACTGGACTGGCTCCGGGGCTGTTCCGGCTGCCGCCACCGGGGGAGCCCACGAGCCAGTACTCGGCACAATCAGCGGTGATGACCTGCACCTGTCTTCCTTGCTTCTTAAGGAAGACAGAGTCTCACTGCTGAGTTGTTTGTAGTCGTTGCTGCTAACGGTCAGTCTGTGTCTGTTTGGTAACGTGTTGGGTGTCTCGCCACCCTGTCTCCGGTTGAAGATTATCCGCTTCACCCCATCTGTTCAAGTGTCCTCACTCTCTCTGGCTCATCTCAAGCTTCCCTGTGCTTTCTCCTTCTCTGTCGGAGTTACCAGTTGGTTACCTCGTTAGCCAGAGAGCCAGTTACTCCCCTGGCGCCCTTAGTTCGTTCTCCCATATTTTTCTATCGCGTTGAGTTTTCCGCGAGTGTTTATTTCCCCCTCTGTCGTTATCGCGTTTATTATTTCCGCGAATCTTCTGGTTTCCCCGTCTCTGCCCCACTGCGTGTACTACGGCAGTGAGTCACCTGCTCTCATTCCTGTGTTCGCTAACGGGGATTTAATACATCGCGGTGGATCTCGCGTTCGCTAGGACATCAAAACTCTAAATTACTGATTACGCCCTAAACTGAGAATGAGAATCTCTCTACACCATCAGAGATCCACAGCAGAGACAGATCCTCACAGTACAGGCTCAGTGAGCATGGGGTGACCATAGAAACAGAAGACACACAGTCCTGGCTGCCCAGAGACACAAGACTGTGTCTTACTGAGAGGCCAGTGAGGTGGGACAGAACAGCACATGTCCTGATCACTACACCCCTCTCTGAAAAATATGACATGATGCCTGAGCCAGTAACACACCCACCACACCCCACTGTGGAATTATCATACGAAGTTTTTATTAAGGTCATGTTTTATAATAAATAATTTCTAGATCACTAGATTTACTATCACTTTATCTTTTACATTTTTCTTACTTATTACAGTTATTTGCTTTGGCAAAATTATACCAGAGAGAGACTGAACACCAGCGTGAGGGTGAGATTGCGTGGTACCTGAGGTGGTGGGTGTGTAGAAGGACGGACAAAGTTCCTGATTAATAATCTGACTCGCTGTCTGGAAGAGACAAGAGGAAGTAACAATAAATAAAATACAAAGAAGTACTGATATACTGTCAGATGGGATATAGAAATATGATGCGCACACACACACACACCTAGCACATACATATGCACGCTCACACACACACACACACACACACACACACACACTACTAGCACATACATATGAAACACTTGCACATTAATAGTTTACGAGTGAACGATGACTTACACTCATATATACTCATGCGTGAACGATGACTTACACTCATATATACTCATGCGTGAACGATGACTTACACTCATATATACTCATGCATGCCTGGTCATTCACTGTTGCGTAAACACAGAGTTGAAATGTGTATGCAAGTGTGTGGCTGTGAGTGATCAAAAACTCTTTTTGGCGCACCCAGAAATCATTTCCTTGTAACTGGAAGGCAGATATTAAACATCTATATGACATGCTTGTAAACATAAAATAAGAGCATCATGTCTGTGTCTAATTGTGATGATACGGCAGTCTGAAGGTCAACGACACTAAGGAAGAAATATTTTCACAGTCCAAAGCTTCCGCCACTCATACTGGCTCTATGGACCACCACTATCCCACAGTCCACCACTCTACCATGGACCACCACTATCCCACAATCCACCACTCTACCATGGACCACCACTATCCCACAGTCCACCACTCTACCATGGACCACCACTATCCCACAGTCCACCACTCTACCACAGACCCAGGAGCTCATTTTGCTCAGAATAGCTTCACGTCTTGGAACTGATCTCTGAATTGTCTGACACCAAGAAAATATATTGGAGTTCCACCATTACGAAACACTTATGGACCATGTGGAACGTGTATTGTCTGTAAATATAGGCGTAGACTCGCAATGCTAGTAACTGTGATCAGATAGTTTACACTGAAACATTCCAGCATTAACTGAATTAGAAATGATAAGATTATACGCCATGTAGTATGTAGAGCTGCTGGTAATGACGGAGTTAACCGGGGTTACATCGCACCACTGTGCTACATCTTAGGCTCTTCTTATCCTCCAATCAGCCGACAGTATGTGAGTCAATATTCTGAATGCATCTCATGTTTTTAGACTACACTGCCAGGGACAATACTGTAGTATAAATAGTGAATAAATACTGTGACAACATAGCACATAATCTCAATTTCTGATAGCTTTGACCCATTATGAACCTGTAAACTTTCAAACTTCCATAACTTATGAGTTTTTATGCCATTTGACAAGCAGCTTGTTTACAATGAAACAAATGCCCGGCTGGTCTACACCTCATTTACACGCGTGTGCAGTATTCACGTTAATATCCCACTGTGTTACACACACACACAAACTGAATGTGCCAGTGCAGCTTTATGCCAGAGTAAAAGGTCATCAAATGCAGGTGGTGTGTGTGCTAACATAAGGTTACGTTAGCATGTTAGTGTGTGTTAACAAGGTTACGTTAGCATGTTAGTGTGTGTTAACAAGGTTACGTTAATGTTAGTAAGTCACTATGTATGCATTTCATATGAATGTATTTCAAATGCATGTGTTTCATATTTATGCACGAGTAGTCTGTGTGTATGGACAAGTGTTTCACTCATTTCACTCTTTAACAGCCTCTCGTAATACTCAGATACATACACAAATGAAACCACACACACACGCAGCCTCACACATGACAGCATTCACTTCACTCAGTAGTGCAGGGGTGTGGGAACAGAGTGAGGGGTGTGAGAACAGGGTGACACACACACACACACACACACACCTTACCAGAGTGGTGGTGCTGAGGTTCAGGGAGGGCACACACACACCTTACCAGAGTGGTGGTGCTGAGGTTCAGGGAGGGCACACACACACACACACCCACACCGTACCAGAGTGGTGGTGCTGAGGTTCAGGGAGGGCACACACACACACACACACACACACACCTTACCAGAGTGGTGGTGCTGAGGTTCAGGGAGGGCACACACAGCTCCTGCTGGAAGTACTGGGAAGGTTTTGTCAGTGACGAGTAGGCCATGGGGTTCAGAGCCCAGAAATTAGTGGGACACGAACTAACACAGATCTGTATAGAGAACAATAAAAACCAAATGATTACTGATGCATTGCAAATATACACTCCTAGATACTTATGGCACAGTGTATGACAGTATGGCAGTACGACACCTGTATGTGGCAGTGCGACACCTGTATGTATGTGGCAGTGCGACACCTGTATGTACCTGAGTGGTGGGACACTGGAGACCATTGAGTGCTGCAGCCATGATGTTCGTAGCCGTGGCACAATTCAGAATATTAAAATAAAACACGTTCGGCTTATCTCTGATGGAGAGAGACAACACAGAGGTGCATACATGATAAGAAGCACATTAAGCTTCAGTGGAGGGTGGAGGAGGGAGGGTGGAGGGTGAGGGTGGAGGATGTAGGAGGGAGGGTGAGGGTGGAGGATGTAGGAGGGAGGGTGAGCGTGGAGGATGTAGGAGGGAGGGTGGGGGGTGTAGGAGAGAGGGTAAGGGTGGAGGAGGGAGGGTGAGGGTGGAGGATATAGGAGGGAGGGTGAGGGTGAAGGAGGGTGAGGGTGGAGGTGGAGGGTGGAGGACGTAGGAGGGAGGGTAAGGGTGGAGGATGTAGGGTGGAGGAGGGAGGGAGGGTGAGGGAGGGTGGAGGTGGAGGGTGAGGGTTCTGCTCACTGGTTGGGTGCGATGCCACAGAACATCCCAGTGGAGTTGCGTGGGTAGAGAACATGGCGAGGGTCTCCATATAGCCAGGCTGAAACACACACACACCACCTGTAGTCACACACACCACCTGTAGTCTGCTGGGGGCCACTGGCCCCCTAAAGCCTCTGTACACACGGTTACTAACACACACACACCACCTGTAGTCTGCTGGAGGCCACTGGCCCCCTAAAGCCTCTGTACACACGGTTACTAACACACACACACACACACACAACACCTGTAGTCTGCTGGAGGCCACTGGCCCCCTAAAGCCTCTGTACACACGGTTACTAACACACACACACAACACCTGTAGTCTGCTGGAGGCCACTGGCCCCCTAAAGCCTCTGTACACACGGTTACTAACACACACACAACACCTGTAGTCTGCTGGAGGCCACTGGCCCCCTAAAGCCTCTGTACACACGGTTACTAACACACTCCCCGACCACCACAACACACAGTAAACAGCTGATTACACAGTGTGACATGAACACAAAAATCGTCCACAATGCACAGACCTCTCACTACAGATCATTTGCATGCAGTTAAACCCGTAGGGCAGAGGTATCAGACACACAGAGGCTAACGTGGAGGTATCAGACACACGGAGGCTAACGTGGAGGTATCAGACACACGGAGGGCTGAGTGGGATCATGATGGACAGCAGGTGTTCTCACCTAGAATTCCGACCACTAAGTATCCTGCGATGACCAGCATGAAGAGCACACAGCAAATGACATCAGTGCAGCTCCTGCACAAAGATAAGAGCTTCAGATCACACGGACACACACACTCGCACTCACACACATACATATAAATGTGAACAAACCTGCTGTAGATGGGCCCGTTAAACGATGGATCGTACTTGGCTGGCTCCCCTAGGGAAAATGCAGAGGCGGAGTTACGGAGTTAATTAGGTGTGAGTGACAGGTTGAAGATCAACACCCATCCATGTTCACATCTGAACAATCCCTGACGTGTCTGACTCATCTGGCCGCACACGTCAACACACAGTGTAAACTATCTGATCACAGTCACTAGCATTGCGAGTTAATGTCCTGACTGCTGTGTTTGCGCGTCCTGTTCACCAAACCAGTTCAGCAGGAACTACACAGGTGGCGTTGCATTAATGCTACAGCTCACATGCAGGACATAACCACAGCACCTTCAGCCCCGCTCTGAGGAGCGACCCCATCCCTCACGCCCCATCAGCACGTTTCTGCTCGTCAGCCACACTGGTTCAGGGCGTATATAAATATGGAGACGTGCAGGTCACGTCCAGGTTGTGTGGTCCACACTAGGCCAGCGTAGCCTGGACACCTGAACCAGCGAGTCTGTATCTCCATAGACACTGAGGGTGGGTTGCTTAGCTTTTGTTGGCATGTGGTACACAGAGGGGATGAGTGAGGTCAGCAGGGGATGCAGGGTGGGCAGGGCCCAGAGCACAGGCCTCGCCCCCTAGTGCCCTGCCCTGTTCCTCCCACATTAATCCACTCTACAGAGAGCATGAAAGAGAGAGAGCTTATTTGCAGCTTATGAAGAAAGAGGGCGACAGAGAGAGGGCGACAGAGACGGACATGGTGGGGAATTTGAATTCTGTAGATGAAAAACATTGATTGAAAATGTTCCAGTCTGCAACCAATCAGCTGCTGCTCCACAGCACACCCTGCCACTCATCCATGTCTCACAGGAGACCTGAGCTTTCAGCCTAAACCACAACGTCCACCAGGTATAGAGGAAACTACAGTCTGTGCTTTAAAACTGTAACACTATGGACAGGTGACTAAGATCAACGAAATAAAACCAGCGGCCTTTGTTCAAGCACATGACCAGGTTGTTACACAAACACAGCACTGACAATTCTGCCAGATCCAACATCACAGCTATGGCAACCAAAGGAGTAAATGTTTAAGCTCAGAAAATAAGTCCTGAATTATTCCACCAAGCTTATTTCACTCAGTAATTCCACCTACTGTACTGAGCTAAACTGGCAAATCTAAGCAGCGGCTCCAAAAAGTCTGGAGAGAACTTTTATTTTGCCTTTTACAGTAGCTGGCAGGTGCTCTTATCCAGAGTGAAGTACCGATGCATCAGTGTGATAGTATATGCTCCCTGGGGAATGACCCTTGACCTTGGTATTCACAAGCATCGTTAAACACAAGATAAGGTTGGGTGGGCCAGGGCTCTGAACTCTGTTACATGAAGGCTTAGCTCTGCATCCAGCAGGAAGATAGGCCCTTCTGACATTTGCCAGCAGTTAATGTCCTGAGGGACGTCCGTGTTCATCGGTGTGCTGCACGGGAATCAAACCCACAACCTTGGTGTAGCTCCCAGCTGCTCCACCAGGGGAGCTACAGCCAGGAACCCTGGAGAGAGAAAAGAACTCGGGACAAATATTTGGCACTGGCTACGTTTCAACCCGCGTGCCGCTCTGCTGAGGGGATTGTAAACTGTGACAAATATTATCTCTGCATCACAAAACATGCTACACATGCATGCACATGAAAAACCAGTTCCTTAGATGGCTCCACCGAAAACAGGCACCAGATCACATTACACCAAACATCCTTCTTACCCAGTTTACTGAGAAATGGGGGGGGGGCAAATTAAAATAAATCTTCCCTGTAAAATATCACACATGATGGAGGTTTGGTTTATGGTGATGCGTTTTCTTGGAAGTCTAACAGAACATTTCCTGCTGCGTGTTCAACCAGGTCAGAGGTCAGAAGTCAACTACTATGAGAAATCAGAGACTGCCTGACACATTCTGGGTGAATGTGAAAAATGTTAGTTATTTCATTCATTCATCTTAACCTGTGGCAAATATTATAAATTATCCACTTAACCTGTGGCATTTATTAACACAGACAGACTGTTTGTGTTAACTGTGGACTAAAACCCTCCCTGACAGCAGTTTTGCATCCCCCCTCTCCCTCTCTCCCTCTCCCCCTCTCTCCCTCTCATTTCAGGTTGGGTGAATCCGTGTGCGCCATAAACACTACACATGATATAGAGTCAACATCAACATAATCAACTAATTAACTGATAAACATCTGATTACCTTCCCTCTCCAAAAAGTAAGAACTAATTGTTTGTGTGTGTGTGTGTTTGGAAGCCCCTTGATTTGGATGTTGACCAAAAAGAAAAGACTGTGGTTAACCAGTGACTCAGAGGAGGGAGTCTGCAGTCCAGAAAACACCCCTGAGGAAACTGTGCTTTATTTCACCCTTAAAGTCAGATAACCCACGATAATCCATAATTATTCACACAAATGCTGATCTTCCACAAGTTTTTAATTCAATACTTGTGTGTGAACACATGAATTCACACATCTCTATTTCAGACTGCAGCGTGTATGTGAATGGTATATTCATTTCTCTATATTAGTGTGTGTCTCTTGTTCTGGTCACCAGTTCATAACTGGTGTATTCCCATCTGATTCTAAATGTTTCTTCAGTCATACAGAGGTGTATAATACAAGTAGCAGGCAGTTCTTATATTACCTGATTAAGCTTTAGTGTCCGATAACACTACTACTGCCTTAAGCTCATACTAATAGCAGACAATTATGTCTAGACATTCAACCACACTCACCCCCACCTTCACACATGAAAGTTCTCAACATTAACACATTCTATTATTAAATCCTACTTCAACAATGGTCAGGAACCATAGTAAAGTATATCTGTACAGATAACGCTTGACAGTGGTCATGGTGCAGTAAAGATCATGTAGATCTCAGAATCTAGAGCCAGACACATTCAAACACACTATAGACACTCAACAAACAGGAAACGCAACTCAAGAATGGCTGCACATTTATGGCATCATTAAGAGTGGAACTGTGACCCCTCATCACTTCATGACTGATTTCCGCAGATTGACAGAATTCTGCAAATAGTTGTAGAGGCTGCTAAGAGGCTGCTACAGATACACAGTGAAATTACATACCGCTCCTCCAAAAACACAGTACAACACAATAAGAGGCTGTTGCTACAGATACACAGTGAAATGACATACCGCTCCTCCAGGAACACAGTGCAACACAATAAGAGGCTGTTGCTACAGATACACAGTGGAATGACATACCGCTCCTCCAAAAACACAGTACAACACAATAAGAGGCTGTTGCTACAGATACACAGTGAAATGACATACCGCTCCTCCAGGAACACAGTGCAACACAATAAGAGGCTGTTGCTACAGATACACAGTGGAATGACATACCGCTCCTCCAGGAACACAGTGCAACACAATAAGAGGCTGTTGCTACAGATACACAGTGGAATGACATACCGCTCCTCCAGGAACACAGTACAACACAATAAGAGGCTGTTGCTACAGATACACAGTGAAATGACATACCGCTCCTCCAGGAACACAGTGCAACACAATAAGAGGCTGTTGCTACAGATACACAGTGAAATGACATACCGCTCCTCCAAGAACACAGTGCAACACAATAAGAGGCTGTTGCTACAGATACACAGTGAAATGACATACCGCTCCTCCAGGAACACAGTGCAACACAATAAGAACACAAGTGTAGACAATAAATATGAGATATAGGACCAGTGATGATATACAGACCCATTCCAAAATTAGAATATTATAGAAACGTTGATTAATTTGCATAATTCCATTGAAAAAGTTACACTTTCATAGATTATAGATTCAGGGCTCACAATTTAAACGGTCTCAAGTATTTATTTGTTTATTTTTACATAATTTGGGCTTCCAGCTCATAAAACCCACGAAAACAGGATTTCAAAAAATTAGAATACTGTGGAGAAATCAGCTCAAATTTTGCAGGGCATGAATATTTTAAACTGAGTGCGACACACTAATCATCTACTAAACTCAAAGCACCTGCACAGATTTCCCCAGGTGTCACTAAAAGAGGAACTCTGGGCCGAGTGCCTCAGTGGCACGTCGCCTCCAGGCAGCGATTAAAGCAAAGGGCTCCCAACCAAGTACTGAAGCCTGACACTTTTTCTGCAAAAACTGAGAAGTAGTTTGGGCTGATTTCTCCACAGTATTCTAATATTTTGAAATCCTGTTGCAAACGCTCTACCGTTCTGTGCCATTTAGCACTTATGGCTTACAGCAGCTGTACACCAATTTAACGAACACATATGATATTTACTAGGCTACATATTTGTTGTCAGTCTCTGGGAGTTGCTGAGTCTCAGAAGAAACTGTAGCACAGTCTGGCTTTATAGGAAAAATTGTTAAATATTAAATATTGTTTTGGTGGCAAAAATGGCTTATTTTCTCCTTTAATGCAGTTTCGACCTTTGAAGCCAACTAAAGAAAATATAAATCACAAAAGCCCTTCACTTCACTCTGCGCACCTTTCCTCTCCACTGTGAAAGTGAACGCGACTATAGTCATGTGTTCCGACTTCCGACAGACTGCGAGATGGTAGACCAAGCTTGAAATAACATCATCTCACACGCAATATCTCTGCTGCACACACGCACTTCAACACTTGCAAAAAAATTTACGATTCTGAAGAAACATTGTGGTTTGTGTACCCACAGCAGTCAGAGAAAAGGTGTCTTTCAGAGACGGCAGTGGGCCTAACGCTACCATGATAAAGATCTTTATCATAGTAGGTTAATTTGGGCTTATTTAAACAGCAGTGGTTTAGCCCGAATCACATTGTTTATTTTTATATGTCTCAAATTTAGGAAGGTGTTTAATGCTGGCAGGGTTATTCTATGTTCTGTCTTTTGAAATATATTCATTTTATAATTGAATTTTCATAGTATTCTTTAAATATCTTGTTTTTGATTACTGCTGTTCATTATTTTCACTTTTACTTTAAGACTTTATGAACAAAAATAGCTTTTATATTAGTACATCGTACTTACACACACAGGTAAAGAATGACCCCTTCATCCAAGTGTGATATAAAATAAAGTAACACAATACTATAATATTACTAGTGAGTGGGACCAAACATTTATGTAGTTTTTGCAAAATATATGTAATTTTGTCAGGTTTTCAGAGTGGCGACCCAAATGCAGACACCGTAGGCAGAGGGGATTTAAACGAAGCATCTTCAGTATAACCAATAAAGGGTGTGGAGGACTAATGTCCTTGGTGTGGATGACTAATGACGCAACAAAGACTGAAGACATGAATACAAACACAGACAAGGGGACGAGGAACAGATGAAAAGAGGGAGGAGATGTTCAGGTGAGGAGAGTGAGGAGATATTCAGGTGAGGAGAGTGAGGAGATGTTCAGGTGAGGAGAGTGAGGAGATGTTCAGGTGAGGAGAGTGAGGAGATGTTCAGGTGAGGAGAGTGAGGAGATGTTCAGGTGAGGAGATATTCAGGTGAGGAGAGTGAGGAGATGTTCAGGTGAGGGGAGTGAGGAGATGTTCAGGTGAGGGGAGTGAGGAGATGTTCAGGTGAGGGGAGTGAGGAGATGTTCAGGTGAGGGGAGTGAGTAGAACACCTGCGGTTGACAGGCAGATCGGTGCAGCCTCTGCAGTGTCGCGGACGATGTACCAGACCGTTGTGGTGAGGAGTTTTTACCTGTCAATCTACCTTCCAAGTCTCACTTATGGTCATAAGCTTTGGCTAGTACGAGATTGTGAATACAAATGAAACGACCTTCCTCGGCAGGGTGTCCGGGCTCGCCCTTAGAGATAAGGTAGGTGTGGAGGCTCAGTGTAGAGAGGAGCCAGTTGAAGTGGTTCTGGCATCTGGTGCAGATGCCCCCTGGGAAGAGAGCACACCTCTTCCTCTGTCGTTGGCCCTCCTTGGAGATGTTTGAAGACGTGTGGTGGCTGGGGTTTGCTTTGGTAATCCACCTTTTCCCACTGCCTCCAGCACATGCTATTGGAGTTTGGGTGTAGCCTCCATGTGCCTCTCATATGTGGCATGACGAGCTCTTTGCCCAGCTCCTTGATAATAGCCGCCATGCAGTGTTCACACCACCCATATCACCAGGGTGGTGTACGGTGGAGATGGTGTAGGCATTGAGGATGGAAACACTCATGTTGTACCAGAGAACCACAGGCCTCCACGAGGTTCAACAGTTAGCTAGCAAATACCTTGTAACATTCAGTAATGTACTCACTCTCAAGGTAGCCTAAACCTAATCAAATATTACAGTATGTACAATTATCTTTCCCAACTGTCATCAAATATTTTCTAAAGTAATGTTAGAACAATTGACAAAACAATGCTTGTGTAATGGGAGCTGTGCTGAGCTATGAAACGGTCAATGCATGTGGGTCGGTTCTGACCCATGTGTGTAAACTTGATGTAGAAATACAAAAGCTGTACTTCTTCATAAAGTAAGAAAGGAAAATAAAATCGAAGATTTGTGCTAAACAAAAACAAGATATTTACTGCATACTTGGAATACAAAATGATTAACGATTCATTAATTTAAAAGATATACAGCCACACATTTAGTGATGAGCAAAAACAAGTGAATTGCTGAATACCTTGAATGCTGAATGATTAAATTAACTTATTGTAAAGATATAGAAAATGAAATCTCAGCCAGGGGACTTTTGACCCATGTTCTGCATCAAAGCGTTAAATAACATTGGAAATGAATGCTGCTCATTTTTGACCCATGTTGTGCATTTGAGGGGGTACGCATGTGTGTGCATCAAAGGGTTAATTCCTCATCCCTACCACAGACTGACGAGTACATGTACAACAAAGTTCCTGGTTACGTGTAAGCAAAACATCCAAATCATATTGCATCGACCTTTGCAGTCAATTCCAGCACCTGTTTATTTTTAAACACTACACGATTTACCATCGATCGAGCATCACGCAAGAAACTTTAACAAAAACATTGTGTCTATGAAAACCCACAAGAAAACAAACTTAAATCTTACCGTACTCGGAAGAGTTCTGTTCTTCTTTTTTACCACCCATTTCGCGGGTAAGACAAATGAGGCAGGTAGCCTAAGGCGCTTTATAAAACTTAAAACTATAACCAAAACCAAACCAGTCCCGTGTTTGATCACTGGGCAGAAAGACGTTCGGAACAAATCTCTCCTCGCGCTCGCGGCTGCTGTGATATCACAAGGCACCTGCCGCGCGACGATGCTCACCTGGCGTTTGACCCGCCCACATCAGGAAGCACGTCACGACACTGCTCTACCGCCCCCCATCTGTCGGTACAATTCATTACCTCACTTAAATTCTTTGAGACTATAAATATGAATACAAGATTCTTTTTCTACAGATACTTAGAACCAGAAGCGCCACTGCGTTTTACACCTAACAAACCCCGCTTGGCACGCGCTATTAGTCTAAACGTTTCCACTGCGTGTGTTGAACAAACGCTCGCGGGAAGCTCATCTCGGGCACTACCGCAGACGTGTGAGGTGGCAGGATATTACAATGCAGAACAAACCTCCAGGACAACAAAACAACCGTCCATATGACGCAATTCAAAAGCAGAATAAGAGATGGCAGAAGCGTGGTATGGTATCAAATTGTATTTATTCACAGAACTAATAATAATAATGATGACAAAAGTCTGCTATGAAATTATACAAACCACAGATGAGTGATAGTTTAATAAAGAGAGACATGTAAGAACACCCTGCAGCTCGCACAGGGCACTACGTATGACCAGCACAAATGGCTTTTGCCCCCGTCCTTTGGGGCCTTAGGGTGTGATTGGAGACTCGTGCTCAGGGAAGGTGGGAGTGTTTTGGGCTTTGAGTCGCGTCCCTGGAGAAGCTCACACACGTCGTATGGCACCGCTGCTTTGGAAACGGATGTGTTCGCTTTCTTTTCTCCCTGATCACAGTTTGCCGCTTATTATGTAAAATAAGTTGTGATCCAGGCATGGAGAGCTGGACTTTGGTCATAATTCATCCAGGACCATGAAATCCAAAAATGTTTTTTTTATACACAGTATAGTGTCAAATATAACTGGCCAAATCATTGTTAAGAGCACTAGAAAGTCTCGACAAATGCATCCTTTAGATTCTGATTGTATATATAAACTGGTAAAGGCAACCTTCATGACATCACACCCTCCAGGGCACCCATGGTGCATTTGGTTACTTCCACAATGCACTTAGTTACTACATCAGTTCTAGCCCAAAGGCCTCCAGAAAGGCCTAGGAGTTTCCTAGCAAGGCCAGCCCAGGTTCGGGGCCTGTCTCTGGGCAGGCCTCCAGACGCGCCAGCCTGCTCTGCTCCAGGGCGATAGCTTCAGCAGAGTGTTTGCACTTCTCAGAGCCACACTGGCATGTGAAGTACTTGCTCTTAATATCCCAGAAACGGTCCCCATAGTCAAACCTGTGCACGCACACACACACACACACGCGCACACACACACACACGCACACACACACACACACATCCAAAAAATAACATGGTTGTGGTATACATGTGGATAGGTTGTGTATTACTGTGTGTCACCCAAACTTGTGTTGCAGGACCAACAGAAGTGGTGAGTGTCTATCAGACTTTGTCTGATGTATCTTTATCAGACCTTGAGGCCTTGTCTTGAGCTGAAGAGGGCTATGTGTGGGAATCCTGTGTGTGTGTCACCCAAATGTTTGAGGAAGTTCTAGAAGTTGAAGAAGGCTGTGTGGCAATTGCCATGTTTGTGTGTGTGTGTGTGTGTGTGCGTGTGTGTTACCCAAGCTCCTGTCCCGTGAGGATGTCCCGCGAGCTGAAGAAGGCTATGCGCGGGAACCGAAGGTCCTGGTGCAGCATGAACACCCTCACTGGGATGATGTTTGGATCACACAGGTGGTTAATGAAACGACTGATGTTACCGTAGTAACGGGCGTCAATGCAGTACACCTCCCCATCCTGCAAAGGCCAGGAAGGAACAAGCAGACAGACCCCAGGTGACCCTACAGGTGTACTGTAGTACACATGTATAGGTGTACAGGCACACAGGTGTACTGTAGTACAGGTGTATAGGTGTACAGTCGTACAGGTACACAGGTGTACTGTAGTACAGGTGTACAGTAGTATAGTCACACAGGTGTACAGTAGTACAGGTGCACAGTAGTACAGGCACACAGGTGTACTGTAGTACAGTAGTTTAAGAGTACAAGTTAACCTGCACTTTGAGATGGATGAAAATGTACCTTATTGTCCAGATCAAACAGATAGGAATCATCTTCTCTCACATCAGCCTCCGCATCAGAGATAAGCTCTCCCACATACCTGAACACCACACACACACACACATTTACATATACACACACGCTAGCACATACACAAACTCCATACAGTATTAAAACAACACCAGTGCACCCCATGTACACACTCACTCGCAGATGAAGCTTCCCTGGGGGATGTCCTGCAAGGCGCGCACTCCCCAGCCCATCTTCTCAGTGCGGTAGAGCTGCAAACGAACCCTAACACACACACACACACACACACTAGGATTTAAATCTTATTAGCAGCAGTGGTTTTCTCTGCAGACTGTGTGAGGTCATCATGTGGACATTAAACACGCAGACAGCAGAGATGCCATAAAGAACAGGGGGGGGTGTTCCTCAGACCCAGAGGTTCCAGACCTAGAGGTGAATACGCCTCACTCGAAGTGGGTGTGTGTGTGTGTTCGTTCAGGAGAGTGTGAGTGTGTGTGAAACATGTACACTGTTGAAGTGCCGTGATGCAAAGACCATGTGCTAAAGGAGGTGAAGAGGTGAGAGGAGAGGAGTGTGTCAGTAGTGTGTCAGTAGTGCAGGAGTGTGTCAGTAGTGTGTCAGTAGTGCAGGAGTGTGTCAGTAGTGTGGCAGTAGTGCAGGAGTGTGTCAGTAGTGCAGGAGGTGTAGGAGTGTGTCAGTAGTGCAGTGCTACAGTAAACGGCTCGTCCAGGCTGTAGTAACCCAGGATCCTCCCCCTTCTGCACGGGCACTGCTGCCGTGGCGACAGACATGCTGCAAGCTGATTGGCTCACTTGATTCCGGCCTGCACCACTCTGTTCTTGCATGTCTTGTGGCAGGAGCAGGCCAGGTTACACTCGAAGATCAGTGGGGGCTCGATCTTGTTGAACTCCTGCAGGAGGCGCTGGTCCTACACACACACACACACACACACACACACACGACAGCCCAAGCCATGTGTCATGACCAAGATGCCTGTTAAACACTATAAAGTCTAGCACTCTCTCCACCACACAAAACATACACACAGACTCAATAATACACAGTAACTAACACACACACACACACAATCACACACTCTTTACCTTGTCATACCAGCAACGGATACTGAGTTGTCCACATAGACAGTTACTGGATGAGCAGTCATCAGTGCAGTTACAATGCTGAACACACAAACACACACAGAATTACTGTATGGTCCTTTAGTCAGTGGTGTGACCCTAGAGTCGTACCACACCTGTGGACCTGAGAACTGTTGAGTAACACCTGTGGACCTGAGAACCGTTTAGTAATACCTGTGGACCTGAGAACTGTTTAGCAACACCTGTGGACCTGAGAACCGTAACAGTCGTAACTAATTACACACACTCAGAGTTCAGAAACAGCTCTGAACTCACACACACAGTACAGTCCAACAGCATTACAGCACACAGACCCGCCCTAAACAGCTTACTATGACTATTACAGTCTACTACGACCTACACGCATTACAGTCTACAATAACCTACACCTATTACAGTCTACAATAACCTACATCCATTACAGTCTACAATAACCTACATCCATTACAGCCTACAATAACCTACACCCGTTACAGCCTACAATAACCTACACCCGTTACAGCCTACAATAGCCTACACCCATTACAGCCTACAATAACCTACACCCATTACAGCCTACAATAACCTACACCCATTACAGCCTACAATAACCTACACCCATTACAGCCTACAATAACCTACACCTATTACAGTCTACAATAACCTACATCCATTACAGCCTACAATAACCTACACCCATTACAGCCTACAATAACCTACACCCATTACAGCCTACAATAACCTACACCCATTACAGCCTACAATAACCTACACCTATTACAGTCTACAATAACCTACATCCATTACAGCCTACAATAACCTACACCCGTTACAGCCTACAATAGCCTACACCCATTACAGCCTACAATAGCCTACACCCAGTACAGCCTACAATAACCTACACCCAGTACAGCCTACAATAGCCTACACCCATTACAGCCTACAATAGCCTACACCCATTACAGTCTACAATAGCCTACACCCATTACAGTCTACACCCAACCACCTACACCCAACCACCTATAGAACAGCTCAGTCTCTTTATTTAAGGATGATGAGAAGGTCGATTCTAATAGGGAATTTATTTGTGTGTGTGAGTGTGTGTGTGTGAGTGTGTGTGAGTGAGTGTGTGCGTGATACCTGCAGGTGTGTGATGTTGCGGTCTATGTTCATAGCGGAGGTCTCACAGTTCTCGGCGATGTATTTGTAGTCTGACGGACAACCTTCATCATCCACACCATTCACACAGGGAATAGGCACGTTCTCATAGCCCTGAGCTATGTCACTGCAGACACACACATGCACGCACACACATGCACGCACACGCATATGCACATACGCACACACAGTCAGAGAGGCTGCTAATTGCTGAGAGTTGCTGATAATATGTGTACAAATAAAACAACCTGCATATGATTCGCTCTGTTCGGACGATCCGATTGGCTACCCCTCTGCGCAGCTTCCTGTTGATCTGGAGAGACACCCAAACTGGCGAATCAGGACGTGCCAGAGTGAGAGGCGTGTCCCCTTCTTTGTTCATGATGTCAATGTCCGCCCCTCTTGAGAGGAACAACCTGTGCATGCACGCACACACACAGGCACACACACACACACATCAAAACTCAACATATTCCACAAGACCAAAACTGAGAAAAAATTTTTTGAACGGCCCAAAATTTTAATCTCTCAAACATTGAACAAGCATCACATTCAGATTTATAATAGATATAAATCTGGGCTGAAATGCACTGACCTCAGCACTAAAAGAAAGAGACAGACAGAGAGAGAGAGAGAGAGACAGAGACAGGCAGCCAAACAGGCAGGCAGACAGGCAGACAGACAGACAGGCAGGCAGGCAGGCAGGCAGGCAGACAGACAGAGAGAGAGAGAGAGACAGAGACAGGCAGCCAGACAGGCAGGCAGGCAGACAGACAGACAGGCAGGCAGGCAGGCAGGCAGGCAGGCAGGGGCACTGACGTGACACAGGCGAGGTAGCCCTCGCGGGCGGCGATGTGGAGGGGCGTGTCCCCGTGGGTGTTGACGGAGGTGAGGGGGCAGCCTGCATTCAGGATCAGCTCAGCGATTTCAGCACTTCCTGCAAACGAGGCCCAGTGGAGGCACACGTTCATCTCACACACACACACACACACACACATACAGGCACGCACACGCACGCACACTCACGGACACACACACACACACACACGCACGCACACACGCACGCACGCACACACACACACACACACACACACACACACACACACACACACACACACACACACACACACACACACACACAGGCACGCACACACACGCACACACACACACACATGGAGATGGAGAGAGATAGAGCTGTTTGGTGAGGGTTATTTTCATCATGTTTTTTCAGTACTATAACCACAGAAACAAAAATGCTGTGTGTGTGTGTGTGTATATAGATGTGTGTGTGTGTGTGTATAGATGTGTGTGTGTGTATATATGTGTGTGTGTGTGTGTGTGTGTGTGTGTGTGTGTGTGTGTGTGTGTGTGTGTGTGTGTGTGTGTGTGTGTGTGTGTGTGTGTGTGTGTGTGTGAGGGCACCTTGTCCTTCAGCGTGACGTCAGCTCCCCTGTTCAGCAGGGCTCTGATCACCTCTGTGTGTCTGTGTTCAGCAGCCCAGATGATGGGAGTCCAGCCTCCACTGTCCTGTAGGGGGAGGGGTTGTGCTCATCAGCCCTCTACACATACAGCAGAGGTGGAGCACAGAGGTGGAGGACAGAGGTGGAGGACAGAGGTGGAGCACCTGGGCGTTGATGTCCACCTGACCCGTGTTCAGCAACAGTGTGACGATCTCCAGATTCCCCAGTTTAGCAGCATGATGAAGACCAGTAGAGCCATCCTCCTCCTAACAGAGAGGGAGGGAGGGAGGGGGGGAGAGAGGGAGGAACAGAGGGGCAAAAGAGAGGGGGAGATAGACAGAGACATGGACTGATTGGAGAAGACGTATGTCAGGGTGTGTGAGTCATCACCTTCCTCCTGACTGAATGTGAAGGTAGAAGGACCAGCACAGTGTGTGTGTGTGTGTGTACTCACTACATGGTAGACACAGGCTCCACTTTGGATGAGATATCTGGCCACCTCCACCTGGTTGTTGATGATGGCCTCCAGCAGAGGGGTCCTCTGGGTCTTATCCTGGGCGTCTACTTTGGCGCCTGCCTAGAAACAAACAAATAAACCAACACCTGTGACCTCACAAGGAAAGGAAATGACCTCAGCCCAGAACTGCCCCAGGGGAGGTACCTGTACATATGTATGGGGTAGAGCCCAGAACTGCCCCAGGGGAGATACCTGTACATATGTATGGTGTAGAGCCCAGAACTGCCCCAGGGGAGGTACACGTACATATGTATGGGGTAGAGCCCAGAACTGCCCCAGGGGGGGGGTACCTGTACATATGTATGGGGTAGAGCCCAGAACTGCCCCAGGGGAGATATCTGTACATATGTATGGGGTAGAGCCCAGAACTGCCCCAGGGGAGATACCTGTACATATGTATGGGGTAGAGCCCAGAACTGCCCCAGGGGAGGTACACGTACATATGTGTGGGGTAGAGCCCAGAACTGCCCCAGGGGGGGTACCTGTACATATGTATGGGGTAGAGCCCAGAACTGCCCCAGGGGAGATATCTGTACATATGTATGGGGTAGAGCCCAGAACTGCCCCAGGGGAGATACCTGTACATATGTATGGGGTAGAGCCCAGAACTGCCCCAGGGGAGGTACACGTACATATGTATGGGGTAAAGCCCAGAACTGCCCCAGGGGAGATACCTGTACATATGTATGGGGTAGAGCCCAGAACTGCCCCAGGGGAGGTACATGTACATATGTATGGGGTAGAGCCCAGAACTGCCCCAGGGGGGGTACCTGTACATATGTATGGGGTAGAGCCCAGAACTGCCCCAGGGGAGGTACACGTACATATGTATGGGGTAAAGCCCAGAACTGCCCCAGGGGAGATACCTGTACATATGTATGGGGTAAAGCCCAGAACTGCCCCAGGGGAGATATCTGTACATATGTATGGGGTAGAGCCCAGAACTGCCCCAGGGGGGGTACCTGTACATATGTATGGGGTAGAGCCCAGAACTGCCCCAGGGGGGGTACCTGTACATATGTATGGGGTAGAGCCCAGAACTGCCCCAGGGGGGGTACCTGTACATATGTATGGGGTAGAGCCCAGAACTGCCCCACGGGGGGTACCTGTAGGAGCAGGTAGCAGATCTCCAGCAGACCGCGGTGGGCAGCAGCGTGAAGAGCACAGCGGCGGTTCTGAGAGTCTGCCTGGTACGCCGGGTCGATCCCCTCCACTACGGAACAGACAGGGGGACGGGGACACAGGGGGACGGGGACAGTGAGTCCAGAGGCAGCAGGCTGTATGGGGCCCTGCTGAGTGACGCTGGTGTCCTGTCACACACTACTGTCCTGTCACACACGTGGTAACTACAGACTCCCTGCGCAGTGTGCAGTCGCCATGGGGATCAGTGACATTAGTGAGGGGAAAGAACGCACTGAGCATGAGCAGAACCTTCTGCACCTCCCCCTGCTTGGCGGCTGGGTAGAGCTGACGGGGGTGGAACCGCAGCTTCTTCCTCCTGAACACAGAAAAGCGTCTGGATTAGTATATTAAAAAAAATGTTCAAGCATCAAAACCTCCAAAGATGTGTGTGTGTGTGTGTGTGTGTGTGTGTGTGTGTGCGTATGTGTGTGTGCGTATGTGTGTGTGCGGCCACCTCTCTGTATCCTGGGTGAGAATTGCTCTCTGCAGTGCTGCCCTTCTGTCTCCAGGAGGAAGGACACTGGGACAGACCGGCTTCCCATTGGGCAGGACCAGAGAGGGGCCCACACTGTCCACACCCCCATCGCCCACGGCAACCACATCTTCAGCTCCGCCCCCTCCTGCAGCAGCGTTGGGAGTCTGCAGCTGATTCTGTGCCCCTATCCTGACCTCACCACGCCAGTGCATCCTAGCACTGAGAGAGGGAGGGAGGGAGGGAGGGATATTGGGTGGGGTGGTGTGTGGAGAGAGAGAGATATTGGGTGGGGTGGTGTGGGGGGAGAGAGAGAGAGAGAGAGGGATATTGGGTGGGGTGGTGTGGGGGAGAGAGAGAGAGAGAGGGATATTGGGTGGGGTGGTGTGGGGAGAGAGAGATATTGGGTGGGGGGGTGTGGGGGGGAGAGAGAGAGAGATATTGGGTGGGGTGGTGTGGGGGAGAGAGAGAGATATTGGGTGGGGTGGGGGGGGAGAGAGAGAGAGAGAGGGATATTGGGTGGGGTGGTGGGGGGGAGAGAGAGAGAGAGGGTGGGGTGGTGTGGGGGAGAGAGAGGGATATTGGGTGGGGTGGTGTGGGGAGAGAGAGAGAGGGATATTGGGGGGGGTGGGGGGGGGAGAGAGAGAGAGGGATAGGGTGTGGTGGGGGAGAGAGAGAGAGAGAGGGATATTGGGTGGGGTGGTGTGGGGGGGAGAGAGAGAGAGGGATATTGGGTGGGGTGGTGTGGGGGGAGAGAGAGAGAGAGAGGGATATTGGGTGGGGTGGTGTGGGGGAGAGAGAGAGAGAGAGGGATATTGGGTGGGGAGAGAGAGAGAGAGGGATATTGGGTGGGGTGGTGTGGGGAGAGAGAGAGAGAGGGATATTGGGTGGGGTGGTGTGGGGGAGAGAGAGAGAGGGATATTGGGTGGGGTGGTGTGGGGAGAGAGAGAGAGGGATATTGGGTGGGGTGGTGTGGGGAGAGAGGGATATTGGGTGGGGTGGTGAGAGAGAGAGGGATATTGGGTGGGGGTGGTGTGGGGAGAGAGAGGGATATTGGGTGGGGTGGTGGGGGAGAGAGAGAGGGATATTGGGTGGGGTGGTGTGGGTGGGGAGAGAGAGGAGGGATATTGGGTGGGGTGGTGGAGGGAGAGAGAGAGAGATTGGTGGGGATATTGGGATATTGGGTGGGGGGGAGAGAGAGGGATATTGGGTGGGGTGGGGTGGGGAGAGAGAGAGAGAGAGGGATATTGGGGGGGGTGGTGTGGGGAGAGAGAGAGAGGGATATTGGGTGGGGTGTGGGGGAGAGAGAGGGCTTCCCTCATTTTGTATTCTGGTTTGATTAAACCATTTGAACATCCCCACTGAGAGCAGCAAGTCGATGTTCGATGTTCTTCACATCATGAGAATGACTTACACCCCAGACCACACGACTTACACTATGACTTACACCACGCGATGCTTCTGCGCTAGGAAACTTTAATAATACTGTAATGAAGAACTTTTCAGTAACATCTCTTCAGATGTCTCTCTCACCTGATTGGTTCACCAGTCCTCTTCTCGTTACTAAGCGCTGTGGATGCCACGGCGAGCGTGGAGGGGAGGAGCAAGGGCGTGGTGGTGGTGGAGGAGGCTGTTGCCGTGACTACAGCCACCCCAGACGATGGAGTTGCCGGGGGGATGGTGACCTCCTGCGCCTCTGATGCATCTTCTCCGCAGTGTGGGCAAAAGAGAAGGCCGACGCCCATCGCACCACGGCCCCGCCCACCTCCCAGGACGGTCACGCAGCCGCGATGGAAGCGGTGTGCGATGCGAACGTCTGGACAACATTCCAGAAACGTTCCCTGGAATGTCAGAGCACAACAACGTCTCACCAAACCACACAGGCGCTCAAACTCAGCAACGGCAGTTCAGAGCAGCCACCAGCAGATGGCGCCGCGCAGGCTGCGCTAGATCACAAAGGTGCTGCTCTTACAGACAGACAGAAGTAGCCACAGCCCGGGCAACAGTGGTGCTTCACCATGTGAGACCGGTGCATCTCACACAGCACCATCAGGGACACGCGGCTGGACGGACGCATGGTCTCCCCCTTCATGATCGCATTGGTACAGCCCACCAGCTGACACCACCACCACGCCGGGTTGAAGAAAAACAGGGAAAAAAGGGGGTGTGACTGCACAGGGTAAATAACGCAAGTTAGTGTCACTCTTCATTCATCAACCGTGAGCTTCTGATCAGAGGAACTTGACTGGCTGAACATGACAAACCACTCTCAAGCTCAGATACACGAATACAAAGATTTGAGTATTCAATCCCACAAAAATCATCAGATTTGCCTGGATTATAAATGAGTGTTATAAATTATTATAATTTTCCTGGATTATAAATTACACTCGCATAAATGACAATAAATATGGCTAACCTCATAAGACAGGAACGACCCCACATGTGGTTTCACACACACACACACACACACACCCACACACACACACACACACACACACACACACACACACACACACACACACACACACACACACACACCGACACACACACCTGTCCGTTGATGCTCTCGATGGCCATGCAGGTGCGGTTGGCGTGTGCCGTGAGCCGCTCCACGCGAGGAGCCTCCATCCTACAGCTACACAACGGCAGCTCCTCCAGCCGCTCCATCTCCCTGTCACTGCCATCTGGAGGGAGGGAGGGAGAGAGAGGAGGTAAAGAAGGAGAGAGGGAGAGAAGGAGAGAGGGAGGGAGAGGAGGTAGAGAAGGAGACACCGAATGAAAGAGCAAATATAACAGCATTTAGCTTTAAAGACCTTTTTATTACCTTTTATTAAAAGGCATAAACAGATTGCTGTATGATTATGTTTCTCTCGCTCTCTCACACACACACACACACACCTGGGTGAGGCGAGAGTGTAAGGCTGTCTGCTGTGGAGATGTCCAGGGACCCCAGAGGAACCTCAGTATAGTCAGTGGAGCCCCCTTCTGGAGGAGCAACTGTGGCATCTACAATGAAGAAAATACACTCAGACACACCACTCACAACTTCTCACACACACACACACACTGACACACACACACACACACACACACCTGTCTCTGCCGCTACAGCAGCTGGGGTGTCTTTCTCTGGCTGTTTCCAAGCAGAACCACCTTCTCCCTTTTTCTTCAGGTTTCCTCTTGGTTGTCCGGATGGAGAACCCTACGGTGGCGGGACAGGGCTGATCAGCACCGAACAGGGCCGAACAGGTCCGAACAGCATCGAACAACACCGAACAGCACTCAACTCCACTCAACTCAGGTCAACCAAGCCATTCGTCCAACCACGTCCAGAGACACTCACGTGGGCGGGGCATGTTCACAGACACTCACGTGGGCGGGGCATGGTCACAGACACTCACGTGGGCGGGGAATGGTCAGAGACACTCACGTGGGCGGGGCATGGGAGGAGACACTCACGTGGGCGGGGCATGGTCCTGGGTCCTCTCCCATGCGGACGTCCAGCGGTCCCGACATCATCCCATCGTCTGACTACAAAACATAACGACAGAAATAAGCTTCAGGCCCTTACTGCATATTCACCCCAACACTCCCCACATTCACCCCAACACTCCCCCAGTCACCTCAACACTCCCCAAATTCACCTCTACACTCCCCAAATTCACCTCAACACTCTCCACATTCACCTCTACACTCTCCCAGTCACCTCAACACTCCCCAAATTCACCCCAACACTCCCCCAGTCACCCCAACACTCCCCACATTCACCCCAAAACTCTCCCAGTCACCTCAACACTCCCCACATTCACCTCATCACTCTCCACATTCACCTCAACACACTCCCAGTCACCTCTACACTCTCCACATTCACCTCTACACTCTCCACATTCACCTCTACACTCTCCACATTCACCTCTACACTCTCCCAGTCACCTCAACACTCCCCACATTCACCTCATCACTCCCCAAATTCACCTCAACACTCCCCACAATCACCCCAACACTCTCCCAGTCACCCCAACACCTCATTAGGTAGGTTGCCCCGTGTTAATGAGGGCTTTGCTGGTTTGCATTAGGCTCCAGTGGAGTAACAGTGCTGACTCCTCTCTGGCTGTATGGGGTCATAGGTCATGAGTGTGGACGGGGTGTTGGACTTCCTGTCCACTACAGGACGCTCTGACAGTAGCTGTCCTCAGATTCTGATGCCCCATTTCACACGTTCTGCACATGCTTCATGACAGAAGGTGTGTGTTCCAGCTCACGTGTGTGTTAGCATCCCCCGTGGAGCCACCACCACTACACCACTACACCACCACACACTCCACAGCCCTGTAGGACCGTCTGACCTCAAACTAAGTGAACTAAAGTTTCCTTGGTAACGAGAGGTTTCCAAGGTAACAGACAGTAAACAGATGTACCTACTAATGATATACTGTATGCTACAGTATAATAAGGTACAATACTGCAGCTGTGTGTGTGTGTACCTTGCTGTCGGAGTACACCACATCGTCGTAGCTGTTGTACATCAGATGGAAGTCTTCCTCATCTGCTTCATCATCTAGATCCTCCATCCAGCCACCCTGGTGCTCCTTGGTCGCCGTAGCTACAGGCTCCACCATCTCCACCACAGGGGGCTAATTTTCAAAAAAACATGCAGTGAATGTTCTTGTTACCATTCAAGACCACACGAGTAAAGCTGTTAGCGGCGTAGCCGTGCTCCACCCACCACTGGATGCGGCTCCAGCGCTGGGACTGGACTGCCTGCAGGGGGCGCAGCAGAGTCTACGTCTGTGGTCACCTTACGCCTCTTCACTGCTACACAACAAGCAAAGCACCATTACAATTCAATACTCAAACAGTCCTGTTAATGTAGAACCAACCACTATACTCAAGAGGAGGAGAGAGAGGGAGAGGGAGAGAGAGAGAGAGGGAGAGGGAGAGGGGGAGGGAGGGAGGGAGGGAGGGAGGGAGGGAGAGGGAGAGAGAGAGAGAGAGAGAGAGGGAGGGAGAGAGAGAGGGGAAGAGAGGGACAGAGAGAGAGAGAGGGAGGGAGAGAGAGAGAGAGGAAGAGAGGGAGGGAGAGAGAGAGAGAGAGGGAGGGACCTGTGTCTTTGTCAGTACTGCCACTTGTTACTGGCTTGTCCGGAGTTACTGCAGCTGCTTCAAAAGAGCGCACCTAGGAAGGAGCGCACACACACACATACACACAGATTAGCCACACAAGACACCTCAAAAACCCATACAGTTTAACAGAAGAAAACACAGAACCTATAAAATATACTCACACACACCCATACATATATACACACACTATATTGCCAAACATATTACATCCTATTCCTAATCCACAGGGTTCAATATGACGTTGGTCCACCCTTTGCAGCTAGAACAGCTTCAACTCTTCTGGGAAGGCCGTCCACAATTTTTGACCATTCTTCCAGAAGAACTGATGTTCCACATACTGATGTTGGCGAGAAGGTCTGGCTCTCAGTCGCCACTCTAATTCATCCCAAAGGTCTATCAGGTTGAGGTCAGGACTCTGTGCAGGCCAGTCAAGTTCATCCACACAGACTCTGCCATCCATGTCTTTATGGACCTTGCTTTGTGCACTGGTCCACAGTCATGTTGGAAGAGGAAGGGGCAGCTCCAAACTGTTCCCACAAAGTTGGGAACATGGAATTGTCCAAAATGTCTTGGTATGCTGAAGCATTCAGAGTTCCTTTCACTGGAACTAAGAGGCCAAGCCCAGCTCCTGAAAAACAACCCCACACCATAATTCCCCCTCCACCAAACTTTACACTTGGCACAATGCAGTCAGACAAGTACCGTTCTCCTGGCAACTTCCAAACCCAGACTCGTCCATCAGATTGGCAGATGGACAAGTGCGATTCATCACCATCAGAGAACGCGCCTCCACTGCTCTAGAGTCCAGTGGCAGCGTGTTTTACACCACTGCATCCGACGCTTTGCGTTGTGCTTGGTGATGTATGGCTTGGATGCAGCTGCTCCCATTCCATGAAGCTCTCTGTGCACTGTTCTTGAGCTAATCTGAAGGCCACATGAAGTTTGGATGTCTGTAGTGGTTGACTCTGCAGAAAGTTGGCGACCTCTTCACACTATGCGCTTCAGCATCCACTGACCCCGCTCTGTCAGTTTATGTGTCCTACCACTTCATGGCTGAGTTGCTGTCGTTCCCAAACACTTCCATTTTCTTATAATACAGCTGACAGTTGACTGTGGAATATTTAGGAGTGAGGAAATTTCATGACTGGATTTGTTGCACAGGTGGCGTCCTATCACAGTTCCACGCTGGAATTCACTGAGCTCCTGAGAGTGAAACATTCTTTCACAAATGTTTGTAAAGATTTTATACACCTGTGGCCATGGAAGTGTTTGGAACACCTGATTCTGATCATTTGGATGCGTGAGCGAATACTTTTGGCAATATAGTGTGTGTGTGTGTGCATATATATTATATTACATCACCGAACACTAATAACTACACTAATACGTCTGTCCTCTGACCTGTGCGAGAGGAGGTCTGTTCATAGTCTTACGGGCACGATGGACCTTGGGCAGCGGGGCAGAGGAAGAGGAAGAGAGGGAGGAAGCTGTGGGAGGCGTGGCTTTGCTGCCCGGCCCACTGACGCTCATCTTAGCTCTGCCGGAGACTGAGGAGGGAGAGGAGGATGGAGGAAGAGCTTTCAGAGAATGAACTAACAGGGGGGGGAGAGAGAGAGAGAGAGAGAGAGAGAGAGAGGGAAGTAGAGAGAGAGAGAGAGGGAGGGATAGAGAGGGAGAGAGCAGATGAGGGAAAGAGAGAGGAGTGAGAGTGATGAGGACGAGGGGGAGAGAGAGTCAAATTTTCATTATTACCCTAAGAAGTTAATTGATGTATCAGTTTAAAAAGTATTCGGGCCAAAGTTGCGCACCCGCACGTTTCTGCCCAACTCTACCTGTTCCGGAGCTGCATGGTCCCGGTTTCTCCTCCGCATGTTCGCTTCTGTCTTTTCCTTTCAGTGACGAGGACGGCTCTGCTAACATTTAAATTCAAATGAAAACAAATGACACGACAGATCCTAATAATCAACTAGGTATGTACAGTAGGAATTAAAAATTATGACCACCACCTTCTGGCTTGCAGCGTGTCGGACTGGTGTCGGACCGACCCTGGATAAACACAAACACCCCAGACAAACACTTATCATAACAAACAAGTCATATTCAGTGCGTGACTAACTGTGGTTAGAGCTCCCAGGTAAGACTAGCTGGAGGAACACCTGACGATGGCAACCTCTCCCTCTCTCCACTGCAGCGCTGCTATTTTAAATGTAGGAAGCGGCGTCTGGACGTATAGACAAGGTCTGTAGTTACAGACGATGTAATTATACCGTTATACATGTTATACATGCAAATAAGCTAGCTAGCAACCTTTTGCAAAAATAAAAACAAATCCAAAAAAGAACCGGTTAATTAGACAGTAAATCTGGATAAATAAGGTTACCATTCCAAACATGCTAGCTAGCTAAAACTTTCTGAATCCAGATATCCGAGCTACCTGACAGCAGTCCTTTATTAGCTAGTCAGTTAGCTAGCTAGCATGCAGAAAAGGCTAGAATACCGGCTAAATTGTATTGCTATGCGCCCTTAGCACCTGTGTGGGCCATCCACATCCTATAAACACGTGTGTCTCTGCATGGCTTGGATGCATCTGCAATGGCAACTGTGTTCTGTGTTTTACTTGTGCACCTACCTCAGCCATCCTTTCATCTGTCGACATGTTGCTCTCTGTGAGTGGAAGAAAGAATGTGAAAGCTGACATAATGGTACGAGCTTTCCAAAATGGCCGCTGAATTTGTAACATATATAAACAAATAAAAGTCTCACCACAGAAATCTCCACGAATCTCTTTGCTTATTAAAGTAAAGACAGTACGTGATCTCAATATCTCAAGAGCAGTCTCGAAAAATACAGATACGCAAAAAAAAATCAAAGGAGAATATCCTACATCATGATAAGCGGGTCTAATACTGTTCAAAGTTGAGCAACTTTAGTTAATTTAACTTCTTCAACCAATACTTTCAAATATTCAAATATCATCATCACCGGCATCATCATCACCCCCATAATCATCATCATCATTAGTAGTAGTAGTATTGTTATTGTTCTTACTACTTCTACTATTACTATTGCTACTGCTACTACTACTAATAATAATGTTCTGGACGAAATATAAACATATATCTGGGTTAAATTGTAAGGACGCGTGTCACTGTAGACGTTTATTTTGAAATCTCGGCACATACTCGATTTAAGTCGCT
Organism: Brachyhypopomus occidentalis; assembly: GCA_020368025.1. NCBI lineage: Eukaryota > Metazoa > Chordata > Actinopteri > Gymnotiformes > Hypopomidae > Brachyhypopomus > Brachyhypopomus occidentalis. Next base: position 1,007,928 of record JAGXOD010000101.1, read on the forward strand.
TAAGTGCAGGTCGCTTCACAATGAAGGCGGCCGCAGCAGCGCCGGAGTTCCTGGTTCACTTCTGAGTTCAGAGGAGTCGCGACGTAAATTATCAACGAAACGGTGGAAGCCGCTGCGAATCATTACTGAGACGTTTGACCGTCTCTGCCTGTTCCTGATTTAATCCGGGACGCCTGCCCGTCGCCGGCGGATCCGCGGGCGTGTTGGCGGTGTTGGCGGTCGCGCCTCCGTGTCGGGGAGCCGCGCAGCGTCGCCATCGGGCTCGAGAAGAACCGGCGCGTGAGGGAGAAAAGGCGAGTTATTCAAATAATATAGTGCCTGTTTATATTGATACGTGTGTGATGTGTGAACGAATTAGGTTGTGGTTTGTAACTAACCAAAAGTAACTTAAGGTATAAGCGAAAATACTGTCGGCTACCCAGTTAGCTATGCTATGCTAGGATAGGTAAGACGACGAGGTAGCCCTGCTAACTGGCTAGCTGCTTGGGATTTTCTAGCTTGCTAATAGGCGCTGGCAGGTTGCCTGACTAGCTTAGTGTTGAGCTCCCATGATAGTACACCTGCCTAACTATGATGTTACATACAGGTGAGTAACGTTATCTGCCTAGCTGATAGTACACCTGCCTAACTAGGATGTTACATACAGGTGAGTAACGTTATCTGCCTAGCTGATAGTACACATGCCTAACTAGGATGTTACACACAAGTGAGTAACGTTATCTGCCTAGCTGATAGTACACATGCCTAGCTGCCAATGTAACGTTACATACGTTAGCTAAGCAATGTTATCTGCCAAGCTGGCTAACTTAATTTGGTTTGGTTTTCCAGACAAGATAACCGTGAACGATTTGCCATGGCTAGGTGCCCGATAGACACTTTGTCTTGAGAAATGCAGTGTATACAATTTAATAATGAACCTTTCCGAAATTAATTTAGCTAAATATTTATTGTTTTCAATTGTCAACGAACTGCGTGAAATACATTGTAGACAAGATACAAAGATAAATACATTTGCAAGCGATGGTCATTATTTGTTCGTGTTAATGGTTTTGACTTCAGTCCTCCCAGAGACCTTTTTGTTGGCAATGATGTGAAGTTGGAATGACACTGTAAAGCTGATAAGGTCTGTTATCTGGAATGTTTTAAATCGGCTAGACACGGTGGCGCGTTTGCTGAGCAGTGTTCGTGAGTGGCATGAGGTCATATCACTAGAACAGTCGCACCACCAGACAGGATCCTTTAACTTCCTGTTTCTTGAGTTTCCTCGGTTTCAGGATCAGGATCAGTATAAACACCACTCGTCTCTCCCGAAGCACAAAAATAAATGGAAACGTGAGCACTTTAGCCAGCATCATTTCAACTGCAGAAGAAAAATAATTGAAAAAAATATATAGAATAGATGAGTATCCACATGGTTGTTTCTCATGAGTGCAGAACCATAACCATGTGTCATTTTCTGACTAACAATGAAATGTTTTATCAAAAAGTGAATCAAGTTCTAAACTAAATTATAAATTTAATTTTTACTTTAAATTTTATTCTAAAATAAAACAGACACAAATAGACATGTGCATAGAAGGAGGCATCTGGTGTAGTAGGTTCTGAAACTGACTCCTGAAATGCTGAAATGAGATTTGTTGAGTAACCTGATCACGTTTGATGTTTCTTGTTTATTAATGGTGACGGTGTTTATTATATTCAAACGGACACGTTTCCTGATCACATGGTAAAGTGTGATGAGTGTGAAGGAGCTGGACCTCACGCCTACGTGGTTTTGTTCAGTGGTATTAAACCCCACACACTTAAGGGGTGTGTGTGGAGGCTGAGAGAGGCAGGCTGCGTGGTTGCTACCTTTGTACTCTACACCTGCCTCCACCACCCGTGTGTCACATGTCCACAGTGCTGCCTCCACCACCCGTGTGTCACATGTCCACAGTGCTGCCTCCACCACCCGTGTGTCACATGTCCACAGTGCTGCCTCCACCACACGTGTGTCACATGTCCACAATGTCCACAGTGCTGCCTCCACCACACGTGTGTCACATGTCCTCAATGTCCACAGTGCTGCCATGCAGGTGACTCAGGGGTGACCGATAATTTCCCAGAGATCCTGATAACTGGGACCACTGGCTGGCGGCCATGACCAGTAGGGAGATTATGGGGGAGCCGCTTGGATTCCAGTGGAACAAATACAGAAACATTTTAATAGAGTGTTGAATGAGCTTCTCACTTTGTTCTTCCTGTTCTTCCCCTCATCCTATTTCTCTCCTTCTCTATCTCTCTTTCGCTTTCTCCCTCTCTCTTTCTCTCTCTCTCTCCTCTCCCCTTTCTTTCTCCCTCCTTCCTCCACCTCTCCTGTCTTCTTTCTATGTGAAGATGAGGATGGTGCCCCGTGGCTGGTAGGATGAAGAGCAGCCCAGCCCCGCGCAGCAGAGATATTGTGCGGCAGGCGGGGTACCTGCAGCCGGAGCATTGTGCCCCGCCCCCTCCACGCTCAGCCCCGCCCACTGAGATGTGGTTCGTCCGGGACGGCTGCGGCGTGGCCTGTGGCCTCATCACGTGGCTGCTGGTGCTGTACGCCGAGTTTGTGGTGGTCTTCGTCTTGCTCCTGCCTGCCAAGAACGTGGCCTACAGCCTGGTGAATGGGGCGCTCTTCACCACGCTGGCCTGCCTCGCTCTCGCCTCACACTTCAGGGCCATGTGCACGGACCCGGTGGGTACCCGCCCTAGCCCTGCTCCCAGTCACGCCCCCAGCCCTGCCCTAGCCACTCCCTAACCCCGCCCCCTGCCCTAACCATACCCTAACCCCACCCCAGCCCTGCACTAACCATGCCCTAACCCCACCCCCAGTCTCGCCCTAACCCTGCACCCAGTCTCGACCTAACCATGCCCTAACCCCGCCCCCAGCCCTGCCCTAATTACCCCAGTGTGGTCTTCATGCTGCTGTTTTCCCCGATGCTGCCTGTAGGGGGCAGTGCCAAAAGGAAACGCTACTAAGGAGTTCATAGAGAGTCTGCAGCTCAAACCAGGACAGGTGGTGTACAAGTGTCCCAAGTGCTGCAGTATCAAACCAGAACGGGCCCATCACTGCAGGTACCACACACACACACACACCACTGCAGGTACCACACACACACACACACACACACCACTGCAGGTACCACACACACACACACACACACACACACACACCACTGCAGGTACCACACACACACACACACCACTGCAGGTACCACACACACACCACTGCAGGTACCACACACACACACACCACTGCAGGTACCACACACACACACACCACTGCAGGTACCACACACACACACAGGGTGTAGAGGTGGGTGGAGGGTGTAGAGGAGGGTGGAGGGCTCTGTCCTGGACTGCAGACACCCCAGGGAGTGATGTGGTAACTGAGCAGCCTTCACTTGCACAGCAGAATGATGGTGTGTGTGTGTGTGTGTGTGTGTGTGTGTGTGTGTGTGTGTGTGTGTGTGTGTGTGTGTGTGTGTGTGTGTGTGTGTGTCACACCTCTGGGAGGTACTGCTGACCGTGTTTTATTTAACATTGATACTTGCCTCTGCCTCTGTAGCTGAGGGACCCAGAGGTGACTCCACAGCCTGTATTCATATAGCATCTCTCCCTCCTCACACACTGTGTGTTTCCTTCACCCAGTGTGTGTAAACGCTGCATCAGAAAGATGGATCACCACTGTCCCTGGGTCAACAACTGTGTTGGGGAAAACAACCAGAAATACTTTGTGCTCTTCACAGTAAGTGGCAACTCGTCAGACACTCGCAGCAGTAGTGATGCTGGAACGTGTGTGTGCTGGGGGAGGGGCCTGAATGTGTGGGAGGGAGGGGCCTGTGTGTGGGGGCTGTGGGGGTGGGGGGGGGGGGGCTGGAGTATCTCAGTACTGCAGTTTCAGCATGTTACACTCTGCTGCCCTCTGGTGGAAGGGCCCTAGTGCACAGTACCCACCCACAAACTCACCAGACCCCTGGAGCACCTGTCATGTATTGTAAGGGTACAATATGATGATATGGTCTTAGTGCCCTCAGGCCCTGTAACTCACAACACCATGTTTATTCTCACGGTGTGCAAAGAATACAAGGTGGTGGTCTGGAGTCAGTATGCCAGAGTCTGTTCTTCCTACTGTAGGGTAAAGTGTGTGTGTGGTTTTGCAGATGTACATCGCTCTGATATCTTTTCATGCCCTCATCATGGCTGCGTTCCATTTTGTCTTCTGCTTTGAGGAAGACTGGTCAAGTAAGGACACGACTCTCACTTTACTCTCAAATACACTGTGTGTCTGTCTGTGTGTGCGTGTGTGTGTGTGTGTGTGTGTGTGTGTGTGTGTGTGTCTGAGTCTGAGTGAACTGTGAAGTCAGTGTTCCTCCAACCTTTACTCACACATTCTCCCTCTCTCCCTCCCCCCCCCTCTCCCTCTCTCTCTCTCTCTCTCTCCCTCCCCAGAGTGCAGTACCTTCTCTCCTCCTGCCACAGTCATCCTGCTCATCCTGCTGTGTTTCGAGGGCCTCCTCTTCCTCATCTTCACTGCAGTCATGTTCGGGACGCAGGTCCACTCCATCTGTACTGACGAGACTGTGAGTCCCACTCTGGCCACACCCCCACCCATGCCCCGCCTCCTGATGCCCCCGCGCTCCTGCTGCCCCAACTGCCCTCCCCGTGTTGGGGAGGAGTGTAGGGTTATATGTTTCAATGCTTCAGAGTAACAGGCTTCTCATTCTTCCAGGGCTTCGTGTCTGGGATATACAGTGTTGTGGGGTCATCATGGTGTCATTCATGATCCCAAAGGCACATTAAACATGTAAACATTAGTTTCTGACAGGGAGCAGCTTGTTTGCTACTGTAAACTCACTGTGCTGAAACACAGTCATGGGAGTGAGATCTCTGGGTGTTGACGCTGCTGTGCTTCTGTTCTCAGGGCATCGAGCAGCTGAAGAAGGAGGAGCGGCAGTGGGTGAAGAAGTCGAGGTGGATGAACATGAAGGTGGTGTTCGGACACCCCTTCTCCCTCTCCTGGCTTAGTCCCTTCGCCACGCCCGACCACGGCAAGGCCGACGCCTACCTGTACGTTGTGTGACGCGCAGGGGGCGGGTCCTTCCGGGCACAGGAAGTTCACGACGCCCTACCGAGCATGCTCGCTGCGTTCAGCAGGGAGGGCTCGGTGCTGAGGGGGGATTCTGGTGTCGCCGTGGTTTCTGCGCTGAATGGGGTGCTGGCTGCTTTGTAAATCCCCTCTGTCCCTTCCCGCCTTTTCTTCCCGGGTGTTGGCGGCAGCGACTGTACTGTTTACTTGTTTGTTTTTTTGTTGCTGGACGAGGAAGCGTCGAGGAAGCGTCGATATGTTCACACACGTGCGCATACATACACACACAGCAACGACGGCATCATGGGACACTCTTCACCTGGGTTTGTCTGGCCCAGGACACGTCTGGCCCTGCAGAGGATCCGCCTGCTTACAGGACACTAGACTGTGGGCTCCCGTTCTGAAGCAAACCGAACCACAGCTCCAGACCACCTTAGGGAGGCAGCCCTGTGCTGACGTGTTTGGAGAGCCTCACTGGGAAGCCGCGGTCTCTGCAGCAGACCGAGACGCTCTTGCCTCTCCACAGCAAGGTGCTGGGGCAGGAACGCGCAAGAGCACGCCAGAGACCATGGTTGCCCTGGAGACACGGACCCGAGTGAGCTCATGCGATCCCAGGTGTTCTATGATGGGGTCCACACGGCGGTGGAGAAGAGTGCCCTGCGGAGCCAGTCCTCCGTGGGCGCGCACTGGTTTTGATGGAGTGGCAGCTGCATCGATGTGCTAAACGCTCTGTTTCCAGATTGTTCTGTTTTTACTCCTTCATACAGTGAGGATTATTGATTGTTTTCCTTTTTCAGGCTTGTCGTTTGGCCTTACACATTGATGAGAACAGTACTGACTGGGCAGGTGAGAACAGTACTGACAGGGCGGCCTGCTAACTGCCCTAAAAGCTTCACAATCAGGGTATCATTCTGGCAGCCAGGACCAGGATGCTCCTCTGCTTTGGTGGAGACGCTGGTCCAATAGTGACGATGGCAAAGCACGACGGGTGTTGGTTGAGCCTCCTGTTCAGTGGGGATTGCTGATCCGTCAAATCCTACAGGCAGCAAGGTCATTATGTGCAGGACGCCCGTTTGTGAGGTCACTGCAGGACGCCTCTCCATCTCATCCTGTTCAGTCTGTCCGTTTGCAGATTGACAGACGGCAGTTTTAGAGTCTGTGGGTTTTTGCTGTCTGTCTGAATCTCCTGCAGTCTTAACCAGTCTGCAGAAATCTCTCAGGGGAGGAGTCCTGTCCCTCCGTCATGCTTCCTTTCTGCCTGAGCACACACCTACAGAACACACACTGAGGCGCTGGATACACACACACACACCCCAGTTCAGGCCTTGGTTTAAGCTGGATTAATGAGTTCGTATGAGTCAGGAAACATCTCAGAAGCTACGTTGGGGACACTCTGTCCTGGTGGAGGGACGTCTGCTTTCATCAGCTACGTGTGGGTCCCGCCGTCCTGCTCTGAGCACTGGGGAGAGGTTGGGTTGAGTGTGAGGTCAGCTGACCAACCGCTAGAGCTGTGTGCTATATCTAAAATATAGTTGTTTCTGAATGACGTCTTCGCATCAGGCTGATCCTGGATCAGTGTTGTCCTTTCACAGCATGAGTGAATAAGATAATGGATATGAGTAGGAGCTTCTAATCAGTGGCGGATCAGAACAGACCTCAGTTCAGCTTCCTATAGCATTCAGTTCTGAGAAAGCAGGAGAATTGTGCAGTGTCCCTGGCTAGTGCAGGGGGTAACTGCAGGCAGACAGGCTGGCTTCAGAGCAGCGGGTCCTCAGGCCTGTGTGTGTGGGGGGGGTGTTTGTGTGTGAGAGAGACGTGTGTGTGTGTGCTTCTCCTGGGGTTCCCACTCCAGCCCCCTGCAGCTGAGCCGCTTCAGTAATTGGTATTTTCCTGTGTGTGGGAGACAATGAGTGTGTGTTTAATGGATGAGGAGTCTCATCTCTGCACTGCTGCTCAGAGGGTTGGCAGCTCTCTCTCTCTCTCTCTCTCTCTCTCTCCCCCCCCCTCTCTTTTCTGAATGCAATACTTATTTGCCATTTCTTTTATTTCTGAACTGTTTTCTGTGTTGGTGCTACTGTCACATGTATGATACACATGACATTTCCTGGGGGCAAGTTTGACTTCACACATGCACCTTGTTTACAAATATATTCACTAAAATTAAAATCATAGAAATGTGATGCAATTCACTACTAGTTTTCACATTATATTGTGTGTGGTGAAATACCCAATATTTCACCACCTGTGCTCCTACACTGGAATCTATATCTCTAGAATCTTTTTTTATTTTTATTTTATCAGTTTTATTGTACATGAAATGTATACAAAATCAAATAACCTGTTTTCAGTACGACATTCACACAGAAGTATCAAAACATAAGCGAAATAAAATGAAGTTGGCATAGCAACCGTGTGTCCGTCCATCTGTGGATAGCAACACAAATCAGGTTAGTGTTCCCGTAGCAGGCTTACTGTAGCAGGCTTACTGAAGCCAGGTCCACCAGTTCTTGCTAAAGATGTCCGTTCGAGTTCATGTATAAGTGATTATTTTTTATACTACCAGTGCTGTAGCCTATATGGGTATATATCAGCGCGTAACTGTGATTACACCAGTGCTGTAGCCTATATGGATATATATCAGCGCGTAACTGTGATTACACCAGTGCTGTAGCCTATATGGGTATATATCGGCGCGTAACTGATTACACCAGTGCTGTAGCCTATATGGGTATATTTCAGCGCGTAACTGATTACACCAGTGCTGTAGCCTATATGGGTATATTTCAGCGCGTAACTGATTACACCAGTGCTGTAGCCTATATGGGTATAAATTGGCGCGTAACTGTGATTACACCAGTGCTGTAGCCTATATGGGTATATATCGGCGCGTAACTGTGATTACACCAGTGCCTAGTCCAAGCCCTGCAGCACCAAGACCAAGTTCACATTTGGAACAGAACATATCTGAAAATCTAATGTTCATCTGAAATTCTGCTTCTGAGGTGCCTGGTTGATTATTTCTCCATAAGGGATTCACAAAAGACCCATTCAGAGGTTGGGAAGGTGGATTGAACCTCAGAATTAACATGGTTTTGTGTGCATGTTTTAGCTGGCTAACGACCAAACCTTGTTCAGTGTCCATAACACGTCTTTACTCTCCTTGTGTGTCTGAGTTGCAACAGGCTGGATGGCGACAGTGTTTTAGTCAGAGCTGCCGACGATCTGATCTGCCCCCTGCAGTGCACTCTGGTGGAGGGAGGGAGCTGGTGTTGGAACAGCCATCGTGCCCTTTACTACACCCTACCCTCCACTGGCGGCTCGTCATCGGGACACAGGAAGCACCGTCCCCTCTACGAAGCTTCTGCCTGGAACAAACTCCCCACGTATTTGTCTTCCTGTCAGATCTTGAAGTACTGGATTGCAGTTCGGTGGAGGCTGCTGAATACTGTATTACCCAGCTTAACCCTGCAGTCCAGTAGGGACCTGCTGAATCACCGACACCTGCAAGGTCTCTGACGCAGGACGCTGTGTGACATCACTACCCTCATCAGCGCTTCAGCTGTCCTGCACTCCCATGCTGATATAGCTGTGATGGTCGCCTGCGTGGACGTGCGACGGTCACCTGCTTCACTGTTGTCCACACAGCTCCGTGTTTTCCGCTAAGCCGTGTTTACTCAGCGTTATTAAACCAGCCTGGCCACTCACATGACTCACTGTATTCACTTAAAAAGCTTATGTTGCATTATAGATATGAGTTCAGTGATACTGGCTCTGTACAGAACAGTTATTTACACTTACAAATACAGATGTACAGACAAGGCGAGCTGTATAAAATAAGGCCATGGCTCAGATGACCACACCTCCCAGCTCCGCCCTCATGCTCGTGAGAGTGCTGATGTTCATCCTGCCCATCTATGCAGAAGTACACACTGGACACCGACATGCCCCTCCTGCAAGGGTTATTCATGCTATGATATGTTGTATTTATTATAGGTATACGGGTTTACAGTGCTATTGGTGTCTATACATAACATGTATTTACACTTTTACAAATGTGTATATATTTACAGATATGGTGAGAAGAATAAGACACTGGTACACATAGTTCTACAGAAGATACAGCTAACACAGCTCCTCTCTCCCATGTGGTGTTCGCTGTTCGCTGATGGTAAGTTGATGCCTTTGGAAATGCACCATCTCAAACCAGAGCTTCCATCCCAGGTTCCTTACAATCGGAGGCAGGCCGGAGTCTGAGCTCACTCCCAGCTCACTCCCAGATGATCAGTTGGCTTGCTGCCTGCTAATTTGCTCAGCCACCATTCACACGTCTTCTGAAGTCCATTCCGTTCTACGCTACCCTGAGGTGACAGAAGTAGCTATCTTGGCTGCTACGTCTTATCACAAATGGTACACGTATATTAAAACAAGTTAATGGACAATTAATGGACTTATTACTGTGTTCATAAGAGCAGCTCAGGACAGAGCAGACTCAACATTACGGGTGTGAGGACCTGAAGTGTCTGTGTTCTACACGACGACGTCGGGGCATACAGGAAGGGGAGGAGCACAACCAGGAAGGGGAAACTCGTGTGACTTTGGTGAGAAAGGCATGCAGCATGTTTGTCCTCAGTACACCTGCAGTGTGGACAGGCAACTCTGCACGCGTGCAGTCAATCCATCAGTTACAAAATAAAAGTCCCTCAATATGGATAATCAACATGCAGGAAGTAGGAAGCACTGGAGGTTCACAGGAAGTGTGAGCCTTTGTGGCCTGTGACTGGAGCACTTGCCTTGCACAAGAGGCTTCATCATCATCGTTTAAATGCAAGAGTTCAGCTTCACCCACTAGGTGGCGCACTGCCTCTGTGCTGCCTGTGCTACATGGTGGATGTTATTTTTTGAGTTATTATTTTGCTCAGTCGTAAACCATGAGGTTCTACAGCCCACTGAGCCTACAGCCCAACACAAACATGCTGTGGTAGTGGGGTGGCACCTAGCAACCACTGAGCCTACAGCCCAACACAAACATGCTGTGGTAGTGGGGTGGCACCTAGCAACCACTGAGCCTACAGCCCAACACAAACATGCTGTGGTAGTGGGGTGGCACCTAGCAACCAGCATTTCTGTTTCAGCCGTGGTTGTGATTTTGGCTGAATTCCCCTTCACTGATATCAAGTTGTTTTTTTGTTTTTTTTACTTCATATTATATACTTGCTTCCACTCTGCTCTTAGCTCTGTTGGTCTGTGGATAAAGGATGTGAAGGAGCCCAGCTGGGTCCACAACCTTCCGGGTGTCGGCGTGTTTGCTACAGAAACGTGTGCTTTGTTGCTGGGTGTTTCGGGGCGTCACCAGGTGCCCCGTATCAAAATGCCTCAGCTGGACTTTGGCAAAGGCCCACGTAGAGTGGAATGCGATTTCGCAGAGTGCGCGTTTGTTTTTCGTTGTCATCGTCGTTATTGCATAATGCCATGTTCTAATCCCACGTTTGCTCACAGTGATGTGGACCAGAGGAGAGAGATCATCGTTTCTGGGGAAGAATTACTCACACGCTACATCCTCTCTACAGATTTCCCAGGAGACAGCTGGACAAGAATGAGTTCTGGTTCCATTCAGCTGTGATCGACACCAGAGGATCCATGTCACTGTAACAGTGATGTTACAAAGGAAAGGTCAAGGGTCAGGGATCTCTTAGCAACCACATGCAGTGTCCTTAATGGCCGAGTCTGGACGTAGCGTTAACGTTTGGGGACGAGCTTCGTGAGACTAGACATCCTGCGTTGTTCGTGGAGCCGACGTAGCCTGACGTCTCTCCTCTGGGGTGATCTGCACTAACGCTCACGTTCCCAGGGCCTTGAGATGGCTAGACACATAGGAAGCCCAGATTAGGATGAGAACTAAGAGCAGATTCCTACAGGACTAGTCTTAATCCAAATAGGACTTGTTTAACTTGGGAAACATACAGGAGTCATGAGGCTGACTAAACTGACAGAGGCAGCAATGTGGTTTAACTTTGCAAACCTCCAGTGTGAATAAGCTCTCAGAGTGAGAGTAGCTTCTCTACCCCAGAGTCACACTGATTCATGCTCCTCTCTTGTAAGCCAGGTCTGAAGCTATTACACCAGCAATATACAGTGTTTAAAGTCTTTGGTCAGTCATCTCTGGTTTATGAATCTGAATTGTGCCCAATGAAGTAGCATGTGATTCAGAAAACACGATCCATTTGCAAAGCTCCTGTAAGATGAGGTGTTTATATGAGTGGTATAGATGCCCAGGGAGGAACCGCGATCCTTATTATTGGTATAAATGCCCATTTTAGGACAAGCACTGTCCCAAGACCTTGGTCATGCTTGTACTTAATGATATGAGCAGAATAATTTATGCTGATCAATGCTAATTTATGTGCGTTGGAGGGGGGTGCTGTTGGTCCTGATTGGTCACGATGTTCTTCCATTTGTGCTCCACTGGAGGGGTTGGCTGACTCAGTCGTCCTTGCTGGTGGGCGGGCTGTGGCTGGGGGAAGCTCGCCTCAGCACCAGCAGACCCGAGAGCGTGAGTGACACGCCCACCCACCACAGAGCTATGTGGCTGTCCCCGAAAATGAGCTGTCCAAGGAATGCCTGATCAGAAAGTGTGAACAAACGGGTAACACGCCATCAGTCAGAAAACATGAGGACAAATGGCTGCACTAATCTGCAAATAGTATGATCTTTTCTTCTGACAAGCTGGTATTCAAAAACTACACCGTACATTAGGTCATAAGCTATAACGGTTCATTTGTTAGAGTCAGAATTCTCCTCCTCACTTGGAGTGCCGTTACAGTAGAGTGCAGTTACTGCAGGTGTCATGTCCTCTGGCTACGCTGTGTTGGAGGGGTGGGGTTTAAGGGTGAGGTCAACGTTGGTGCCAGATACTCACGGAGGAGATGAAGTTGGAGGCGGTGGTGGTCACAGTGGTTCGCGCGGAGGAGGAAGAATACCTGAGAGCCTTGGACAGGAAGGTCCACATCACAGCATTACAGGTGAACACCAACCCCCCACATAGGAGTCGGAGGGGGATGTGCAGCTGTCACACACACACACACACACACAAGTAAAGAGATGATTCAGATACTCAGATTGCTTCATTGTGCTTCTAGGGACACTGTAGAACACATGGGTCACTGAGCAGTTTTCTTGCATTAGCTCACTGTAAAACGGCTTTATGATAAAGGAAGATGGTCATATCCTGTTTAAATATTTATAGACAATTAAAGCTCAGATGAATGATTCATTCATTCAAAGAAATAACTGGCAACGGCGGCACGTGCTATCTTTTGAAGGTCATTTCCAACGTCGGTGTAATAATATTGCTTCTTAGCCGTCTAAATCCCTTGACACCCGGTTAATGGATTGTTATTTTAAGTGTCGGTCGCCCAGAAATCTGGTGATTAAATTATATTTTGGTCAGTCGGGTTAGGCCTATATTTAACATGATGATGATGTCCAAGTCGCGTGCACCAAGTACAGCGCTGTGTTTTACTCGAGCAGCTAGCTGCCGCTCGAGCGTGACACACTACATGCGCTCGAGGACGCTGCTCCCGCGGGCGCTGCTGGCGGCGGTGCTGATGCTGTTCGGGCGCGCGGAGCAGTAAACGTGATCTATGCGAATTTTGCTTGTCGTTGAATAATGGCTCTCCGCCGCATGGATAGCTTCATAATTTAAAAACCAAGTTCCATCAAATTAATTATTCAGTAGTCTGAATTGCGGCAATGACTCACCCAGTCGCAAGCGGTAGTTTCGTTGCCTTGTCTAAATTTCCTCTGTTCTCCCCACGTCCGCAGACCTGTCTCACACACACCTTTCAAATAATCGGTTCCAAGCGAGAGTTTAGCAGACGACGAGGCGACGGCTCCGAGGAATCCCGCCAACAGTGCATAGAAAACCCCAGGAAACATGGTGACGGCCGAGGCTACATATTTTCAAAACCCACCACGTTTCTACTCTCCGTTAGGATGCGTGTGTGCAGGCAAATTCCGTACTTCCTACCAACAGCCGTCCTGTTACTGCCACACCAATCAAGATACTTTGTGAACGTTTCACTATACTACGTCGTCGTGCGGGAGAACCTTTGTGTAGTGCAGCATTCTGGGAACCGTAGTTTCGAAGAAAACGATAGGAGCTCGTTCTTGCTTCAATCAAAATATTATTTTAGAATGTAAATATTTTAGAATGCATTTTATATATACATATATACATATATGCATATGTACATATATATAGCCTTCTTCCTTCAAGTTCAGTTCAGGTCTACCCAGATGTTTGGGAGCTTGAGGGTCCTGTGCAGTATCTCAGCTGTTCCCAGGACTGCTGTCTTCTGGACGGAGATCTCTGATGTTGTTCCTGGATCAATGTTGCTGAGATCTGGATCCATTCTCCCAGATTGGTCATCACAGCCCCTAATGCTGCCATGAGACCACTGCCTCCATGTGCCACAGCAGGAGTGTTTCTCCCGTGATGGTTCCTGTTCCTCATCATACCCTTCCAGCTCTGGTTTCTGGTTACAGTGATGTTTCATCCTGGATTACAGTGATGTTTCATCCTGGATTACAGTGATGTTTCATCCTGGATTACAGTGATGTTTCATCCTGGATTACAGTGGCTCTGATGCTGAGTCCTCAGTTTCACTGCATTGATCTCAGTAGCTTCTATCTTTTCCTTTGGCCAGTTTATTATACCAGTGGGGTATCTGATGAGTGGTAGAGTGTTGGTGTTGATAGATTGGATCTTATTTATCAAGAACACAGATGCACACACACGCACACACACACACACAGAGCCGGCGCGCCCTATACATTCACTATGGATGCTGCGTAGGACCCCAGGCGTTTGGTGGTGGTGGCGTTAGTGAGGGCAGGTATGTCTAGTCAGTACAGAACTGCCAGACACTTTGTGACAAGCCCGTAGTACCTGAATAACATCATTAATCCAGTCATGGTGCCTCTGCATGAACAACACAGGCCTGATTCCACCTTCATGGATGATGATGCTCCAGCTCATGGAGGTCGCAGCATTAGGTACGGCTGCTGGAGCCTGGGGTTCCTCACGTGGAGCGGCCTGCACCTTCTCCACACCTGAAGCCCATAGGAAACCTGCAGGATCAGCTGAGTCACTGTGTAGAGGCTCGTAACTCTGGACCCCAGAACCTCTATGACCTGAGGGCCCTTCTTAAAAGCTACTTAAATGCTCTACTTTCATGATATAATACAACTGTAGCCAACTGCAAGCCATACATCTCTATATCTATCTCTGTGAGTAGTATATAGTCAGTAAAAAATATTTGACAAACATAAAAAACATAAGATGCAAAATCTTTTTCTGATTTTTACAACCATACCAGACCATACCAGGCCAGATCAGATCAGACCAGACCAGACCAGACCATACCAGGCCAGATCAGACCAGACCATACCAGGCCAGGCCAGATCAGACCAGACCAGATCTTACCAGGCCAGATCAGATCAGATCAGACCAGACCAGACCATACCAGGCCAGATCAGATCAGAACAGACCATACCAGGCCAGATCAGACCAGACCAGTCCATACCAGGCCAGATCAGACCAGATCAGACCATACCAGGCCAGATCAAAGCCAACATGAGTCAAATGAACTGGGCAGAGCAGAGCAGATAGAAGTTCTGAGTATAATCTTATTTCTCTAATTTCTCTCCACCTCATTCACTGGGAGCAGATCGATTCTAATGAGAGGCCTTTGAGTTAGGGCAGTGCTCTGTAACTCATTTGCCCAGTATAATCGGGGGAGAGAGGGAGAGAGAGGGAGAGAGAGATGGATGAAAGCTTGTTCATGGTGAAACAAATTCTGCATCCTCATTACATTTATAAAGCAGTTTTTTTTTTAAATACTGTCTTTTTTATATACTACACGTGAGGCGCAGGGCTGCAGGGCCGCGGACCTGCTGTAACACACTCCCAGATACCACATCATACACACAGACAATAAAGAAAATAACGCCACAGTGATCATGCGATCACTTCAAGAAAGCTTTAGAAGTGTCACCATCCATAATCCATGTGATAAAAACCCCACTTCAAATCCACTGACATCTGTAATAAAGTCTTTCTAACTGTGACCTTCACTTACGTAGGACAGTCTGGTGTAAGATCATTAACAGGAACATTAACCTCTACTCTGCTTTGATGGTAGCAGAACCAACAGCCCCCCCCACCACCACACACACACACAACAGCGCTTTATTGCCAAACTCCACTGAGAAATTTGGTGAATTTGCAATTTTTTTTCAGTGATTATATTAGATTCATTAGACTCCCCATAAATAACTCAGTCAATTAATGACAAAATGTTCTCCATCATTAACCGAAAGCATCCTGGTTATTATGTTGCATATAAGACCTTTTAACTTTAAAACACATGAGACAGCAGATTGACGTCATCTACATGTTGTCTTGATCTGAGCCGAGAAATTAATGTTTCATTCCATTCAGGTATTTCCCAACTGCCCAAGAGCAGAGTTATCTACTCCACCATAGTACCGGAGTGCCCTCATGAGCACCACCCTCATGGAGCAAATGACATACACCTGAATGCTGAGAGTGGTAAAACCTGATCCTGCTGTTTGTAGATCTGAGCTCTGAGATCTGCCAGCGTAGATCTCATGGTCTTACAGCCTCACAACCACCCAACACTTCACCCAACAAATAAGCAGTTCATGGACCCAACAAGGTTGTTCCCAGTTGGAACCAAAGATTAGTTTTTCAGCATGAACTGTGATGACAGGTGGACTGCATTACCCAGAAGCCCATATGTTATAACACCTGCCATCAGTGTTGCGCTGGTGTGTCATGGGAACAGCACAACAGCAAGTGCTCTAGTGTTTGTACCAACCACAAAAATGTTCCTGTTGATTTTACACACAGCAGTGTCACTGTTAGGTTAACCTTTCGTATCAAACACAAAGGTGGCGTGTGTGTAGATGCATGGCTGCGTCACTAGGGGGCATAGTTGTCCTTTAATGCAACAAACTGCTCTTTCTGGGCATCCTTAAAATGACAACCAGGATCACAAACATATTTTAAAACAGTTGTATTTGCTTGATACGTGAAGAATGTGTCTAATAGAGTGGACATAAAGCATTCCAAACACACTATTTACAGTTATACAGGAAATACACTGAATAGTGAATAAAGTTTAACATATAATTTAAAAATAGCTATTGTAAAGTGATGTATAATAGAACAGAGGTATGAAAAACAATATTTAATATGTACACATGAACAAGCTCTGGAGAGACATGTGATTCAGTGTAATCTAAAGCCTGCATAGTATAAATAGTTTACTACTGAATATGCTATAAAATGTGTTACCCATAATATCTGTTATGGTTGGCTTCAGTTTACCATTAGCATATTACAGCTTCAGCCCTCTGATTCTGTTCACACGTGTCTAGTCAGTCATGTGTTAGTGTGTTTGTTTCTTATTGGTGGATAATATGTTGTGCTTATCAGAAAATTGTAAACTTTCCTTGTTTGTGCCTATATAGTAAAACACCTGCAGTAGCTGATGACACATATGATGTCATAATGGTGTTTAACTGGCTTTAGTGAAAGTTTCTATTACATTCTAGAACCACACCAAGAATTCTAGAAGCTTTCATAAGGAACGCCTCTCCAATCCTGCCAGCTCATATTTAAAGCAGAGCAATTTTCACGTCAAGGAGCCAATCATCATCTGTGCTCTCAGCCGAACACAAGTGTGAGCTGCAGTGGACTGTGACTGAGCACGCTCAGACTGGAGCCTCCTGCAAATTCCAGCACTTTACACAGAGAAGGATGATTAAGTGCAACCTCGCAGTGAGAAGAAGGTTTCTGCAGCTCTGTTATGCCTGTGACAGACTACAGCTCTGAGCACACGTGCCTCCAATGCAGGGTCTTCAGGGCCTTCATTACTGCAGATATCAGGCTGGTGACAGGGTTTGAAAAAGACGCTGATCATTACTGAGATGAGTCCTGATGTTAAGGGCTGTTGATTATGGGCTAAGTGTTCAGTGTACCATTTGGTGAGGGAATAAGAGAACTAATTGGAGAATATTTTCTGAGAGCTCTCTGTCTTTTGGAGGTCTAACAGGGGAAAAGGCATCTAATGAGCTCATCGTGATGGTTCCTTAGACTCAGCTCGAGCTGAAAGAGACAAGAAAACCCACACAAAAAACCAGCTGTCAGGAGAGACGTCCACAAAGCTAAAGCCAAACAGTACTGAATTAACACCCGCAATACTGAATGGACACAGTACGGAACTAACACCTGCAAAGTTAGATCAACACCAGCAGTAGTCAATTAACACCTATGGTGTTGAACGAACACTTGCACTTGTGAGGTAACCACTCCAGTTCTGAATTAACGTGGGCAGTGCTGAATTAACAGTTTCAGTACTGAGTAATACCTGCATTAGTAAATTAACAGCTCCAGTGCTGAATCGCTTCCAAAATTGTACAACAGCTTAATGTTTTCATGAGACGATCTCCTACAGCAGACATTTAAAAAATCCAACCTTGTGAGCACTGTGAGATTTGTTGATCTGTCATTTCTTGGTATCACTTTGTTCTGGTCCCTGGTCTTTCCCAGAATGCCTTGTTTTGTGGATCATCGGTTTGGCACCTGGTCCCTTTAAATGTGCAATACAAATCCAGGGGAGATCCAGCTGGACGTAATAAACATGTCTGCTGCTCTTCATCAGCACCTTCGTCTGTCTGTATCCCACACGACTGAGGTGACTTTGGCATCCTCGTCTGTGCTGCTGAAACTCTTCTACCTGTTCGACAGTTTACTGCAGGGTTACATTCCTGACCCAGGTGCCTTGTGGGTAAGACCATCTGCAACAAGCATTTTATAAAACATCAGCAATTTTCATTTATGCTGATCTTGACTCACTTGTCACACTTAAACCCAGAACCCAGAACGGACAGTGGAGCATCAGAAGCCCCGTGAACACCATCCTGGTGAACACCACCCTGGTGCTGGTTCTCCGGCGCACACCAACAGAAGCCCCGTGAACACCACCCTGTACTGTATTTAGTGTTAGTGAGCTGCATGTGTTCCAAGGGTCTTGTCTCTCTTTCTCTTCTCTTTCTCCCTCTTTTTCTCTCTTCTCTCTCTCTAGTCTCTTATTTCTCTCTCCCTTTTTTTCTGTCTGTTTCTCTCCCCCTCTCTCTATTCTCTTCTCACTGTCCATCACTCATTCACCCACCCCTCCCCCATGTGTATGTCCACAGAGTGGCCTGACTTCTGCGTGACCTTTGGTCGGTCACCCACAGGCTGTTTGCCTGGTTTCATATATGTAGGAGTGCTTCACAATACCAGCTACTCCACGATAAACTCCTTAAATGAGTGTTTACATTGTGTGTTCAAGGATTTCCTTCGGTATTCAGTAGCAGCTCTTCACAGCCTGTTCACATCTTACACTCCGCATTAAGCACATGAAAGACGTCTGGTTTTGCCTGTGCAGTCACGGTTACAGCACGTCAGGCTCCATGACACCATTTAACATCACAGTCAAATCCATAAAAAGCTTGAACAATGACAAGTACAGAGTTATCAGTCTGTCTGTTTCTGTCTGTCCTCCATAGTTATCGGTCTGTCTGTTTCTGTCTGTCCTCCAGTTATCTGTCTGTCTGTTTCTGTCTGTCCTCCAGTTATCTGTGTGTCTGTTTCTGTCTGTCCTCCAGTTATCTGTCTGTCTGTTTCTGTCTGTCCTCCAGTTATCTGTCTGTCTGTCCTGTGCCATTCTTCCTCTTCCTCGTCCTCTTCCTCTCTTTAGTCTTTTCTGTTTCCATGTGGTTTCTAGTGTTGGGTGATTCAGTGTTTCAGGAGAGCAGGAGTGGATATGGAGCCACATTTGACCTTCCACACAGCCCCACCCCCTCTCGCCCCCCCCCCCCACCCCAGCCCCCCCCCCCCCCCCCCCCCCCACCTCCCGCTCATCCCCAGCCCTCCCCAACTCCGTCACCACCCCTACCACAACCTACCCTCACCCCAACCCTACACCCACCCCACCCTAACCCTGCCCCCACACCCACCACACCATTTCTCCACCCTGCCCCCACCCTTCACTCCTGGATTGTCCATCAGTGCTTTCATCCGCCCATCCCACCATCTGTGTGCTGCCCTCCCCTGTGTGTAGTCTGGCTTATTGTGTTTCCCTGAGCTGTGCTTCATTTGCTCCAACCTGCTTCAGCCTCGTTTGTATTACGCTGTGCTTCATCTGCTCCAACCTGCTTCAGCCTCGTTTGTATTACGCTGTGCTTCATCTGCTCCAACCTGCTTCAGCCTCGTTTGTATTACGCTGTGCTTCATCTGCTCCAACCTGCTTCAGCCTCATTTGTATTATGCTGTGCTTCATCTGCTCCAACCTGCTTCAGCCTCGTTTGTATTTACGATGTTTCAGGACTTTAGCAGCTGCTCAGTGGTTTTTACTGGGACAGTAGCAATTCTAACATCCATCCATCCAGTACATCTTTTTGAACTCTTTTACATTGTACATTTTCTAAGTGTATATCTTTGTTCAGCAGTAACACACTCTCTGGTTAAGTTCTGGTGACCTGCATAGTGGTGAGTGCATCCTAACTAACGATGCTGGTTGGACAGAGATACTGTCCCCATGTTCTGGTGACCTGCATAGTGGTGGGTGCATCCTAACTAACGATGGTGGTTGGGCAGAGATACTGTCCCCATGTTCTGGTGACCTGCATAGTGGTGGGTGTATCCTAACTAACGATGGTGGTTGGGCAGAGATACTGTCCCCATGTTCTGGTGACCTGCATAGTGGTGGGTGTATCCTAACTAACGATGGTGGTTGGGCAGAGATACTGTCCCCATGTTCTGGTGACCTGCATAGTGGTGGGTGTATCCTAACTAACGATGGTGGTTGGGCAGAGATACTGTCCCCATGTTCTGGTGACCTGCATAGTGGTGGGTGCATTCTAACTAACGATGGTGGTTGGGCAGAGATACTGTCCCCATGTTCTGGTGACCTGCATAGTGGTGGGTGCATTCTAACTAACGATGGTACTGTCCCCATGTTCTGGCATCAGTTTTCATCTACTGCGCAACATGAAATTACATTTTTGGTGGTTTCAAAATTCACAATGTGAGTCAATTGTGACATACCGTCCATTCTATATTCAGGACTTACCACACCTCCACCCAGAGGACTTACCACACCTCCACCCAGAGGCCTTACCACACCTCCACCCACAGAGGACTTACCACACCTCCACCCAGAGGATTTAATTGGCGGTTCACTTTCTGACACCCCTCCCCCTCCTGTTAATTCCCAGTCGGTCTTGCTGGTGGGATTATTCTTGTCTCCTTGTCAGTGATTCTGAGTCTTGCTGGTTAAACCTTTCTCATTGATTTTCACTCACCCTCCCCGTCTCTCCCTCACAGTCTCTCCCTCCCAGTCTCACCCTCCCAGTCTCTCCCTCCCAGTCTCACACCCTCTGCCTTCTACACTGGTGCTCAGCTAACACCCTCGTCCAGAGCTGCTTACATATTCATCAGTTTCACTCTTTGTGTTCTCTCCCTGGGAGTTGTGACCCCTAACGGGCCTCATACTCTACCAGGTGAGCTACAGGACTGTGTGTGTGTGTGTGTGCACGCTGCCCACCATCTCTGTCCTGGAGCTAAAACAGTCAGTGCCTGTTACACATTGATGCAACAGCTGCAGAACAATTCCCTAGAGCCCTGGGTGAGACAGGTGTGTGTGTGTGTGACACAGAACGTGCAGCATTAAGGTGACTATTTCCTGCTGGAATATTTCCTGTGATGACATCTGTCCTGCTATATTAAAGAGTGGGTCTGGTATTCTTATTATTTCTTATTCTCAGTAACATTCTTGCAGTCATTATCTTGAGAGGGGAGGAGCATAGAGGGCTGAGGGGAGGAGCATAGAGGGCTGAGGGGAGGTGCAGTAAGGGAGAGGGGAGGAGCATAGAGGGGTGAGGGGAGGTGCAGTAAGGGAGAGGGGAGGAGAGAAGTATGCTAATCCAAAGACACAGAGCACCTACCCCTTTACCTCCAGTATCCAGTATGCTCTCCATTCTGAATGTGACAAACCTGATAGAGTGAACCACAATATCTTCATCCACATGGCATGGATCTCCACTGCAGTGTCCTTGGTCAGAACATTCAGATGGAGAGATAGCCCCACCCCCTGGTTACCAGCACATCAGTTGGAGATGTGGTACATTTCTATGCAAATAACATAGTTACTGTAACACGGTTATTCTTCATAACAGATTGTACACTGCTTACCTGACCCGCTCTGTTTCACTGCCCTGTTTTATTTATTCTGGGAACTTTCTTGTTTATTTTTATACTCCTTCACAATCATCTTCACACCAGCACTAATGCTAATGCTACTCCACAAAGACTGGACTATTGATGGTTCAGGGTTTCAAGGCTTCAAGGATTATTCTCTGTTATCTTAATCAGTGAGCTACAGAAGACCTCGCTAAGTTAGACTTACGTTAGGGTTTTGTGTTACTGTTCGAAATGCTTATTCTCTGATTTGAATCACTGTAAGTTCGACTTCTTTGACTAGACTTGTGTTGTGGTGGTGTCCTGTTCTGTGAACACGGCATGCCTCTTAGCCAGCGATTAGTCAGACTTTTCCTCAAAACAAACCCCTGGGTAACCGAAGAACCAAAGAGTGAACAAAGAAGGAGATTTACAGACAACAGCCTGGGGAGGAACGGCAGATACGGCAGCGTAAAGTGATCCCGAGAGGACAGGTGGAAGTGCAGTAGCCCTGCGGTAACCCTGAAGACCTCGTGAGGTGGGTGATGACGTGAGGTGGGTGATGACGTAGCTTTTGTTCTTCATTACTTTTTTAAGATGGGTTTTGAGAAGCCTGATTGTTCTGAATACATCTCACCTGCTCCTGGTTATGATAGTAACTGTGTTACCAACAGGCTGCAGGGTCTTGTGGCTGTTCAGTGCTTTAGCTGTTCTGAGTCTCTTATATTCTGGTGATACACTCATGAACCCCAACTAACCCAGTGTGTCCAGCCCAGTGTGTCCAGCCCAGAGTGTCCAGCCCAGAGTGTCCAGCCCAGAGTGTCCAGCCCAGTGTGTTCAGCCCAGAGTGTCCAGCCCAGAGTGTCCAGCCCAGAGTGTTCAGGCCAGAGTGTCCAGTCCAGTGTCTCCAGCCCAGTGTCTCCAGCCCAGTGTGTTCAGCTCAGTGTCTCCAGCCCAGAGTGTCCAGCCCAGTATCTCCAGCCCAGTGTCTCCAGCCCAGAGTGTCCAGCCCAGTGTCTTCAGCCCAGCTGCATCACTCATGTTCTCCACTTGAACAGACAACAGACTCAAACGTTTGGTTCTTACTGTACTTGAGACACATCTAGACCTGTTACACTTCTGCCACTGCTGGGGTTTCCATGGCAAGATGTTGTTCAATGCTCTGTTCACACCGCTGGAGAACTGCCACACAAATCTGGAAAATGAGAGAATAGCACTAGTAAGGACGCCATTTGCAGAACTGCTTCTGATTGTAAGACTACCCCTCTATTCTCACTGAGAGACTGTGTCTCTGACGCGGAGACAGTGCGAGCAGTCTGGATCTGTCCTGTCACCTCTGCTGTTTATGCTGTTTTGCGTTTGCTTGGCGTGATGTATGACGTAATCACCACTCCCACCAACCTTGCACAGTGGGAAGAGATTCCAGCTGTAAATAATGTGCGGGGTTGGGACACTCAAGCATATTTTATAGGCATGTAATGTTAGTTTATCGCCGTGACGATATGCACGGACACGTAATCAGGTGTTCACAATCTTATTTGTTCAAAATACACTGATTAGGTTTGTGCGTGACTGGAAGTGTATTGGAGAGTGAGGGTGTGGTCTTGGTCACTGGGGAGGCCAGATCCCTAATTTCCTTCGGGATCAATAAAGTATCTATTCTATTCTATTCTATTAATCTGCTGTGCTGGTGAATGGGTATGCTGGGGCTTGGTATGCTGGGTATGATGGGACTGGGTATGATGGGTATGATGGGTATGATGGGTATACTGGGTATGATGGGTATGATGGGTATGATGGGTATACTGGGTATGATGGTTATGATTGGTGTGATGGGTATACTGGGTATGATGGGTGTGATGGGTATGATGGTTATGATGGGTGTGATGGGTATACTGGGTATGATGGGTATGATGGGTGTGATGGGTATGATGGGTATACTGGGTATGATGGTTATGATTGGTGTGATGGGTATACTGGGTATGATGGGTATGATGGGTATACTGGGTATGATGGGTATGATGGGTGTGATGGGTATGATGGTTATGATGGGTGTGATGGGTATACTGGTTATGATGGGTATGATGGGTATACTGGGTCTGGCCTTAGCTGCTGGGCAGGCCAATTTGGATTTTACAGGGTAGGAAGTGATTGGCTGAATGGAGATAGCAGATTGGGTAAACAGCATCTGCCCAGAGAGACCAGCAGAGACAAGAGAGAGTGGGAGAACAGAGGGACCAGTGGGAGAACAGAGACCAGTGGGAGTACAGAGACCAGTGGGAGAACAGAGAGACCAGTGGGAGAACAGAGGGACCAGTGGGAGAACAGAGGGACCAGCGGGAGAACAGAGGGATCAGCGGGAGAACAGAGGGACCAGTGGGAGAACAGAGAGACCAGTGGGAGAACAGAGAGACCAGCGGAAGAACAGAGGGACCAGTGGGAGAACAGAGGGACCAGTGGGAGAACAGAGAGACCAGTGGGAGAACAGAGAGACCAGCGGGAGAACAGAGAGACCAGCTCTTTGTCTGACACCAATAAATCCTTAGAGAAGTGAATCTTTCTGTTGAGCACATTTTCCTTTCTTCCCGTGAGTTTCCTCTTCTGCCATTGTCAGGATTTCACTACGGTTCTCCTGTATGTAAAAGTAATCAGCAGTCAATATAATTCTGCTACACTGTAATCTATTCAATCAGTACAACTGTCTCTCTCTCTCTCTCACACACACACACACACATACACAATTTGGATTCAAGGTCCAGATTTTATTCCCGTTATATAATAGTTTCCTAGTACCATGCACATGTAACTAGCTATGTGAGTGGGTGAGTGGGGTTATTAGGTTGATCTTATCCAAATCTGTCTACGTAAAGGCTGTTTTATAGCTCACTTGTTTAATAAACGTTTTGGCCTGCAAACGGGAAAACCAGTTACTGGCAGATGAGTCCACGCAGTCGGTCACTACTTCGCCTCTCGGCTGGTGTCTCGCGGAGGTCTTTCCACAACACTTGGGTTTAGTTGTTTATTATTTTGGGTTACACTGCAAAGCACTTTGAGAGTTGTTCTACAAACGTACTGCATAAGTAAACACTTCATACTCGTTGGAGGACCCGCGTGCACAGGACTCGTGTTCACGCTGTTGCTACACGTTCTCCGGTCTATCACGGTTTGGTGATAAGCGTTTTCCTGCAAGCAGACTGGAATTGCTGTAAGTGGAAAACTACAAAACTCGCATGTCTAGAAACCAGAGCAAATATAGTACATTTGGAAGCAGCTTTGAATCGCTTCATGAATTTTTTAGTGATTCAGTTGCAAGCCAAGTTGGGTGGTTTTACAGCTCTAACTGCAGAAGGAAAAAACGAACGGATAGTAATCGTAACTGTGGACTTCAGCATGTTTACATACACAGACACACGTGATACGAGCCCTCTCGTGTCCGAATTGCGTAGCCCGGTTCAAATTGGTGAATCAGCATTTCGACAGAACGGATCCAGGAGTCATGCGCACCCCTCTGCCTCGGGAGCGCGCTGCGTACTTGGCCGTGCGACCGGAGTGGGTTGTAATATCCGGGTTGGCGGAGCAGCGGAGGGAGAGTCTGCTCTGAGATTTCCAATAGGCAATCAGAGGAAAAGCACACAAGGCAGAGACTCCAGCCGCAGCGAAATCACCTCACTGCCCTACCACGAATATGGCCACCGGATGCATTCTTAGCGGAAGGTCTACACACCACCGGAGAATTATGGATACTACCTTTGAAAAGCAGCGGATTTAGGTCGAGAAAAAGCCGCGTCTACACATCACACACGCGTGTGATTGTCGTCCCGTCGCCAGTATGGAAAAGACGTTGTCGCATCTTGCAACTGCAAAAACGAACTCTGGATCTTTACCCACGGACAGAGCAAATTCGACGCGAAAGCTTGGGAGAGCAGGCGCACACAGCCCGGGCTCGGCCTCGCGCGGCGGAGGCAGCCGCGGTGGTTCGGTAGGAAACAGCGTTCCCCCGCACAACACACGCGCGCGACAGCTGGAAGGAATACTAAGCAAATACACGAACCTTCTCCAAGGCTGGCAGAACAGGTAAATGCCGCCGTCTCCCGGACAACTCTGCCCGGGTTAAGTTTTTGTTAAACTTGGTTTCGTTGTCGGATCCTGTAATCCATAAAAAGTAGCTATTCATGCGGCCATATATGCGTAAATGCGTGAAGCTGGATGTTTATTTAGCGGCGGGAACAGGGAAACCTGGGTGTTTGGAACGTGCGTGGATATGGGTGTCAGTTTACAGATCATTGTATAAAAAATTTACCCAATTCAACAATGTTTTAAAAAGTCTTTCCGTGTCTCGTGTTAAAAAGCCTCCACTGTCCTACGAACTGCGAGCTTGCACTATTTATAGCAGTCTTAATGATTATTAATTGTTTGGGCCGGACCCGTTTCTACGTGCTACAAGTTACTGAAGTTGAGAGAAGTTTAAAATGGTTCACTAACACATCTATATAGTTGTGCGGTTGCAACGCGTTTCCGCTAACTAAAAACGGTGCTTTGGTTGCAATGGGAGGTATTCAGGGCGATCTGAAAGTAAGTGGATAGTCATTCTTTGTTTTGCCTCTGTATTTTTACATTTTGTACAACAACTGCAGACAGGAATTCTGGGTCTTTAACCACGCACAGGTCAAGTCCATAGAAAGGCAACGATGACCAGTCACCTTTGTGTGCACCATATTCAAAGCCTCTTCTGTGGGTTCTGTGGGTATTTAGCTGAGCTGGCTGGAATGCATTTTGTGGTGACCACCCCTGGGCCCCGTGCTCCTCGCTGAGGTGGTGACCGCCCCTGGGTCGCGTGCTTCCCTCTGAGGTGGTCTCTGACGTGCCTCTACAGCCTACAGAGTATTCATGATCTATTCTGCACTGTCTTTGTTGCTGATTTTTTCTTCAGTAATCTGTGACAGATTATTTCTTAGTTATTAATGTGTCTGTAACCTGATTTAAAGAACTATTACATTAAAGTAGCGTAGCCTGATTATTAACGTTACGTTTGGACTTGAACCCATTAACTGCCGGAGAGTCCGTATCACTGGTCCCCTACAGTGCCTCCCGGTGTGGACACCAAAAATATTTTCTCTGGGCAGACTCATGAATTTAGGACAGGTGTAAAAGTTGTCTTTGTATACATGTCCGCTGTCCAGCTGTGTTGAGATGGCCTTGCTGCGTTGGGCGATGTACCTTGAAAAAGCGAATCGTAATCCGGGTCTTAAACTCCTGCATACTCTAGTTTTAACGCGGTAGGAATGACTCATTTGAGAACGTAACACCATTGGTATCAATGACTATTTGGTCTTATGCAATCTGCTATATGTCGTCAAATAAGGACAAAACAAAATAAACCCCAAATAACTTTAATTTAACATGTATAAATGAATATTAAATATCGCACACACAGAAACAAATACCGTTATCGTGCCCATACAGGAAAAATCCCCATGAACAAAACTTTTGGCACTTGAAATAGTGACGTGTGCGTAACGCAAGCGAAGAAAGCCACGTATCGCAACAGGAAGGTCCCACAAACGCGCGCTCGTTTTCAGTCACAGGCTGTTGCAAGAGGTGAAGCAACAGCATCTGAGCGCGCTCAGGGTTCGAGCGCAGAGCATGCGCAGATGCGAGCCCTTTAAATAAGCAGGCTACGTTCGACACTGACGTTACGGAGGTGTGACCACAGTCATGGGAATCGCTCACTCAGAACCGTTATATAAAAAGTGAACAACAATGCAGAAGAGACCCTGAGTCGTGTAGTGATGTTCTCAGGCTAGCAGTCACAGTAGTACGTGTACAGTAAATGCACCAGTTTTTTCTGTAACGGATTCTCTAACGGAATAGTTTTGACTCCCTGTAGATGTTCTTATGATGATGGACTCTGTGATCAACTCGTTGGGTCTTCATGCTTAGAGATACAACACCTAACGACTTCGCCAAGCACCCAAACCTCTATCCAATCGAATCCTTTGTTCACTCTGACACGGCCCGCGCTGCGAGAATCCTGATGAGAGTATGAAAATATGAACACATTTCACCCGTTCTCCACCCATTCTCCACCCGTTCTGCCCGGCTCTACCGACCGAATACAAGGTTTCCCTCCTTACTCTATCTACGGCAATGACCCTCCCTACTTGAAGAACTACTCTCCATCACGAACCTGATCACGATCGCGCCCCCCAGCCAGAACCAGGCCCAGAACCAGGCCCAGCACCATGGGATATCGGGCCGTCTGTCCTGCCAACCTCTCGTCTATGGAATATACCCTCCACAACCACCAGAGGGCACTACAGTTAGTTACTGAGAATTACAAAAAACGATTTAAAACACCTTTTTAGAATCTATGACTCTAAATTACTGGACTGCTGTTTCATATTAGTTTTGTTGGTCTCTTATAGTGATGCATTTACCTTGTAGCACTTGTAGAGATTTATTTTATATGTAAAGTGAGTTATAAATAAAATGTATTATTATTATAGGTCCCAAGAAGCTCTGATTCCTACCTAATTCACCAAGTACAGAGGTAAATAAATGACCGTTTAACCCCATATATTTTATTTAATATCAGATCCATTGTGCTAAAATGCAGAGTGACATCAACAATAACCTCAATAACAGAACTAACAAACGTGCTACTTTCTGCCTGTGTGTTGGGCTCCTGTAGAACCTGCAGAAACCCTTGAGGAACCTTAATGCAATCAGAGCAGTTTGGGAACCATCCAGCAGTTCCCATGAACCTCTTTGCACAGGCAGAAGTGGGAGGGGCTTGTGAGGTGTGACGTGAGCCAGTCCTGATCTGCTAATGCTGGCAGAGCGAGAGAGACAGAGCAGAGTCTGCTGGAGGGAGGATGTTAATGATGGAGGGATGGAGTGAAATGGCTCAGCATGACCCTAATCCCCAACCCTAAACCTCTAAACCTAAACCCTTAACCCTAAACCCTTAACCCTAAACCCTTAACCCTAAACCCTTAACCCTAAACCTCTAAACCTAAACCCTTAACCCTAATCCCTAACCCTAAACCTCTAAACATAAACTCCTGACCCTAAACCTCTAAACCTAAACTCCTGACCCTAGGACTTGTTCTAGTCTACACCTTTACTTATACTGGTGTGCTAATGCCACACAGATGTGTGGAGGGTGAGACAGACAGACAGACAGACAGCGAGAGCATGGAGTGTTATGTGTTGCTTTGACAAATGTGTTTACACTTGCTTTGGCAAACACAACACAACAGACTGGTTCAGAATCACAAATCTAAAAGATTGGTTCATAATCATGAATCTAACAGTTTAGTTCACAGTCATGAATTGAATGGATGTCTCAAAATCATGAATCTGATGGTTTGATTTATAATACTGAATCTAACATATGGGTTTAGAATCATGAATATAACGGCTTGGTTCATAATCATGCAGGTAGCGTTTAGGTTCATTCTTGTGCAGTTGTGTGATGTGAGGCACATTCTTACAGTTTCTGCAGTTACTGTGTTGTTACAAATGTCTTAAAATGCTTAAAAAAAGAAAAGAGCAGGTGCCCCAGATCTGGCTGTGTTTGTCTGTGTGTGTGACTGGAGGCTTTGGAGCCTGCCAATTCCAGCATGAAGCATGAAGGTGAAAAGAAGAAAAGCCTCTCACATGACACACTTCCTTACTGATCACATGACACACTTTCTTACTAATCATGACAACTTCCTTACTGATCACATGACACACTTATTGATTACACACTTCCTTACTGATCATGACACACTTCCTGACTGATCACATGTACTTCCTTACTGATCACATGACACACTTCCTTGCTGATCAAATGACACAGTTCCTTCCTGTAAGGGAATTTGTGATTTACTGTCTCTGACCCTCAGTCAGAACACTGACATTCTGTTCACTCCCTTATCTGTGTGTCTGCTCCCCTGATACTCTTTCTCTCTGTCTCTCTCTCTCTCTATCTGTCTCCCTGTCTCTCCCTGTACTTTTCCACTATCCCTAGACCCAGTGCCTCTTCTCCTGATAAGGAGAACACCAATCATACATGTTTTATTATTCTTACCCAATTGTGTTAAGACACATCTTCTTTATTCTGTATTTAACTACATGCATTATCATTAAACTGAGGAACTCTTTCCTGACACCCGTGTGTTGTGAATCTGTTCTACCAGCGCTGGGCTACGGAACTCTGAGGGCTGTACAAATTTATAATCCTGTCTATGAACCCTGATGGTTTTGATCCACGTCTAGAGACGATTTCAGAAACCTTAACACTTCCTGCTTATTCCTCTGAGGGGTTTGGGTTTTTTTGTTCTGCATGTTGCTTCTTCTCTGATGTAGCTGGTGTGAATAGCCACTTTCTAACGACTGAGACCACTACTGTGGCTAACTCTGGCTCACTCTGGCTTCAGTAGGCGGGGTCATCTGTCGGGGTCATCAGGCGAGGTCATTAGGCAGGGTTGTAAGGTGAGGTCAGTCATCTGACAAGGTCAGTAGGTGGGGTCAGTAGGCGGGTTCTTTCAGTCCCTTTTAGCATATGGCTTTACCAGTCGCTCTCCCACTGAACCAGTGAACCCATTGGCTCGTTGTCGGTGGGCAGTGACTCCCAGGAGGTGAGTTGTGTGCATTAGGGTGATTTAACGTGGAGTTTCGTGGGGCACACGCGTTCTGAGATTGCCAGTCATGAGCTTCTGTAGCACTGGGATATCCATCATATGATGTTCTACTGGTGTTAAGAAGGAAACCTTCTGAGTCAGTAAAAACAAATAAAAAAAACATAAAAAACTATATAGACTGTAACTGTGCACCAACCTGTAGACACCGAGAGTGTGTGTGTTTGTGTGAGTACGTGTTGGCTCTCTGGCAGAGAGGCCCTTGGTTAGGTTTCTGCCATATCTGCAGGAAGAGAGGAGACGTCTGTGTATGAACCCACTCTGATCATGAGATCAGAACAAGCGTTTTTCTCTCCTGCAAACCCGCTGCCTGCTGTCCACAGGAAGAGGAGCTCCTGTGAGCCCCGTCCTGAGGTATGAGTCCTGGGGTCCTGAGGTCCTGGGGTATGGGTCCTGAGGTCCTGAGGTATTGGTCCTGAGGTCCTGAGGTGTGAGTCCTGGGGTCCTGAGGTATGGGTCCTAGGGTCCTGCGGTATGGGTCCTGAGGTATGGGTCCCGGAGTCCTGGGGTCCCAGGGAGCAGAGCAGACGGTACTGTTCTCAGACAGGATGAGGGGGAAGATCTGAGGCAGGTCAGCAGGAAGTGGAGTTCAGATCTGGAGTGTGATGTGTTTACAGTCTGCTCTATTGGGGATTGTGTTAAGAGTGTTGGCTCAGAGATGCACTGGGAACATATGCTATTATCAGTGTGCCTACTTTTAAACACAGAGTAAAGCATGCTGCCTTTGTGTGTGTAAATGCATATTATGTGTGTGTGTGTAGGGTGGTGTGTGTGCATGCGTGTGTTTGTGTGTGTGTGTAAGGTGGTGTGTGTGCATGTGTGTGTGTGTGTAGGGTGGTGTGAGTGCCAGGAGAATTGCACTGTGTACATTGGAATTGTGTGCAATAACATGACCGGCTGTCTTCATCCCTGGTCTCCTCTCTGTCCTCGTCCCCTCTCTGTCTTGGTCTAATCTCTGTCATCGTACCCTCTCTGTCCTGGTCTAGTCTCTGTCCTGGTCCCCTCTCTGTCCTGATCCCGGGTCTCTGTGAGCATCACTGCCTTTTTTCAAGTCTGGACGCCTAAACTCCCCTCGTCCCCAGAGGGGCTCCTGATGTGATTTGTGTGATTCATGGTGCTGTTTAAATGGAGCTCCTGCCTTTCCTGCAGGTCACTTCTGTGACAGATGGGGGTGGGGGGGGTGATGTGGGGGGAGACTTTATGTTGCTATGGTTGCACTGCATCTCTCTGCTGGTGCACAAACCTGCATAGCGCTGCTTCTGAAGGTTGCCGTGGCACCAGAGCTTCAAGTCCTAAAGCACAGGAGCTCAGGCAGGTTACCCATGTGACAGTAGATGCTTCAGCTCGTAGTGATGGTACTGATATCTGACCACGGACATGACCACTGACTGGCATGAAGAGCAGCTTCCTGTTCACGTCGCCTCCATTACGGCAGGTGCTCGGAGACCCAGGGACCTGAAGCCGTCAGCGTAGGTCTGATAACCCACACACACTGGGCTGGACACCACCACAGCTGCCAGTGTCTCTGGGGTTAACTGTGGGTGTGGCCATGGGTGTGGCTGTGGGTGTGGCCACAGTATCTGTTTCCTCAGACCTGCATTGTCTATGTGCTGCAGAGAAACAGGAATCCTTGAATAAGCTCCGTTATGAGCAGCAAGTCCGTCCCGTTGATATTGCATGTCTGCCTCACACGCCTTTGGCTAAAGTTCACTGGAACCATCTGTGGGAGTTAAATATTCATCTCGTGCCTGTTTATTGGGGTCAGACTGTGATGCTGGAATGGCTGCTGTGTTGGGGGAGGGGATGCATTGTGTTGGGGGAGGGGATGCATTGATCGACCTTGTTCCAGTACACTCCTCTTCCTTCCGTCTGTTTTGCATACGTATCTGCAACTCTGGAGATCATAGGCTGAGTTCAGAGTTTGGGGGCGGAGCCAGAGATGTAATGCTGCATTACAGGACAGGACGAGACTCACATGGCCAGTGCTGGATAAGGCAGGTGCATGTGGGCCTGAGAAACACCTTTCATGGAAATGCAGAGTTGAATTGGTCAATGTCACATGGACAAACTTGGATGCTTTTCTGTTGGACTACATTTCCCAAAAGCCTCATGTACCATGAGGTGTGCAACATTGCCAGGATATGTTGGTTCAGTGTGAATGAGTGGAGCACATCTGATGGAGATATGACACCCTCTACGTGCACGCTCTACGTGCACTCTTCACATGCACTCTTCACCTCTTAGTTCACTGCAGGGTTTCTGCTCATCCACATGGAGAAGACTCACTTCCTGAAAAGTCAAAGCTTATAAGATGTTTTTCAACTTTGACACTTGCTGTAGTGTGTAATAAAGCTGTAACCAGATTGGTTAATCATTGAAACAGTGCAGGGTTGAAGATCACTGATTAAGTACTGATAAACTACATCACCACAGGTGTAGCTTCATCACCGCAGGCTTTAACTACAACATTTGGTGAAGCCAAACCTGATCCAGAACCTGCTTACAAGCTTCTGTCTGAATTACGTCCTGTGGACGAAGCATCTGTCCAGGGTGGGTGAGTCCTGCTTTGTGTAAAATCTGCAACTCTGTCCAAAACAGATATTACGGCTAGTCGCGGTGTCTAGTTCGCTTCAAGATTATTATCTTCCAATTATTATTGGAAGCTCTTGTATGACACTTGGGTGCTAAACACTGAGTCACTAATGCTGGCCTGCAGGTGTTTTGTGGTGTCAGGAGGTTCTGACCAATCCTGCAGCGCTGATGTGTGGAGCGACCTCCTCCGTGGTGGACAGGTGCTGGAGGAGCACTCCTGCAAGTTGGGGATTTGGAACCAACTGTTCTGTGATGTAAACACAACATGGACGCTCCTTTGTCCAGCTGTGGTGGTTAACCTGACGGGTGGTGGTGGTGTAGACTCCACTTCCTCCCCAGGGGAGGAGGTACAGCAGATTCCCAGTTTGAGTGGGGCTGATTTGAGTGGGTTGCTGTGCACTTCAGGCTGTGTGCTGTCCCCAGGTAGTTGAGGGGCATAGTGGGTGTGGACATGGTGGGTGAGGACATGCTGAAGACCTGAGCTGAGAGGAGATGAAGAAACTACCTGTCAAAATCCACAGGCTGTTCTGTGTTTTATGAGAGAAACTGAGCCTCCCTCTCTCTCTCTGTATCTCTCTATCTCATCTCCCTGCCTCTCCTATCAGAGCAGCTGACTGGTCTTCAGTCAGATGTAATGTGTGGTCTGTAGTCTTCTACTCATGTTCATGTCCTGGGCTTTTGGTTATCACACAGATCCAGAATCCAGAAAGTGCTGGAACTACTTTTCTCTAACCAGTGGACTTCTGAAGAACTGAGCCGCCTTCCCGCTTTGAGAGGCCAGTGATTACGTGATTACGTATCTGGAAGTGGGTGTTGCCCAATCTGGATACGAGTCAGGAGGAGCTGTACAAACCACATGGTTGAACACGCACTGCTTGTACTGCACTTCCTGTGCTCGTAGTGGTGAATGGCAGAAAAGTGTCTGAACAGCGTTACGCGGTGACACTTCGGCTGTCACGTGTTCACTGGTTCCATTCCAGCACATTTATGGTTCCAGAATGGAACCAGTTTTTCTCGTTGAGAACCGTTTGTATGTATTTATTTCAGAAGCAGGAGAGGAAGCCCAGTGCAAGGGGAGCTGGGTAATGCGCTAGTCAGGAAGAACCAGCTCCATTTATTTGTTTATTTGTTTGTTTCTGGAAAAGATTTCGGTCCCAGAACTGGTGGTCAGTCACGTTACTGCGGTCACACTCGTGAGCTCAACATGGACAGCAGTGGTTCCCTGGGATGGCTAAAGCACCTCTTCAGCATATGGTGATGGTCTGTTCAGAGAATTCATTAGCAACTGAGCTGCTTTTCTGACAGTTCATTAATGAGGCCTGAAAGGAGTCTCTCCATTGAACATGCTAATACATGCTACTACTGTACTATTTGCATAATATTATTCTAAATAATTCGTAATATTAGCAATTTACATCTAGTTCTTGTTGACAATATTAGCATTTGTGATATGTTCCCCTTCGTCTCAGCTTCTCAGGACTCCAATTCCCAGAGTGCTTTGGAGTACCCTCACAGAGAGTCCTGATTATCTTCACCTGTTGTTAAGTAAATGTATTTACGCAGCTTCTACAGAACAGTTTGTTGAGAGGTTCTGTCATGTTTGTAGCGCATGCTAAGTGTTTCTGGCTAGGCTTTAGCAAGGTTCGAACCCTGCCCATAACTTTCACTTTGTCTCTATTAGTAACAACCTCAGACTGTTTATCTTCCGGAGTTCCCTATATGATCGTGTCTCATCTGTCTTGGTCTGGACCTTCATCTGGATCATTATTACGAGTGAGACTAACTGATGTCAGTGCAGCTTTTCATGCTCATCACATCCACACATGTTTGAGCTGTTCTGAAGCCTCACAATTTGCCCCCCAGAGGTTCCTCTAGGGCAAGATTCCAGTATCTTTCAGAAGCCACGGGTCATTTTACCGGGGCGGCCTTTTGGAAGGATAACTGTCTTCTCAAGCATAGGGCTGTGAAATGAGAAGTTCTTATGTTCACAACACTGCACTGTTGTCATGAGATTTGTGAAGCTCAGGGCTCTGTAGGAGTTGAGAGGTTGTTATTGTTGAGGCTCAGGACTCTTCTGGATGGAGCTTGATGTCTCATCCCCCCCTCTCTCTCTGTCTTCCTCTCAGCCTCTCTGCATCTCTATTTCATTTCATATAATCTCATATCATTTCATTTATATGACATGATCTTTATTGGCATGATTGTCAAACAGTTTTGCCAAGGCAAATATAATATGTGAAGTGATGTAGAAAAGAAAGCAGACTTGTGTAATCTTATTTTAATAGTTAAATAAAAATGCATAAATAACCTCATATTTTAAATCTCCTTCCTTAAATGCTGTATGGCTGAGACCAGTTTCGCTGCTGTGGGGAATGTTTCCACTTCCTGTCCAGGAAGAACTATGAGTCTCTCCGCGGTCCAAAATGAAAACATTGTTGATTTTCTTCAAAAAATGTTTTGTTGTGAGTGGAGAATTAGGTTCATGTCTGTTCTTTCAGTAGCTGCTCAATCTTTACTGTCTTGGCCACATTTGTTTTAGCATCTGAAGACTGCAGTAAATACTCATACTTTAAGGTCTGGTAGCACTAGTTTTATTAGTTATTTCATTTTTGTCTAATTTACTGTTTTTCCATATATCATCGAGCAAATTCTTTCCAATTTCTTGGATTCTGTTTCTAGAGGAGGATGAGTTTCCTGTTCAGTGAGGTCAATATTACACTATACTCAACATAGTTTGGCCTGAGTGATCTACTGAGTGTCGAATGTCGACATGTGTATGTATCGTAATTTCTGTTCACTCCGAAAATGTTTTGGGCAATTGTATTTTTAACTGGGTTTTTATTTCAGTTTTGTATCTAATCAAAACTCCCCAGTTCTCACACCCTTCACACATTCCTCCCTCCATCTTGTGTGCTCTCTCTCCCTCTCTCCCCCTCCCTCTCTCTCTCTCTCCC
Source organism: Brachyhypopomus occidentalis (assembly GCA_020368025.1). Taxonomy (NCBI): domain Eukaryota; kingdom Metazoa; phylum Chordata; class Actinopteri; order Gymnotiformes; family Hypopomidae; genus Brachyhypopomus; species Brachyhypopomus occidentalis. Next base: position 1,043,577 of record JAGXOD010000101.1, read on the forward strand.
TTCTTCCATCTCGCCTGCTCTCTCTCTCTCGTTCTCTCTATCTCTCTCCCTCTATCTCTCACTATCTCTCTTTTTCATGGACTCTCTGTCAAAGCACACAAGCCCTGTCCTTGTTTACGCCTTTGACACCACCACTAACTCACATTCCCGGGGTGAATTCCTCCTGAAGCTTCCAGTTACTCATGCGTTTGGTGTTTGCGTCCTGTATATAATATGATATTCAGTAGAGGAGGAGAGGACTTTCTAATGGAAACATTAGAAGCTGCCTCCCAAGATCTGGCCTGAGTGGCCCTGTTCATTCACCTCACATTACATCCATCCTGTATTACAGAAACAGCCCTATAGACTGAACTGTATTACAGAAACAGCCCCTTAGACTGAGCTGTAGTACAGAAACAGTCCTTTAGACTGAGCTGTAGTACAGAAACAGCCCTATAGACTGAGCTGTAGTACAGAAACAGCCCTATAGACTGAGCTGTAGTACAGAAACAGCCCTATAGACTGAGCTGTAGTACAGAAACAGCCATATAGACTGAGCAGTATTACAGAAACAGCCCTTTAGACTCTGATATTTTGTAAGAATGTTTTCTAATACAGATGATGGTGTAAGGTCATCAACTTGTAAAACCAGAACTGGGTACAGCGTGAGTGTAATGTGTGTGTGTGTGTGTGTGTGTGTGTGTGTGTGTGTGTGTGTGTGCCTCCACCCTTCCTCCTCCTCCCTGGATGTCTGCCTTTAAGTGTTTCCTGGCATGTCTGATGCTGCTGCATCTCTCAACATCCCTGGAGTTGCACAACCTGCTCCATTAAACAGCATTAAACATTTAGAATGGACCACAATTTAACCTCCTTTACATTAAGGTTCTCTTAACTGGTGTTATTTACTGTAACAAACCTCCACTTCAATAATAATAAACCATAAACTAAACTTTAGTTTTATAATTAATAAACCATAAACTAAACTTTAGGGACAACATTCCCTTTATGTTCCCTTTATGTTCCCTTTATGTTCCCTTTATGTACCCTTTATGTACCCTTTACCCTTTTATACTTCCCATAGCAGCGCTGTCTTTTCACCACCAACCGTCTTCAAGCGTTCATCAGCATCTGGGGCACTGAACACTGCATAATCACTGATCATCAGCGATTTACTGAACACTGCATAATCACTGATCATCAGCGATCTACTGAACACTGCATAATCACTGATCATCAGCGATCTACTGAACACTGCATAATCACTGATCATCAGCGATCTACTGAACACTGCATAATCACTGATCATCAGCGATCTACTGAACGGCGCTCAAACACTGATCGTCATCGATTTACTGATATACATATGTATATATATATATAGTGAGGATGTGTAGTATGTGTAGGATGTGTAGTACTTGTTTAAGTATTGCAGATCTTTGAAATCCAACACGGCTTAAATGTGAAACTCTGATTCCGATGGTGAATACTGAAGCTGTGTTAACTACTGAAGTACTGACCCCAACATGACCCTCACGTCAGTGGTGTGTAGAACATTAACCTGCAAGAATAACTCCACAAGGTGTCCTTTCATTCCTATAAAATATTGTTCTAAAAATCTTGGTATTGATGATACGACACCTGTTAAAAGCCCTTTAGACAGAGGAACGGTAACTGGGGTGGGTCACAGTCTGAATCTCTGAGTGTCAGAGACCTGGCGGAGAAGATGCTGCCTCTTACAGTGGGGGCTTCTGGGTACAGAGCCAATGGGTTAAATGTTTTGTGTGTGTGTGATGGGTGTGTGTGTGTGCGTGTGTGATGGGTGTGTGTGTGGTAAGATACCCACTGACCCCAGGTCTTGTAAGCACTGCTTGTTCTCAGTGCTGGTCAATACGGTTCTTCCGGCAGTCAAAGTAAAGCCTGCATTAATGCACAGGAGTGTGATGTGGGGGGGCGTCCTCGTCCTCCTGACCTGGTTCCGTCTTCCCAAGCATGCTGGGATTGTTCGGTCCTCACTGAAGTCTAAAGTGAGCTGTTGTCCAGGTCTCCTCCCTCCTGTGTGTTCAGCTGCTGGAGAGCAGAGTGGAATGTGGAATGTGAACTGCACGAAGATAAAAGACAAAAACAGTTGGGCTGAACCCCAGTGTGCTATTGAGGCTGGGCCTCAGTGTGCTGTTACATTTACATTTACATTTACGGCATTTCGCAGACGCTCTTATCCAGAGCGACTTACAAATGTACTATGTGTTCAGTCAGAATATGCATCTCTATCTAGTATAAACAGGTTTAAGTCCAAACTACTTGAGGTCAAGCACTGCCATAAACCGTTGCTAGTGCTGATGCCTAGAAAGAAGACAACAAAATATAAGATTAGACAGTGCAATACCTAGCAAGACTGAAATACCTACAAGACTACATGCAGTATAGTGCAATACTTAGCAAGTGTTCCTAAAGATAAAGTGCAATTACGCTTTATACCAATGCTTCAGTTGATTTGTGCTTATAAGTGCTTTACAAAGAGATGGGTCTTCAGGCTGCGTTTGAAAACCGCGAGAGAGTTCGCTGTTCGGACAGCCAGTGGAAGTTCGTTCCACCATCTGGGTGCCAGGACAGAGAAGCATCTTGTCGCGTGTCTTCCTTGAATCTTGGATGGCGGGTCAAGTCGAGCCGTACCCTGGCGTAGGCCCTGTTCATGTCCATGTGAGTTATGGCTCTACTGTCTAGTGCACTGACACCGCTGAAAGCCGCAACACTGCCCATATTAACACAGAGCATATATTACTATTCAGAGAGGACGGTAATTGAATCACAACAACAGAGAGAAACTGGAGAGGCTTAACCGCCGCTGATTTCATGCTAATCCGTCCTGCTCTCCTGAATCTGCTCCTGGAGGATGGAGGAGGATGGAGCCCCTGAGGCCACTTCACATCACACCCACTGATGGCCTCCACCCGCCTGATAGCGATTAGCTTCACTCATAATGGCTCATTAGGATGATCATATTGTCTGATAATATGCTTTGCTGCTCTTGCGCTCGTGTGAGGAAGAACGTGTGCTTTCATTTTCTCCTTGTACTGATGAATAAGGTCTACGGCCCCTGTGTGGGTCTAGACCCCCTGTGCACATGGGTCTACGGCCCCTGTGTGGGTCTAGACCCCCTGTGCACATGGGTCTACGGCCCCTGTGTGGGTCTAGATCCCCTGTGCACATGGGTCTACGGCCCCTGCATGTGTGGGTCTAGATCCCCTGTGCACATGGGTCTACGGCCCCTGCATGTGTGGGTCTAGATCCCCTGTGCACATGGGTCTATGGCCCCTGCATGTGTGGGTCTAGATCCCCTGTGCACATGGGTCTATGGCCCCTGCATGTGTGGGTCTAGATCCCCTGTGCACATGGGTCTATGGCCCCTGCATGTGTGGGTCTAGATCCCCTGTGCACATGGGTCTACGGCCCCTGCTTGTGTGGGTTGTGGGTTCAATTCCCCGGCCCCAGGCCATGACTGATGTGCCCTTACTGATTGAGCACTTACAGTAACCCCAGCTGCTCCCTGGGTCCTGGGCTACGGCTGCCCACCGCTCTGGGCTCTGCTCTGTGTGTGATCTCACTGCACTGATGGGAAAATGCGGAGGACTAATTTTGATTGGGGTGAAAATCACAATTAATGTGGTATCTCACTGTGTCATTCTTTCTCACATCTATCGTTCCCTCTCCTGACTCTCCCATCTTCCCTCTCTCTATCTCTCAACCCAACTCCATCACTCCATTTCTTCCCCTTTCTCATGTTTCATAGGGACTGCATTATACCATATTGCTAAAGCGATGCAAAGAGAAAAGTGATTATGTAAAAATGAGAATACATTTCTTATATATACTAATGTAAATACATTTGTAAATATTTACAAATTCAAATTTGAACCCCCCCGTCTCTCCCTGTAGGTACTTCGTCCTGGACCCAGAGCTCAACCAGCTGCAGTACTTTGTGAATGAGCAGGGGCGTGGCCAGAAGCCCAGAGGGACCCTGCCTTTGATTGGTGCATCGGTTACCCCGAGTGATGAGGCACCTCATATGTTCATCATCAGCTCGCCCAATGGGGAGCTCTTCAAACTCCGAGGTGATTTTGTCCTTCATGGAACAGACACAACAATAAAAGTAGACAGTTCCCAGATCAGTTATAGCAACAATATACCATATAGTCAATTCAACAATACTGTATAGTCAATACAATACCATAGCGTAAATACAATAATAGCATAGTGTCAATACATTAATGGCGTAGAGTTAATACAGTAATGACAGAGTTAATACAGGATCGTTATACATGGAGACACAATCAACTGCCTAGGGTGTTAATGCCTGGCGGAGTGGTGTTTATGAAGCGATTACATTTGTGTGACTGGCCAGTGCGTGTGGGGGTGTACACAGTGTATTCAAAACACAGCACCCCGGTCATACACCTCCACAACAGTCATACACAACAGTCATACACCTCCACAACAGTCATACACAACAGTCATACACCTCCACAACAGTCATACACAACAGTCATACACCTCCACAACAGTCATACACCTCCACAACAGTCATACACAACAGTCATACACCTCCACAACAGTCACACACCTCCACACTGCCAGTGTGACCACATCTGCCTTCCAGCTTCCTAGTCTAAAATGATGACCTGTAGAATTAGCACACAGAGGTGTGTGTGTGTGTAAGTGTAACAACCTGTCAGGACCATCTCCCTCCTTTTCTGAGGACAGGACACCAGTAGAAGCTGACTGCTTTGTCTTGGACTGATACCATGGAAACCCCAAGTTCAGCGGTGATGAGCTTCCTGTTGGTGGTGTTGGAGGGTGTGTGGTAGTGTTAGCACCCTGCTGTGTGTGGTGATGTTATCATTTATTAGCATGTGTTAGCATTTGTTAACATGAACCCCAGAGTTTCTGCTCTTCCCAGTTCTCTGTCATGATGCTGCTTAACTGTCAGATTGTCATGCAAAAGACGTCAGATCTGCTTCTGTGTTTGTATAATCACTAAGATAAGTAGAAACCAACCTTGGATCTGGGAATTCAAGACCAAAGCAAACCCACCCAAATACAGATTTCTAATATTTTCAGTTGACTTTGGACATTTCTAGATAAGAACAAACATGTTGAATGAGCAAATCTGAAAGGCATAGAACATTCCAGAGATTCCCATCACTTCCACACCTACAGCATCTGGCTTGGTGCGCGGCGTGTGTTGCCTTGACAACGGTGTGTGATACGACGAGTGATTCTGCTGGACTGGTGTCAGTCATGCTGATGGTTCTGGTTTCTGTGGGTAATGATCTGAATTTGCACCGAGCAGCTTCTCAGTCTGTTGCTTGGTCTGTTAGCACATATGCTGTGGCGTAACACAGCCACTCAGAGACGAGGCTAATCCAGTGTGCCCGTTTACCGCATGAAGTTCCCCATAAATGAAAGTGACACGTCATGAATGTGTAGCTAGATCTCCTGATGCCCTGTGGTCAGAGTGTTCCTGGTGCTGGTATTAATAATAAAAGCACAGCGTGCCTTAAGAGCAGCACAGAAGGGCTTTTCAGAGACTTTTATTTTGAAAAGAGCACTGGATGACTGACAGCTCTGTGTTGAGGGTGTGTGCTGTGTCTCACTGAGGGGTGGGTGGGTTCTAACGAGGGCCAGGACTCCCTGCTGCACGTGTGTCTGGGAGTGACACTCTGCATCTGCAGCACACGAACAGGTGTACAGTCCTCTCATATGCTGTGGAGGCTGCGTGTTGTGATGAACCCACCTCGTGCCATCTCCTCTCCTACGAGTCACTCACTAGCTGTCTGCTCGGTTAGGGACAGTCTGTCTGTCTGTCTCTCTCAGACCTCCTGTCTGCTTTGTTAGGGGTCTGTCTGTCTGTCTGTCTGTCTGTCTGTCTGTCTCATACCTCCTGTCTGCTTGGTTAGCAGTCTGTCTGTCTGTCTGTCTGTCTCATACCTCCTGTCTGCTTGGTTAGGGGTCTGTCTCTCTGTCTGTCTGTCTCTCTCATACCTCCTGTCTGCTTGGTTAGGGGTATGTCTCTCTGTCTGTCTGTCTCTCTCAGAACTCCTGTCTGCTTGGTTAGGGGTCTGTCTGTCTGTCTCATACCTCCTGTCTGCTCTGTTAGGGGTCTGTCTGTGTCGCTCAGACCTCCTGTCTGCTAGGCTAGGGTTCTGTCTGTCTGTGCTCTAAATCTCCTCTCCACTGGGCTTAGGGTTGGTCTCTCTCCCTCTCTCACATTCTCTCAGTCCTCCTCTCTACTGAGCAGGGGGTCGGTCTCTCTGTCTCTCAGACCTCCTCTCCATGGGGCTAGGGGTCCTGTCTCTCTCTATCCCTAACCTGACTTCCCACGCCACACACACGCCACACACACGCCACACACACACACCACCCACACACGCGAGTGTACAAACTGCTGGTGTCCAGACCTGCTGCTCATCATCCCCAACAGCTCTGATCTGGAGGATCCGATCACTGTGCTCAGACACGTCACCTTAGCAACGAGAGGGTGCTGGACCACTGCTCTGCTGCGGTCACCAACCATACCGTGTTGTCATGGTTCCCCAGCTCACTGACCACAACCTCGTCCATCTCATTCTGTCTCATTCCACAGTGGTGTTGAGATGAACCGGGGTCGACATTCAAAACCTACGAAGCTGCGTTGAGTTTAGAGGTCGCACAGTGTTCACAGATGAGCTCTCTGACGCCATGACCTGATCTAGAGACCCCCTGATCTAGAGACCCCCTGCTCTACAGACCCCCTGCTCTCTGCTTCTCTCTGCTTCTCTCTGCTTCTCTCTGCTTCTCTCTGCTTCTCTTTGCTTTGTGGCCAGCATGGCTCTTTATCACTCTTTGCAGGGTTCCTGTTGCTGATTGCTCTCTTTGGTCCAAGCCATTATATTTTAATCACTTTATTTTTCCCTGAATCAGGAAAATATCGTTCAGTTTGAATTACACGTGCAAATTGCCAAGTGGCTATTGGCTGAATGGCTGGTAGCCGCTGTGTGATTGGAGGGATCAGAGGGGTCTCGCTGCTCTGAAGCCCACCTACAGGAAGTGGGGATTTCATATTTGGAAGAGGTTGCCGTTTCCTAGGAGACCTCTGAAGCTTGTTGATGTGTTTTGTAGGAGATGTGGTCTCCTAAGGCAGACGGGTGTCTGTGGAAGTGAAGGGAAACTGTTATGTCAGACACAGTATATTACATTATGGTTATTACATGATTCCTTAAGGTTGTCATTGTAATGTGGCTGTCTTTTCTTCTCTTTCTCCTCTACTCTCTCCATCTCTCTCTCTTTGACTCCTTTTCTTGTTGTCTCTTTTTTCTCTCATCATTCACTTTCTCTTCTCTCACTCCATCTCCTCTCACTCTCTTCTCTCTCACTCCATCTCCTCTCACTCTCTTATCTCTCACTCAATCTCCTCTCACTCTCTCTCTCTCACTCTCTCACTCCCCCCTGACTTGCACACTGGCTGTGTCAGCGGTGGATGTGGAGGAGCAGCACCTGTGGATGAGCCAGCTGCAGACCTGCGCCAGACGGCACTCAGACAGTAGTACCAAGGTACCTCCACACCACACCAGCACGACTGATACACTCCACCAGGCCACGGTGTGTGTGTGTGTGTGGGTGCGCCTGCATGTGTGCAAGTACAAGTGTGTGTGTGTCTGTCCTATCATCGAGTCTAACTGAGCAACTGTAATCTTTCTATGGTAATACCAGGGAAGAGTTTGCACACACTGCGTCAGCTCACACCGAGGATGAAGTGTGTGTGGAGCGTGTCATCTGAATATCAGTGTGAGGACAAGAGAGAGAGTGTGTGTGAGTAAGCGAGAAAGCAGATTTTATTTGGGTGAGTGTGAATGAGACAGAGATAATGTGTGTGTGTGTGTGGATAGAGAAGCATATTACAGTAGTGGTGAAGTCATTTCCTAGAGCTGACATGAAGTCCACACGTGTTCAAGTTCATTGTTTATAAACTGAACGGTTGAAATTCAGAATTAACAAAAATGTGTGTTTATGCTCAACGGGCTACACTTTACTCAGAACTGCTCACTGTAAATCTCAGTGTAGGAGTGTAACCTGTAGCTCTGAGTGTAGGAGTGTAACCTGTAGTTCTGAGTGTAGGAGTGTAACCTGTAGTTCTGAGTGTAGGAGTGTAACCTGTAGCTCTGAGTGTAGGAGTGTAACCTGTAGCTCTGAGTGTAGGAGTGTAACCTGTAGCTCTGAGTGTAGGAGTGTAACTGTAGTGCTGAGTGTAGGAGTGTCTGACGTGATAGAGCACCTCTGCATCGGGCCGATTCCAGCACGCCACTCCAGGCCCGTGGTGTCCCAGCCGCTGTTGAGCCCCACAATGCCTGTTCCCAGACCGCCTTAATCCATCACAGAATGTGTAATGGGAGTGACTCGGAGTTCAGACATTATCAACACATCAGTAGCCATGATAGCACACTGGCTCATCTGTCTTCACCTGCTCTCTAGCGCTCGCGGTGGTGTTTATGTGCAATCGCAGGTCACAGTATTCACACTGCATTCTGCTGTGCTGATGGCTCTTCCAGTTTGTGTGTGTGTGTGTGTGTGTGTTTAGGTGGGGGGGACTGACAAACTGTGTTGTGTCTCCACAGGTGAGGAAGCTGAAGGATTCTGATGATCACCTTTGTGAGGACAGGGCACCCAGTAACCTGGACACACAGGTATGAACACACACACACAGGCGCAAAGTCAGGTGTGGTCACTATCTACTGGCCTGTCTTCTATGCGCACACACACACACACACACACACACACACACACACATGCATATAGACACACAAATACACACACAGGACAAGAAGTCTGTCCTTATCATAAATATTTGACCATTAAGTGTGTGTGTGTGTGTGTGTGTGTGTGTGTGTGTTTCATACCTGTGTGCCCAGGTTACAGGCTATGGGGTGTGTACATGTGTTTCATACCTCTGTTTCCAGGTTCCTCGCTGTGTGTGTGTGTGTGTGTGTGTGTGTGTGTGTGTGTGTGTGAACGTTTTCCCTTCCGGTGTCTAGGTTAGTTGTTAGACTGCACAAGCACCTGGGTAGCTTCCTGAGAAAGAAAAGGTCGTATTCTCCGTATGTTGTAGAGGAGAAATGTGCAGGGTCTAGCCAGGTTTAAGACATGGGTTGAGAATGACAACTGTATGTCCATAAGATCTCAACATGGTTCCTCGTGGATGCTCTGAGGAACATCTGTTCAGAACTCGGCGCCTAAACAACTCAGCACTGAGGTCTTTCCTCAAATGTGTACATCTCTGAACCTTTCCCGTTTAGCGGGGAGGGAAGGTGACCTCACACAGGAGAGATCGGGTTTCCAGATGTGATTTATAGCCACGGTTCTGGCTGGAACTGCCCAGCTGACTCCCGGTCTGGCCGCTAATAGTGTGTGCTGGGAGGACTATCAGGGGCCTGACATCAGGGCCATCAGGCCTTTAGGGCACTTCTGGAGGCTCTGGGCCTTTCAGGCTGGCTTGGCTGTAACGTCTGATCCCTTTTAAATGACTTTGTCCACCTATACGTTTTCAGCCATTATAGAGGCTTGGATGTGAATAACTCAGTGGCCGCAGTGTAGATGAAGGTGCAACACCGAGGTTGTGGGTTCAGTACCTGTACACACCCCACACAGACCTTTACACACCCCACACACCCTTACACACACAGACACTTACACACACCCCACACACACCCTTACACACAGACACTTCCTCTGGTCTCCTCTGCGACGGCTCTTTAAATCCATCCAGAAATTTAGGGATCTTATTTGTATGTTTATTGATGGTGGAAATCAAATTCTGCCCTGCACTCATTCATTGGTGTTTAAAGAATGTTTAAATCTGTAAATGAAATCTGTCTGTCTCACTCTGTCCCTCTCTCTCTCTCTCTCCCTCTCTCTCTCTCTCTCTCTCTCTCCCCTTCCCTCTCTCTCCCCCTCCCTCTCCCCCTCCCTCTCCCCCCCAGGCTGCCTCAGGTCGGACACGTAGCTTCTCTCTCCTCCCTCTACTCCCTCCATCCTCCTCTCCTGGCCTGCAGAGGCACCTGGGTCACGCTGGAGGCCCCAGCAACATCGTCACCATCACCCACCACAAGTCGCCTGCAGCAGCACGGCGTGCCAGACAGCAGAACCCAGGGAGCCTGGTGGGGGTCAGGGAGGTCAGTGCACACACACACACACACACACACACACATGTACACACACACACTTGTGTACACACACACACACTTGTGTACACACACACACACACACATGTATACACACACATACACACACTAACGTACACACACACACATGTATACACACACATACACACACTAACATACACACACACTCACACACACATTTTACAACACAATCTAATGTTTCTCACAACTGAATATCTGCAACTCATTTTCCTCAAATTTTCAAAAATTGAACTTGGACACAGAGGAATGACTGAACACGCACACACTGATTGCATGTGTGTTAAGACAGATGCTTCTGATTGGATGTGTGCTAAGACAGATGCTTCTGATTGGATGTGTGCTAAGACAGATGATTCTGATTGGATGTGTGTTAAAGAGTCAGTTCCTCACTTCCTGGAACAGTTCTTCTCTCTGTTTCATGGAGACATTTTTGTGTGATGTGCACATTTGCAGATACATGTTGGGTGTTGGCCAGTGCTCTTTTATGGCCGTCAGCGTCATAGCAACTATAAAGTGCTTCAGTTATGGGATTTACACCTGACCTGTTTACCTACCTTATGAGGGAAACTGGTGTGGGTGAAAGATTAACACTGGATTAAGGATTAATGATTAAGGATTAATGCCAGTAACAGTGAATCACTTTATCTGACTACAAGTTAACCATTTACAAATATGTTGGAAAGATCAGGTTCAGTTGCATAGCACAATATAGGTGACGACGACATGTGTGACTAGTTTTATAAAGGGCTGAAACTGTGAGTGTTACTGGCACAGGTGTGCAGCAGATTGGACGCCTGGACACCTGGGACACCTGGGACCTGGTGTCTGCGCTGTGTAAAACCACATCTGGTTCTTCACCACTTACTCACTGCTTGAGCGTGTCTGTTATCTAACCCTATCTGAATGTCCAGGCTTCACATGAGTTTGAGGTGACACAGTTTTATTAATGTAATACAAGCCAATTGGTCAGACATTACAGCTGGTTAGAGAGTGTAATGTGACAACAGCCCCGACCGAGAGATGGAGAGATGGAGAGAGAGGGAGAGATGGAGAGGGGGAGATGCTCCATCTCTCCTCCCACACCCTCCACCCACAGGCCGTGAACTGTTTCTCTCTGATTCTGATCAACACCAGCGTTGCCACCAGCGACCACTCAAACACAACCGCATACTGGTAACCATAGGAAACGGAACACAGGATCTCACCGCTGGTACCAGGACTCTGATTTACAGTCCTGAGTACCTATTGACCGTTTGTGGTGTGGCAGGGACACGTGACCTCTGAGGTTTGGCCACCCTGATGTCTGGGAGAGACCACGGGTGTGTGTAGAGGCCTCAGGAGCACACGCACACGCCACGTGTCCTTCACACCCAAACCAGCGGAGCTTGACCACAGGGCTCTAGTCCACTACACGAAACACACACGCAATGCAGATACACTGGAATACCAATCACGGAAGAGGCAAAGCGAACAATGCGGAGCTCAGGATGGCGTTGCGGTCAGAACCCGTGTGCTGGGGTAGAACCCGTGTGCTGGGGTAGAACCCATGTGCTGGGGTAGAACACGTGTGCTGGGGTGACCTTGTTCTGCAGGTGTTTGCCATGCAGATCTAACGGTAGCGACCATGAGAAATGTCCTCGCCAGCACAGGAACTCCACAGTCCGGCCCGGAGAAGGTGCCACCTGCCTCCGCCTTTGGGTGGTGTCGTGTCTCCTGAGATGTGGTGTGCTGGTGTACAGCAGCCGACGAAGGGCTTGAACACAAACACAAAAGACCTTCACATCTCAGCTCAGTTTTACAGATGAAGTGAATCAAGTATGGAGGGAAATATGGTTTCTGTCCCAGGATCAGATTAAACATACACCAGGAGCCCTAGTCTGATTGAATGAACCATGCACCAGCAACCATGTGTGTGTGTGTGTGTGTGTGTGTGTGTGTGTGTGTGTGTGTGTGTGTGTGTGTGTGTGTGTGTGTGTGTGTGTGTGTGTGTGTGTGTGTGTGTGTGTGTGTGTGTGTGTGTGTGTGTGTGTGTGTGTGTTCTGTAATACTGTATCAGTGTGGTCACATGCATATGTGATATGTAAGCATTTCTGGAGTTTTGGCTGGAGGTTTTTTTCCATACTGGAAGATGTTTCTGACAGCAGCAGATCCTTTGTGGACAGACTTGACATCATCTCGTATTTCTGTTTATTTGGGAAAGCTTTGTGTGTTTGGACGTCGTGCTGAAACTGTGAGGAGGAGGAAGCTGTGTGTACGTGTGTAAACAACTCTGCTCAGAGATTATGAAGCTCTTTCTCATAGTCAGTGTCTTCATCAGCAGACTGAGCACTGCAGACAGGCAGGTCATGTATTCACATTTCAGCTGATCCAGAGAAAAGAGGTAGAGAGAGAGGGAGAGGTAGAGAGAGGGAGAGGTAGAGAGAGGGAGAGGTAGAGAGAGGGAGAGGTAGAGGGAGGGAGAGGGAGAGAGAGAGGGAGGTAGAGGGAGGAGGGAGAGGGAGAGGGAGAGGGAGGGAGAGAGAGAGGGAGGTAGAGGGAGAGGGAGGTAGAGAGAGAGGGAGGTAGAGGGAGAGGGAGGTAGAGGGAGAGAGAGGGAGAGGGAGGGAGGGAGAGGGAGGTAGAGGGAGGTAGAGGTAGAGGGAGGTAGAGGGAGAGGGAGGTAGAGGGAGGTAGAGGGAGAGGTAGAGAGAGAGGGAGGGAGAGGGAGAGGGAGAGAGAGAGAGGGAGGGAGAGGGAGAGGGAGAGGGAGGTAGAGAGAGAGAGGGAGGGAGGTAGAGGGAGAGGGAGAGAGAGGGAGGTAGAGGGAGAGGGAGGGAGAGAGAGGAGAGGGAGAGGGAGGTAGAGGGAGAGGGAGGTAGAGAGAGAGGGAGGTAGAGGGAGAGGGAGGTAGAGGGAGAGGGAGGTAGAGGAGAGGGAGGGAGAGGGAGGTAGAGGGAGAGGGGGGTTTTATACTTTAGCAGAGTTAATGGCTTGAGATTGATTGTTCTACATTCATGTGTCCATATTTCCATGTGTTCATGTGTCTATGTGTGCAGAAGAACATCCACACCCACACACACCTACACCTACACCCACCCACATACATCAGTTGTGATGTTGTGATGTTGTTCAGCGGTAGTGTGGTTCAGCGGTAGTGATACAGAATTTAGGGACATGAAGTGCACATCATGCCACTTCACAAACCCCACGTTTCTCTGCCTCCTTCTCTCTCCCTCTCTCTCTCTCTCTCTCTCTCTCTCTCTCTGTCTCTGATACTCCTTCATAGGATTTCACTTCAGATGTAATTCTTTCCCTATCTCACACTGTCTGCTCCTCACACTTCCCCTCTCACACTCTCCTTCACATACTCTCTCTCTCTCTCTCTCTCTCTCTCTCTGTGTTCCCCATACTCTTCCCACCTTGATTCTCCTCTGCTCCTTCACTTTTTCTCTCTTATCTTTCTCCTTTTCATTCTATCTCCATCTCTCTGTGCCTCTGTGTCTCTCTGCCTGTCTCTCTGCCTGTCTCTCTGCCTGTCTCTCTGCCTGTCTCTCTGCCTGTCTCTCTGCCTGTCTCTCTACATGTCTCTCTACATGTCTCTCTACATGTCTCTCATGTTCTTCTGTTAGGCTGCTTTGACCAATAGGTGAAAAGTGAAAAGGTGTAAGAAATATAAGAGGAGTGTTCTGATTGGCTGCCTCCCTCCTGTATAGGATTAGTAGTAAAGTCTCTGGGGCTTTTCACCAGCTCCGTGTCTAACAGTAGAACCCAGTAGACCCCAGTAGACCCCAGTACATAATGATGGATGTGCAACATGTTTGACACTGTGACTTCTGGTCTGCTATCAGCAGACTGGTGTACTTGGACTAATTAGACACATTCATTTCTCTCTCTGGAGAGTGTGTGTGTGTGAGTGTGTGTGTGAGTGTTTGCACCAGCCAAATGTTCGTAAATGTCTGAAATATTCATTTGAAGCATCACAACATCACTGTGCTACAACGGTCACAAAACTTTCTGCTCTTACACTGATGAGTCAGGTTTGCATGCACATGCATGTGTGCTTGTGTGGATGTGTCTGCGTGTGTGTGTCTACCTGTGTGTGTGTCTGTGTGCGTATGTGTGTGAATATTTAGGAGTGTGAACACGTGCTTTAACAAAGACTGAAATATGTTTATAAGGCCTTTTCTGCTCTGCTAAACACACACACACACACACACACACTCACACAATCAATAGTTTTCTTGCTACTTTTTCTCTGTGCAAGGTTATCAGGTTGACATCACGTGAACTCTGCTCCTTCTTTCCTCTCTTACCCTCTCTCTCTCTCTCTCTCTCTCTCTCTCTCTCTCTCCCCCCCCCACCCCTCTCTCTCTCTCTCTCACCCCCCTCTCTCACTCCCCTCTCTCTGTCTCACCCCCCTCTCTCTCTCTCTCGCCCCAGGTGATGTCCCAGGCAGAAGCCCAGCAGAAGACCCTGGTCCAGTCCATCGAGGGTCTCCCTCGGCGGGGTACAGTGTCCTGTTTGGACCAGGACCTGCTGCTGCTCAAAGCCACCTCAGCTGCCACCATCAGCTGCCTGGGGGAGTGTCTTAGCATCCTACAACACAGCCACACCCAGCCAGGCCACGCCCCCGCCCACGCTCACGTCCGAGCCCCGCCCTCCGGTGAGTCCAACATGGACGCCCTAAAGACGCTGGGTGCCCAGGGGTTGCTGGGCAGCCCCGTGTCCGAGTGTGAGGTTGAGAAGGCGGGGAGTGAGTCAGACTGTGTCTGCCCCTACGTCACGGGCTCCATGCAGCTCAGCGTCTGTAGCAAGTGCTGCTGAGGAGCGTCGTTGTGCTGCTGTTTGTTTGTTTTTGTTGACGCTGTTGTTGTGGTTGTTAGTATTGGTTTGTACTTTATCCATTTGTGAGTTCTCATTCTTCTGTATTTCACCTGTTTGTGTTTTGTTTATGTTTGTGTGGTCTTTCTGACTGTACAGTTTGTATTTGTGCTCACATGACGAGTGTGTGTGTGTGTGTGTGTGTGTGGTGTGTATGTGTGTGTGTAGTGTGTGTGTGTGTGTGTGTGTAGTGTATATGTGTGTGTGTGTGTGTACTACACAGCTACTGCACTTTGATTCCCATGATGCTACACCACGTACCAAAGAAGCAGCTGCGTGTTGCTCATCCTTGTTCTGTCATGGATCCAATAAACATTTCCAAGCAAACCTCACGCAGCTGTAGCTGTTCTGTACGCTTGGCTTTCGTATAGGAGACGTCCTGTTTGTGTTTTATTTATCACTCACGAGTAGTGAAACTCCAGCACGTTGTTACAGTTCAAATTTACAATAAATACAGTAAAACAAATCAAAATGTAAAGTCACCTGTTATGTTAATAAAAGCTATTTTTAAAAATAGCTAACTGTTGGTTTCCACTATTCATTAGCAGCTTTAGCCTATTAGCTCTAGTGCTAACCTGTAAAGCTAAAGAATGAGACCCAAACATGATGCTTCTTGCATACAGGGTTATGTATGCAGTCAGATACCATTTCATCACGACCTTTCAATGTAATACTGAAACCTGTGCCTCTTCTAGTTGACATTCACTGATATGAATAGACAAGGCGTTGTGTGCCATCAGAAAACTGATATTCAGATATATTACATTTGGTCTTGTTTAAAGTATGCCTTATCTGGCTACGAATTAATGTACAATCTCTTTTGTACATTTTTTTTAGTTAAAATTACATGAATTACAAAACTTTTGACATTATCCGACACCAGGCAGCATGTGAGTTACCTGTTGGTCTCTGAGATTGTCGGCCTGTTAGGCTCAGGTGAGCGTTTGCAGATCTTCAGGAAAGATTAGCTTCAAATCTGAGGAAAATTACTGCTGAAATGCAGATAAACTGGTTAAAACAAGCCTTTAGGGTTAGCTGTGTGTCTCAGGTCCTGGGTGGGGGAGGGGTTTGGCTTTAGGGTTAGCTGTGTGTCTCAGGTCCTGGGTGGGGGAGGGGTTTGGCTTTAGGGTTAGCTGTGTGTCTCAGGTCCTGGGTGGGGGAGGGGTTTGGCTTTAGGGTTAGCTGTCTGTCTCAGGTCCTGGGTGGGGGAGGGGTTTGGCGTTTCTTCTTATTCGCTGTGATTGGAGGGAAATGTTTCCTTCGAGAGAGCTGTGTCGTCATGGTCACCCTGTCTCTCTCTCTCTCCACCCATCCTCCATCGTGTGGCCCGTAGTCGTCTTGTCCTGCGTGTCGGGCCGAAGTGACGAGTGTTGCGGGATAAAGCCAGTCGGCCGCAAGTACACCATGAAGCCGTCATCACTGTGGTTACTGTCTGGCTGTGTGGCTGGTGCTACTCCATGCGTAGAGTACCACACCTCTGCCCCGCCCACTGCCCCACCTCTGCCCCGTCCCCTGCCCCCCGCCCCATCCCCTGCCTTGCCATTTCAAGCATGCCCCCCCCCAACCCTCCCCGCATGCTAACACAGCACAGCTGGGCCAGATTTGGTGCGGATGGCAGAGAAAAGTCTCAGTAACGTTAGTTTCTTTTGAGAGAATGTTTGTTTCTGTTTTAGGATGGTTCTTTACCTGCCAAACAAAAAGATCTTCACTGAGCAGTTTATTTTCTCAGACTGTTGGAGAGAACCAGGACATGTGACCTCACATCTCAGGGTGGAGCATCTTGTGCTGCTTCCACTGTAGAGGGTGTGGTTGTGTGTAGCGTTCTGCTGATGTTTGAGTGACTTACTCAGACCCAGAGACGTGACAATGCTCGCATGGGAAACTTGCGTCCAATTCTCTCACTCCTCTCATTCTCTCACTCTTTTTCTCTCACTCCTCTCATCCTCACACTCCTGCTGCTCTAGCTGAGCATCTTTGACTCATGTTTCTCAGCCTCCCCCACAGGAGGGTTAGTGGAGGACACTCTCTGTCCAACATATGTCTGTGCTTCACTAGTGACAATGGGCGGGGTAGATACCCGGCCACGGTTGGCCGGGATAGATACCCACCCACGGTTGATTGGGGTAGATACCCGCCCACGGTTGGCCGGGGTAGATACCCGCCCACGGTTGATTGGGGTAGATACCCGCCCACGGTTGGCCGGGGTAGATACATGCGGACGGTTGATTGGGGATATGCTTCATATTGCTGAGGCCTGGTATTTCATTGGCCCTCGGAGCATGTCGTTAATCATGCAGTTTCAGCCAAGCTTCCCTACACCAACAGTAATCAAAAACTAATCTTGGCTGATTGGCTGAATCAGAGCCAGTTTCAATGAAGCCCTTGCAGGTAGAAGGACTCTTAATTGAGCTGATCTCATTATTGCACATTCTTGCATCAGTGCTGCATCACGTGCCAGTCCAGGGAATAAACCCATCTGTCAGGTGGGCTGCGATAGTGTGACCTACTACATGGCTTTGCAGGTTAGCAGGTGAACTTCAGTCTTGCTAACAAGTTGCAGAGTTGTAAGATTAATATAAGTCTGCCAGGTTTGTAGTGTACCCTGTGGACAAACAGGCAGGAAACCATGGAGACCTGCGAAATGATGGAGCTGATTCTGGAATTGACGTGAGGGAGGGACGAGGTGGGTGGGTTCTTTACCTCTGAGCCAATGAGCAAAGGGGCAATCTAAACCAGGTAATGCAAAATTTTAAACGTTTATCTGCATGTTTCATGGGATTTGTGGATCCCCCCGGTCTCCCTGGATGCATGGTCCTAGTGCATGATTGGTTGGATTTAGGTGTTTGTCTCACACTGAGGATTTACCCACCTCAGTGTCTCCTTAATCGGAAAATGTGTGTTGAGAATAGAATGGCTGTGGAGAAACTGCAGCCTGCTGTATGTACATATCTACATGTACGTACATGTCTACATGTATGTACATATCTACATGTATGTACATATCTACATGTATGTACATATCTACATGTATACATACACAGCTGTCCAGAACCAGCGGACATAATTTCATTCATTACCCTTTTATTGTCACTGTAGAGAACACTGCATGTTTCATTACAGTGAAACAGTTTAATCATATTTAAGGCCCAGGAAGCTTCGCTTTACGTAGAAACTCCTCAGCTGCAAGTTTGCGTAGGGCATGCACTGTACTCTGCATGGAAAACCATGTTTTCCACGACTGTCCCTAACTGTACCAGAAACATGCTCATTTACACCCCTGCAAACCACAACATTGCTTCTATGGCAACGGCAAGGAATATTTCAGAGGAATCCACAAAATTCCAAACATTTCTAAGGAAATGTGTGAATTTTTAAAATTAGAAATGACTGCATCAGCAGTATACTACTAGTTTTTTTAATTCTAGCGATACTATGCAAGCAGCATTTCCTAATGTTCATAAAGCTCTTCTTTAGCAAATAAAGACCGTCGAGCACGCAGGACTCCTGGGTTATAATAGTCTTGTAGTTCTAAAATACATTATGTATCTTTTGGAGCCGAGTTGAAGTGAGGGAGCTCACTGGTGAACACCTCCATAGTGAACACCTCCATGGTGAACACCTCCATGGTGAACACCTCCATGGTGAACACCTCCTTGGCCATATTTGTTCTGCTTTGTCAGTCCTTGTCTGGCAACTCTGCAGATGTATCTGGCTATAAGACGCAGAGCAGAAATTAAGGGGGAACATATGGAGGAGATGGAGGAGAGGCCGACTGTCGGGACGGAGCTGCAACAACACACGCAGGCTCTGGTTATGTCCAAAATAGAAAGTAAGTCAAGGGTAAATATTCAGACACACGGCTTTGTGTCTGAAGCCAGACAGCTTTGAAAATCAGTGGATACAGACGCCATCTTTTCTTCCTTGCCTTCATTTTTATATCTTGTGAAAAAAAAAACGGTTTTGAATATTTAATCAGAAGCCATATTTTTCATGCCAGTGAGATGCCAAGTACATCCAGAGATGGTGATTTTGTTTCTTGGGAGAGATGTTGCACCCTGTCACTGATCTGCAATATGCATTTTCTCTCTCCAGATCTGTTAACAAACTGCTACATGCCTCTGGTTCTGAATCAGTGCCTGGAAAAAACTCTCATGGAATGATGATGATGGTGATGATGATGATGATGATGATAGCCAGTAAATTCCTTGTCTGCTTCCCTCTAAAGCTTCTGCAATCCAAAGACCTCCTTCCCTCCTCTTGGAGATGCTCTCCCCAGCTGAATGTAGGGCACTGTTACTCCTGACTCAGCCTGGAGCTAATCTTCAACATTTACCATGCTGAACTGTGGCTGTAAAGTCACAGTTTAGCTAACCAATTCTAACATGGCTTGGTTGGTACTTTCCCTTTACGATGAAAACTTTCTTTAAAGGGACAGTTTAGCTAAGCAATGCTAACATGGCTAACAATGAATGGAAGCTGATAATGCTAGCACTGTCCCTTTTAGGAAGAAAGCCATTTTTTAACACTTTCTTCTGGGATAAACCAGCTGAATAATGAGGTAAAGTTAGCGAGTCTATTAGCTCTGTTCTAGTTCCTCAAATATGTGAAGCCGCAGTGAGGACCTTTCACTGAAGCACCTGTTATGGCTTCCAGCTTCCACTAGCATTGTTAATTACATGTCAGGGTAAGGATCTGATTCCAGATCAGCTCTGGTCTGTGATGGCTCCTCACTGATGGTTCTGAGAGTCGACCTGCAGGCTGACTCAGGAGCAGTTCTCTTGCGCCTAACTGATGTAAGCGGATGTTTGCTGATGTCCTCTCACGGTCTGTCATGTCTGTAGATGGTGCTCCTGTTTGGACGGTACCGAAGTCGCCCTCAGCGGACAGCGTGAGGAACGGCGGCGTGACGCCCACGTGCTCTACACGACCTTCACCTTTACTCAGGACGAAAGGCTCCACTCACCACACTGAGGTAACAGAGCATCCATCTCACTGATGGGGGTGGGTTGAGGGGCAGGCTGGGGGCGTGGTTGGAGCAGGCTGGGGGTGTGGTTGGAGCAGGCTGGGGGCATGGTTGGAACAGGCTGGGGGCATGGTTGGAACAGGCTGGCGGTGTGGTTGGAGCAGGCTGGGGGTGTGGTTGGAGCAGGCTGGGGGTGTGGTTGGAACAGGCTGGGGGTGTGGTTGGAGCAGGGTGGGGGTGTGGTTGGTGCAGGGTGGGGGCGTGGTTGGAGCAGGGTGGAGGCGTGGTTGGGGCTGGGTGTTGTAACGTAGTGGCTGTGGCTTGTCTATCCAAGAGTGGTCACGTCACTAATTTTAATCCCTGTCTATAATTTAAGTAAAAAATATTTAAAATTTTTTACAATTTTATCTTGGCAGCAAGGGTTTTGACTAACCCTGACCCTTGGGTCAGTATGCTTTATTCCCATCCTGCTTTCGCCTGGTTATCTACAGACAGATTCTGGTGTAATTTTCTTACACCCACGTACAGTAGGTGTTAAATTAACTATCTGTAGCAGAGTGAGAAATATGTTTATTAATAATATTCCTGCAGTAATTCTTTCTGATTTTGGTGATAGTGTTATTTTTGTTTGTTTACTTGAGAAGTGAAGAGGGAGAAGTGTGAAAATTTGAAATGAGAGATGTAGATAAACACCGCGAGATAAACATCTTCGTAGGTCGTGGCTGTAGAGTGAGATTTTGCAGGAAAAGCTTCAAGTGCCATGGGGTTTGGTGAAAAGCTTCAGTCACCTGGGGTTTGGTGAAAAGCTTCAGTCACCTGGGGTTTGGTGAAAAGCTTCACTCACCTGGGGTTTGGTGAAAAGCTTCACTCACCTGGGGTTTGGTGAAAAGCTTCACTCACCTGGGGTTTGGTGAAACGCTTCAGTCACTTGGGTTTGGTGGCACAGATGTTGTGGTTTTGCTTGCGGTTGTCGTTTGCAGTGGCTTAGTGAGGTTTGCTTCGCAGAAATGCCATAGCAACGCTTGTTGGTGGTACCAGTCCTAATGATTAAATGCATAGGTGAGTGATGGGGAGAGAGAGTGAGGTAGAGTAAATTAAATGTTTACAAATCAAAGTAAAAACAGCTTTTTGGAGGTCTATGCCAATATGAAACTAAAAACTGAGATTAAATGAGTCTGTCAGAGCCACGGCCAAGAGAGTCAAGGGGGAATGTCGAATCAAACGGAACTGGTGTATGGACAGAACAGGCACAGGAGGGGCTGCCAAACGAGGGAGGAGTGTGTTGCTGTGTGGCGGAGGAGGAGAGAGTGAGACACACTTCGCTTTATTGTGGGAAAATAAACCCAAGAGCTACATCAGTGAATGAAAGAGAGACACGTGGAAGCCCTCAGAACTGCTTGGAGACCAGAGCATGAACATCTGCTACCATCCTAGCAAAATATCCACCACAAGCATCAGTAGTTCTATTTAGTTCATTTATGTTCTTATGTGGAGCAGTGAAATATAGCTTCAAGTTCTCTCATTCAGAGAGAGAGAGAGAGAGAGAGAGAGAGAGAGAGAGTGGGTGGGTGGGTGAGAGAGAGAGTGTATGCAAGACAGAGAGAAGGAGGAGAGGGTAAGAGAGGGAGAGTGTGTGTGTGTGTGAGAGAGAGAGAGAGTGTGTATGCAAGACAGAGGGATAAGAAGAGAGAGAGATGGAGAGAGAGAGGGAGAGAGAGGGAAGGAGAGAAGAGAGGGAGAGAGAGAAGGAGAGGAGACGGAGAGAGAGAGAGAAGGAGAGAAGAGAGGAGCAGTACAGACTCTGACTTAATGGACATTTGTAATAAGAGGAAGATGTAATAAAGTTTTTGTCTATTACCCAAATCTATAAATCAATAGGAAGTATTTGTTTAAAAATGTTCAGAAAATCAACATTGCATTCAGTTTTCTTAGTTACAAACCACTCATATAGATATGCTATGTTGGTTTGGGTTTCTATGATACACTCACATAGATATGCTGGGTCATATCATCGACTGATACAGTCGATGGTCTACACACATATTCTTTGTATTTGTGTGGGTGTATGAGTGTGTGTGTGTGTGTGTGTGTGTGTGTGTGTGTGTGTGTGTGTGTGTGTGTGCATGTACGCACACTGACTGTCTCTCTCCTGGAGTTGCTGAAAGGTGTTTCTTCTCACTTAAATCATCCATGTGAACAGACCAACACCATTAAGTTAATCTCACCCAGACATTCATAAAATCATTCAACCTTTCATCCATCCATCCATCCATAATCTAAACTCATCTGTCATTAGCAGCATCATTAATGCCTTATGAGCATGCAAAGGGCAGGAGCCCTGACTGATATGTGGTTACATGTGGTTACATGTGGTTATATGTGGTCATATGTAGTTATATGTGGTCATATGTGGTCACATTTGGTCATATGTGGTTATATGTGGCTTGATGGCAGGGGTCAAGGGTCATCTGAGATCATGTGTCATCCAACTCCTTATAGTTTTTATAGAGTCTGAATTCAGAGAGGCATGTTTTTATTGTGCTTTTAAATGAAAAGAAAGCCGTCCCTGAGCTAATTTCTTTTTGGTGTGTTGATGGGAATTTTATCATTTGCTCAGCGCTGCAAAACTCTGCTCCATATCTGTAGAAGCTTCTCTGTCACAAGGTCACTTGGTCACATGATTACTAGCAGTGTGCTTGCTCATGGCACTCTAACTCAAATATGAATGATTAAAGAATATTAATGGACGTGACTGCATAATGGGCGTGACTGCATAGTGGGCGTGGCTGCATAATGGGCATGACTGCATAGGGGGCGTGGCTGCATAATGGGCGTGACTGCATAGGGTGTGTGGCTGCATAGTGGGTGTGATTGCATGGTGGGCATGCATAATGGGTGTGACTGCAGTAGGTATCATGCTGTACATTATAGCTGCTGCCCTGCTGTTCTTACTTCCGCTCTACTTTTCAGCTGATCCTGGATCAGGAGTGCTGGTGTGGGGTTGGAGATAAACTGTGCAGAGCGGCAGATCTCAGCTGATCCTGGATCAGGAGTGCTGGTGTGGGGTTGGAGATAAACTGCAGAGCGGCAGATCTCAGCTGCTCCTGGATCAGGAGTGCTGGTGTGGGGTTGGAGATAAACTGTGCAGAGCGGCAGATCTCAGCTGCTCCTGGATCAGGAGTGCTGGTGTGGGGTTGGAGATAAACTGTGCAGAGCGGCAGATCTCCAGGGTCATGGCTGAACACCACTGCTCTCATTTCAGTGCACTGAGTTCAAGTGCAAGTGTTATGCTGTGCTTTTTGAGTGATCAAATGCATCACCATATCAGAGGTTTGTGAATCACCTAGTGGTTGGGTTCGTCATTCGGTGGTCAGAGTCTGTAACCAAATCTGTGTAAATCCTGCTTTGTGTACAGTCTTGATGGGGCTTTGCCATTGGAATGAATGGATCAGGCGTAAGATGAGATTCACCTCCAGCAGAAGCCCTTGAGCGGTCTGGAGGATAATGGACAATGGCTCTAATTAATCACACATTACTCACACATTAATAACAATGACACTGTTAATCACACATTAATCATACATGAATCACATTAATACACCATTATTCACACATTATTCATGTCTATTTGCGCAGTGCATCTATTAGGTAACTGTAGCAGTTCACTGCTGAGTGCTTTAATAGCAGAAACCCTGATTCTCCACATGCTCCCTCTCTCTCTCTCTCTCGCTCTTCTCATCTTGTCCTCTCTCTCTCCCTCTCCTCCTCTCTCTTAACCTCCCTCTCTCTGTCTCGCTCTCTCTCCCTTCCCTCTCTCCTCTCCCCCTCTCTCTCTTCTTTCTCCCTCTCGCTCTTCTCTTCTTCTTGTCCTCTCTCTCTCCCTCTCCCTCTCTTCCTGTCTCTCGCTCCCTCCTCTCTTTCTCTCCTCCACTCTACTCTCTGCTGTATACTCTCTCTTTTCCCTGTTCTCTCTCTCGTGCTCTGGTCTCTCGTTGTCACTTTTGAGTCGTCGTCGTCATCATCATCATCATTCTTCTTCCTCACTGCTGAATGTTGTCCTGTTAAACCCCGGTGTGACAGAAAGTACTAAGCTGTACTGGCCTACTCGAGTGTTGGACATGCTCCCAGATACTGTTTGGTCAACCTGAAGCCGCCGCTGTAACAGTCACCCTGTTACAGTCACCCTGTTACAGTCACCCTGTTACAGTCACCCTGTTACAGTCACCCTGTTACAGTCACCCTGTTAAAACCACACCCTGTTACAACCACACCCTGTTACAGTCACCCTGTTACAGCCGCACCCCTAGACTGGTGATAACTGCTTGCAGAGGCTGGGTTTGACCTGCGGGACGTGTTTTGATCAGACAAGGTCTAACACTGCAAAGGGCAGCACTGCATTTGAGGGGAAAGGTCACCCAACTTCAGAGGGACCAGCTCAGTAAAAGGCTGTCATCTCTCTGATGATGATAAAGGAGAGTGTGAGGTCCAACATCCGTCACAACGATCTGTGAAGTGTGAGAAGAAGCAAGTGGCACAACCCAAGCACTGTATGCTTCAGAGATCGGAACTATGTGGGAAGAATTACAGATCCGAGGCTGGAGGTTGAGAGTTGAGAGTTCTGATCGGGTCTTCATCTAACTCAAACTGACCGATCGGGTCTTCATCTAACTCAAACTGACCGATCAGGTCTTCATCTAACTCACATTGACCGATCAGGTCTTCATCTAACTCACATTGACTGATCAGGTCTTCATCTAACTCAAACTGACCGATCGGGTCTTCATCTAACTCAAACTGACCGATCGGGTCTTCATCTAACTCAAACTGACCGATCAGGTCTTCATCTAACTCACATTGACCGATCAGGTCTTCATCTAACTCACACTGACCGATCGGGTCTTCATCTAACTCAAACTGATCGATTAGGTCTGGCTTCCATTAGCATTACAGTCTGAAAAGAATATGAAATGAGGGGCAGAACAAACAGCCCGATGGAGAGATTAAAATAAAGTGGAATGGAGAGAAAGAGAAAGAGGGGAAGAGACGTGGGGACGAGACTCAGCAGTCCCGGCTTTAAAACCTCGCTGCTCACCACCTGGCAACAAGTTTGGTGGTGTAAATCTGTTCTTTGTCTCCGATTCCATATTGCACTAATGTCTGGACGTACGTTAATCTCTCTGGGACAGACTGTGCTGCAAAAGGAGATCGATGAAAAGAACAGCAGCCATCCAAAACAGGACATAAAAATAACGGCAAAGAAATTGTGAGTTGCCCTCACCCCCTTACCCACTTACCCCCTTACCCCTCACCCACTTACCTCCTTACCCCCTTACCCCCTCACCCCCTTACCCCCTCACCCCTCATCCCCTTACCCCCTCACCCCTGGTCCATTCCTGTTTCCTCCTTTTTATCTCCCTCCCCCTCCTGATTGACAGATTGTCCCATAGCTAAAGGCGCATTAAACAGATCCATACAGGTCTATACAGATCGCAGGAAAAGCCTGAATCACCCTTCATCACTATGCCATACAAATACAAACACGAAGGAAAAAGAACAAAGCAGATAATGTGAATCTGTTACATGCTGAACCTCTCTGTGTTCTCTGTGTTTGAGCTTGGACTCTGAGTGTGTGCTGAACCTCCCTGTGCTCTCTGTGTTTGAGCTTGGACTCTGAGTGTGTGCTGAACCTCCCTGTGTTCTCTGTGTTTGAGCTTGGACTCTGAGTGTGTGCTGAACCTCCCTGTGCTCTCTGTGTTTGAGCTTGGACTCTGAGTGTGTGCTGAACCTCCCTGTGCTCTCTGTGTTTGAGCTTGGACTCTGAGTGTGTGCTGAACCTCCCTGTGTTCTCTGTGTTTGAGCTTGGACTCTGAGTGTGTGCTGAACCTCCCTGTACTCTCTGTGTTTGAGCTTGGACTCTGAGTGTGTGCTGAACCTCCCTGTGCTCTCTGTGTTTGTGCTTGGACTCTGAGTGTGTGCTGAACCTCCCTGTGCTCTCTGTGTTTGAGCTTGGACTCTCTATGTTCTCTGTGCTCTCCTGCCTGTGCTTCCTGCCCTTCCATCTGCCATACGGTGCTTTATTGATGCTGAAATGCTGATCCAGCCAGAGAATGACAAGGACAGGGAGACAGAGGAGAGACTATGATGTCAGACTAGATCTAGGAGTATACAGAGCATCTTACTGTGCTTCAGATGTCTTGTGATTGGAAGGGACACCTGAAACTAGCAACCAGCCTTCTGCAGCGCAGCCACATGGGGTCACTGTGGAGCAGGGGAGGAGGAGGTCTGGGGCCTACCTGGAACAGTGCGTGATTGGTCACGTGTGCTGTGGGTGGGGCTTAGAGTGGGCGTGTCCTAGTGACAGTGTTGGGGAGAGCGAATAGAACCTGGACCCGCATCAGACCACAGTGTGTCCTGACCTCTGACTGCTGACCCCTGACCTGATACCCACGTTGATTCTTCTTTAAGCAGGAGGATCTTTAGACTGTGTCTGATGCTGGAGGATCTTTAAATTAATAGTTAGTGAAGTTTTGTTTATCATTCATTATAAATAAAGCATTTTGTTAATGTGGAAATGTGAAATGGCATTTATTCTATACTAATAAATAGGCTTCTGTCCTCTTCAGACAAATACCTAAGTTTTCGTGCAGGTCTGTGATGTTAAGCTGCCTGTGGTGGCATTTACTGTTATAGCTTGTAATCATTCTACAAATAAAATCAAAATTCACTGAAGTCTTATGTGCTTAGGCTATTTTTGTTCTACATTTAAGAGCTGTTAGATTAATGGGGTGGGGGTGAGGTTGCTTGGTAATACGTCACTGGCCAGTTAAACTCACGCGCTGAGCATTTTGGGTGGTTTTGTCATCCACAAAAGCTGTTTGAGCTGTTTGCTGTTAGTTGAGCTGTTTGCTGTTGTTAGTTGATCACTCAAGCTCTAAATGAAGGAAATGTAGAGTTGACTGAGACTCTTGTAAAAGGCCTAACCAGGACAGGGCAACCCAGAGACATTCTGTTGATCCTTATTGAATACAAAGGGGCACTTACTAAAGCACGGTCAACATACCTAGCCTCACTGATCGAAAAAAAATAAAAATAATCTTAGATTTCTTTTAGTACTATTTCTAAACTTACAAAAAATCAAACCAGCTGAACATCAGATTCCAGGGAACCTAACTAGTAATGTATTTATGGATTTCTTTGATAATAAAATAGAGAATATTAGACTAAATATAAATCCTTCTATAGGTAATTCATCTGGTTTGTCATCTGGATTGGCTGATATTGAACAAAATCTAGCATTAGAAGAAAAGCTTGAAGCTTTTCATCCACTCCCACAACTAGAATTGGAGAAAATAATTTCATCGTTAAATTCTACTACTTGCACATTAGACTCGATTCCTCTAAATTACTCAAAGAGGTTTTACCAGTTGTAATCGAACCTCTTTTAAATATAGTTAACTCATCCATCACAATGGGTCACATGCCCAGATCCTGTAAACTAGCAGTCATTAAACCCCTGATCAAGAAACCAAATCTTGATCCTAATGTACTATCTAGCTACAGACCCATCTCGAACCTATCATTTATATCTAAGATCATAGAAAAAGCTGTGGCCAAACAGTTATGCTTATATCTGCACAGGAACCACATATTTGAAAAATTCCAATCTGGATTTAGGCCCCACCACAGCACTGAAACAGCACTAGTTAAAGTAACAAATGATCTCCTTCTTGCCTCTGATCAAGGTTATGTATCTCTATTAGTGCTTCTTGATCTTAGTGCAGCCTTCGACACAATAGATCACAAGATCCTGCTAGAAAGGTTAGAAAACTGGGTTGGAATCTCGGTACAGCCCTGTCATGGTTTAATTCTTACTTAACCAATCGCTATCAGTTTGTAGAGCTCGATAATATTCCCTCCAAACACTCAGAAGTGAAATATGGAGTCCCGCAAGGCTCCATCCTAGGACCACTATTATTTACATTATATATGTTACCATTAGGAATAGTTATAAATAAACATGGTGTCAACTTTCACTGCTATGCAGATGACACCCAACTTTATATATCAGCCAAACCTGATGACAAATCCAGATTAGGAAAAATCGAGGCCTGCGTAAGTGATATTAAATGTTGGATGTCGCTAAACTTCCTCCACCTTAATGGTGACAAAACGGAGGTTCTCCTTCTGGGCCCAAAGGCCACAAGACAGAAAATACCAGATCTAATGTTAAATCTTGCAGATTACCCCATTACTCCTGGCTCGGTAGCCAAAAATCTCGGCGTCTTATTCGACTCTGACCTATCATTTGATAAATACATAGATAATACTACCAGGATAGCTTTTCTACATCTCCGTAACATTGCCAAGTTAAGAAATGCATTATCCCAGCATGATGCAGAAAAACTAGTACACGCCTTTGTTAGCTCCAGATTAGATTATTGTAACTCGTTACTGTCAGGATGCTCAAATAGGAATATAAATAAACTTCAAGTAGTTCAAAATGCCGCAGCCAGAGTTCTAACTAGAACTAGGAAATTTGAACATATCAGCCCAGTCTTATCGGCCCTGCACTGGCTCCCAGTAAAATTCCGTATTGATTTTAAAATTATTCTATTGACTTATAAAGCACTGCATGGACTTGCTCCTGACTACCTCCAAGAGCTTATCTCTTATTATGAACGCGACCACTACGATCCCAAGGTGCTGGCCTCTTATTAGTTCCATCAATTAATAAAGTAACAGCAGGGGAAGAGCCTTTTCTTATAAGGCCCCCAACTATGGAATAGTCTTCCAGAATGTGTCCGGGACTCTGGCACAGTCTCAATCTTTAAGTCTAGGTTGAAAACTTACTTGTTTGATCTAGCATTTGGTAATTAATGTGCCCCTTTAGATAAGGTAACAGATCCAGGGGTTCATGGGCAAAGGGTTTTTATGGCAAACTGGGGCGCTGGTGCTGTCATCCTATCACTGCACGCGGTCACTCAAGTCTGTCGACGGTGTAGTGGATGGATGCCAGTGTCTCAGGATGCTCCCAAGTCTGTGTTACCTTCTGGTTCTGCCCTTTAGCTAGGCTGTAATAATTTAATTGCCGGAGTCGCTGCCACACTCAAGAAATGTTTACATTTACTTTGTCTAACATATTCCATATAGAACTAATTGCCCCTCTTCTTCCCAATGGCTGCCCGAGAAATACCGGGACAAGGAAAGACGAGCCTTTCCCGTTACCCACCCCATACAAGCATCTAGGAGATGGTCTGGCTTGCCAGTGGATGTGCCGATGCCGTGGTCGGATGTGCCATTATCGCAAGAGGACGCGCTGATGCCAACCCCCACCTGAGGCTCATCGACTCTGAAGGGACTGTGACTACTCGGCCTGGAATATATCTGGACTATACATGACCTGTGAATGTGGACATTGCTAGCGGGCCGCCCAATGGAGGATGGGTTCCCTTTTGAGTCTTGGTCCTCCCAAGGTTTCTTCCTAAATTCCTGCCATCTTAGGGAGTTTTTCCTTGCCACTGTCGCCTTTGGCTTGCTCATTAGGGATCTGGACCCACGCAATTTGTAAAGCTGCTTTGTGACAACATGTGTTGTAAAAAGCGCTATATAAATAAAATTGAATTGAATTGAATTGATCAGAGTAGACACCTGAATCCCACATGCTTTAGACACACCCTCTCTCTTCTGGTGAAGCAAGCTTGTTCCATGTGTTGGTGGTGGTGCTGCCACCTGCTGGATTGACATAAAGAAGACTTTATCACAGGTGGAGCTTGTCTCAGTGGTGTGAGGTCTTTATCACAGGTGGAGGTGTTCTCAGTGGTGTGAGGTCTTTATCACAGGTGGAGGTGTTCTCAGTGGTGTGAGGTCTTTATCACAGGTGGAGGCGTTCTCAGTGGTGTGAGGTCTTTATCACAGGTGGAGGTCTCTGGCCTCAGCTTCCTGCTGTGGGATTTCATCTCAATTAATTTTATTTTCATTCAAATAATTCTGTGTCTAGAGCTGTGTGGGGAGTAGATCACTGGGGAGTAGATCACTGGAGAGTAGATCACAGGAGAGGCCATTGTTGGATTGGTTAATGCTGAATGCTTTGGGGGGTTGACTACACTGTTCTGAAAAGTTTAGTATTACTGTAAATAATGTTGTAAATCAGCTTTGGCCAGAGGCACAATGCTCTCTTACATCCTGTGTGTGTGCGTGTGTGTGTGTGCATGTTTGTCTGTTATGTATGTTTGTGTGTGTGTAGCAGGTGAGCATGGAGCTGGTCTCCCCCAGTGAGGAGGTGACTGATACAGAAGACAATGTGGAAGAGGAGCTGGGGGTTCTGGATGACCAGAGGAGCATCATCCTGCACCTCCTCTCTCAGCTCAAACTGGGCATGGACCTCACACGGGTACACACACACACACAGGGGGTCTGAGGGGAGGGGAGGTGTCTGAGGGGAGGGGTCTGACCGCTGGTCTGCTGATCTGTGTGCTCCTGCCTTCCAGGTGGTGCTACCCACATTCATCCTGGAGAAACGGTCTCTGCTTGAAATGTACGCCAACTTCATGGCCCACCCGGACATGTTTCTGGCCATCTCCGTGGCAACAACCCCAGAGGAGCGTATGGTGCGGTTCGTGGAGTACTACTTAACTGCCTTCCACGAGGGACGCAAGGGAGCTGTTGCTAAGAAACCCTACAACCCCATCCTGGGCGAGACCTTCCACTGCTCCTGGGAGGTCCCCCGAGACAAGCTCCGCCCTCTCAGAACTCACGCCCATGTTGTTGGGGCTGGGACCCAGGAACCCAACCCCAGGACCAATCAGGAGGGGGCGGGGGCGGGGCAGGACTCTTACCAGGTGCGGTTTGTGGCGGAGCAGGTGTCGCACCACCCGCCCGTGTCTGCGTTCTACTGCGAGTGCAGAGAGAGGCTGATGTGTGTGAACGCCCACGTCTGGACCAAGAGCAAGTTCATGGGCATGAGTGTGGGTGTGGCCATGGTGGGAGAAGGTGAGCTGCTCCACGCCCCGCCCACCTGAGCTCTTAGCAGGACCCGCCCTGCTGCGCCTGTGTGGCGTCCCACATATTAACACCCAGTTCTAGCTGAGGACTGAATGAATATTTAATATCAGTGTAATCCGATTTGTGTAGCAAATGTTTACATTACGTTACATTATTAAAATAGCAGCATGATCTTTGATGCAAACGCAGCAGTGCATTAGGGACACGGAGTGTAATTTAGCAAATCATATTCATAGTGTAACACAACACATGCGGTGGATGTGGTCAAGATTCAACCCCTGTACTTCTTGCACAATTTACTGTGTTGTGATTTTTAACCATCAGTCTACACTTAAATTGCCCCTAAGGACGAAGGGAAAAACTTTGAGAGCTTTGAAAACGAATGCTCATATTCAGTATTCACATCATGTTCAGTATTCAGATTCATTATTCAGTATTCATATCATATTCAGTATTCAGATTCATTATTCAGTATTCATATCATATTCAGTATTCAGGTTCATTATTCAGTATTCAGATTCATTATTCAGTATTCAGGAGACGCCTTGACAGCAGTTATAGGTCTTCTTGGGCCTGAACAAGCTTGCATACCTGCATTTGAGCAGTTGAGCACATCCTGTCTAGCTGCACCAGGTTGGCATGTCTGTGACCTGCCAACTTCAACTTCACAGGTGCTGTCTGGGGTTTAAGTCTGACCTTTGTCTGAGGTTAATTCTGGCTTTTGTCTGAGGTTTAAGTTTGGCCTTTGTCTGAGGTTTAAGCTTGGTCTTTATCTGGGGTTTAAGTCTGACCTTTGTCTGAGGTTTAAGTCTGACCTTTGACTGGGGATTAAGTCTGACCTTTATCTGGGGTTTAAGTCTGACCTTTGACTGAGGTTTAAGTCTGGCCTTTATCTGGGCTGCCCAAGGTGTCTCCAGAATTGTTCTGTCTGCAGACCCAACCCTCGTTTCAGGGTTTGTTAGTTTCTCTCCTTTCTCCTGTACTGATGGCGTTCTTGTCTGGACACCAGGATTGGCTGACCTCTAGGAAGGTTCAACGTTGTGCCTGATTTATTCCAATTCAAATTGGAATTGGTCCTGGACATACTCCAAGCATTTGTTTTGATTTTATTTCCTTGCCCTGATCTGTGTCTTGTCTTGTGTCTTGTCTTCCCCGGATAGTTCCCAGGACCTTGTGGCGTATTTTCTGTTTGCATCTTACTGAGACTGAGACATGATTCTATACAGTCATTCTATCATTGCTAAAAGAACAAATGTGCTGGTGGCCTAAGACGTCTTATCTGCACTGGTGGTGTTATGAGGACTTGAAGAGGGAATGAAGAGCATGGTGTCCAGGCAGCTCGGAGATCAGGACTAGAGATCAGAGATCAGGACTGGAGATCAGAGATCAGGACTGGAGATCAGAGATCAGGACTGGAGATCAGAGATCAGGACTGGAGATCTGTACATCAGGACTGGAGATCAGAGATCAGGACTGGTGGAGCACTGTGCAGTTTGTCAGTACGTGTATCACAGATCTGCAGATTAACATCATCTGCTGTTAGATGAATAAACGAATCACTGAATAAACGCACAAACAAATGAATCAATTAGTGAATGAGAATAATTTCAGTACCACCAAAGTCTCTTTCTGCGGTAGGCAATGAGTCGTTTGCATGAGTTGGTTTGGTTGATTTCCATGTTGCAGAAATAAACTTAAACAGCTGTTCATGATAGCTTGTAAGTTGCTAGTGTATGTGCAGCTGTAAGTCAAGATAAAAATAAGTTTGAATTTAATGTTCATTCAGCTAATTAATCAGTATTATCCTGGCCTATGATGAATCATGGTCCATATGTGGGAGTCAAGTAAATCGCATAGTATTGATTCACATTATAGGAGATGAATCACATTAGGCTTTTTTCTACAGTGCAGTATTCATGCTGCCCCAGTGAACTAGTAACATATGTACAGATATTCACAATTGTAGTGAAGTATCCAGAGAAACAGGATGAGTTTTGTTTGAGATGTTCATGTACAAGAAGTCATGGCAGCTGATGGTGAGAATAGCTGTTGCTAAGTAATTACACCTCAGACAAGCTGCTGTTTTGAATTGCGCTTGCGGGTTTTGGTTATGATGTAACAATGGTATATGGTTATATGTACTGTAGTACTATGGTGATCTCTAACAATCAAATTCTAGAACGTTACCATATTCACCTGATACATCATAAGCATGTGGTGTAGTACTACCTCCCCCACAGGTGGTGGGCCCATGGGAGAGATGTGTCTCCTTTGGGCTGGGCCCCATGGGTAGAGACCTGGTCACCAGGCGCTCGCCGAGGAGCCCCTCTCCCAGGCCTGGGTCCAGGGTGAGGCCCCGTTAACCCTGATCCAGGCGAGGGAATCTGTGTCCTGCTATTTGTGAATTCCATAGGGGTTTTTTGGATCACTCTTTGTTGGGCTTATCACCTAGGACCAATTTGCCTTGGGAGACCCTACCGGGGCCGTTGCACCCGACAACCTAGCTCCTAGGGTCATGTAGGCATGCAACCCCTACACTATTATACGGTGGTGATACTTTATAAGCAGTGAAAATGCTGAGAATCTGAGCCCCTTTGTACTGCCTGGACATATTTGAGAAACTCGGACATATTCACACATTCAGATGAACCAGAACAGCATAAAAAAGAAATGACCCTAGCAGTATGTGCCCTGCTGACCTTTTACCTCTGTCCTTTTCCCCGCCATCTTAGGGAGTTTTTCCTTGCCACTGTCGCCTTTGGCTTGCTCATTAGGAATCTGGACCCATACAAATTGTAAAGCTGCTTTGAGACGTGTTGTAAAATGCGCTATATAAATAAAATTGACTTTACTTGACTTTGCAGGTGTGCTGAGTCTGCTGGACCATGGGGAGGAGTACGTGTTCACGCTGCCGAGTGCCTACGCCCGCTCCATCCTCACTGTGCCCTGGGTGGAGCTGGGTGGGAAAGTCTCCATCGCCTGTGCCAAGAGCGGATACTCTGCCACTGTGACCTTCCACACGAAGCCCTTCTACGGGGGCAAGGTGCACAGGTGGGCAGGGCAGGACAGGGTGTGTGTGTAGTGTACATTAGAGGATGGGGGTGTGTTTAGTGTACAGTAGAGGATGGGGGTTTGTGTAGTGTACATTATTAGAGGATGGGAACCTCAGTCAGGGGCTCCAGGGTTGAGCTGAGACCCCCAGCCTGCCTTGTTAGAGGGTTTCCCAGACAGGACCTCCCTACCTTACTGCACCTGGCGTCCTGATTCGTGCCTCCTGCCCTTGCGTGTCTTCGTCAGTAGGAGCGCATGTGTAGTGTCACATGCTTTGCTTTACAAACCTGTTTGTATGTTTTTGTGTGCTGTGTGTAAACACAAATGTTGCGATAGGGTGACGGCAGAGGTGAAGCAGAACTCCTCGGGCACCATCGTGTGTAAGGCTCAGGGGGAGTGGAACGGAACACTGGAATTCACCTATAGTAGCCTAGATACCAAAGTGATTGACACTGCCAAACTACCTGTCATTAAGAAGCGGATTCGCCCGGTGGAGAAGCAGGGGCGGACCGAGTCTAGGTAAACTCCGCCTTCAGCGTTCAGAGGAGGAGGGCGACTACATCAGTGCTTGGGTTTGTGTTTGACAAATAAATTGTGTGTGTGTGTGTGTGTGTGTGTGTGCACGCGAGCATGTGTGCCTGCTTTCTGGGTGTGTACGCGTGTTTTGGTATGTGTCCATGCTTGCATGTGTGGACGTGTGTGTGTGTGCACGTGTCTGTGTGTACATGCACTGTGTTGTTGCCCAGGAACCTGTGGCAACATGTTACCAAGGCACTGAAAGAGGGTAACGTTGACGCGGCAACGGAACACAAGCATCAGTTAGAGGAAGGACAACGAGCAGAGGAGAGACAGAGGGCTTCCAGTGGATCACCATGGAAACCGAAATACTTCACAAAACAGGTAATGTTACACCGTCACTCTGGATACCAAATTACTTTACAAAATAGGTCATGTTACACTGTTACTGTGGAAACCTGAACTCTTTACTCTGAATACTCAAAACAACGCTCCTCTGTTGGGCCACATGTTCTCATCCACATCACACTGGACATCTTCCCTTGAAATGCAGCGCGGAAAGAATCTTCTGGAGTGTCTAATCCAGCGTTTTTCTGGACGTGTGGCTGGTGATCGTACACCTTCCATCTGCAGCCTGAGAAGAACTCCTCAATAGGGTTCAGGAATGGGGAATAGGGTGGGAGGAACTCCATCAGCATTCTATGATGAGTGGCAAACCACTGCCTGATGGTGTTAGGATGGTGCAAACTCACATTATCCCAAATGATCACATATTTGGGCAAATCCTCGTGCATCACACCTCTCTCATTATCAGGGATGAGATCCCTATAGAGGGTGTCCAAGAATGTGATGAGATGCTGTGTGTTGTAGGGCCCTATAATGGGAATGCATGCCATTTTCTGACAGCAGCACATATCGTGATGTTTCCTCCCTGGCACATCAATGGTAGCCCTTTGGCCAATGGTGTTTCGACCACGCCTTCTGCATTTTGCAAGGTTGACATCTGCCTCATCCAGGTATATAAAAGTGTGGAGTGGTTCCCTTGATTCCAGCTCCATGATATGCTACAACACAAAAGTAGTAATGAAGTATGTATAATGTTCATTTTGGACAAGAAACAGTTGCATACATTTCAGCCATAGCCAAGTGTGTGAGTATGTAAAGGTTTTACCTGTACATACTGGTACCGTAGCTCCTTCACCTGTCACCATTTCTTTGAAATGGAACTTTGTACAGCTGTTTCATGGCCATCTGCTGTCATTTCAAAACCCAGTCAATAGTGGAGATGCTTACAGATGTAATATTTGGAAAAACACTGTTGTCTTGTATGATAGCTTGCTGGATCTCCCTCAGCCTTATGGGATTATTTGCTATGACCATAGCACATACAGCCTCCTCTTGTTGAGGTGTGAAAAGGGGACCTCTGCCACCCCTATGAGCTGGTCTTGAGGTCCTATATGGTATAAGAATGTAAAAAAGCAAAACATAAGAATGAATAACATTTCAGAATTTGTCACTGTGCAGCATTACAGTAGAGGGCACATTTCTGAAATACATACCTGTTTTCTCTACGAAATGTTTGAACAATTGAAGACACAGTTGTTCTTCCAACATTCGGCTGCACCCGGCAACCAGCTTCTGCCATTGTGAGACCATGGTTTAAAACGTGGTCAACAATTGTTGCCCTTATTTCATCTGGGACAAACCTATGGACAAGGACCCTCCTACATCTTACTCTGTTTTTTCCCCTCAGCCTTCTTACCCCTCTACACCACACAGTCTTACCCCTCCTCTTGGCTGTCCATGGTCTTGTCTTTCCATTGTGAGGCTTAATTTACACTGCAGTGTTTTGTGTCATATATATATATATATATATATATATATATATATATATATATATATATATATATATATATATATATATATACATACACATGTTTGCCAATTACAGGTTCATGAGATGCACCTCTGACCAATGTTTGAGATCACTGGATGATCTAAATGTTCACAAATTCCCTTAACTGAAAGCCAAGATTCACCTGAGAACAATTTAATCAATTTAGGATAAATTACCAAAATTTTACAAAAAAGGTTTTTAAAAGTGTAAAATAATTGTACAAATGATGCCTGAGAGATTATGACAACATATACGGCACTTTTGCATATAATGACCTAGGCGATGACATAAAGCCTAAATGTTTTGGAGCGCAAGACAATTCAACAGTCAATCAGTACAACACATTTTGATGAACATGACATAAGCAATTGATAATGCAAAAAACAACAGACAATTGCACATGACCATTTGCAAAATGTGGAACACAATGAGAAACGATATTATGATGTGCACCAGTGACAATGAGATGTGGAGATTGAGAATTTCAATTGAGAATTTCAATTCTGATCTGAGAAATGAACCAAATCGAGAAAAAACTATATTAATTCTGTGTTTATAGTGTTAGGTTTGTTGTTTATTAAAATGATCATAAGCAGAAAACACAGAAGGCATATACTTTCCATTTGGTAGCACCAAGTGGCTATGAAGTGGCTTTTATTTTGGTTAAATATTTATTTGCAATAGCAAATCCAGATATCAATCTCCTTCTATTTGAAGAATAAAATAAACATTTACTGCACCATACAAATAAGATACAGAATAATTTAGATAGTTTATATAGTTCTAGCATAGGCAAAAGCACAAACTTTAAGACAAAATATCAACTAGCAGCTACCTACTAAATGTTTTAGCACCATATACTGCATGTAAAACCTACCAAATAGAATTTGTTTTCTAATGTAAAGTGCGATGTTCAAATGCTTATTATTTCACAATATCAATGCATTTAGCTGGAAGCTCCAAATACTATGAACTATGGTAAACCAAATAACTAGCTAGCTACACGCCGAGTGCGTTGCTAAGGCAGTTGTCGGTTGTGTACTAGCAATAGTCTACTTAGCTAGCTAGCTGACTAACCATGTATACAATGCTAATGTCGGACTTATTTTAACATACACAAAGAAACGGTTTGCTGCAAGACATTGTTATATTTTTCATTAAGGTAAATGGCCTATAAAATTATCTTACCTGTACGTGCTTCCTTAAATTGGATGGGGAATTTCTGGAGGAAGAAATCGTGTGATCCTGAGGCAGAGAGGCGCTTGAAAACTAATGGGTCTTTTTTACATCATAAATTGTGCCCAAATAAGGGCATGGATTGTGTGGCGCGTTATAATCGGTAGATTCATCCATTTTTAAGTAGGTATATTTTCTTTCATGCTGTTGCGTCACTGTTGAACCGAAGGCTGATTGGTGCGCATGCTTTGCGCTTATAGTGTTTTGACGTTACTTGTTGAACACATGAAGCCGGAAGTAACGACAGATTTCGCATAATATAGTGGAGCAAAAAGTACGATTTTTCACTTTAAAATGTAGTGGAGTAAAAGTAAAAGTTACAAAAAAAGGAACATATTTGAGTAAAAAAAAATTTTTTTTACTTAAGTACAGTAACAAATTACATTTACTTTGTTACTGTCCACCACTGACAATAACACACTCAGACACACTCAATAACACACTTCCCTCCTGTGTGTCGTGTTCCTAGGGCGACGGCTGGCTCTACAACAACCCTTTATGGGAGACTCATTGAGACCTGCGTGCAGACCTCCTCCAAACACTGGGCAGACCAGCAGACCTGACCATGACCCAGGGGTGGAAGGAAGCTGAGAGCGGAGGAGGGGTGATGACACATGGACAAAAAGGACCAATCAGTGAGCAGGACGTGCTGCCTTCAGCTTGGTGGTTGTGTTAAATGGATGAACGTTTTGTTTTACTTGAGCTCACAGTGGAGAATGGAACTAGGTCTTTATTTGTTCTACCTAAAACCAAGGGCAAAGAACTTGTAGGTGTAGGAACTATGTACTATGTTAAAGTAGGCTACTTTTGTATACTGATATTATACGATATATAAATACTTATATGATAATGTAAACTATATCTATTTTTCATGCAGGCCTGTGTTGTGCACTTAGACCTGTCTGTGTGCGGTGTGCACTTAGACCTGTCTGTGTGCGGTGTGCACTTAGACCTGTCTGTGTGCGGTGTGCACTTAGACCTGTCTGTGTGCGGTGTGCACTTAGACCTGTCTGTGTGCGCACCTTAGACCTGTCTGTGTGCGGTGTGCACTTAAGACCTGTCTGTGTGCGGTGTGCACTTAGACCTGTCTGTGTGAGGTGTGCATTTAGACCTGTCTGTGTCTGTGTAGACCTGTCTGTGTGCGGTGTGCACTTAGACCTGTCTGTGTGCTGTGTGCACTTAGACCTGTCTGTGTGCGGTGTGCACTTAGACCTGTCTGTGTGCGGTGTACCTGACAGGATTTTCCACACGATGCTTTTTTAGTCCACAAACGTTCAGTAAGGTTCAACATCAATACCGAAGCTTCAGTGTTATTAATATTAGAAACAGATCGAAATCTCTCAACTCAAGTGTTCTTTTAGCAAAACGTAGCCTAAAGCTTCATGTTTCAAGATTTTATTTTCTGTGCCTAAACGGCAGTAATGCTGGTATGCTAGAAAGAGGAGCCACTTCCTGTTCTGAAGTGTGTGAAGATGAAGGTGTGACGACGATCACCCCTCTGTTCTCTCACCTGGAGTGTTTCCAAAGACCCTGATCACCTGTCATGTCCTAAAGGGCTGTCATGTCCTAATGGGCTGTCCTTAGTGCCATTGGGTCAGTTCTGGTGACCTACATTTAATGAGCCTCAAGGCCATCATAAGAACTGATGGAAACTGTAACATGACTCTGGCTGTATATACTCACCTGTTTCTATGGTAACAGAGGTGGGGATTCCACACCACAGTACTTCCCCCAGGTCCCACAGCAGGACAGTTTAGCAGCTGTTGGGCTATTGCAGAAACCTGTTTTTTAAAGATCTTTTTTTATTCTTTTTAAGTTTCTTTACAAAAATGCACCTTTTTTGACACAATGCGCTCAACCTTTTAGTGTTGGTCACTCAGTATTAAAAGTTAGAACACAGTTAAGACACAGTTAAGACAGAACTTGTGTTTTGAGGTATTAAGACACAGTGATGCTTCTTTGTTTTCTTTCATAACCTGATCATTTGAGAGTTAAATAAAGTTTTGAAATGCTAACTGGGCTAATGAATGAAAAGTGTGCTGTTCCCAATAAGCATAATGTAATTAGAATAATTTGCTTAATGCTAATTGGGGCATTCAAGCTTTCTATTTGATTGGTCATGTTGGCATGTAAATTTGGGTGGAACTACTTTTTCAAGTTTGTTGTAGATTTGACTGGCTGAATGTATGATCTCACAGGAGAAATACTCAAACATTTCCAGAGAAACGAACTGTAGCGTGTCTGTTGTGTTCAGAAATATCCTCACTGTTATTATCCAAATGGTAATAAAAAAGACTGTAATGCTGCAGATGTGTACTGGAGGTTTGACATGGTCAGTGTTATTTGAATCATTCCAATATACTTAGTAAATAACTAAGAAAATATCCATGGTATTTTATTCTTGGTTTATTTTTTAAACTAATACGGAAGTCACGTATCAGTTCCAGTTGATGTTCGGGGATGCAGTGCCCTCTTGTGAGCACCCACAGAAGTGCACCCAGTAGTGCACCAAAACCTGCATGTGTTCATGGGACATGAAGACCAATTTTGTTTCCCTTACAAAATTTAATGTTTCCTTTTCATTACATCCATGTTGCAACTTTCTGATCCAAACAGCTGAACTGTAAAAATTACAATGAAGAGACTGTGGCAAGAGACAAAGAGAAAATAAGGCAGCATGTTTCCAGTAAAAAAAGAATTACAAAATACAAACCAAAAAGCCAAATGTACCTTGCCCAGTAATCACACATTTAACACACTAACCCAACCTGATGTTACACCCACCTACATGTTCTACACCTGGACAATCACCTGCAGATCATGATGTAAGATTTTGAAAAGACATTGCAAAATTGCATTCCTATATTTTCTTCAGTTGTGCATAAATACAACAAATAATGCCAATCCAGTAAGTTCCACCATCACCATAAAGACATGAAGAACACGACGGAAAGAGAAGAAGGACAAATATGTGGCAAAACAACAGAACATCAAGGGGTAAACAGAGCAACAGTAAACATACCAACATACTCACCCACATACCCCCCTAACACACTTGCCCACTGACAGACTAGGAACACCCTTCACTGTAAATGCACTGAATCTCTCACACACACACAATAACAGAGGGACTGTGGGACTCTGGAGACACGAGGCCCTCCGCAGAAGCAGCCTCTACAGGACCATGAGGACCCCTCCCTAAACTTCACATTCACAAAGCGTATCTAGCTTGGTGATTATTGCATTCATCACACCAAACCCTTCCAAAGTCCATCCAAAAGGCATCGAAAACGTCCAAATACACTCTGAAAAAGCATCATAAGTCAACATATTTCAATCCTTCGAAACACTATTTTACAGAATAAATATACAATGGTTTTCCAGTTAAACGGATTTCAGACATTGCAACTCATACAGGACAGATAAATAATGCAGATGTATTGCTAAGCTGTGTTTCAAATTGTAGTTCGTCCATTCTGTATACATCTGCAGGATCCCAGAGCAGCCTAGCGGGGGAACCCCTACCCTCAGCTGAACACATGGTGTCTACATGTGCCATCTACCCTCAGCTGAACACATGGTGTCTACATGTGCCATCTACCCTCAGCTGAACACATGGTGTCTACATGTGCCATCTAGTGAAACCAACGGCTCTTTGGCGTAACTCTATTAGTAACTATGCTAATACATCATTTCTCAACCTGCACCAGACAAACTTCAAGGAAAGAAAGAGAGAAAACATGTATAAAATAAGTTGTGCTATGCCTATACATTCAAGTCTAAGAGTAAAAAAGTTGATGAAATAGAATAAAAAACAAAAAAAAAAAAACCTAAAAGACAAAAAAACAGGTCTACTGATGTGCCAGCCAGGATGTCCAGACATGATATACTGCCCCCTGCCACATGGAGGCGTCACTTGAATTGCAAAGCTCCAGCTGACGCGAGATACTCCACAGCGTAGCCGTTCCCGTCTCATGGTCGAGGTGTCCTGTGTCCAGTTGTGGTATGTAGTTCAGTGTGTTCCTTGTCCCCTGCGTAGTTCAGTTTGTCCCCCGTGTCCTATGTAGTTCAGTGTGTCCTGTGTAGTTCAGTATGTCCCCGCTGGTCATCCAGCACTTCATTTCTTACTTAGTCTCTTGCCTTTTTTCAGTAGCAGCTTGTTCTTGATGTAGCCACGCTTCCTCTTAGTGCCCTGGAGAGCCATCACCACACAACACCATGAGTCACTCACCTCACTCACTGGTTAGCTAAACTCCTCACTCACCGGTTAGCTAAACTCCTCACTCACTGGTTAGCTAAACTGCTCACGCACTGGTTAGGTAAACTCCTCACACACCGGTTAGCTAAACTCCTCACTCACCGGTTAGCTAAACTTCTCACACACTGGTTAGCTAAACTCCTCACTTACTGGTTAGCTAAACTCCTCACGCACTGGTTAGCTAAACTCCTCACTGATTAGCTAAACTCCTCGCTAGTTAGCTAAACTCCTCGCTAGTTAGCTAAACTCCTCACTCCTCATCACTGGTTAGGGAAACTCCTCATCACTGGATAGGTAAACTCCTTATCACTGGATAGGTAAACTCCTTATCACTGGATAGGTAAACTCCTCATCACTGGTTAGGTAAACTCATAGTAATTGCTCGTATATGAACACATGGGAAAAAACGACAAAGACATCTTTAGCAAAGACAAAGACATCTTTCTTTATTACAGCCACGTTTCAAGTTTGCTATGTTTAATGAAGTTGCACCTTTTTGGGCGTGTACTTTTGTTTGGGGGTGGGGCTGGTGAGGCGGAGCTTGTGGCCCAGGGTGTCACGGTTCTCCAGCTTTTTCACTCTGTAGATGCGGACGAGCCAGTGCTCCGAGGTGTACGCCTCCTCCAGGTGCTGGAATCTGATGTCCTTGTTTCCAATCTCAGCATTCCGGGTGCGGTCAAAACCTGGTGGAGTACGGAAATCCAGCTGCAGACGAGAGAGGAAACAAGAGAGAAGTGGATCCCCACGGGAAAGAAACAGCCGCGTCTCAAACAGGCTCATCTCAAACGATTATGTAGAAGTAGATCAAATTAGATCAGTTATTTTTCTTTGTTTAATACTAATGGACTTTTTGTAAACTCAATGTCCATTAGGATTAAAATGCAAGTGGACAGGACAAATCCTTCATTCTGATAGTCGTCATTCTGAAGAGAGAAAGAGAGAGAGAGAGAGAGAGAGAGAGAGAGAGAGAGAGAGAGAGAGAGGGACAGAGAGATGCACTGAGATAATTTAGACCTGAATATCTGAGGTAATGCTCAGCACTGTGTTGCTAGGCAGCGCTACCCCACTAGGCTCCTGAGGGCCAGACAAAAATAACTGTGACAAAACAATACTGCGCCGCTGATCTACATATCGATGCTCTGTCAGCAGCTCGTCCTGCCTGTCTCCCGCGGCGCGGGCCTGAGGTCCTGGGCACACACACCTGCATCTCCCCAAAGCGGTAGTAGGACATCTTATACATGAGGCAGTTTAGCAGCGTGGGTGAGCCTGACTTGTCAACGCGAAACTCGCCTTGAGGGGTGAAGTAGTCACTCTCCTGAAGGACAGAAGAGAGGCATCATGGGTAATATCTGTACTAGCTAGTGCTTCTAGTTACCCTTGTGCATCCAGCAGTTCTTAAGCAAAGCGAGGTCACAACAGCACCTGCACCTGTGTGTTCTGAGTTTGGGACAGTAACTATGGGGCAATCATGGTCTGGTGGTTAGGGAGCCGGTCTTGTGACCGGAGGGT
Source organism: Brachyhypopomus occidentalis (assembly GCA_020368025.1). Classification (NCBI taxonomy): domain Eukaryota; kingdom Metazoa; phylum Chordata; class Actinopteri; order Gymnotiformes; family Hypopomidae; genus Brachyhypopomus; species Brachyhypopomus occidentalis. The sequence continues at coordinate 1,087,079 of JAGXOD010000101.1, forward strand.
TGTAGGTTCGATTCCCAGGCCTGAGGCCATGACTGAATCCAACCCTAAACCCAACTGCTCCCTGGGCGCCAGGCTCGGGCTGCCCACTGCCCTGGGCACGTGTGCACCACTGCCCCCTAGTGATCACTAGTGTGTGTGTGTGTTCTGACTGCACAGATGGGTAAATGCAGAGGACAAATTTTGATTGGGGTATCTTAATCTTAATCAACAAGTCTTTGAGGTGTGGGACAGTATTTAACGTACCCGTATGTCTTTGGGGTGTTCTCCCTCTGCAATCCTCACCATCCACAAAAATTTATTGATGTCATCACCTGAGTAGCCAATCACACCTCCGAAGATGATCAGGATATAGTCGACATCCAGCATCCTCATGATGTCATATGCTGCACTCTCATTGGATGACATTGCCTTCCCTACCTGGGATGGGCATTTTGAGGGTCAGGGGTCAGGGTAAGGGTAGGGGTAGGGGTAGGGGTAGGGTTGGGGGTCATAGTGTGGGGTCAGGGTAAGGGTAGGAGTAGGGTTGGGGGTCATGGTGTGGGGTCAGGGTAAGGGTAGGGGTAGGGTTGGGGGTCATAGTGTGGGGTCAGGGTAAGGGTAGGGGTAGGGTTGGGGGTCATAGTGTGGGGTCAGGGGTCATAGTGTGGGGTCAGGGTTAGGGTGAGCATGTTTTGATGGTTAACTCATTGCATTATATACTGGTTTGATTATCCGTGATCATTAGTAATGAGACTAATAAGTACAGTGGAGGAAATAATTATGTGATCCCTTGCTGATTTTGTAAGTTTGCCCACTGACAGATATGAACAAAGAGGACTGGACCAAAATTCCTCCTGACGTGCGGAAACCTCAAACTACAAAACACTGCTGTGCTTGCTAACAAGGGTTGTGCCACCAAGTATTAAGTCTTCTTTGCTAGAGGGATCAAATACTTATTTCTCTCTGCAAAATGCAAATAAATGAACAGTATAGTATATATTTATATATATATATATATAGTATATATAACAGTATATATTTTATACAATGCAAGTTTCTGGATTTTCTTTTAGATATCTCTCACTGTTAAAATAAACCTACCCTTAAAATTACAGACTCTTCATATCTTTGTCAGTGGGCAAACTTACAAAATCAGCAAGGGATCAAAAAATTAATTATTTCCTCCACTGTATGAGACTAATGATGATCCTTTATAAAAATCTCAGAACTGATGTATTTTCAGTAAGTTCAGTAACCGTGTGTGTGGACGTCTGAACAGATGAGGCTTCATATAAAAAGGACATATTGGCAGTGTTATATGTACTGGAATATTCTGATAGAATGAATATCTGCAGTGATGTTGTTGTCAGCAGACGTGTGCAGACGTAGACAGTGCAGACGCAGACAGTGCAGACGCAAGCGAGGACACACTGGCTGACCAGAGCAATGTGGCTGTTGTTCCAGGTATTGTTGTCCACAAGTGTCGTCCTATTGGCCATGCCAGCGATCTGGTACCCATAATCCCACCAGGACATGACCCGGGCATGCTCATTGGTGTTCTGACGTAGCCAATAGTAGGCCTCCCTGAAATCATCCAGAATGTTCCGTGACCTGAGGGCAGAAAATCGACAAGGTGAGCGTGTTGGGCTAATAAGGGTTTATTGTTTCAGCCTACATCTGTCAAACCTTAAGATAACACATAACTGCCACACATGGCAAGTACCACATATGTCCAATAGGTGGCGACATAAGAAGAAACAGTAAATGTGTCTACCAGAGCCACCCTTTCACTCCATGTTTTCAGTATTTGAGTAATTTCATGTTAAGCACAGGACTATCTAGTAGACCCTGGAGCTAACCCTGGATTGAACCCTGGAGCTAACCCTGGTTTGAACCCTGGAGCTAATCCTGGATTGAATCCTCTAACTAACCCTGGAGCTAACCCTGAATTATCTCCGAAGCTAGCCCTGGATTTAACCCTCCTATAAAAGCACTATATCTGTCTGTCTGTCTGTTGTGGAAGTGTGTGTTGTGTGTGGTTATAAGAGGATGTGTGTGTTGTGTGTGGTTATAAGAGGAAGTGTGTGTTGTGTGTGGTTATAAGAGGAAGTGTGTATTGTATGTGGTGGAGAATGTTTGTGATCTACACCTCAGCTTTTCAGTCCAGATTGTTGTTTTAAAATGTTTTTATCACTCAAGCATGGTCCTACTAAAATAGGGGTTAGAGAGAGGCAGAGAGACAGAGAGAGAGATCTAATCTTTACCACTACTATTATTATGGTTACTATTAATACTTTTACTACTATTATTATCATAACTATTTTTCTAAATATCAATTATGTAAGCTGTGTTGGGTAACATAATTGTAATGACAATATAGTAATTATTATACTTGATTATTATTCTACTTTACTATGTTATTTTATTATATTTTACCATTGTATGTATCCTATGCTTTGGCAATACAAATGTACATATTTGTCATGCCAATAAAGCACCATTGAATTGAGAGAGGGAGAGGGACAGAGAGAGAGAGGGAGAGAGAGGGAGAGGGGAGAGAGAGAGAGAGAGAGAGAGAGGGGCTGATGGGCTTGTTAAAGTTTTGTTTGAAGTCACCAGCTAATCACAGACGAGGGTTTAAAGCAAAGGGAACTGAATGAGATCTGAAGTCGATTTCAAGGCTCTAACGATCATGGGCCAAACCAGAGAGAAAGGTCCCCTGCTCTCAGTGTTTAAGTACCACCTGCTCCACGTTTACCCCAGGGGCACAATTACCCCAGGGGCACATTTACCCCAGGGGCACGTCACACCTACACACTTACAGGCACCATGGAAAACACACAGATTAAGATGAATAACAGCCCGAGACTCCATATTCTATCTTTTGAGGATCTTCCATTTGGCCTGACACGAATTAAGTCTTCAAAATCCATCTTGTTCTCCTTGGACCTGTGATCACTACTGATCTGAGTCATGTATCTGTGATCACCACTGATCCGAGTCATTTATCTGTGATCACCACTGATCTGTATTAGACCTGTATGAAAGGCTTGTATCCATGCAGATACTCTCTGGGAGGCCACACGTGGCTCAGGGTGAATAAGCCCAGAACATTTGGCTTTTCTGCTATGGGTTTGTGCTTCTGTTCCAGTGCATAAAGTCCCCAGCTAGGATGCACAGATCAAGTCCTCAGCTAGGACGCACAGATCAAGTCCCCCAGCTAGGACGCACAGATCAAGTCCCCAGCTAGTACGCACAGATCAAGTCCCCAGCTAGGACGCACAGATCAAGTCCTAACAGGAGGAGGAAAAGGAGGGAAAACCAGAGGCAGTAATCCGCCCACAGATCCAACATGACCAGTATGGCACTGCCCTCTAGTGGTCAAACAACTGTAGGGCAGCTCAGGACAGAGAGGAAGGGTGCAGCACACTCAGGTATGGTTGGGCATTGTGAATGTGGCCTGCAGTCTGATGATCAAAATTTTTACATCACTGTTGCATGTTACTGATTTTCTATCACACACTCATGTGCCCTCATGCACACACACACACACACACACACACACACACACACACACACACACCACACGCAGTGAGCATGAAGCATGACCATTATAGTCCCTGTAATATGTATATTGTAGTCTCCTGCTGTGTGGAATCATATGCACGACCCACACAGGTGATTGTTTTACTCTGCTCACACTGTACAGGTGTACTTACCTACAGATATATTACACTGTACAGGTGTACTTACCTACAGATATATTACACTGTACAGGTGTATTACCTACAGATATATTACACTGTACAGGTGTACTTACCTACAGATATATTACACTGTACAGGTGTATTACCTACAGATATATTACACTGTACAGGTGTATTACCTACAGATATATTACACTGTACAGGTGTATAACCTACAGATATATTACACTGTACAGGTGTATTACCTACAGATATATTACACTGTACAGGTGTATTACCTACAGATATATTACACTGCACAGGTGTACTTACCTATAAATATATTACACTGTACAGTGTGCACAGATATATTACACTGTACAGGTGTATTACCTACAGATATATTACACTGTACAGGTGTACTTACCTACAGATATATTACACTGTACAGGTGTATTACCTACAGATATATTACACTGTACAGGTGTACAGATATATTACACTGTACAGGTGTATTACCTACAGATATATTACACTGCACAGGTGTACTTACCTACAGATATATTACACTGTACAGGTGTATTACCTACAGATATATTACACTGCACAGGTGTACTTACCTACAGATATATTACACTGTACAGGTGTATTACCTACAGATATATTACACTGCACAGGTGTGTACTTACCTACAGATATATTACACTACAGATACAGGTGTACAGGTTATTACCTACAGATATATTACACTGCACAGGTGTATTACCTACAGATATATTACACTGTACAGGTGTATTACCTACAGATATATTACACTGTACAGTATTACCTACAGATATATTACCTACAGATATATTACAGATATGTACAGGTGTATTACCTACAGATATAACCTACACCTACAGATATTACACTGTACACAGATATATTACACTGTACAGGTGTATTACCTACAGATATATTACCTACAGATATATTACACTGTACAGGTGTACTTACCTACAGATATATTACACTGTACAGGTGTACTTACCTACAGATATATTACACTGTACAGGTGTATTACCTACAGATATATTACACTGTACAGGTGTATTACCTACAGATATATTACACTGTACAGGTGTACTTACCTACAGATATATTACACTGTACAGGTGTGCTTACCTACAGATATATTACTGCCACAATACATTATTACTACTCTATCATACTCTCTTAAACTCTACATAATACTGCATCACACACTAAACTATACTGTACTATAATGCATTTTGTGTAGTTCTGCATACATACACTATTACTATACTGCACTGTATAATATGCAGCATACTATACTATACTATACTATGTATTGAGCACTATGGTTTTAAGGTATTAATTTTATCGCTGTACAGCGCGCACTCCGCATCTGTAGTAAATACATATACACACGGAATTCCCCACAAATTTCAAATTTCGCAAGAGCAGGAAAAATGGAATAGAAAATTGAAGTGTGTGAGAGAGAGAGCAGGTATGTGTCTGAATGTGAATGTGTCTGAATGTGTGTGTCTGTGCAAATGTATCTGTGTGTGAGTGTGAATGTGTTTGTCTGTGCACATGTGTGTGTGTGTGTACAAGTGTATTTGTGTATATATGAGTACATAATAGAACAAAGGAAGTGCACTACATCCTCTTCCTCTTGAACTCATGTAGCCAGCACAGCACTGGTGGAGTGTGTGTGTGCGTGTGTGTGTGTGTGTGTGTGTGTGTGTGTG